>OZ008367.1:34046478-35246478 GCA_963931995.1 Phaonia tiefii
AATGAAATGAAATGAAATGAAATGAAATGAAATGAAATGAAATGAAATGAAATGAAATGAAATGAAATGAATCGAAATGAAATGAAATGAAATTAAATGGAATGACATGAAATGAAATGAAATGAAATGAAATGAAATGAAATGAAATGAAATGAAATGAAATGAAATGAAATAAAATAAAATAAAATAAAATAAAATAAAATAAAATGAAATGAAATGAAATAAAATGAAATGAAATGAAATGAAATGAAATGAAATGAAATGAAATGAAATGAAATGAAATAAAATGAAATGAAATGAAATGAAATGAAATAAAGCAAAACAAAATAAAATAAAATAAAATAAAATAAAATGAAATGAAATGAAATGAAATGAAATGAAATGAAATGAAATGAAATGAAATGAAATGAAATGAAATGAAATGAAATGAAATGAAATGAAGTGAAATGAAATGAAATGAAATGAAATGAAATGAAATGAAATGAAATGAAATGAATCGAAATGAAATGAAATGAATCGAAATGAAATGAAATGAAATTAAATGAATGACATGAAATGAAATAAAATGAAGTTAATTATCTACCATACATCGTAATAGAAATACAAAAAATCTACAATACCAATTTGGAATTTTACTACGCACAGACATATGTAAAAGTTGGAATTTGAACTCCCTGTTATTTCGAAGCACAATTAAATTTTATGCTGATATATAGGTACCTTATTCCACAAAAGAACTGGTGTACGTGCTCGTTCAGAGGAAAATATTGCCGCTATAGGTGAAAGTGTGCTATATACATCAACTGGCCACTGTTCGCAGCAATTGAATATTTCTCGAAATTCTTTGTGCAGAATTTTGCATAAAGAACTCCGTATATACGTTTATATTATCTAATTAATCGTCGTGCGTCGTGACGATCCGATGCGTTTCGGCTGTGCTGAATGGGCTGAATATCGCTTGGCTGACGATGGGTATTTTTTCCCGAAAAATCATATTTTCTGATGAAGCTCATTTTGTAAAAAGATGTCTCATTTATCTCTAAATGGAAAATTTTACTGCGTAGATTTACCACCTATGTCTGAAGCACCTGGCAACTATTTAATTAATAATTGCTCTTCATAATCAACTGAAACTTGGAAGCCCATTGGCCGCCCATATTAACTCCGTTATTATATCCGGGGCGCCGTGAAATATACGTGTTACGCAAATAATCCCGAGTCCGTTGAGGCCTAAAATCACGAAATCGACGCTATCGCTGACTATATACACAGACGCTCAAACAATCGAAAATGTTGAATGAGGTAATGCAAAGGAAGTCGTGGAAGCCATTTGAGCGGTGTTGTGTTTGATTCATAAATGTCAGTGATGGGCCTTACCAGTAAACTCATAATTTTTAAAAGTGTCATAGTAGTATTTGAATTTTATGACCGGTTTTGTTAGTTTTAGCTAATGTATGAGAAGTTCATACTACATGCTTACAAGGTCGGTAACATTTTTCTAATTGAAAAATGGTTGGTGTTTCGTGGAATATTCAGACAATTCAGTTAAGCACACTCACTGGAACAACTAGTTTCATACTCCGTGATAAGTTCATCATCAGATGCGTATCTACTGTGCCTGAATTGATACCATTGGAAGATCATCAATCGTACATAGGCGAATTAGTATCACTCAAACATCACTAAGTACCAACACACACTGAAAGGTTCATATTTCCTTTAAAGCGGAATTTTACAATTACAAATTTTACAATTACAACTCAAGGGTTGTGAGAAGTCGGTAGAGCTTCATTGAACAATTTTTTTATACAACTTTTTAGACTCAAACTGACCAAATCCTAATAGAATTATTCTAACGAAATCTCTAAATTATGTTTTAGCCTAATCTGTAATTTAGCTCAATGCAGTTTAAATACTGCAATAAAAATCGAGCTTGATACCCCAATCTTACAATCCATCGTTGCAGAATAACATTGTGTATCATCAGATCAGTATATCTACTCACTCTTCGATCACTCGATCTCTTCAAAATCTAATGTAGATACGAGGAGACAGCTAAAATATTAACTTAGCTCTTCATTTTTGCGGTATAACATTTGACAAACACCAAAGTTCCAATGAAGTTAATCACAAGAACTCTGCAACGTCCTAATGGATATATAATGAAATTTTAGCTTAGTGGCCCTGCTACGGGGTTCGTCTTAATATAACGACATTTACTTTCGTTAACTCATAAATGAAAAATTGTGTGCAGTCTGATTTTTTCAACATCTAAACGAAGAAAGCAGTCATAAAAATGGCTGCAGTAACCACAAGCAATAGCAACTAAAGTCCCTTGCTGCTAGCGTCCAAAGATAAAATACCATAATACGCATAAAGCTCTGCATTTATTATGATAATTGTAATAGAATAATGTAATGTAATAGATATGTGTAGTAGAATGGACAGCAAGAACTCGCGACTATCCGCCGAACTATCGTAGGCACTAAAGTGACCACGAATAATGCCTTAAGAGAGATTCAATTCAAAAGTCAGATCACTTTTCAAATAGAAGTTTTGTATTTTTAAATTAATATATAGATTTTAAATTGTCACGACTGAATTTAGTCAATGCAACTGAAGTTTGGGTGAAACAACCTGTAATAGGTTATGACAATCTATTATGCGGTCGTAAAAACCTTTAATTCGGATGCAATGACATCTAATATAGTTGTGATAACCTCTAATCCGGTTATGGCTAATTCAGTCATTTTTTTTGTCGGTGTGGCAAAGCCTAACGTCTGGAGATAGATCTCCATGAAATTGGAATATATTTCAGTTTATTTTATGATAAATGTGTATTTAGGACATTGCTAGGGCAGTAGAGTGAAGAATCTTGATACTTCCAGAAAAATATACAAACGATGAAGACGAGGTCATGGAATTATACTCACATTCTATAAAGTTGAAAACAAACATCATGGGTGGGGTCAAACAACTTAAACCATAAGAGACTGATGGTGTCGATTAACCTCATCCAGTACAAGGTCAAAACAATCCCCTCGTAGTAAAGGCACATAAATTCCTTATTGGTCCTAAATATGAGACAAATTGCTCACCTAACTCATCTCTCAATACGTGCATTGTCTCACGCACGGTGTGACTTGTAACGCCATCTTTTTCAAACCACAAGTCGACAAGATTCTGCTTGTGCATTTTGGTTTAAAAAAATTCGAAATCATCGAACATGGCGTACTCCAGTGGCGATAACGTCATGACCATCACCATATATTCGTAAATAAGAATTGATGATTTTGCCAGCCCAAAAACCTTACCAGACTGGATGCATTGGCCTTTGGTTGCGCATTAGGAAAAAATGAGACAATTTTCCGTATTAACTTACCACAATAGAATCGTCGCATTGAGAGGAAAATAATTTTACAGTACACGAATTTCGACAATAAACTTCGATAATTTTTAAGCGTTGTTCGTTTATAAGTCTTTCCATGATCACATGGCAATACTTACTGAGCATGTTTTTTTTTTACATGTGTCACGAATCACAAGGGAACAGTTTAAATTATACACTGAAAACCCAAACTTCAATTAAACCACTACAGTAATGACAGTCGGGTGAGCCGACTTAAACATACCCCCCACCCTTGGTCTGCCAGTGCAGTGCGTCCGAGTTCTATTAAAGAAACTTTTATATACTCCCTTCCATTGAACGAATGGTCAATAAAAGAGTGGCATTGCGCTAAATACTATATAAAACCCAACTTAATTGGGACCCTAAGAAATTTTGGGGATTTATCCAGACTACCAAGTAAGTGTGAGTCCAATATTTATACAAGTGTCTACAAAAATGGGCATAGCGAAGTTGTTCATTTGTTATTACACAGTATCTTTTGACAAAATATTGGGCAGTAACACATTTTAATAAAATCGGTTGTGGTTTACGGGAGATAGTCGGCCAACCGGAAAGCCGCCCGCAATTTTTAATTACTCAGTAGTACCTGTTGGCAAAAACATTGACTAGTACTAAATTGCAATAAGATCGGTAGTGGTTTACGAGAGTTATCGTGTCGATTAACTGAACATCTGCCCAGCGTTTGTATGGGAGGTACCAGAATGGGTGTGGCAAAACCACTCAACTTCCAATGAAAGGTTGGAATTTGTATAAATATTGTCTAGTATCAAATTTCACAAAGATTGGTTCGCTTTTGCATGAGTTAACTTTCCGCACAACCAGCCGACCGAACAACGTTTGTATGGGAGGTACCTAAATGGGCGTGGCAAAATCACTCTTGGCTTAGTCGGTGACTGGCGTTTGATGACATGCAGCCCTAAGAGTGGAAGTGTTTCAAGCGATTGATCGTATTGACAACATGGACGATCACCAAGCTTTTGTATGGATGATACAATAATGGGCGTGACAACCTCGTCAAATTTGTCCAGTTAAGTAGACATTTATAGATTATTAACCAATGTCTGAATTAAAGCGTGATCAAAATGACCATTTTCAATCCCAACATAAGTCTAGACAAATAAATGGTTTTTCAACAGAGACGCTGCAAAAGTCAATCGATAGGGACAGCAAACGACGCCATATTTTTTCCCGCTCTTTTGGCATTTCTCTTCAATAAGGTTTGCCATTTCATCGTGGAAAGATATACGAGCCAACAACGAGCCGAAATTATTAAAATTTACTACCGAAATTTGGAGACAGTAGCCTCAACTTTCAGAGCGCTATGTCCAATTTAGGATGAGGCTCATTTCTGGCTGAATGGCTCCGTGAATAAGCAAAATATGCATTATTGGTCAGACAGCAATCCACACGTAATCCATGAGTCATCATTGCATCCCGAAAAAATTACGGTTGGGTGCGGTTTATGGGCCGGCGGCGTCAGTGGGCCGTACTTCTTCCGTGATGATCAATACCGGCACATTACTGTGAATGCGAATCGCTACCGTTCAATGATAACCGAATATTTTTGGCCCCAATTGGATAATATGAACTTGGAGGACATGTGGTTCCAACAGAACGGCGCCACAAGCCACACAGCGAATGCCACAATCAATTTATTGGAAACCAAGTTTGGTGAACGTGTTATGTCACGAAATGGTCCAGTCGATTGGCCGCCTCGGTCGTGCGATTTGACGCCGTTAGATTATTTCCTGTGGGGCTATGCCAAGTCCGAATATCGAACGTAAAATTGCAGCAGTATCGGCCGATTTATGCTTGAAAACCGTCGAAAATTGGGTTCAGCATCTGGACTTTTGCAAGCGTGCCCGTGGTGGCCATGCAAAAGAAGTCGAGTTCCATCATAATGGCATCGAACGTACTTTCACAGGAATAAAGAATTTCATTGGTATCTAAAACTGGTTTTGTTTTATTTAAAAAAACTTTTGTAGCGCTCTTATTGAAAAACCCGTTACTATTCACCGACAAAATTTCATTGTGATCGGTAAATATTTACGGCTGATATCGTATAGACCAGCCAGCCAGGCTGATAGATGGACATGGCTCAATCATTTTAAAAAGTCATAAAACGAATTTCGTCCAAAGATACTAAGGGTCTAATGATACATATATGTATACCCAATCCCTATGGTTGTATACCCAATCCCTATGGTTGAGGATATAGTCAATCATAATGCATATCGAGACTTGTTTTTTTTTAAATATCCTTTAACTACAAATGGGTATAGAGCCTCAACAAAATTTTCCCCGTTCTTTTTTATTGGACGCTTCCACGTGTGTTTTAGTCGTCCCTCAGTTCCAGCTACTTGTAGATTCGACTCTAGGCTTGTCTGCAGATTTCGGTTGGCAGTTTCCGCAGAGTGTACCCTATCCAATTCCACCTCCTCCAGTTGATTTCTAGATATATCGGAGTTTGGTTGCATTTGTGCGACATTTTTTTTGGCTACTCACTACAAACAATTTACATAAAAATTATTACCAATTTACATCAAATTTATGACAAACTTACATCAAATTTATGAAAAATTTACATTAACTTGATGTAACATTATGTAACAAACTATTGAAAAATGATGTATGAAAGTTTGATGAAATGTTCTTCATCAATTCAATGAAGTGTCTCGTAGGCTTGAAAATGAGGAAATGTTTTATCAAATTGATGAAGGAATTCATAAATTTTATGAAGCTTCTTCTTTCAATGCACCGAAATCTTAGAACAAGGATACCTCCTATAAGAGAACTAAAAACGTTTGAGGGTCGTTTGTTGCAAAAATACTTATTTCGCTACGTATACTAAATGCTGATCACAACGTTGATCACAATAGTTGAAATATTTTCTGCAAATAAACCCGTTTATCATAAAGGTTAGACATATTACAAACGAATTTTAAATTGCCTCAAAACTTTCAGTATTGGCTTTTACGTTAAGCATAGAAAACGTTTGTAAACATGAGTAAATCAATTTAACACACTCGGGAGACGGTCAAAATAATCCCTCTCGTTTCTTCAACAAATACGAAGAATCAGATCCTAATGTTACGGCATTGTTCGCCTTTGCGCAAAGTCTACGGTAAAATTATAAAAAAAATTTAAAAAAAAGTTTAACTCTACGGGGATTTAAAGCTGGTCCACTCATCAACTTCCATTTTCTAGCCGTATGTTCTATCGCCATGTCACATTTTTCGTTTCCTACAAACATACGCATATATGTCCGATTACCGAAAATACATTCCTCAAACATAGTTTAGTTATACAAAATTGTATGTGTGGGGAACAACATTATTCTTTGCTCGTAGATGTGATGTATCAGATAGGGAATCGGATATGATAAAAAATCTACTTTTAAGTTCAAATTTGTATCGGAAAGAACAAATGCGTCCATTTATACTTTTAAACAATTTCAAACATTTCGACAACATCTCATTGGAAAACAACTCTTTGGAAATCACCTAAATCGAGTCACACTATTTCATGCTAAGAACATTTGAACATTGGCCACTCGACAATTCCCGTTTTCTAGTCAGATATGCTTCCACCATATCGCTGTTCGTCGTTTATCAGAAACATAAATGTTCAATTGCCGCAAATAACTTCCTCAAACAAAATTTAATTGTCTAAGATGTCATTTGTGCGGAGCATAATTTTTCTTTGCAATTTATCCAATATCACAATGGATATTATAATATCAACCACAACTTACCCAATGTGCACCGCAAAATTGCAGTAAATTTGCCGCGACTTTGGCGAAGCGAATAATTCTTCGCCAGTAAAGTAATTGGCAAATGGATGGTAAATTTGCCCTCGCATTAAATATATGCTTCGTTGTTACATCTCCGGCGAATTTTCGAAAAATATTCAGGCGAATGTTTCGACGAAAAATTCTTTGCTTTTGCGAACGTGCGGAAAATATGCAGCGAATTAGTTTATTATGTTTTGGCGAAAAATTGTTCGCTTTGCAAATGCTAAATTGTTCCGACACAGCAAGCAAAATATGTTTGAAAAAGCAAATTTTTTTCACAGGCTGCCACACGCGTGAGCCACTGAGGAGAACATAACATTTAGGGTGGTTAATAAATTATTAACAATTTTAAAAACAGTCACACCAAAATTGACTAGCGATGCCCAATCACTCAACCATGCTCCAACGAAATCTTTTCATAATACCCACACGCAAAAAAAACTCGTTCTTCCCAAACGAAACCTCAGATAACTGAAGTTTGTTTGGGGACTGTAGTTGGGAGAAACAAACTTCTGTTAAGCCATACATGTCATTTCGTTTGGGAGAACCGAAAAATGTTTGCAGCAAACTAGCAATGAAAAATATAAGCTGAAAACCCGTTTGCGAGAAACGAAAAACGGCTTCGCCAATTATTGTTTCGGTTACAGCAACCGAGTTCTGGTCACTCCAAAATAAAAAAATGTTTACGAGAACTGAGAAACATTTGCAGTAAACGAGTTTTCAGTATTGAGAGCTGGACACCCACTTACGATAAACGAAAAACGGTTCCACCAACTCTTCTTTCGGTTACAGCAACCGAGTTGTAATTAAAACTTTTATTTATGGCTTCCATAAGCTCTTTTTGTTTAAATTTCCAACTTTTATGATTTTGGTTTTACCCATAAAGTTCGTTTGAAAAAAGTGGGAATTACGGTCTATTTTTTTTTATTTTTTTACACGTCTGTCTCGACTTGCATTCAAATAACAACTAAATACTCACCAAACTAACAATTGTCCGTCCAAGATATATTGACATTCTACCTTGCATTAGAGTGTGTGATCACTTTGATGTATATGCGTGTATGTGCATGCCAAACGAGTGGATAAGACAGTCGACAGAATGAGAAAAATTTACGTTTTTCGTAATCTGTTCTCTCAGTAGAAAAATGGCTAATTTCAGTTTTCGCAAAGTTTTTTAAATTTGCGGGAAATGTAATTTTGTACGCGTTTGATGCAAACGAGAACTCGTTTCCAGCAACATGATACACATTTGCGATATATGAGTTTATTTGGGAGAACTACATGAACGGTTGCGATTAATAAATTAAGGCAAATCAATCAAAGTATTATTGCGGCAACCGAGCAATAAACGTTTTTTTTTTCTTTGCGTGCATGAAAGGCGACAAGCCGTTTAGCAGAATTTGGGCAAACAATTGTTCACTCATAATTTTCTTTTCTCATGGAATGTTTTCCGTTTAATGTTTGCAAACAGCAATTTAAACCTAAATTTATTCGTAACAAATTTTGTTCGCAAAAGTACGTACAAAATTTACCAAAGCGAATTATTTTTCGACAAATTATTCGCTGGCAAATGTGTTGCAAACTCACGGCAAACGTTCGCTTACAAATTCGCTGGCAAATGTGCCGCAAGTTTGCAGCGAATTATTATTCGCTGAATAGCAAGCTGGGTATATAAGGATATCACAACATATAAAGTACTTACCTTGTTTAAACTTAAATACTCCAAATTGCATAGAATATCGTAGCATATGGCTTTAAAATGCTGTTTTAATCATCAATATTGAGTATCAAATTGATTATCCTTGAATAATTATAAAGGGCTGAGAAGCTGCTTTAAAAGAAAATTCATTCACTCTAAACGCATTTATTTCAATACTTTAAATGTCTTCATATCCGACATTACGTTACAACGAGATAACGTAATCGAAGATGAAATGAACATATGTGACGTAATTAATGTATAAATATTTAATTCTATGTTTTTTGTTTCAGTTGGTCTCTCCTGCAACAAATTAAATTTTTACAATATTTAAAGAGTCCTCAAATTAATTGTGTACAGAAAAAAAATCTCTGCCTGAATATGTGTAACACTGAATGCATGTACGTCTGTAGGTGTGTAAAAGAAATTACAACTACACCAGCATCAAAACGACAAAAAGCACATGACAAGCTCACATGCACACCTACTCTGACACACGCATACGAGTACAGATGTTTGTTTGTATCCTTACACATATATTGATGGGCACAGGACCAAAATACTCTATACTCATAGATACTTACATACGAGTACTGAGAGGGGAGAAGAAAAAAAGTTGTTCAATGGATACAATAAAAATGACTACAAGCCAAATAATGATTTATCTATTTACAAACACATAAACATCCTTATAGCACATGCATGCGTACTTATACATACATACTCGCATGTGTGTATACACAATAGCAACAGTAATGTAGGGTGTATGACGAAGTTTGGATGTTGTATATGATTTGGAAGGTATAGTTGTACATGTATACTTAGGTATGTAAGTTTAGTAAACGTACTAACACGCACATTGGGGGAAAATGTTATGGTTTAGATATAAACATTAGTGGCTGGTGCGTCATGGTCACTGGCGTTCATTAGTTTACCAGAAATCGTCATTGTTAATACGTATACGTAATATAAAACCAGTACAGAAATTTCAGTCAGTGAACCGACTTAAACATACCCTCACCCTAAGTCATCCATTGGTTTTGAGTTCCTTTCAAAAAGCTATATACTTTTGTGCAGCCGACCAACCGCGCAAAATATTTATAAAATTCCCAATTTAACTACGATTTGTTACTCTTTTTGGAGATTTATCATGACAACATGCCAATTGTCCGCCTAACATTTGTATGAGAGGTACAAAAATGGGCGTGGTGAAGTTGTGTGTAAATACCAAATTTCATTAAAATCGACATCTCCCAGTGACGATCATCCAGAAACCAGCGTATCTTTTGTATACGGGGTACAGAGGTGGGTGTGGCAAAATTATTCATTTGTAAAACATTAGCTTTTAACAAAATATTATTTACCTACTTACGAATCGGGTCTCGAACAACCTTACAAAATTAATATAATATATTTCGCCAATCAGTTCGATCTTTAGCCTTATCGGTAATACCAAGTGAATGCAGGGATACTTCAACCTTATTCCTCCATTCTGCTGACCTGGCCATCGCAATCGCGTTATTTTTATCCCATTAACTATGTCAGTATTTAGTATTTACGGACGGTTCCAGAATGTAATGTAGAACCGGCTCGAGTGTCTTCTCCGAAGAGGCAAGCCTCAATTTAATATTCTAACTACCAGGCAAGTGCAGTGTTTTCCAAGCAGAGGTATTGGCCTTCAAGGAAGCCTGTGCCACACTTATACATTGGAATCTCTCCTATCACTTATGTCTAACAACACTGCATCTAAACTCGTTAGTGAATGTAGGGAAAAACTTGTCGAGCTAGGTCGGCCGGTCAATGTGGTTCTTACTTATATACCAGGCCACAACGGTCTCCTAGGGAACTAAATGGCAGACGAACTAGCCAGGACAGGATCCTCTCCCAACGAACTCTATATGGTGTCAGTCGCAACGCCTATAGGGTCGATCAAAAGAGGTTTTTTCCTGCATTACCTTGAACGAGCAAAGACCAGATGGGATAGGACGGAAATGTGTCGCATATCCAGAAATATAACAAATATAACAGAATATAACATTCACCGGACTAACTCCCTAATTAGCCATAATCGGGGGTACATATCAAGGCTAATTGCCGTGCTGACCGGGCACTGTCCAATCGGTAATAATGAAAGTTGCGAACTTGCATATAATGACCACTGCCGTGCCCGCGAAGACGCAGAAGAGGAGGTGAATGTGGACCATCTCCTCCGCAGTTGCCCGGCTCTAATGAATAGACTCCTAAAGACTATAGGTCGTCCCTTCCTGCACAACCTCACTGAGATACACCATATATATCTCAGGGGATCTAATGAGGTATCTCCGATTGACAGGATGAATAGAGACACGGTGCATTAGACTGTCCGGGATGATATGGTATGCAAAACGGTTGGTGCTAAATAGTATCTTTAGTAACAACGTAGACCAACCAACCAACCAACTATATCAATGTCGGGATATAGCTCATACAGTTCAAGATTCATGCGTCGCCGATACTCACCGTTATGCACTATAGGAACATAAATTTTTCGGAGTATTTTTCTCTCGAAGGCAAAATATTGCCCCGTATCAAATCTAATTAAGTTCGATTGTGGTTCATCAGAGATATCGCGTTGATCAACCGGATTGCAGTCCAATTTTATATGGGAGGTACCAGAATGGGAGTGGCAAAATCACCCCCGTCTTAGTGGGTGACTGGAATTTTTAATATAACTTTTTCCATAGCATAATTACTGAGCCGACCAACTACTTCTGATATCCCCTGTGCGATGAACCACTAACGACTGAATGCATGAAACAAAAACCAAAAAGATCAAACAAATTAGGAAATACTTCTTTACTTACACACACATTCAGGAATATTGATGTGTCACTGACTGAAAGAATACTGGAAAATAAAGTAACACACTTACAAGAAAGGTTGTGAATAGTCCCTCGTTGTCCCTCTTTTATTCTCTAGCTATCGAGTCGCACTGTTGTATTTTGTATCACAAACATAGATATATTTGAAAAACAAACACATATATTATAACATTGTAATCATTGTGTCTCCAATACACACGTCATATTTGCATTCAAACAATAAAGAGTAACCGATTTTTCAGCCAGATTTTTTTGCGAAATCGGGAAAACTACTAATTTTCACCATTTAAACTGTAGAGGAGAGCTTTTTTAAAGTTTTGAATTATTTTTGAAAAAGTTATAGTAGGCACCGAAAAATTAATTCATTCAGGTAAGAATGAACAGGCCCTAGCCAATGCGCTGATAGATGCGCATTATTTTCGAACAAAGTTCCCACTTAGAAGCTCTCGATAGTGCCAAATTAAAGCAACATACTCATTGCTTTCAAGAAGCTCTTCTTTGTTTGCAGAAAAAAACGCTGTTTTTTCATGTTTTGAAAGAATGGCTAAAATTATGTTTCGCATTCAGCCCTTCTAATAAGCAAAATGTTTGAAAGTCTCTAAGTTGGATTTGAAGCCCCCCAAAATTTTAATATAGATATTTTTCCATATATACATAGAATAATTTAATTAAATTCGTCATAAAATCGGATAGAATTATAGTAGATTTCTCAATGTGGGCTTGTTTGAAAGGTATTTTTATCACCTTTTTAGTACAAATATTAGGAATTTTATGTCGAAAAATAGCCTAAAATCTGTATCAGTACAGAGTCTGAAAGGTGATAAAAATACCTTTTGGGGGGCTCCAAATCCGACTTAGAGCTATGGTCTCTTGAGCAAAAATTTCTCAGATTCACCTATAGATTACGTTTTTGCTATACGCTTCATCAAAAAAAATCGTTCCATACAATTTGACCTGCCCTTAATATATATACTATATATACTGATATACTATATATATTTTATAAACATATGTAATATTAAATGTCTCCGTACTATAGACACAGTTTTACATATTAAAATGGTTTAAAGCTCAATAAAATTCCCTATTAATTTAATTAATTGTCAAGTATTCAAGATTACAACTTTTTAACAATTACAAGAAGCGCTTAAAAATCAATTCGGAGAAGCACTTCAGTGTAACATTCTTATTATATCTGTACTCTACCTTACTGCACAGCATACAAGAAGCAGTAAAGAGCTTTTAAACACTCCAACTGCTTCTAATTTCTAATAATTTTTGCTGGTGGGTTACAGTTAATATTTCTAACCTAGTTCTGGCTTTATGACAAAATCAATATTGATTTTAAAAATAGTCATGCGTTTGAAAAAATTTTCAAAACATTTTTGCTTTTTGAACGCGTCAACCGCATATTCAGGCATCGATTTACATGGGTCACGCAATTTGTTTTTAATTTGCGGGGACAAAGAGAAATCATTAGGTGTCAAATCGGGTCTGCAAGGCGGATGACTAACCTTTGACTAAATTTTTTTGATCAACAGAGCAGTTTTTTGCGAGTTTTAAAAAAAGTAAAAATTATGGTTATACGTGACAGTTACAGGGTGACTGTATTCCTCAAAAATGTTTATCTGAATCTTTTCTATAAAACTTCTGAACATATTTTGTAACTCAGAAGTAAGGAACACACAATTTTGCATGCCGATATGTTGCAGGAACGTTCCGAGGGGCGGAAACTTTGACCCGCCCTAAAAAAAATTCTGATCAGATCTGGCAAAACGCCAATGCACGTATATTTTTTTAGACCTTTCTACCCATCCCCCATCATTTTGAAAAAAATCTAATTTTGTCTCACAGTGTTATTGAGCTTAAGGTCACTTTAGTTTTCATAAAACTCTTTTGTTTTTTTTGTCGATATTTCGATTTCCTTTGGAAATCTTCTTCAGGAAAGTTTTTATATTAATTATAACAGACAAACATCAATACAAATTGAAATGAAATTTTTTGGCAAATTATGAAAAGTAATATTATTAGTAATATTATAATACAGTAATGTTCACAAAAAGTAGAAATATTAAATCGAACAAAATTTTAAAAAAAAGTTTTATAATATTTTAAGACATTTGTGGTAATTTATCTTATTATTAACCTATTTGTTTTTATTAATTGAGATTCTATCATTTTTGGTGAAGTTATACATACGTATCTGCTTTCTAATTAAATTGCGAAAACTGATAAAAACTTGCAAAAATTAGCGAACAATTACAAAATTTTAAACAAGCTACAAAATTACCTAATAATCACTAAAACCAAAAGAAATGGCAAAAACTGTGTTAAAAACCGCCAAATTCGCGAAAATCCCCAAATCCTTGCCAACCCCAGTATGACAACGATCTCCAACATTGATTAAAAATCGCCAAAGCTGTAAAGTGTAAGAAAGCTCACAAAATCGCTAACAATGCAAACATTGCAAAATTTCAAGAATTTGCAAACTTGATAATAAACACTAAAATTTCCTAAATTGTTAAAAATAAAACCGCGAGACCGCAAAAAATCGAGGTCTTTGTTTTAATTTCCCCTATTATTAACATTTTTACTTTTATTTAATAAACATCTATAATTTTGAGCCAAGTTATCTGTGTCTACTTTAAAATATATTATTTTTTCAAATGGAACATTTTTAATCTGTAACATTTCTAACATGTATCTACGTTTTTTATAATTCTCGGTGTTCAAAATAGATGTATTTTCGAAATTTGGATAGTGATTGATATCTCTACAGTGAGTTGATAACTCTGTTATCGTTGTTGAATTATAATTCCTATACTTTTGGTCATGCCTATGTCCTGCTATTCTCGTTTTTAATTTAGTCCCTGTTGTTTGTACATATACTTTCTCACATTGTTCAATATCATTACCACCACTTGGTATTTTATATACTAAATTTGACATGTCTGATTTTTTTTAATCCATATTTAGTTTTTGTAAATAATCTTCCCACATTATTATTTATCTTATATGCCATTTTATATTTCCTTTTGTTATATATGTTTGAGTTTTCTATTCTTTCCGAAAACCCAGGTACATAAGTTAATGATTTATAGGCATTTGGTTCTAAAACTTCATTCCCATTGCGGGATTTTGTAATATTGTATTGTCTTATTAATTCGCAAAGGAGTTTATTAGGAAAACTATTATCTACATCCCGCGAAATAAATATAAAGGCAACACCATTTTTTGTTTTTTCTAAATGTTGCGAGGATTTTAAATTTTTTATTTTATATTGTATTGGATCTTTCAAAATTAAATACTTTTTAGCACAAAATACTTTGACTATGACGTCTTAAGATGAATCAACAAAAATAAACTAATTACTAGTGCGAAATATTTATAAAGGCCAAAGATTTATTTAAATATTCTAAAAAGTTTTCTAAGATGTATGATATCCATTATCACTGATAACTTCTACTAAACATCTTGGCATTGAGTTTATCAACGAATGAATATGGGCATGATCGGTTATATTCGAATTTCTTGTATTGCTGCTTTCGACCCTTGACATTCTTCCCCTGGCGTCCTTGGTGGTAAACTTGGGTAGGTAAAATAGACCAGCGGTTCTCGATCGGATAGAGATCAGAACTAAGTGCAGGCCAGTCGAGAGTTGGTAGTATTTCAGGACTCCAGAAACTGTGGAATTTTCTTAGACCGATGTGTTGCTGCGTTTTCCTACCGGATGATAAATTCTGGGACAGAAATTTCCTCCCCAGAATTAACTAAGACGACATCTAAGAGTCGAATATAATACTCGGAGTCCGTTTTTGTGGAAACGAAACATATTGGAGTGGTTCCTCTATAACTCATACCTGCCCAAACCATAAGGAAGCCACCGCCAAAATTTCGCCGATGGCGCATAATTTTGAAAAAATTTCTGGAACGCTAATATTTGTCCGAACTGTTAGGGCCATTCAAATGTAATTTTAATAATCCAAAAATATGTATATATCAGTGAATTTAAATCTAGCTAATTCGTGTCTTGACATAAGACCAAGTTTTCCATACTTTTTACCATATGACAGTTTCAAGTCGCGTTTCATTATTTGTTGAACACGAAGCAAATCTGCTCCCAAGCTCAATTCAGCAATAATTTCCATATCGCCGAAGTTTTCTTTAACAGCAACCCTTTTGATGTCTCTTTTGGCGCTGCCACTGATCAATGGTATCCTTCCTAGTCGTTTTGTGTTTCCATCTGGGCCACCCTATTTTATAATATTCAATGCCACAGTTAGATCTTCTCAATAGTCTCGAAATTTCCCGATTGGACAGCCCTTCATCATGACAATCTTAATTTTTTCCCTCTTCTTCTTTACTTATGTAGGAACTTACCACCAGGTATTCTATATAAATATTTTTTTTTAATTTGACCTACGTTAGTTTTAAAACAATAAAATAACAACCAAACAAAACTCACTTCTGTTTAAATTCCTACTTAGTACTGCTCGAATTCGGGTTCCTTTCCATGTTGCCTTTATGTATATTTTGCACCAGAAATAGAAAAAACAGCGTTACTTTTTACGTAACTTGTAAAAGAGATCGAATGACTACATTATCTGATATAATATACCGCATAAATTCTACACCGAAAACGCGTAAATCGAGAGTACCGAAAAAAATGCATTGCCTTTATAATTATTTCGCTGGGTGTATTAATATATTTCTAATTATTTCTTTATTTTTCTTATGGAAACTATTATTACTTATTTTTAATACTCTATCTATTAGATTTTTTGCTTTGTTAATAATAATACTTTTTGGGCGTTTTAAAAAATAACTTATAATTTTACCTGAAGAAGTTGGTTTTTGATAACAATCTATTAATAATTTATTTCCTTTCCTTATCACCAATGTGCCCAAATATGAAATTGAAGAATTCACTTCTTTTTCAATAGTAAATTTGATGCTTAGATCAAATGAGTTTAAAGTTGTTAACAAAATGTCAATCTCATTTTCTTTCACTATGCAAAATAAATATTTTGTAATTATTTTAGGTTTTACTGTAAATTTTTCTAAACCTTTATCTAATAATTTGAAGTTCTTCGGAGCGAACAACTTTTGCTGGATTTTTGGAAGGACCCACAGAGACGATTGCTGTTTATGTTCAGGTCCATATGCATAGATCCATATTTCATCGCTTGTCGTGATCTTATGATGTCTTTTGAAGCAACACCACGGAATTTGTTAATATTTCCTTGACACGAGCATTTTTTGGGCGATTGGTTTTAGCAAATGTTCATGTATATTGTTAATGCTGTATTAAAATGTTCAGTGCAAGTAAAGCCCAATGCTACCTTTATCTCGTAGTAAGTCACATTATGATCTTACAAAACCAGTTCATGCACAGCATCGCTGTATTCTGGCATTAAAACCGGTCTTGAACGAGCAGCACGCAATTCGTCCAGAAGCGAAAGTCGGCCCCCAATTAAATGCATTATACCAGGTGTTCACAGTACTGTAGGGTAGCGCATCATAGGCATATAAATATTTAAGTTAATCAATGCACTCTTCTCTCGATAATCTACGTCGCAAAGCGTGAAAAATAGTCGCACGAACATGTTTACGAGCTAATTCCATTTTTGATATAAGATGCATTTTTCTGCTCTCTGCAAAAACTGGAAGCAATGCTCGTACGTCAACACGTTCTGAGTATCGTTAATCTAAAAACTCTAACACTTTCCAATGGTGTTACCAGATTGCACCAGGCAACACTAACAATTCGAATCGACCGAATTAAAATAAAATTTGTTAGACAATAAGTCTGTTTTTTTGATCCATTAAGCTATCGCCACTTACGACTTTTCAAATAAAACGATCCACACTTAATACTACAAAATGTGTCAACATTTGCTGTAATGTGTGTAATAAAATGCGATACGGCAACACGTTTGTAGCCAGAATCAACAAATACGTGGTAGCAGCAAATGTTGTTGTAGTTGTAAGCAGCAACAACAGACATTTTATTTTCGTTCATTCGTTTCAATTGTCAAACCCTACACACATATATACCAACAATACAAGAATACAAAAAAGTATATAAACAAAATACATATGATTTTGACAAGTGAAACGAAAAATGACATGGAGATAATGTGATCACTTATTTAAACGAGTATACCTGATAGATAATTCTAACATGATCAATATGTATAACATTTACCGCGCGTTGTTGTGAACAATTTAGTTCCAGTTTTGTTTTTAATCGGAAATAAAAATCTATCCTTCAATTTTAGAGATATAAAACTATACGTATTCTTCCATTAAATAAAATAATGTTAATGAACTTCAGATGTGTAAGTCATGTTGCAAATTTCTGCTTTGAGTCTCTCCTTCATAACATTTTCATTCACAAGAAATGAAAGCAAAATAACTTTTTGTTGCCATTTCTTGAAATTGAACATGTGGCAACATTGTCATTGCTCAAGTCAGAATTTAAGTGGGAAATTGAAAAGCCACTTAATATCGCTTAGCTGTCCCGTACAAATTAAGCTATAATTAACTTTAGCGGGGTAAAAAAAAACACACTTAATGTTTTCGATCAAGGTGATCATGGTGTACCCTTAACCCAATTTCGTCATAAGAGGTACTAAGTCGTTTTTCCATTTTGACATAGATACAATACAGGGTCTGTAAAAATATTAAAAGGAAATATTCGGCTTTTATAAAAATATTTACTCCACCGTGCAGGCCTCCTCCAAGTACAAGTAATAAATACACATACATTGATGTACAAACATATACATTTGATGTATGGCTATGTGTCGATATGTATCTGTGTTCAATGAATAAAAATATACCTATACACAATACAGTGAAAATCTAAAAACATTGAATACAACAAGAAGAAAAAAGTATCTACGAAATATAAAAATTTGTAACTTTTAGTTTGCGAGTAAATACATGTGTATGTACATTATACAATGTGCCTTTGGTGTACACCATAAATGTTCCTCAACCATAATCATCGTGATGATAATGATGATGGTGGTGCTGTTGCTGGCAATGTTAATGATGACGATGATGGCGATGACGATGATTTTTATACTCGAAAAGTGTTGTGTTTTTTCCTAAAGAGAGCGCATGTCTAACACATGAAGGGAATATTAAACAATGGTCTCAGGCACAACAAACACAAGGGAGCGGGCACAAGCAGGGGAACATGAACAGACCCACCAAACACCAAAGCAAGAGCCAGCCACCCAACCCAGAAACATCAATGCCACCCCTTGAATGGCTCTAAAGGAAGGAAGGAAGAAGCATTCGCAACCAACACCTTTTTTTGTGATTTTTAGATGGTTCAAGTAGTATCTGTGTATGTTTAAGTATTTGTGTGTGTGTGCATAAGTAAGTGTCTGAGTGTGTGTGGGTGTGTACAAGTATATGTCAGTCTGTATGTATTCATATTGAAATTAAAGTGATAGACGCCATTGACAAGATACAGAACCAGAAACGACACACAAAGAAATTGAGTTGAGTTAAGAAGAATTGATTTTTTTTAGGGGGATTTTTCTCTCCAAGTTCTTCCCTTCTCTCTTGCGCTAGAGGACGAAGGGTATTATTAAGGGTTTTCTCCGTCTTTTGCTTTATTTTCAAGTTCTTTCTCATTTTGTGCTTATAAAACATAAATAAATTCTTAAAGGTAAAATGAAAAAATTTAAAGTCGTATTCAAAAATCATTTGATGTTTGTTGATTCGTAACTTAGTTATACTTTACACCATTTTCAATATGAAGGATTCAATAATTTAATTAGAAATGTTGAAGAAAAAACCTGGCATATAACGAAGATGTAATTAGAATATTTGAAATTATTTTACAATCTTTCACACCTTCAACCCTTTCGGCTACTGTGACCTTGCTTGATGGATATTAAAGGCATATTCAATCGGAATCAGTGTAAAACACTACGCCCATACACTTACAGAAAAATTTGGTTGATGCAATCGAGTTGGCTTTTAACTTAACTTTTAGGTTTTACGTTGAATTTTACACTTTAGTATCTCATTCATTATGAGCATTTAAATATACAACAATTGTATGTACTCGCTAAAAATCATATCTCTTTTTCTTGCTTGGACGCAAATATAATGTGTTCGTAGAGCTTGTCGCAAATATAGTGTACTTGTGTCCAAACACATTGTATTTGCTATTCAATATTACATATTTGAGACACAATGATTAAAATGCAAGTGTTTGTCATCCAAATACAGCTTTGTTTGTGATACAAATACAGCTGTGTTTGGTGCACTATTTACTTTTTTTTCGCTATTCTCTGGAGTGGGTCCTCTGGTTGAAATTGAAGGTATTATGAAATAATAACAACATTTTCAGTTCTGCAAAATCATTTGCCAGCTGTTATAGAAAAAACGAGTCGTAGTACTGAAAGAGTAATTTTTCAGCATGACCACGACCCAAAACTTTCGTCCAAAATCGCTTAAAACTGGTTAAACAGTGAACAATTTACACCAATGAAATGACCAGCGCAGACACCGGACTTAAACCCGATCGAAAACTTTTGGAGTTGCATGATATCTCAGGTCGCCAAGTACCCACACGGTGAAGAACAAAACGGCATGTGTAACATATTCTCCCAAACACATTCTGCAGGAACCATGTATATGTTGTATATGGAATGTATATGGAAACATATTCATGCTTTTTTTTATTTAGTTATTTATTTCATACAAATTTATTTCACAATAATAAATGTTGTCTCTGCGCCCTGAAGGCTTTAGTAGAGACCATCCCAAACATCCATATACTTAAATGGAGGCGTTCGCGTGGTTCCTCCCAAGCGTCCGTATATTTACGTGGAAATATGTGAGTATTTGCTTCCAAACATAATAATATTTAGAAACGAATTATTTCTTGATTTAATATATTTACTTATATTCATTATAATTAATTTTAGTAATTTAAATCTACATTTATAACCAATTATTAAAAGAAAATTAAAAAAAAAAATAAAACATAGACTGCATTATTTGTTTTTTCATGAAATGGGATGACGCTGCTCCTTTGTTTCTTCAGAGGGTGTTAATATCGAAAATACAGGTTCACACTTACAATATAGACTGCATAATGTCTCGTTACCCCTATTTTATTCGCTTGTTCTCGACAGAGCTTAAACAGTGCAACAAACACAGCTGAATTTGTATCACGAACACAGATATATTTGGATAACAAGCCCATATGTTATAACATAGTCATCATTGTGCCCCCAACATGTAACATTGAATAGCAAACATAATGTATTTGGCCACATGTATATTACATTTGCGACAAGCTCCAAACACACGATATATTTGCATCCAAACAACCAAAGACGACAGATTTTCCAGCGTGCAGATGCTCCAAAATGCGAAAACGAGCTATGGGATAGAGTGAAAGAAACTTGGCATGCAATTCCACTGGCAATGAGGGCAAGCTTTTAAAAAAGCCAAAGGCTATTAGACAGAATACAGAGTACAAAAAAAATTATCGAAAGACCAGAGTGCAAAATTGTAACATTTGTATAAATTTACAATATTTACTGTTCACTTTGTGTATATCAACATAGAATTAAAATAGTTTTGATTTTTATTCACAAGAGAACAATAAATTGAGTTAGCTAATTTTTTTTTTTGGTTTTTAATCAAATATTTAAGATATGTGACCTGGTCTACGGAAAGGGGGCTTAGGTGTCAAAAAATTAATTTTCACTTTTTGGTTGATTCGGATGGAAGATGAGATGCTTTTTCACGTGGTGAAAAGCAGAAAATCCTAACTTGCTTAGAAGTGTACTAAAAATGTATAGAAAGAAGAGTAAAAATACGACCAAAATATAATTTATTCGTAATGAACAAAATACATTGAATTATAAACTATAAAGACATGATTATACAGTAGAAAAACGTATTATGGGCCAAAAATAATAATGCTGAGTAGTTTATGTATTTTTCTTTGTTGTCGTTTTCCTTGAGATCTTTTTACGTGTTGATCCTGAGGAAGATGGACCTGGTTCCTCGTCTCCACTAGTTTTTGCCTTCCGTTTCTTCGATGGCAAATCTTTCGGCAATGGAGCCACAATATCTAGTTTAGATATATCCGAAACTAAGCTGCGAAGATTGTGATAGATGTACTACTGACGTTCCAAAGATAAACCGGCTGGTTGTATAACTTTCGGCATTTCAGGATCGATAGGTTTTAACAGAAGCTTAAAGGACTGTACTTCTTCACTGTCTGCGAATTTCTTTGTTTTTACACAATCTGTAGAGATTATGAAATGATGGAATTGCGTTATTCCAACAAGTGACTTGTACAGTGGTTTAAAATAGCTGTCCCATTCATACCAGACGACTTTTTCAGCCGATACAGCTTTATTATAACCCCCAGGTGATGATGCCTCGACACACTGCAGTAAATCTGCATACGTGTCGATGTTACTGACGGCATACTTACTTTTGAAAATACCGAAGTAACGATCAGGCGCGAACTTAGTGTGCCCGGTAAGTAGAAAATTTAATAAAATAGTTTTGTTAAGACCCCGAGCCAAACACCATTGCATATATGATAGTACAGTGTTATTCTTATTCTGCCCAACACAATTGTCACAGAAAAGAACGAGTGTTTCAATGTCTTTATAGTAGGTTTGCAGGTGATAATGCAGGATGCTCACAACACAGTTAGGTCCTTTACCAACGTCATATTTTTCGTCTATCATGTAATTGTACTTTAAAAACAAAATATAAGTAAGATCCTGTAAAGCCGAGCAATTTGAGTTCCTATGATTCAGTTTGATATTCTAACCTGAACTTTTTGTTTTTCGTCTGTAATTCCGAAGACTCCGCACTTCTTGGTTGCTTTGAAGTATGCTGTACCAGGTTGTTATGGACTGACAGGGTAGTGAACGGTTTGGGCAAAATCAAATGACAGAACGACTGCTGTAGGGTCAGTATTTCTACACCAACTTTGATAATATTCTCGTTGATTTCGGGCTCGGTGGAGGTGATCAAGAAATTGATTAAGCTTCTGTTCGCGGTCAATGTCAGTAACACCTTTGCCTTGTGCAATCGATATTGTGTTTCCTATTAAAAGAAAAAATACTGAATTTAATCTAAACGTTTGATACAACTATAAAATGAGAAAATAATGAGCTACTTACCACGGCAGACATCGCAGAGATCATCCGCTGGTTTCAGAACTATAACATGGGGTATGTATTTGGACCATATCCGTCGAAAACTGCAATTACTCATCTTCAATTCGTCATCACTGAATGAAGAAATGTATTTTCGATAAATTGAGGACTTCGTCTCGCTGGATGGCAGTTTCATTATCCGAAAATCCTTAAATTTTGGGAGTCGTCCGGGCAGTGGAAGAGCCATTAAATCGGCTAAAGACTCGATGAATTTAACAGCTTTTTCGATGTCAGCCGGTTTAAATGACTTTGGATGTGTACTCGGTTTATTTGCCAGTCCGTGTTGGCGCACTGTTACACCCAGTGCGTGAAAATGACGTACTAAATTTTCGTAACGCTTCGTCGTACAGGCATGTACAAAAAGGAAAAACGAACGACAAACAGGTACTCTGTAGAAGGTAAATTGAATTCTATGCCTCATAACTTCTGTATCCTGTCTCTGTCCATATTCCTTCCGCCCAGCAAGCTTTGCGTATACACTCTCTAGCTTTTCGTTACTCATAATTCCAGCTTCGATGTGACTTAGTATCACTAAATCAAGTTCATTTTTCGACATCTCTAAACAATTGTTCCGCGTACTCTCGATCATTTCCCGTGGTATCAGTGTATGGTATTCATTATTACAACAATCTTTTGACAGAAATTTTGTTACCAACTCCTCCTCCTTTACATCAACAACATGCAGGTCCATGTTAACAAAAGTTTGTTCGGTATCATCTTCTGCCTGAGATACACATACTTCGTCTTCATCATCATCGCTCTCTTCATAGTTTTCATCATCCGTTTCATCATCCTTTTCATGGAAATATTGTCCGTATACGGCACTGAACTCCTCATCAACACTCATGTTTCATTTCAAGCGAAATGCGAAGACGATAATCAACAGAAACAGTAAACGTCTCTTCTTCAGTGTTACTTTTTTAAATGTTCCACACTAGCAACTTACACGATGAACTATAATAATATTCCGACCAACAACAACACTTACTGGACCAACAACAACACTTACTGGTCGTCCGGCGCGGAGAACAATTAACGAGATAATGAGAATC
Organism: Phaonia tiefii; assembly: GCA_963931995.1. Classification (NCBI taxonomy): domain Eukaryota; kingdom Metazoa; phylum Arthropoda; class Insecta; order Diptera; family Muscidae; genus Phaonia; species Phaonia tiefii. The sequence continues at coordinate 34,070,518 of OZ008367.1, forward strand.
TGACGAAACGAGTTGCTTACTTTTAACAGCTTTTTCACAGAAAACTAGTTTTCGCACGTAAGCTCCCTTTTCGTAGACCAGGTCACATATACAAATTTATTTCTAAACTGTGTCAACTCTGTTACAATTTTCCTCGTCCTATATTATTTTTATATATTATTTTTTCTATATTATTCACACAAACGGACTCAGACTCAACGATAGGCACCCATACTTATATACTGTTTCTGAAAAAGTTTGAGAATCATTTCGCTATCACTAAGATGTGCAGTTCGGCAGGCTTACGAAAAGTTCTTACCCAGGCAAACCAGATTGTTGCAAGCTGAGCAGCTATGGAATATAGAATAATGGTTACGTGTACCATAATTCGGTTGCAGCAACCAAATTATCAATAAATTCCGAAGCTGTAACCGGAAAAGCTTCTAAAATGGATCTCCTGCTGTCCAATACTGGGCACATTTGTTTTTCACGTACACAATCTGTGCCTCTCAGTCACCTCTCCAGCATCATGATACAGGAGTGCTTTTGCAGGATATGCGTACAAGTTTCTAGGGGCGTGCCAACACCAACAATGCCAAATAGACCATTACAGTCAGTGGATCAATATCAATGGTACAAGGAGTATCCGTCATGCAATCTACATCGCCGTCATTCGTCATTCATTCAACCTCCTGCCACCGTACTATGACCCCATAGAACATTATCGGTCTCACCACCGCTGTATAGATAGAGTGAGCAATCCTTGGAGAAGCCCCCATTTATAACCTATATCTTTCCTGTAACGTTCCCTCTAGTTCTTCTAGAAATTTTGGGCTCATTTATCCAACTATAACTAAACACTATTGTGAAAAAAAAACCAACAGAACAGGTAAGAGTTGAAGATGAAGACAGATTTATTATCTTTGATAACCCCTACTGAAATGTTCTAAGCAACATTTTCGTGGAACATTTTAATGCTAAAAGGTTCAGTTTTAAAGGACACGTAAGGAATCGATATAGAGCATTAAAATAATTAACGAAAAAGAGTCTCATTCAATTTCACTGAAGATATCTTATCTCGAAAATGAGCTACGGTAATGACAAACATAGTTCTTTTGAACATTTTCCAAATAATACTTCGGTGCAAAACAAAAATTTTTTCCGACTATAATAAGACCTACGGGGCGTCTGTCCTTCCGGAATTGTAACATACCTAACCAAGGCTCTCAATCATGCACCCCCTGAAAATTACATCTATTTTTTTGCACTGTGCTATCGAACGATCCGGCTGTTGACTTAATTGTCTGTAGCTGGTAGTTTGTAATAGTTTGAAAAATCGGCTCTGTAACATATTTTTCAAACACATTCTGCAGGAACCATGTGTATGCTTGAACCACGCTGCAAATATTCATATATTTGCGAGTCCTAAAGTCTCTTAACTTTAAATGTCTACTTGCAAAGATTCACACTTTCACGTCAAGTCAAATGCGTTTTTCGTCCCAAACATGCAACTACTTACGTTGAAGTAATCATGTGATTCCCTCCAAATGACCGATTGACGATTGAATGCATGAAACTAAAACTCGACAAATCAGTCAACATAAGAAGATTCAATTAACTATGCATTTGCCTCCGTTTTATTATTTTGCTCTTCACTGAGATTACCGACAACGAAAATTAAGTAAACAGGGTAGCAAACACACTTGTGTTTGTGTCACAAACAAAGCTGTATTTGGAACATAAACACATATATTATAAGATATTAAGCATTGTGTCTGGAACATGTAATATTGAACAGCAAATACAAAGTATTTGGACACAAGTATACTATATTTGCGACAAGCTCTAAACACACGTGATATATGGATCCACACAAGATAAAAGTGCAGATTTTCAGCGTGTAGACTGCACATTTTACCTACATATTGTATTCACTAAGACTCTTTCGATCAGTAGGGGCGGTTGTAATTGGCGCTGAGTGCTCTCGGACAGAGATCATGATGATATAGAGGCGTTGGAATGGCAACAATGTAGACAGTTTACACAGAGTCTCAGTGTTCGAAGGACCAGATGTTAAACTCTTTAACCATGGAAATATCATCACCACTGTGTTGGTTATAGACTCAAATACTGTATATTATCTTAAACTGTTTATCAAACATAGTAGTATTTCATCATCCGAGTGAAGTCTTCGCATTGTCAGTTTGTAGGAAACAATTAACCCACTAAATAAATTACACCTTATTACAGGATGTAGCCCCTCTCGTAAAATTCCATTGAAATTTGTTATAAATTTTCACGTGAACAACTAATCGCAACCAAAAACAGAAAAATTCCACAAATTAAAAAACTGATAGTGCAGCAATTACTAACATGAGCCGGCACATACATCTACCCCGCTCGATCACACCTTTCCCAGCAGTTTAAACATATTGGATAGGGCGGCACTCCCAACTATCGTGTTTTTTACATCGTGAGCAATGTACTATTGGATTTATAAAATAGACTGACTCGTTATTGAAGATTTTTATAATCTCATAAAAAAATAGCCGGTGCTAAGTTGAAAATTTTGTCGTCTCCTTTTGCCTTAAGAATATATAAAATAATATTGATACTCTAATGAGTACTCTAATATTTTGATACTCTTATCTAGGTCCTCATGTACACGCCTGAAATCCTGATGACTCCATAGAGTTTAGAAAGAATCTATCGCCCAAAACTCCAACTGTCTTTTTGTCTGCCTACAGAATAATCAAGAATCCTGCGATAAAACGAACAGTTACAACAAGCTCCTGGAACATCTGAATTTTGTAGCGCGGTAGAAGGTCTCATCTCTAAAATAATTGCTTAAATACATGTAATATTTTCTGACGGATCTTCAGACTGACATTTTCCCCCATTTTAGTATACTTTATATTCGATTTGATGGGTGACCGGTCATAACGCCCAACGGTCATAAGGCCCAAAATATTTTTTGGGTCTTATGTCCGCCCTTAGGGTGGCCATAACGCCTAATTTGGGTTTGGGCCATACGGCCATCCGAAATGCGGTCATAAGGCCCCAAAAAAAATTTGGGCGTTATGACCGTTTGTACAAGGCCCATATAACAAGTGCTGTAGGAGAAGTCCAAGAACTTTGGGCTTTGTGTCTTTTCATCTGTTGGGCGTTATGACCACCCTCGGAGCGGTCATAAGGCCCAAAACAAATTTGGGTGTTATGCCCGCCCTCGGAACAGTCATAAGGCCCAAAAAAAAATTTGGGTCTTATGACCGTTGGGCGTTATGACCGGTCACCTCTTCAGTAGGATGTTGAAAAGATAGCACCAAAGAATATTGAGATTAATACCCCATCACTAGCAGTATAAGTTATTGATCGTTTTTTTTTGCATTTTGACTCTAATACACCAAAAAAATATTTATCGTAATATTTGTGAAACATTCTACAATGAATAGTTTCAGAAATTCTATGAAGTTTTTCGTAAATTTCTTAAATGTTATGAACAATTTTCATAAAACGAAATACAAAATGTATTTATAAAATTGTTAAAAACGTACTCTGAACATACAGAATGGTAAATTTTATATTGTGCGCTGGCTCTGGTTTCCGAGTAATTCTACACTTAATAATTCTTATTGCAATTAGAGAATTCGTTACATATAGCGTGATGAATATGATGGTGGTATCTTTCAGAGCAATTGTTAATACAGACATGTGTTTAGATCTGATATAGCTATATATCGGGTTTTTCAATAAGAGCGCTACAAAAGTTTTTTTAAATAAAACAAAACCGGTTTCTCGACGGTTTTCAAGTATAAATCGGCCGATACTGCTGCAATTTCACGTTCGATATTCGTACGAAGTTCATCAATCGTCCATCGCTGGCTTGTTGGCATACACCATATACTTGACGTAGCTCCACAGGAAATAATCTAACGGCGTCAAATCCAACGACCGAGGCGGCCAATCGACCGGGCCATTTCGTGAGATAACACGTTCACCAAACTTGGTTTCCAATAAATTGATTGTGGCATTCGCTGTGTGGCTTGTGGCGCCGTCCTGTTGGAACCACATGTCCTCCAAGTCCATATTATGCAATTGGGGCCAAAATTATTCGGTTATCATTGAACGGTAGCGATTCGCATTCACAGTAATGTGCCGGTCTTGATTATCACGGAAGAAGTACGGCCCAATGACGCCGCCGGCCCATAAACTGCACCAAACCGTAATTTTTTCGGGATGCAATGATGACTCATGGATTATGTGTGGATTGCTCTCTGACCAATAACGCATATTTTGCTTATTGATAAAGCCATTCAGCCAGAAATGAGCCTCATCATAAATTGGACGTAGCGCTCTTAAAGTTGAGCCCACTGACTCCAAATTTCGGTAGTAAATTTTAATAATTTCGACTCGACTCGACTTACTGAAGAGAAATGTCAAAAGAGCGGGAAAAAATATGGCGTCTTTTGTAGCGTCTCTGTTGAAAAACCCTTTAGTTTTCCAGGGAGTTAAGATTTTTCAATAAATAAAATAGGGAAAATAGAATTTTGGATTTTTTACCAATATGAAAATAAAATATCAATTTGAAATTTAGAACGAGTAAATTTAAAAATGTGGAATTGGCTCGATTTTAAGCGAAAAGCAACAATCAAAAATTCTCAATTTAATTGGAATTGTACCAACTAACAAAAAAATTTTTAATATCATTGACCATTTTCCCCATTTGAAATGGAAAATCAACATTTCATTTGAAATTTTCTCATTTCAATATTGAAAATATTTCTCCGATATTTCGGAGATATCACTTTTTAATCGTCATGAAGTTATCACCAAAGTAGTATTTGTAAGTATCTTCCTTTTATTATTCCCGGGATACTTCAGCAATATTAATGGAAAAAAAATATTTTTTTTTTCAATTGAAACACAAAAATATTTTGACCAAATAGGGACTACAATGCTAGGAAAACCCACATCTCTTAAGAATGACCTAGACAATTGAAGAAGAGCTGGCATACTATTGAAATTGCGTTGGCATGAAAGTAATTTCGATTCTTTTGTTCAAAGTAATTTTCAATTATTTTATTGAAATATTTAATTTTAATCTATAATGTAAGTACCACTTCACAAAATTCCAGACCAGATTCACAAAATGCCTGGTTCGACCCACAAATATAATCGAACAACTCGGTTTGGAGGTCCTCTTATGTATTGAATGATTATCTATTCAAAACATTTTGCAGACTTCGGATTTAATGAAAATCCGAAGGTGCCAGAGCAGGACTACAAGATGTATGTGGCACCACTTCCCATCTAAAAAAAATTGTTTCGCGTTACATTCTATGAAAGAATTAGGGATAGATTCTAACAAATCAAGGAGCTGTGCGCGTTCGGTTCCGAGCGATATTTTGAGAAGCTTTTATATGGCTAGACGCTGAAAATCTGTCTTTTTGTTGTTCGGGTGAAAATATATCGTGTCTGTAGTTTGTCGCAAATATACTATACTTGTGCCCAAACACATTGTGTTTGCTATTCAATATAACATGTTTGAGACACAATAATAAATAGGCTATAATATATGCGTTTGTGACCCAAATGAATACGAGACAGACAAAGATACAAAAGTACAGCAGATCTTCAATTCATGAAATCAATGATTGCAAACATATATATGTTTCCTGCAATATGTTGCTTGGGCCGTTATTTCTCAGCGTGTTAGTATTCGATAGTATCGCCATCACTAAGCGAGGTACTTCCCATCCAATCTCCACTATTTTTTGCCGTGTTTGCAAAGATGTATGAGGCCTAGCGTTCTAGTGATGGAAAACCACTCCTTTGGTATTTACCAATTCATGCCGAGTTTCTTTCACTGCCCCATCAAGGTTCCTCAATTGCTTGCAATAGACGTCAGAATTAATGGTTTGGTTTCTGTGAAGCAGTTCAAAACAAATTACTCATTTAAAATTCCATCAAATGGGCAACATAGCCTTTTTTTGGTTCACTTCAGCCTTTGATGAAGTTTGAGCGCGTTCATCGTGCATGGACCAGGACCAGGACCTCTTTCGGTTGGCATTGTCGTAAAGAATCCATTTTTTATCTCCAATAACAATGCGTGGCCGTCGGTGGTGCAATGGTTAGTGTGCGCGGCTCTTGTACATGAGATCCTGGGTTCAAACCCTGCTCTGACCACCTTCAAATTTCTTTCGGCGGCGGTCACCTCGCATAGTGACGGCGACACTATCGAGTATATAGCCATGAAAAAGCTTCTCAAAATAACGTTCGGAATAGGTGTAAAACTGTAGGTCCCAATCGGTGAGTGAAAACTGGAAAGCGCACAGCTCAGTGGTTGTGAGAAGTTCTCCCCGGTCCCTTCGTGGGATGTAATGGGAAACCATTTATTTTTTTTATTTTAACAATGCGTTTCAAGACACGATTATTTTTGTTGCGTTTGAACAATAAATATAAAGTGATTATAGCTGTGTAACTGTATAAGAAATAATTTAGTCTGCTGATCAAAATCATTTCCAAAATAACAAAAGCATCATCTATATGAGAAAGCGCAAGTGCGTATGTATGTAATTTGTGTCCAATAAAATCGAATAAATATGTACAATAAAAATAATATAATAATAATAATATAATCAAAATTTAATAAATAAAATAAAAATAAAAAAATGAATGCCACGAAATTACTGTTATTGTTTTTTTAAAGGTATCATATTGGACAAAATGGTTGACAAATGTCAGAATTTTCTGACAAAATGGCCGCCAAATGCCAGAATTGTGTCAACATTCTCGGTCAAAATGTCCGACAAACACCCGAATTGTCTGCACATTCTCGGACAAAATGTCCGACAAAGCTCAGAATTGTCTGCACATTCTCGGACAAAATTTCCGACAAATCTCGGAATTGTCTGCACATTCTAGGACAAAATGTCAGATTTTGTTCCGAATTTCCCTTCAGAATTTGGACTGAATTCTGTAAGAAAAGTCTGCACAAGTATCAGAATTTTAACAAAAATAACAGTCCGAATTCTTGTCAAACTTTCATACGACTTTCTGTAATAATTCTGACCGAATTCGGCATCAGACTCGGCAACTTGTGCAAACGATGTGTCACAACTCGGATAGAAGTCGGAAGGAATTGCTCGCTGGGATTTTAAACATTTGTTTGTGGACATTTGTGAAGGGGCAGGGGAGAGAAAAAGAAACTATCTATTAGTGACACTTATGAACAAGACGTTCAATGCCCTAGATTGCCGATCCAGTCCCACTTTCGAATTTTTTCCACCAATTGGAATTTAATAAATAATAAATTTAGGACGATATGAATTTGTTTATTTTATACTCAACCAGATCCAAAATGTAATCATGTGTACAAAAAAAAAATAGGCAAACAAAAATTAATCACTGGGGTTAAAAAAAAAAACAATAAGGAAATTAAAAAAATATTTGACTCTACTCAGATTTGAACCTTGTCCCCATGTTTGTAACCGGATATTTTCTATAATATGACGCTATGATTATTCTCCCAAATATATATGTACGTTTGCCGCAACTAAATTCCTCTAAATAATTTTAGCTGTCTATTATTTCGTTTGTGCGAAAGGAAATTTTTCTTTTCGACCACTGTTTTGTGTTTCAACGCTTTGAGCCGCACAAAAATGAGTCACTCTAATATAAAAGTATGATGATGATTTTTTTAACGCTGTTAATGTTAATTGAAATGACAACAGTTTGACAAATAAACCTGAGAATCCAAACGACGCATACACGAGAAACGACAAAGCGAACAATTCATTAGGCCCCAAGAGAGCTTATCAGTGGCACCTAAAACTACTTGGAATCCAATTTGTAATCACAAATTGCCATCACGGAATGCAAAAGTCTTTCCAACGCCAACTGTCCTATCTCTACTAACAAGACTTGTACAATTATTGTAGTTCTTCAAGTTAATAGCAATTCGAGCACTCCAACAACTTGGGGGGAAACTGAAGCCTATGCCGCCAAGTGACAACCACAAGTGATAATCAGTAACATTTTTATTTCCATCTCTAACCGATCATGGTTTCAAGGTATGATAAACTCTTTAAGGGTCTGAGCTTGAAAATAATGATAAGGTTTGTTTTCCAATTATATGACGCGAGTACCAAATTACAACCTTTTAACAGCAAACCCCCTCTTAGGAATGCAATCTGATGATAATGATTATAACAACTGTTTCTTTTTGAGGAAGGTTCAAACACGAAATGCATTTTACCTTCAATCTGATTATACCTAGATGCCATTTTTCACTATTATTATTTACATTACTTCGTTATCTTTACATTATATTTTGAGTTTTTTTCCTTCATTTTGGTCCGGTTGTTAAAATGGTTATAGATAATTTTGTTTAACTACTGATAGGTTATCGGCTATCTGTTATCGGCCGTTTAGTTTTTCAGCTGAATGAAGAGGCTTTTGTTTTAGAGTGTCTGCTGTCATTCCGTTTGGTTTTCTGTTGGTTTAATCATAAATAGTTCATTGTATTGCATTCAATGCAGAATTGATTGTTAAAGGTCAGTGGCGTTGAGTAAATATTGTTCGTGCTAGACGAAACAGTTCTATTTCTCTAAATAAATATTCAAAATGTTACAAGTTTTACTTATTCAATGATACAGCGAGTACTGAAGAGTATTTTGATACCAAATTTGTTTAAAAAAATTGGAAAGAATCTTATTTTGTTTCAAAAATAGTTAGAAATCAACAGATAATTTTGATATTGATAGCAAAATCAGAAAATCAAACAACTGAAAATATGAAAGGATCATACACCAAAATGTTATATATTTCAAACCAAGTTTTTTTTTTGATATATCCCAAATCTTTTCATTTCACCCTAGAGGTACAAATTGGTCAAATCGATCAATTAAAGCGTTACAGGCTAAATACACATACCAATATTTCCTCGGCTGTGCTCTAATTACTATTGAATATTTCTCACATTTAATTTTCGATTCAAATGCACGCTGAACACCCTGCCTTTTTTGTTGTTTGTAGGCAAATACAATGTGTTTGTAGGGAAATACAACGTGTTTGCAGCTTGTCGCAAATATACTATACTTGTGCCCAAACACATTGTGTTTTCTATTCAATATAATATGGCTGAGACTCAAGGATTAATAGGCTATGATATATGTTTTTCAGACCCAAATGTGGGTTCAGTTGTTAAAACCTGCTAAAAACAAAAACAAGACAAGTAACAAAGAAACAAAAAGGCAGCAGATCATAAATTCACGAAAACAATGCATGCAGACATGTATTTATTACCTGGAATATGTTGCTTGTGCGATTATTTATCAGCGTGTCTCTCATTGTCAGTTAAAATTCATTAGGTGTGTTACAAATCCTTACAAATCCTTGTAACATAACAGCAGTTTCGGTCAGTGAAAAAAGTGCAAACAGCGGCGGGTAGAATTCACACTCGCATTCGCTGCACGATCGTTTCGATGTATCTGAATTATCATCTTCACACTCTGAAAAATATCGGCTACAGCAATATATTTCAGGAACCATATACATGTTTGCAAGCACTGTTTTCGTGAACTGAAGCTCAACCATTGTCTGTCACGTTTATGTTTTCAGCAGTTTTCAACAAACAAAGTCTCATTTCAGTTACAAATCCATATATTATAATCTACTTATCATTGTGTCCCACATTGTGTTTGCACACATGTATACTATAGTTGTGACAAGCTACAAACATGTTATATTTGCATCCAAACAATAAAAAAATATAAATTTTTCAGCGTGCAATACCATCGAGGTCGTTTAGATTTTTGTTTTCGTGTAGAATGATATTTGGCATACACGTTACTTTCCTACTTTAACGCACTGGTTTTGAATGATCTATATATTGAACGCAACTATTATATTGTAGTTTGTGTCTGTTTTCGGTCTGACTATACTATATGATTTCTTAATTTTAGTCTAGTTTAGAGGAAAAAAACGGCACAACAACATATTTTTGGAACCATGTATATATTTGCAAGCATTGTTTTTATGAATTGAAGATTTGGCCAGAAAAACATATATTATAAAATAATAACCATTGTGAATCCAACATGCAATACTGAATAGCAAACACAATGTGTTTCGACACAAGTATAGTAACTATATTTGCTGCGAGATACAAACACGTTTCATTACAACCAAACGGCGAAAATACCGATTTTTCAGCGTGTACAACTTTATAATTCCTGTTTTTTTTTACCCCGCTAAAGCTAATAACAGTATAATTTGTACGAAGAAGCTAAGCGGATAGGGAAAGAGGCTATAAAGAGAACGACCTACTTTCACTTTTACGACGACCTTGTAAGCTGTTCCAAATTAGAAAAAAATTACTTGGTGTGAGGCGAATGTGACACCGGCATAAAATCAGAGTATTATTGCAAGCATATTAATAGACCCTCTCCGGCTACTTTTATGGACGAATTGATCGAGAGCAATGCGATAATGTCGCACGAACTCTGCACCTTATCAGCCTCACATGGAAGTTGAAGTCTTTTGTATTGAATTTGTCGATGACTTCCATGCAATTATCCAGTTTTGCATGCTCATTTACATACCAAAAAAATGCAGGCATTTGAAGGATGTCCTAAATTTGAAGGATCCAACAACACAACAACGCGCGGTAAATGTAATATTTTATGGAACTGCTATCGCCTATTTTATTCACGCATTACGGCAAATGCTGCCACGTTTCGTGGAATAAAAATGATATATAATAGAAAACAAAATATGCTTTGACACAAAACTGTTTCAACACGAAACCGCATTTTGGGAAAATCCCTTCTTGTCACATTTTATAACAAGTATATTTTTTTAAAGGTATGGCAATTCTGAATTTTTGGAATTTTTCATCGTCAACAATAAAATTTTTAAAGGTATTTTAAAGTTAAATTCTCATCGTTCTCACATTTATATGTATATAGTTGTATTTTTGAATATCCCCAAATGCCGACGCTATAAAGCCGGCTTAGATGTTTAGAAGTTACAGGCCTTGAAACGTTAAAATTAGCAACTGTGAGTTGCAACAGGGTGTCTTTAAATTCTGGATTCTGAGCGCCTGACTTCTCCCTACAAATATCTAGTGCATTCTACAGGGTGATTCAGGAAGTTCCGGACAAATTTCTCCACCGTATTTTATTTGGCTCATTTCCTGAAGAAGAGTCCACTAGGACCATGTCCGAAAATGCAAGGGTGCGAAATGGCAGCGGGTTCAAACTTTTCGGATTGGTGGTCGGAGGGTAGTAGGGTAAAGTTGCTAACTTCTGAGCCAGTCGTCGAATTTGTTTGTTTTTGGGCTTGTTGGAAAGGTCTTTACGAGGCCTTTCAGAATCAATAAAAAAGTAAAAAAAAGTCAAATCGATCTGTTAACTAAGTATATCCCGCTGTTTAGCAAAGGATGAAGAAGGTAGAAGAATTAAATAATCACAAATTTGGAGAAGAAGCAGCAGCTATGGCAGATTTTTCTCGGTACAAGTGATGGGCGTTTTCAGTTGTAAAGGGGGCAATGAATTTTAATTCCGGCAATGAATGTGCCAACCCATGTGGATACTGTGTGGAAAGCAGTGTGGAAAAGAGTGGAAAGAGTGATAATTTCACTCGTTTTATATAGAGTTTTCTCAGAGATCGCACTATAAGAGTTGTTATAGATGGCATCTCTTCCGATGAACATAAATTAACGGCAGGGGTACCACAGGGCTCTGTTCTCTCTCCTTCTCTTTTTCTTATTTTCATTGACGATCTCCTGGGTCGGACTGTGAACCAAATCTACTCTTTTGCGGATGACAGTAATCTCTGTCATTCATATTCATTCGACCACAGGCCAAATCTTCAGGAAATTAGTGATAAACGTCAATTAATGAATGAAACACTCAACCGCGATCTCGAGGCCATTGTTGAGTGGGGTCGATTGAATAGAGTAAGTTTTAATGCGGGGAAGACCCAGTGCTGTCTGCTTTCGCACAAGCGGACAGCTGACCCAGTCGTATCGTCATTATCTATGGATGGTGTGGATATTGAGGAATCAGACGCTCTTGATGTTCTGGGCATGAAAATACAATGTGATGCTCGCTGGGCAAAACATGTATTTGAAGTGTCGAAAGATGCATCGAAGTGCCTAGGCTTTTTAAAGCGGTGCAAGAAGTACTTCACTCCATCTGATCTCCTTAATATCTACACCACCTACATCAGGCCGCGAATGGAATATAACTCCCATATATGGGCAGGTGCTCCAAAGTCATCTTTGGAGTTGCTGGACCGTGTACAAAGGAGAGCAAAGGTGTTGATAGGGGACAGTAGGGTGTCCAGCTCTATTGCCTCCCTTGAGCATCGGCGTAATGTGGGTTGCGTGACACTGTTCTATCGGTATTTTCACGGTGCGTGTTCCTCGGACATCCGTCAACTTATACCAGATGTGAGGACATTTGGCAGAAGTACGCGGCTTTCAAGGAACTCCCATCCGTTTACTATCTATTGGCCAGTCGATCGCACAACACACTACAGAGAAAATTCGTTCTTCAGTCCTACGGTCCGTATGTGGAATAAACTTCCCGCAAGTGTATTTCCCGCAAATTGTGACATACAGCGATTCAAGGCAAATGCAAATAAGCACTACTCCCTCTTTCCACCCTCCTCTACCTAAATTTCCGTCGCCAGCACAATGCATTGCATTTATAGGGGGCATCCCCTGAGTGCTGGTCTTAAAAAAAAAAAAAAAAAAATCTACGAAGAAAAAATTTCATTTTTCGGTTACTTTTCCTTTGAGATTGAAATGGCAATAACGAACTCAGTAATCGTAATACTAGTTGGTCGTGCATGGGGTCTATTGTAAAAAAAAGTGTTTTAAATATAAGAACTTCTAAACTATTGGTTTGATTCATTTGGAATATATATATATACTTTATATATGTCCTTTAGTTATGTAAAAAAAACTAACAATATATACACTCCGGTTCACTTATTTAAAGGCATTAAAAATTCCGTATCCTTTGCAACTTGTAACCGATTTCAGAATTTTAAAATGGAAATGGAAGCTAGACATCCTGATAATAGTGGTTTCTTAACGAAAGAACTTTTTTTGAGCAATTTATAAAAAAAAAGTCAAAAAATGTGCTATTTTTTTTGGTTTACTTGAATAACGGCACTTTATTATTTTTAATGTAAGCGATGATTTTTTGTAGGGAGCATTTGTTTATTACAATTTATTACATCTTAATCATTTTACGAGTATAAATGGCAAAACAAAAAATTTTAAATCTATCGGAAAAAAATAAAATCGATGTTTACCGTTCTGCAGGATATTCTAACCGCGCAATATCTAAAAAAATTGGACGGAGCACAACAGTTGTCGACAATTACATCAAGGACCCCGAGGGGAATGGAAAAGTTTTAAAGGAAAGGTTTCATTGTCTTTATCTACGTATGACAAAAGAAAAATCATCAGAATTGGTTCTAATACTGCCTTATTCTTGTCAAAAATAAGAGCTCAAGCTGAAGTGGAAGCGAGCAAGTCATCAGTACGCAGAGTAATTAAGAGCAGTGAGTATCTTAAATACCTTAAATTACAAAAAAATCCGCCACTTAATGCTCCTCGTAAGGAAAAGCGGCTTCAATTCGCAAGAGACTACATGGTATGGGGTGTGCAACCAAGAGGTCATCTAAATGACTGGAGAACCGTTGTATTTACGGATGAGAAGAAGTTTAATTTGGATAAGCCTGATGGCTACAATTATTAGTTCCCAGGTCTGCGTAAAGAAAAGCGTTTTTTGAACCGACATCACGTACAATGGCACCATCGATCTTCAATTTCAAAGTGCAAAAATGACTGGTGCAAGCTACGAAACGTTATTGGAATCGGCTTTTCCGAAGTTCAGTGAATTATTTTGTCCCATATCTTGGATATTGCAACAGGATAATGCCCCTATACACAACGCCACAGTAGTAAATGAGTTCATAGCAAGCCAAAATGTTAATTTTGTTGACTGGCCACCCTATTCGCCAGATCTAAACATTATCGAAAATGTCTGGGGTTGGTTACGTTGTAAGGTCTATGAAGGAGGTAGACAATTTGATGACAATCAGTCAATAATTCAGGCCATTAAGGACGCTTGGAATCAAATTTCGTTGGATTACATAAATTCTCTTTATCTCTCAATGAAAACCCATATATTTGACGTTATTAACAACAAAGGGGGTTGTACCCATTACTAATAGTTCTTAAATAAAGTAAAATAAATTAAAAAAACAAGAAAAACTGTTTTTGCATTGAAATTAGTTAAAGTGCCTTTATTCAAGTGAACCAAAAACAAAATAGCGCATTTTTGACTTTTGTTTATAAATTGCTCAAAAAAAATTCTTTAGTTAAGAAACCACTATTGTCATGATTTGTTTTATATCGCAAGATATATAGCTTTCATCTACATTTTAAAATTATGCAATCGGTTACAAATTGCAATAGATACAGGCTGCTGAATATGCATTTATTGTACCTTTAAATAAGTGAACTGGAGTGTAAATACAAGAATATTACAATAAAAATTGTAAATAAAGGGTTGAACTTCCCTATTTGGACACATTGGCGGTCAGGAGAGGGGAACATTTTGCAATTAATTGGTATCAGAAACCAACGTCTTCGGGAAGAATAATCAACTTCCACTCGAAACATCAAAAACGTGTGATTATAAAAACGGAGAAAAATTTAATAGAACGCGTTGAGATTATAAGTGATTTAGAATTCCACAAGGTCAATAAGGAAAGGATAAGGCGTATTCTCAACGACAACAACTTCCCGAACCATCTTACTAACAGACTGATAAAGCAATTTGAGGATAAAAGACAACCCAACAGAGATACTACAGAGGAGCCGAAAATTTACGAATCAATAGCCTACATACCTGGAATAACTGATAGGTTGGCGAAGTCAAAAATGTTTTACGACAACAATTATAGGATAGCACACAAAACATATAACGCAATAGGTAGAATATTTAGTAAAACAAAGGATAGTTTGGACAAATTTGATATGTGTAATATAGTATATTAAATACTTTGTAAAGGAAATGACAACGAAATTTGTTACAAAGTATATGTAGGGACTACAAATAATAAACTAAAGATGTTGAATGGACACAAATCAGATCCGAAATACAGACACATTTCCACACATAAAACAGCATTAACATCCCATTGTGGTAGTTTAAATCATTATCCAAACTTTCAGGACACATCGGGTTTGAATAAAGAAAACAATTATAAACGTCGTTATATGTTAGAAATGCTGCAAATAATTGGTGACGCGTCATAACGCCCATGGACATAACGCCCATGGGCGTTATGTCACACCTAAAATGGACATAAAGCCCATGGGCGTTATATCCCACCTAAAATGGACATAAAGCCCATGACCGGTGTGACATAAAGCCCGTGGGCGTTATGACCATTCTAGGTGCGACATAACGTCCGCAGTTTTGAAATATGAATTTATCAGTGGATATCGCAAAAATTCACAACTTCTTTTGTTAAATGAGGACAGGCAAATCTTCAAAAAAAAGTGTTCATAAAGAGCATCCTTAAAAGGTTGTTGGTTCACTACTGCCAGGCCTTGCGGCGAAACTCCGTAAAAGGCCATAAAGTCCGTGGACGTTATGTCACACCTAAGATGGACATAAAGTCCATGACCAGTGTGACACAAAGCCCATGGGTTAGTCTATATGAACTTTTTACGTAGATAATTTTTGTCTGTGTAACTTCAGAAAATTGTGGAAAAGGCGGGAAAACGTTTTTCGAACATTTTTATATTGACATAATTTTTCATTATTGTTATTTGGTTTTAATTGTTTATATCTCCTGATGATGCTACACAATTGAGTAGCGAAATATCGAGGAAAATAAATACAAGAAAATCAAGTCTGACATCAAGCTCGGAGAATATTGATTATTTATTGATAAAGAAGAGGTCGAACAACAGAATACAAATATTTATTTTTTACTTTACTTTATCTGCAATAACTGTTAAAAAATATAAATATACATGCATTTATTTATAGTAAAATTTTCAACTTTTCTAAAAATGTCCTTCTGGGACGAATTAAAAAAAACCATACAGATATATGAAGAAAAGTGATTCGATTTGCGTTGTTTCGCATTGCGTCCCGTTTTGTAGGTCCCAGTTAGTGTGTATATTTATATATTAGGGTGGGACGATTTGTAATGACAAAAATTTGTCAATATTGTGTCATTTTTTTGTAAAACTTGCTATCGCCATCGTTTTTGTGTCCAATTTCATTTTGGAAAAGTATTATTTAAAAAAAAATTATTACCAACTAAAAAAAAACCTTAAAAATAAAAGTTGAGAAAGATTAAAAAAATTGAATTTTGTGCGCCTCGAAAATCATTTTTTTGATATGTCGCAGTGGACCGTTTTTTCCCTCATGCCAAAAGCTATCGCAAAATCGATGGAACAATATCGATTGCTAAATCGACCCACCCTAATATATATACAGGGTGTTTTTTAAGTTCCATGCTGATGTTTTTAAACCGCCATTTCTGTTTGGTTGAGAGTTTTTGTCAGTTTGTATTTGACAATTGTGCACAGCAGTCGATAACAATTTGTTATGGAGCATCTAACGCACCAACAACGTATTGAAGTTATTAAAACATTTTATCTAAATGATCGTTCAATTGTAAAAACGGGAAGAATTTTGCGGAATTTTTTGATTTAAATAATGTGCCGATCAAGTCAACCATTCAGAGTATTGTAAAGAATTTTGAAACTTTGTATACATTGGGAGATAAACTGAAGTCTGGCCGAACTCGTAGCGTAAGTACCGCACAAACTGATAAACAACGACATTATTCATTGTTCAACAACACCCGTAATATGTATAAATTTTATGCCAAATATGGTTAAAATAGCACATATTTGCATAGCCGCCCATTTAGCCGGTATTATACTTTATTTCATACATAAGTAATTGTTGCAAACCAAACTTTCATACAATAAAATGTTAATAAACAATAGTGTACCGTTTAAGTTTTATTCAAAAAAAAACATCGGCCGGGAACATAAAAAACAAGATAATTTTTCTTCAAAAAATAAAATGGTTTCACATTACGTCGCATGAAGGGCTTAGGGAGAGCTTCTTACAACCCACACGCATAGAAAAAACTCGTTCCTCCCAAACGAAATCTCAGATAACTGAAGTTCGTTTGGGGATTGTAGTTGGGAGAAACGAACTTCTGTTAATTCATACATGCCATTTCATTTGGGAGAACCGAAAAATGTTTGCTGCTCACGAGTTATGACAAATTACGCCGAAAAAAGAAATCGGTTCCGCCAACTGTTCCCTCGGTTACAGCAACCGAGTTCTAGTTTATCCTAACTAAAAAACGTTTGCTATAATTGAAAAACGTTTGCAGTAAACGAGCTATGAAAAATTAAAGCTGAAAAAACGTTTGTGAGAAACGAAAAACGGTTCCACCAACTGTTTTTTCGGTTACAGCAACCGAGTTGGAATTAAAACTTTTGTTTATGGCTTCCATAAGCTCTCTTTTGTTTAAATTTCCAACTTTTATGAATTGGGTTTTACCCATAAAGTTTGTTTTAAAAAAAGTTGGAATTTTTGTCTATGTTCCACTGAATACCTACACGTTTGTCTCGCTTTGCATTCAAATAACAACTAAAAGCGCATCAAACTGCAACACGTCAATTGTCCATCCAACATATATTGACAAAATAGAAGCATTAGAGTGTGTGATCACTTGTATGTGTATGCCAAACGAGTGGATAAGACTGTGTATACAGTCGACAGATTGAGAGAATGAGAGACATTTACGCTCTTCGTAATCTGTGCTCTCATTAGAAAAATTGCTAATTTCAGTTATCGCAAACGGTTGTTAACTTGCTACAAATGTAATTTTGTACGCGTTTAATGCAAACGAGAACTCGTTTGCAACAACGTGATACCCATTTGCGATATATGAGTTTATTTGGGAGAACTACATGAACGGTTGCGATTAATGAGTTAAAACAAATCAATCAAAGTATTGTTGTGGCAACCGAGCAATAAACGTTTTTTTTTCTTTGCGTGCAGTGACCCAGTCACTGATTGGGACCTACAGTTGTACACCGATTCCTATCAGTATTTTGCGAAGCTTTTTCATGGCTAAATACTCGACAGTTAGTAATTTTAAGGTGATCAGAGAAGGGATCGAACCCACCTTCTCATGCACAAGACACGAGCACACTACCATTGCGCCAACGTGGCCCCCGCAGTACTTCATCGGTTTGCTTTAAATTTTTATTTTTCGGCTTTCAAGGGGCAATGGTTAGCGTGTCCGACAATATTCCTTAAGAACCCCAGACTGACCACCTTTAATTTCCTTCGTTGTTGTGACACTATATAGTAAAATGCTTTTGAAACACATTTTCTCTAGAACTATCTGATCGAGTTCACAGGAAAGCTGGCGACTCTACGATGTCTGACTCTATTGCTCCCCTTGACCATCGTGAGAATTCGAGTTGTGTATCAGTCATTGTTTATCGCGGATAAGTGACTTCAACATTCACAACTGGCCAACATGTTCAGAATGGCTAGTACATTTTGTTATACGCGAATAACATCCAATAGGGATATTCAGTATTTTTTATAGAATTCTCGACAACTCAAAAAACACACTATTGAGAAAACTCATTCTTTCCGGACCAACTGATATGTGGAATTCACTTCCCTCTGAGGTCTTTCCTACTAACTAGTTACAATTTACATAAACTTAACAACAAATATTATCCCGTTCTTCTTTTCACCTAACGAACTTTCAGTCAACACAATGCATGTAATTTTTGAATTTTTTGTTGGTTTGTGATTTTTATATTAAAAATATTCTGTATAAAAAGGTCTTTCTTATATATGAATATTTCATTTGAATTCTCTTTGGATGTATATTAGGGCGGTCCTTATTTTTCAACTCTGTAAAAGTTTAGCTCCCAACCACCTATCTTGTTCCAATCAACAAAAAAACGATATGTGCAAAATTTTAGCTCAATTGGGTAATTGCAAGGCGTCCCTCATCGACAATGAACTTTTTAAATTTTCACGCGATCACCCCTCTTCAGTACGCAGCATCAAAAAACAACATCACACATCATACACTCACACACACACCCACGCCGGCAGAACAAAAATCCAACCATCATTTGAAAAAGTTACCGTTAGTCAACAAGACATAGAAAAATCTATGCATAAAAAATTGCAAATTCGTCGCGACCACGACAATTTAAAGACCTGACATTGTTGTTACAAAAGAAATAGCAAGGCAGCACAAATGAGTTCTTCAGTTAGCCACTGCACAAATCAGTTCATCATCAGCAATAGAGCAAACAACTTTTGATTTCATCGTTGATCATTGCAGTGCGCCACAGAGGAATTAAATATATTGTAAATAAAAGTACAGTCCAAGTAAATAAAAATAAAATCAATTTATTTATATCAAAAAAAATTTCTCAAATTTTAAAAAACGCAGGTAATTGGAAAAGCCCATTAGCCCAACCGGTGACGTCTTCTTCGTACACTCTTAAAATGGCGTCAACTTCTTCATGTAGTTCGTTATACAAGTTAAGAAAACATTTTAATGTATCTCTTGTTGGCTACATTTCTAATCAAATCGTCGGAGCCAAACTACCTTCGAACCAACAAGCTTTAAGCGTTTTTTTCTACAATGTAAGAGTTGTAAATCTTACAACGAAGGAAAGTGCAGTGCTAAAAGAAATGACCACTGCATTGAAAAGTTACTCAAACTCTATGATGAATGGGAAGGTTTTCAGAAAAATTTGAGTAGAACTGCAGGCAAGGAAAAAGAAAGAAGAGATCTTTTCGTGGAAAAGATGGACAATCTATTTGATATAGCTCATTCAGATGCTTTGGAACTTATAAAACATGATGAAGATAGGAAATTCTTAATGCTTCAGCGCCAAAAAGGACGACCGGGCTAGATGATTGGTGTATATCAAAAACATAAACACAAAGAAGAAAGAGCACTGAAACGCACTGCAATGGAAACTGCAAGGAAAAAACGGACTTATGAAGAAATGCAGCAACAGTTTGAGACTGATCTGCCAGCTGTTCCCAATACCGATGATTCAACATCAAGCAGCCAAAGTAGTGACGATGATAACGACAGTGAAAATTTTTCTAACATCGTTCAGCAAATAATACCATTAGCAGCACCCTCAGCAGCAGCATCAGTTCCAGCAACTCGAGGTACATTGCAGTTTTTCACTCTCCGTCTCTCTGAAGTTTTTGATAGGTGCAAAATCTCTGATAGAAATGGGGTTTATATATTAATGGCTGCTGCAGAAGCTTTCGGGCATGATACTGAAAACTTAGTAATAAATCGCACTTCTTTTCAACGTCTTCGAAAACAATTTAGGGAAACGAGATATACAGAAATTCAGCGCAAATTTAACCTAAACGACTGCCAGGAATTAGTGTTACACTGGGATGGAAAATTGCTTCCAACACTCACAGGTGTAGAAAAGGTTGATAGACTGGCAATAATAGTAACTTTTCAAGGCAAAGAGCAATTATTGGGAGTCCCTGAAATCCCAACATCTTCAGGAGAAGACCAAGCGATGGCTGTTTACCAAGCAGTGGAAAAGTGGGGTA
This sequence comes from Phaonia tiefii, assembly GCA_963931995.1. Taxonomy (NCBI): domain Eukaryota; kingdom Metazoa; phylum Arthropoda; class Insecta; order Diptera; family Muscidae; genus Phaonia; species Phaonia tiefii. The sequence continues at coordinate 34,091,202 of OZ008367.1, forward strand.
TAAACGACAAAATTAAGGCACTTTGCTGTGATACGACAGCAAGCAACACAGGTCGAGTAAATGGTGCCTGCACAAACCTAGAAAAATTGTTCAGTCGTGACCTGTTGTACCTCTCCTGCCGTCACCACATTTTTGAGCTAGTTTTGAGAAGCTGTTTCGACTCGCTGATGGATGCAACTTCTGGTCCAGACATGGCGCTTTTCAAAAGGCTTAGAGACAACTGGGCGAAAATCAACAAGAATGTTTACATAACTGATAGCAATGAAGTGCCTGATGATGTACGCTCTACCATTCTTCAATTTATTGAACATCGCCTTTCTACACAAAAGCAACAGCGAGATGATTACCGAGAACTGTTGTAGTTAACGATGATCTTTCTTGGAGGCATTCCGAACAGGGGAGTATCGTTTCGTATACCAGGAGCTGTAAGTCATGCTAGGTGGATGGCAAAAGCAATTTATGCATTTAAGATATATCTGTATCGAGATCAATTTCAGTTATCTCATAGGGAGAAGAACTCTTTAAGAAGAATATGTATTTTTCGAGTGTACGTTCGAGCCTGGTTTCTGTCCTCAGAAGCAATTAAAGCACCTTATCATGATTTCCTCTTCATGCAACAACTGATAAATTATCAGGATATTGATCCAGTAATAAGGTTACCGCAGTAAGGTTACTGCGAAAAAATTTTCCAAACATCTCTGGTATTTAGTTCCAGAAACTGTGGTTCTTTCCTTATTTGATGACAATGTTCCAACAGTGGTTAAGGCAAGTATGGCTCAAATTACGCTGGAAGCAGATAAAAGCGAAGAAGAGGAAGAAGATAAAAATCAATTTAAGAGGTACCTTCTGCACCAAAAGGACTTTTCTTCATTTACAAAAATTGAGTTTTCGTCGTTTGTAACTCCTAGTTCGAAAAATTTCTTCACGAGATTTTCTCTCAGCACCGATTTCCTCGACGAAGACCCTTCAACATGGAAGGATGATCTTGGTTATAAAAGTGCAATTGAAAAACTTGAGACGACAGTTGTTGTGAATGACGTTGCAGAAAGAGGTGTCAAACTCATTCAGGATTACAATAACGTTCTAACAAAAGATGAAGCTGAAAAACAATTTGTTTTACAAATCGTTGCCAGAGATCGTAAAAATTACCCAACTGCTACCAAATCCTCTCTTAGAAAAAACTAACCTTCATTGTTCTTTGATTTTGTATTTATTATTGTTGTAAATAAAATTGCGTTACTCTTATAGAAGTAATATACGTTATTAAATAAAACCAATTTTTTTTAGTTTTTCAATTTATATCTGGAATTTTTTAAATAAATTTTTTGAGAAATTTGATTCAGAATGTTTTAAACAATTTCTGCGATAGCCAGGATGTGTCCACATAAATTTTTCTCAGAAAAAAATTAAAGCGGGCGATATAGGGAAGATTATACCGTATTTTGATAGGAATTAATCATAGTGAAACTATGTTCCAACTTTAAGCCACTTGAGGGTCGCCTTAAAGTTAACCGATTAAGCTGAAATTTTGTACAGCCCGTTTTTTTGTTTATTGAAACAGGATCAGAGGTTGGGATCAGGCAAAAATCTAACATTCGAAAATTTACTTATAGCTAAGGGCCACCCTAATGTATATACTTCTATATTTCCAATTTTTTTTTATTTGTTATTTTTTTTAACTTATTCAAGTTCAAGACCTTTTTAATATTAAGCTTTTTCTATTAGTTTGGAAAAAATTTTGTGCTCGACTTTTTTGAAAATAGTATAAAGCTAATAATAATAAATAAGCTTTATAATAAAAAGTCTTGAGCTTGAATAAATTTAAAAAAAAAATTTGCAAAAAGAGTTGTGCATGAAAGTGTGTCCAATGTTAGTGCTTGGTATTCTTCGAACATATGTAGAAAGGAATTCTCATTAATACCTGCAGTTTGAAGGAATTCACTGAAAAGCATAAAAAAAAATAAAAATAAAAAAAAATAAAAAACAAAAAACGTCTGCTAATGAAGATCTTGGTAAAATCCGTAATAACTATACGAACAGCCGTGGTTAAAATTTGAACACTTTTTTGTGATCGACTTTATTTTAAAATGATGTAAATTTAATAAATAAGCTTTATATTCAAAAGGTCTTGAACTTGAACAAATTCGAAAATTAAACTTTTAATAATAAATTTTTGACTATAATAAGATAAGATAATTCTGTTGAGACAGCCTCATTTCACAAATAATTCGGTTGCGACAACTCACGTTTTCAGTTGCAACAACCTCATAACATTGTTGAGTCGGTTGACGATACTGCGATACTGCAACTGCTGTTGTGGCAACCTCTCAACTCATTTGTGACAACCTCTCAACCCGGTTGTGAAATCCTCTCAACCCGTTTTTTGCAACCTCTATACTCGGTTCTGACAACCTCTCAGCTCGGGTGTGAGCACCTCTCAACTTGTTTGTGACAACCTCTCAACTAGGTTGCGACAACCTCTCAACTAGGTTGTGACAACCTATCAACCCGTTTTTTACAACTTCTGAACTCGGTTGTGGCAATCTCTCAACTTGGTTGTGACAATCTCTCAACTTGGTTGTGACAACCTCTCAACTGTGTTGTGGCTACCTCTCAACTCAGTTGTGGCAACCTCTCAACTCAGTTCTGACAACCTCTAAACTCGGTTGTGACAACTTCTCAACTCGGTTGTAACAAAGTCGGTAGTGGGAACCTCAAATTTCGGTTACGGTCAATTCGGTTGTCCCATCTGCATTTTTCTGTGGGTATGTTCAGCTAGATGGCTATACCAGTAAACCAAAGAGGGAATTGAAACTAAGGATAGTTCTGACAACAGCTTTGAAGTCAGGGTTGTAGTGTTTTGTAGCCTGAAGGAATCATCAAAACAAAATGTTGGCAGACTCTGACTTATGTAAACACGTTTTTCAATTGGGTAGGTAACCCATTTTAACTGTAGTGAATTCTTTTGACAGCATAAACCCGCAGCGTTTAGGACATAAATCGGAATACGTCTCCCATTTATCGCATGTTTTACTCGAGTTTAATATTATGAGGTTCTGAAGTAACATCCATTCATTTAATGCATCGCAGGTACATAGTGTTACGAGCCTTCGCATACGCGTAGCCTGTCCAGTTGTCTTTTCAGATACCCCTCGAATGCTTTTTAATTTTTGTGCAAACACTCTTCTCCAACGCACTGTAATTACGTCGTTTCTAAATTAAAAACTCAAATTTTTTTTATAAAGAAGAATTTTTTGATTTGTTTTATTAAATTTTAACTAAATTTAATTAGTTCTTTTTAGGTTTATGCTAAATGTTTATAAGGTTTTTCTGTGTCTTCCGTTTGATGGGTTGTGTGATGTTTTTTTTTTTCGTTCTTTAAATACAATATTAACAATGTGTTTTTCTTGTTTTCATTTATAGGATTTTTTTAAATATATTTCATTTATGTTTTTGTTGTTGTTTAGTTTAGTTTTTAGGTTTAATTTTTTTGTTTATGAATATGAATTTGTTTTATGTTAATACAGCTTAGCTTTAGTAATATATTTATATTTACCATGTTTCAGTTGTGTGTAGCAGAACGTGATGGAAGTGGATGGGTGATGTGTGGAGGGAGGATGAAAGGGTCCATCGTTTTGTGTTGGGGAGTTGTAATAAAAAAAGTTGTTGGTTTTTTCGTTTTTAATTATTGAATAATAATTGCATTTATTAATGGAATTTGTTAAAAATTTAAAACATTTCATCTTTCCATTTGCTTAATTGGTTTTCCATAATAATAATAATAATTTTAATAATAATAAGCTTAGATTCGTAATAAAAATTTACATTTACAGTTAGATCTTTTGTGGTTTTGTCTTTTTTGTTAATGGTTTTACTTTGTTTTTGTGTTTAGTTTTGTTTTTAGAATTTGATTATAATTAAAAAATATTACTAATTAATTATTTTTAATTGTTTCACTTACATATACGTATTTTGTTTTTATATAATTTTACATGATTTTTACAAAGTTTTGGAAAGGGACGTTGAGGTTAAAACAAATCATTTAATAAAAATTAATTATTAAGAAAGAAAATAATAATAAAAAATTAAAAAAAAAGGTATAAAAGTTTGAAGATTCATTTTTTGGTTTTGTTCAGTTTTTCCTTTCTTTTATCAATTCGAAGTTTGGGTATAGTTGTAATTAAAAAAAATAATAAAAATAAATTGCACTTAACTCTGTAAGAACTAGAAAAAAAACGTATAAACGTTACATCGTATTTGTTTACAAAAAAAACCTTTATCTGCTACAGACATTTTGATTGATATTCTGTAAATTGTGATTGTTTTAAGGTGATATTTCTCTCAGTGTAACAACAGATTTTATTGAAAACGATTAAGAAGAATTATACAAACTCATGGCACGGCTTTAGTTCAATTGTGTTTTGTTTTTTTTATTTTAAAATTGTTTTAATTTAAATTTATTATATAAAAACAAACTGAAAACTGTCATTGGTTTTTCTCTTAAAATCTACATCACTTTTGATTGCTGCTTTTTAAAAAGTCCAATCTCGCAAGACTTTTTAAAAAAATTCTTACAAAACAATATTAAGTTTTCGTTTTCTGTTGGCTCCTGCTCATGTAACAATTTAAAATAAAAAGAAATAAAATTGTAATTTTTTGAAATAATAAAGATTTGAAAGGAAATTTAATTAGAAACTGAAACTATTTACAAAGTTTCTATGTGATTTTTGTATCTTTGAGATTTTGTAATTTTTTTAATATTATGTGTGATTTTTCTTCCAAAGCTATTTGGGGTTTGGACTCAAGCGGAAAGGTGCCAAGTATCGCGCTAACAACAAACTCTTAACATAGCCGCCCGGTAGTTTGTTAACCATTCCTTTTGAAGGATCTGCCGACTGCGATGAGTGTGTCTGCAGAAAGGTGCTAAAAAGTATCGCTGTGCCCGCTCAGCGGCTGAGAAGATCTTCAAAGATTATTGGGTCGGCCAAGGAGAAGTTTATGGTTTCCTTTTACTTTGATTTTATGTAATCTCAACTTATCACTGTTAATTCAAATAAACGATATTAAATATTTGGTTACCTTTTGGAGTGATCAGCTGAAGATCGAGCTCACATTAGTAGATCAATCGTTTGAAAAAAGCGACCACTGAATGTATCGCTTGGATCTGGCCAGGGCAGCAAAATGACCCACATATCATTTGGAAAAGTGTCCTTCATGAATCTGACAGCTTTGATTATTCTGCTGATGTTGACACATCTGTAGATTTGAACTTCCACTCTACTAATTTACCACCTAGCGTCTGTATAAGGTAGATCGGAACATTTATCTGCGCGCCAAAATTCACCACGGGACCAGAGTTGCCAATCTCACAGGCAGTTCATCAAATACATCAAGTACTTGAATTCATATTTTCTTTATACAGTTTTCTAACTGGTTTGAATGCCAAATACTCAATTTTTCATCAGAGAATCGAAAACCACAATTTGATTTGCATATGGAATCTGTACGAAAGGTTGACCAAGTCGCTTTCACATCATCTCCTTTTAATTGCATGCCAGTGCTAAACTTCATCACCTTGTATTACTTCTAAGCTCTACAGCAAATTTTGCAATGCCGCCGCTCCATTCAAACTCAGCGTATGATTCCAGTTGCGATAGGATGAAGCCGCCGCCGCATATTGCTGATAATTGTTGTACAGTTGCTGTTGCTGCTGCTGATGGACTTGTTGCAAGTGATCATCGTTGAGATCGCTGGTGATATTCGATGAGTCCTCTTGCAAATCACTCGGAGTCAATTGACTTTGCAGTAAACTCTGATGATGCTGATGGTGATGGGCCGCTGCCGCCATTTTGCTATTCAAGTAGGCCGCCGCTTTTAGTTTCTGATTGTAGTAATCCACTGCTGCCGCCGCTGTGGAACTTGTGTTATGCAGGTGGGCCGCCGCTTGTTGTTGCTGATGCTGTTGGTGCTGCTGTTGAAGATGGTGGTGGTGATGTTGGTGATGAGGATTGGACGTGGTTGAGTTTGGTGCAGGATCACTGGGATTCTGTTGCAATTGTTGCTGGTGAGGCTGTTGACTGCTACTGCTACCCCTACCGCCGCTTCCGCCCGCGCCGCTGCTGGTACCCGTTGACGAAAAGATGCTGCTAGTGCTGGTAGTGGTCGCCGTTGGCCCTGCACAAGTGCTGGAACTTAGAGACGACACATTACCGGCGTTCGCGCTGGAGCTTGTATTCGTATTACGCAGCATCTGTTCCGCTCTTCCTTAAGCTAAGGGATACTGGTGATGTCACAAAGTGGTCGTACCGGCAGGTGCGTGGTATCCCAAACTTTGGTAGTAAGATTCTTGACCCAAGGCAGCGTGTGAATTTGTCAGAGGACTGAGTGCGTTATAGCCCGCGTATTGGGTCATGTCGTACATTTTAATATCGGCTTTCGATTCGGTCGGTAGCAGTCGGTTGATGGAGAATGGATGGCTGGGTGGCGCATAACCGGAAGGTTCCTGTTTCAGATGGTGCATAGACGAATGGTAGTCACTTATCAGCGAGGGATGACACCGATTCACCATGCTGGTTATGCTGGACAATTCCTCTTGCTGGAGTTGATGATGATGCTGGTGGTGGGAGGGAACATGTTGAGCTTGCTGGCCCAAACAGGCCAACTCGGCGTTCGCGTGCAACATGGCCAAGGCTTCGGCATCTTTGCTGTGCGCCGTACCCAAGGCACCACCCAAACCACTGTCTTTGTGGTGATGATGGGCCTGATGATGATCCAGCCTGCTGTGGTGGTGATGATGGTGCATGTGATGCGAATCGTCATGATCCTTTTTGCCCGGTGACGTGGCTTCCAGGCTGCTGTGTGAGGGTGACTTGTGCAGGGCGCGTATGGCTTCTTTTTTCTCGTCCTTGAATCGCTTTTGCCGCCTAAGATAACAACCATTTTCGAACATATTACCCGAATCTGGGTGTAAAGTCCAGAAGGATCCCTTGCCCGGCTTATCGGGTGTGCGTGGGATCTTGACAAAGCAGTCGTTAAACGATAATGAGTGCCTTATGGAATTCTGCCATCTTTGCTGATTCTGGCGATAGAAGGGAAACAAATCCATGATGAACTGATATATTTCCGACAGCGTTAACATGCGAGTGGGATTATTCTGGATGGCCATGGTGATTAGTGATATATAGGAGTATGGGGGCTTGGCATGAGTGTAACTGCGTCTGTAGGTTGTGGGTTTCTCAACACGAGATCTGTTTAGCGAGTTGGGAGAACCGGCATCTAAGTCACGGGCACTGGCAGCCGCCGCCATGGAAGAGTAGCCACCCATGGCGGCCATGGTAGACATACCACCACCCATGCAGTTGCCCATTTGACCGAGAGGAGAACCCATAGATGCATAACTCATGCTACTGGGAGTCATGCAATTTTGGGCCATAGAATTCATGGCAGCTGCTGCACCCATTGAACCACCCATACTGGCCACTGCAGCGGCGGAATCCAAAACACTGGAACCAAATGTGGCAGCTGTTTGGGGTGACACCGAGGACATGCCACCACCCACAGGCATACTCATGGCATTCATACTGTAGGGTGCACGGGCCAAGGGACTCATATTGCCGCCGTTCGAAGGATGAACAATATTGCTGTTAGGATTCTGTGAGTTGGGATTTGTTGGATTACCACCACCGCCAGCATTGTTCCCTCCACCGCCTGTGTTGGCGGCACCCGTTGAATGGGTAGTCATGCTGATCGGAGCGCTGGTCGGCGCCTCCGAGTACAGTTTCTGCATGATGTCAATCGTTGTTTGGTGGGGCGAACCCTTAAGGAAACTATTTAAAAGTTGAGCCGTTATGATGGCTATTTATACAACCGCGTTACACAGGAAATTCGACAGACGAAACGAAATTCGAAACAAAAAAGTGAAAAATTAAAAATTTTTCCTCAAACTTGTTGTAGGGTTCTATGGTTTTCCTATATATTAAGGGATTTTAAAGTTCTGAATTGGGTGACGTGTAACCAGAAGTCGTCAACATTTCTTTAGGTTTTAAAAAAGTTAGCACATTGGGTTTAATTCCTTAAAGATGTGATAATATTTTAGAATGTTTTCCTTGAGGAAAACTTGCACTTTTATTTATTTAATCCACTTCTTGTTGTTCTATTTCGTTTTGGTTTTATTAAGGTGGAGGCTTTTGTAGTTTTTTTTTTGGTTTTATTTGTTTGTTTCTTTCTTTTCTCTGTTTTGATTCTAAGTTGTTGTTTATTTGTTTAAATAATTCCTCTTAATGGGTAAACACACTCCACTCCGTTTAGATGGAACCGCTTCGACCGCCACGACTCATACGTTTGGGAATTGAAAACTTTTCAACACTTTTGATTTTCTTTTATTGTCGAAGGCGCTTTTTTTGTGTGCCGATTCTGTAGCCTTTGCTTGTTTTAATAACTCCCGTTTTACGGAATAATAGCTGGCTCTATTTTCTTTTCGGATTATATTCTTTTTTAGTTTGGTTTGTGTGTGATTTCTTGTTCTTTATTAAATAAAATAATAATTTCTACAATGCGCGCTCGAGTACTCTTTGGCTTGAGCTCTTGAAATCGACTGTTTGCAGAGGGGAATACCGTCTTACTATTTGGCTTACTAACAAATATTGTTCAGGCCGTGCTCAAGTGTAGTTCGCGTTCCCAGTGAGATGTTCGAAGCGACAGTGTGTGTTGAGTGAAACGACAAACGGTTAGCAAGCAAGCAGGCCATCCAGTCAGCCAGCAAACGAGCAGTTAGCAGTTAGTTTGGTGGTGGCTCAGCAGACATGGTGAGGACAGCCAGACGAGACCATACCGTGCCAGGCAAGCGAGACCCTTGCATACCCAATCGAACGCACTCGCTCACTCACTCACACATATGCAACGCGGAGTGACGGCTGAGGGACTTGTATGACTACCATCACCACCACCACTGCTGCCACCTATCACTGAAACATCGCTTACCTTTTGGGATTCGTGAGTTGTTGGTGGTACTGGGTCTTCCAATAACAGCACTCTCGGCAAATAACCATTTGGGCTCGCAAAGAGATTTGTGAAAGCTGATAAGAATTAAACCAGTTTGGGTGTACGATAGAAAGAGACAACTACACAATAGGCTAACAGCATATAATGCTCTCCCTTGTTTACTTAGAGCAAAACAGGGACGTTCGTTATGGTGCATTAAGACTCTCAGAGAATTTGATGACTTGTTATATTATACTCAACTCAATTACGGCGTCTGCGTTTTGGTATAGATGCAATCTCGCTCTCCATCACTGGTAACTCATAAGGGGAGGAGTTTATGGCAGTGAGTTTTGTACACGCCTACTTTTTTCTGATGTAGTTGAAGAGTTGAGGTTATAATTTCTGGTCATATCTCGTGTAAACTTCATTGAGTGTAATGCAGAGTTGTAATAGAAAATGTATACAATTATTTGTAGCTCCCGAAAAAAGAGAGTAAACTCTCCTATCCTTTTTGTAATTTAAAACTTATTTTAGAACAAGTTGATGGAAAAATGGGGTTTGGTTTTTTCTTTTCATAAAATGAAAGCCATTATCTCTGTGTCACCACCACTCTGTGGAAAATTGGAAACAAGCAGCTGTTTTAAGTTTAGCTTCTTCTTCGTTAACGTTTTTTCAACTTAACCTAAAAAAATTGTGTTTTTTCTGTCGTTCTACCACCAACCCAAACCCATTCTGTCATCCCCGAGATTTTTTCTTTTTGCTGGCTCGGCAATTTTTATTTATTTAGAGAACATGAACGAACAACATTTTTTGCTATGAAACGCCGAAAAAGAAATCAGCGCGTTTTCCTTAGTGAGCTATAGCATTTCGTGGCCATCAGCCAAGCGACCTAAAAGTTTTTCACGACCCTTTCAAGGGAACCATCAGCGTACACCATGCAACTAACTCCCTTGTGAAACCTCCTCAAAGAGGGGGAAGGCAAGGCGATGGAAAATCGGATTTTTAAGTAAAATTGGAAAAAGGGGTTAGCATTTTTTCCGTTTGCGGTTCGTTGCCTTAGTTTTGAGACACTCGTGGTTTACGTACAATTTTCATGGCTGAGGTTAAGGTACCACCAAATACCAATAATCATAATATTGGTTGTCGTCGTCAACATCGTCCGTCGCCACCATCAACGTGATCCACACCGAAAAGTTTTTGGAGCCAACACATGGAAAATTTCGTTCGTAATTGCGGAAATGTCACATACGCGTTGTGACAACGCGTTAACCGCCTTCACGCAGCCCAACAAAACAAAATGAAAACGTGAAAATGAAACGTGTTATAAGCGAAAAAAAAATAATGTGGGTTAAAACCACAAAAGAAAAGAAACAAAATAAAATAAATTCAATTAAATTGAAAAAAAAAACAAAAATAAAATTTAGTTTAATTCATGAAAAACAAACACTAATGCGTAAATTGCCATAAGAATTCCTGGAATCCTGCGACCCGTATCCTGTTTCAGCCATAACTCGCTCGCTTCTTTTCTCTCATCTTTTGTGGGTCAAAGCGTCGTCCGTCTATAGCAGAAGGATTAAACGGATTTTAATGATCGCTTCCATTGTTTCCAGCAACACATTTTAACGCCTCATCATCAATATGTAGAGCTCCTTTCCTTACTATTCACATACCCTACAACAATTTCGAGTGGTCATAAATTGCGTGGCGGCCATGAAAATTCGCATTTTCATTAATGAATGAATTTGAAAGGACCTGCTACCTGCGTGCAACAAGAAGTGGCTGATCAATTGAAATTTGTGTGGCCAACTGGGAATTTCCCAATATAATGAAGTGGTTTTTCGTGAATTTCCTAAGAATGCATTAATGTACCTGGCTTGCAAACGACAACGATATCAAATGGACGTAGAATTTTGTAAGAAAGGAACACAAGTTTAGTACCGCCGGAAGGTTTTAACTAATGTTGTCTGTCACCGAACTAAATTTGGAAAACCCAGCAAGTGACTTTTATTGTAGGTGTATTGTAGTTGCGGTTGTATTTGTGTGACCTAAGCGGGTTATAAAAATATAAACGACAATTAGACACCTATGTCAACTTCCGTTCGGAAGGAAGGTGGTTGGCGTGAATGAAAATTAGTGCAATTTTAAATTGAGGTAGCAAGAAATCGGAACATCGGAGAAACATTAGGGAAACCCCATTCAAAAAGTTTACAAAACATTAGGAAACCCCCATTCATAAAATTACAACATGTGATACAAAAACAATGATGTGCCAGATCAATTATTTAGTTTTTAAATTGGAGCACTTTCTTCGATAGACATGATCTTGCTTTTGAGGGCATAACGTGGCACTTGGAGTTTGTGTATTAGTCATACTTATGTGGAGTTTGTGCTTAAAAACACTTGACTTAGTTCTGCGAAATTTGCCAATTACGCTGCATTTAGTTTTGAAAACTATGAATTGCACATCGAAAAGATAGAGCTGAGTGGGGTTAGTAATTTCCATATTAACCGAATGGAAAATTGTTCACAAGAGTGGAGATTCAATTCCCGAATCAGTTTGAAAATGTGCCAGACACGATTTAAGGCGCAATTTTTTCGATTCTATCGTAGACCGCAAAAGTTGTCGTCGGTGTGAGGTTTAATTTAACAAAAAGTAGTACATTTATTATTGTTGTACTGAAAATATATGGGTCCAAAACTAAAGCAAAACAAAACAAATGTATCTAAAAAAAATCTTTCTACAATTTTAGAAATCGAAAATTTTTTTTGCCGGTATGCACAATTGCCGCTACACTTTTTTCATGTCTCTTAAGCATGAAACGCAACATAAAACTTTACTGAATGGTACGATTTTTTTAAAAATTCTTTCCCACTATCATCCAGAACAGCCTTTATACTTTTTGACTGGTGTTTTCTACTACAGCCTTGTATTAAGTTCTTCCGAAATTTTCGTTGCCATGAGAAGTTTATGCATATCATTTGCTTGGTACTCAGATCTATGCGAAAACTTTGCAAGCAAAATTAATTTCAGGACTCTAACGCCAAAGTTGTTTCGTACGGAGAGAAAAGTTTGATATTTCGATCATTTTACCAAACTTAAGTAAAGGGTTTTTCAATAAGAGCCGTACAAAAGTTTTTTTAAATAAAACAAAACCGGTTTTAGATACCAATGAAATTCTTTATTCCCGTGAAAGTACGTTCGATGCCATTATGTATGGATCTCGATTTCTTTTGCATGGCCACCACGGGCACGCTTGCAGAAGTACAGACGCTGAACCCAATTTTCGACGGTTTTCAAGCATAAATCGGCCGATACTGCTGCAATTTCACGTTCGATATTCGTGCGAAGTTCATCAATCGTCGCTGGCTAACGGAGTCAAATCGCACGACCGAGGCGGCCAATCGACTGGGCCATTTCGAGAGATAACACGTTCACCAAACTTCGTTTCCAATAAATTGATTGTGGCGCCGTCCTGTTGGAACCACATGTCCTCCAAGTACATATTATCCAATTGGGGCCAAAAATATTCGGTTGTCATTGAACGGTAGCGACTCGCATTCACTGTAATGTGCCGGTCTTGATCATCACGGAAGAAGTACGGCCCAATGACGCCGCCAGCCCATAACCCGCACCAAACCGTAATTTTTTCGGGATGCAATGATGACTCATAGATTTCGTGTGGATTGCTGTCTGACCAATAACGCATATTTTGCTTATTGACGAAGCCATTCAGCCAGAAATGAGCCTCATCATAAATTAGACGTAGCGCTCTTAAAGTTGAGGCCACTGACTCCAAATTTCGGTAGTAAATTTTAATAATTTCGACTCGTTGTTGGCTCTTATATCTTTCCATGATGAAATGGAAAACCTTACTGAAGAGAAATGTCAAAAGAGCGGGAGAAAATATGGCGTTGTTTGCTGTCCCTATCGATTTACTTTTGTAACGTCTCTGTTGAAAAACCCTTTAATAACAGCCCATGAAGGAATTGGGGAGAGGTTCTCATAACCAGTGATCTTTGCGATTTCTGGTTTTGTACTCACTGATTGCACGCTGAAAAATAACAGCCCCAACATCATATTGCAGGAACCATGTACATGTTTGCAAACATTGTATTCGTAAATTGTAAATCTGCTCCTTTTTGTTTCCTTAGTATGACAGACATCTGTGTTTTCAGCAGTTTTCAACAAACAAATTCACATTTGGGTCACAAATACATATATTATAACGCATTAATCATTGTGCCCCAAAACATGTTATATTGAATAGCAAACACAATGTGATTGGACATAAGTATACCATATTTGCGGCAATCTACAAACACGTTATATTTGCATCCAAACAATAAAAAAGACAAATTTTTCAGCGTGTCGTATCAACAGTTTACACCGGTCCCGAACGTTATTTTAAGAATATTTGTCATGGCTAAATACTCGATTGTATCGACGTCACTATGCGAGGTGACCGCCGCCAAAATAAATTTTAGGTGGCCAGAGCAGGGATCGAACCGAATCAAGAGTCGCACACACTAATCATTGCATCACCGGCGGCCATAATTTTTTGAATTCTAAGATAATTTTTCGATATTTTTCAAAAACCTACATTAAGTTATTGATACAAACATTGGTGCAATGTTTAGTGTGCGCAGCTCTTGTACATGAGAACGTGCGTTCAATCCATGCTCCGAACTTCTTACATTTCTTTCCACGGCGGTCACTTCGTTTCGTGGCGGGGACAACATCGAGAATTTAATCATGAAAAACCTTTCCAAAAAAACCGTTTGGAACCGGTGTAAACCTGTAGGTCGCAGTCAGGAAGAGTAACGCTAAAAAGCACACAGTTTAATGGTTGTAAGAAGCTCTCCCCAATCCCCCCATGTGATGTAATGGGAAACCATATTTTTTCTCGAGAATTAAATCAAAAAAATGTATGCAACAAATCCTAGTAAATCTGTTCATAAAATATTTACCTGGTTCTGACATCTGTTTGCGGGTTTCAAATCATAGAGAAATGACGCATAGAGGAGCGATTTGACTCAGTAAATTTACGATGTTTGGTGTGTTGCATATGGACGTTGCTGGTTGGAAAGCATTGCTTCAATAATACCAGAAAGAGGCAATGGCTCAAACCAACCAACAAGAACACAGCAACGGTATTTCGCTTTGTGCCTTACAATTTTTGTGTAAATACACCACAAGTATATACTAACAATAAAATATAAGAAAAAAAGTCCAAAATACGTATAATATTCACAGTTTGTCATCAAAACGACATGAAAAATTTAAGACAACAGTTTTTGTAATTCCACCTGGTGTAAATCAATTTACGTCAAATAACACTCCATCGCACCGAGCGCAACACGAATAGTGTGAAAGGAAATGTCAGATGAGAAAGATGGCAGCTCTATATGGCATTACTCTATATTTCAAACGAAATTGACATTTAGTTATAAAATTTTTTTTTCCATATATGTCTACGAAGATGTACCTATGGTCAGGAAATGGATTTTTGTTTTGTGATCTAATTTTATAGAAAATTTTGCGATCTTTTCAATGAAACAAACCACAAACTTCTAACTTCATTTATGTTCCTTCAAACTACACTTGATGTTTGAAAGAAATTATACAAATTGTGAGAAAAAACTATAGTACCTCGTCAGAACAATTTTTTAATTGAGATATTACCAACATCTTACCTGAACAAACTCCGGGATCACACACGGCAATTTTACTTGCGCATGTTTTGAGATTATAGGAGAGAGAGAGAGAGGTGGAGAACTTCCACTCCATTCCCCTCTCTCTGCTATACACCCAGAACTTCCACTCTCTTCCCCTCTCTCTCCTTTACACTCAAGACTTGCACCAGCAAAATTGCCGTGTATATCCCCAGACAAACCATCGGCACGACGGTTTATTGACGATGTTTTCTAATCTACACAGCTAAAGTGAAAAATAAAATTATACCTACAAACGTCACACTGATCATCGACCGGCTTCATTTCAGCAATATACGAAACATATTTATTCCAAATTCTGCGGAATGATCGATCGCTTATGCTTTGCTCATCTGAATCAACGGAGGCAATATACATTCCATAAATTGACGTTTTTGTTTAACTATATGAGAGTTTCATGATTTTGTAGTCCTTAAATATCGGTAGAATTCCAGGAAGTTGGAGAGCAATGCGATAAGCAACCGATTTTATAAATTCATTTTGTAAATTCAGTTTGATTTGGTACTGCGGGATTGTCGATCGATACCAATTCGTTTTATTTTTTTTTACCAATTCTTTTATGTAAATTGCATTTATAAGTAATGTTGGTATATCGTCGTTCCGAAGTTATCTTCACGTATATCACAACATAAAAAAATGAGATGTGACTATTTCCGGGGACACAGTTTTTAGATCTATCCATCTGTTTAATCCCCACGTCCCTATCTCTCATATTTTCTGAGACATTATGGAGTTATTTTCTTGTATATCCACTTTTGCTAAAAATTTAACACGTTATGATGCCGTATGAACCATTATTGTGGATATACAGGTGGCGCAAAAGTAATCCTCCTATCAGAAAATGGTATAAATTTTGCGATTGGCCCCTAATGTCAGTTCTGTTTTGACATTTGTGTAGTAAACACATGCGAAATACATTTTAATAAACAATGTTACGCTACACTGCTCCAGAACGCGGAATATTGCTGACTATTTATTTGACTATTTATTTGGTCGGTGACTTTGGCACAACGTGAATTTCGTCGCAGATTTCCTGGCCGTCCAACGCCTACTGGTGAAACACTGCGACGTTTAGCCGCTCGCCTCGAAGAGACTGGCACAACACGAGATGCTGCCAGGCATGGTAGACCCCGGAGTAGCCGTTCTGCAGAGAATATTGCTGCTGTAGCCGAGGATGTCATGGAAGCGCCGTCGACATCGACCAGACGACGTGCCACGCAAATGGGTATCAGTCGATGGTCTTTATAGCGAATTTTGGTACAAGATTTGAAGATGTTTCCGTACAAAGTCCAGACGGTGCATCAGCTGTTAGCTGCTGAGCGCCAATCGCGTCTAACATACGCTCAAGCCATCCTTAATCACCACCAAGAGCAAGATGATTTTTCATCAAAAATAATCATGAGTGATGAGGCCCATTTCCATCTTAGCGGGTACGTAAATAAGCAAAATTTACGCTTCTGGGGCACTGAAAATCCGCGTGTAACCCACGAAGAGCCATTACACCCGCTCAAAGTCACTGTATGGTGTGCTTTCCTGGGTGGTATATTATTCTAACGAAAACCAACCATATTTCGCTTAGAAAAATGTATCAGACCTTGAAAGCTTGTAGTATGAACTTCTCGTACATTAACATTTGAAATACGTTTCCAATAACTGTTCCTCTGTTTACCGCAAAAATGTATAGTCACTCCAAACTTATAACAACATTTTCGAGAAAATAAACATTTTTCGGCAAACTAGTTTAGCGTTAAACGCAAACGAATTATGATCCACTGAATGGAATTTATTTTGAATGCAAGTGTTGTACCCTGATTATAAGATGTATTTAATTGAATTTTAAATAGAAATTCACTTCAGTGTTTCCACTTTCGACAGGCGGTCACCTTGCTGTGACGGCGACACTATCGATTACTTAGCTCTGAAAATCTTCTCAAAATACCGTGCTGAACCGGTGTATAACTGAAGGACCCAATCAGTGATTGTAAAACTAGAAAGCGAACAGCTCACTGCTTGTGAGGAACTCTCCTCAATCCCTTCATGAGATGTAATGGGAAACCATTTTTTTTAATGAAGCTGATTGTAGTTGAAAAAATAATGGACTTTGGTGGAAATCGGTTGAAGGGGGTGTCGTTCCATTTTTGCACCAGCTCGTATATGATGTGGCAACACTGTGTGCAGGTAATTATTCCATATTGTAGCAAACATCTCAAACTTGCTACCAAAGTTATGGGATCACAGAAATAGTTGAATGAATTTCTCGAAATCAATGAACGTGTACTTTCAATTGCAATACTCAGAAAATTCTCCAGGCAAATGATTATTCAATGTTCAGTCTATCTATCTGCGAGGTTATGGAAATTAAAATGGAAACCGTATTAAACTGATAGTTAATAGTTGCAGTATAACATTTCCTTGCACTTTGTTTTCACGTTTTGTTTTTCTTATCACGATAATGAAGTTCTGTACAAGTGGCTTCTACTTAATGTGCCCTTACATTTAAAACAAAATTAAGCCATTAAAATGGTCCATGTTCTCAAGAACATATGAATAATATACAAATATGTAGCGTCTCAATTTAAACGATATTCTAACAATATTTTTTGAAGGTCAAATTGATTATTCATGCTACATCTACCTCAGGAAATTGTCTATTGACTCATTTTACGTTGAATGTGAATAATTCCTAAAAACAAAAAAAAACATTTAAAAAAATTAGACTATATTCGAAAAACAATATAAAAATTAAAAACAAATAGGATTATTTGCGCTCTAAACGTGGTTAGTTAACCCCTTTGTCTTAGAATATTTAAGCCAGACTTAAAAAAAACTCAAACTGTCAAAACCATTGCAGGTAGAAGCTGTATTTGTATAAACAAAAGCTAAATTGAATATGTGAAAAATATGTGTACAGTATATAATTTCCACACTGAGTCATTCCGAGACAATATTTCCAAAATATTCCAGAAGTGAGTAATATCGTTTAGTACCAATTTTTAGAGCCTAAAACGATATCCGGCCGTCGCACACTGGGACAGGTCATACAAAAATTGAGATTAATTGAAAAACTAGTCTCAGAAATGCTTAATTCTTTGCCATACTCGTTAAAACTACATAAATTTCTAAATCAGGAATGTGACTTATAGCAGTCACTTTTTCCACAGTACCTCCTGTCAAAGTTTGACATTTTAAGCAGTTTTGTGAAATTAAATTTCAAAGTTTTTCGAAATTGAATTTAATGTGGCTTCATTGCGAGGGCACATTCAACACCAATCAGTTTGTTTTTGTCAATATTAATGTAGCATTTGAATATGTGTATTTGTGCTGTATGTGTATAAAAAATGCTTCCGTAATGTTATGCCGCAACCATGTGTATGTTTGCAAGCATTGATTTAATGAATTAAAGACCTGATGATTTTTTGTGTTTTTGTTGCCCGTCACGTTTCTGATTTCAGGAGTTTTCACACAAACAAAACCACATTTGGGTGAGAAAAATACATATTATAACATTGTAATCATTGCGTCTCCAACATGTAACATTGAATAGAAAACACAATGTGTTTGGACACAAGAATACTATATTTTTCATAAGCAACACACACGTTATATTTGCATCCAAACAACAAAAAGGGCAAATTTTTCAGCGTGTCTGAATCGAGCCAAATTCAGCAAAACTCTGTTTCTTCTAAGCTTAAATATTAATTTCCTGCAGCGATGGTTACCTCGCCATGAAAGGGCTTCTAAATGTAAATCTGTTCGGAATCAATAGAAAAGTGTAGAGCTATGCGCTTTCTGATTTCGACAAGCTCTCCTCAATTTAATTGGAAAATACATTGTTTTTAGTTAAGCATAAAATGAATTGTGTCAATAAAATTTAGGTAATCTTATTCAAAACAAGTGTCCGAAAACTATGTAGCTCCATTTTGTAACGCTCGCACTGTTTGCACTCTGAAAATCTATATTTTGTTGTTGTTTGGATGTAAATATAAAGTACTTTTAGCTTGTCGCACATATAGTATACTTGTGTCCAAATACATTGTATTTGCTATTCAATATTACATGTTGGAGACATATTGATTAATAGGTTAAATGATATGTGGGGTTGTTTGTCAAAAACTGCCGAAAACAAAACCATGATATGTAAAAAATATCGAAATTGCCTCTATTCACGAAATCCTCTATTATTCACGAAATCAATGCTTGCAAACATATACATTAGGGCGGGTCGATTTGTAGGGAGTAAAAAAATTCACCAATTTCCCTATGATTTCCGTATTCTATGGGTTATTCCATGAAAATTTGCCGAAGGAACCATACCTCTATCGTTAAAATCGAGTCCCCTACTTTTTGTTGGTAAAAAGTTCAAAAGATACGAACATTTTTGTCCAAATTTTGGACCATTTTTCCATTTTTTTCATGATTTTGTCCAAGAATATTACTTTCATGGCCATTTTTGTGGCTCAATCCACTATTTAATTCAATTTACAATTCAAAACGAAGAGTTTAAGCCCAAATTTATCGAATTCGGTTGATTAATTCATGCGATATTGCTAAAACAAAATAACACATAAAACCAACTTTTTGATTTTTTTCCCTTTTTCTTTTTTTTCTACAAAAATTCAAATTAAGAGATAATAAAGTATCTATCAACCTATTATCAAAAAAAAATATTCAATTTGAGTGTAGTAAAAGACAAAATGTGAAAAAAAACATTATTTTTTCTGAAAGTCTTGTTTGTTTTCAAGTCTGGGTGTTTTCGTACGGCTCTCTAATGTCGTCGCCATAGCGCCTTCTACATTCTTTCCTGCAACTCGTTTAGCAGTGGCAGCCAGCAATTGGACATGTCTTTCCGTTCCTTGAATGTGTAAAGGAATTTGTGGATCATCGAACGGTGGCACTTCGTAATTTAAATATCCCTCCAAATGTTCATACGAATAACTTTGCGTAAACGCTGGTTCGAATAAAATGGTATCGTCATTTAAATCAATCATATTTGTATATTCCGTACAATTAAAGTATATAAGAGATTTTTTATAAACTCTAGGTTCCGTTGGGTCGACAATATCTCTTCGGTAATGTAAAATCTTCTTTATAGCCATGTTTCGTTTTTCCATTCTATCATCAAACAACACAGATAGCAAGATATTTTCTGAGTGTGCAAAATATGGATTATCTTGAATTACTGTATTTACAACTCCAAGTAAATTCGGTGGTAAAAATCGTGTCCAAGTAATAAATTTAAAAAGTAATGTACTACCGTATGCGGCAGAGCTATAATACTTAAAATTGAAATACATTGGCGTGTATACTTTTATTATATAGTTAGCCAGAATTTTTAAATTTTCAGTTGGATTATTAGTTGTCACATACATCCGTTATAATCTATTGGCTTTGGTCAGCCAACGAGAATGTGCAATTGGCCCTGACCATTAGAAATTGCATTGGCCATTAACATCAAGTACCTCGAATCGGTAGATAATTCTTCTGGATTTAAATCACCAGGAGGCATATTTTCCAAAGCGATTTCCTCAAAAGCGGTTACCACCTGACAAGAAAACATAAAAGCTAAAAAATAGAATGAAAAATGGTAAAGAATCAGCTATAAAAATTACATACCGGAAGATTTTCACAATCAGCAATTTTTGAGCTCAACTTTCCGGTAGTTGATCGTGGTCCAGTGGTGGTTGATTTGTCTAAAGTGTCAAACAAATGTCTAAACGGAAGCTCGTTAAAGTGCAGAAGACACACAAACCAGTGCAGTGGTCTCTTTAACTGTTTTTCGAATAGTCGCAAAATTCCACCGTGTACGCCAGTTTTTGTTGGTTCACCATCAGCGCATATGGCAATTAATGAATCGAGAGACAATTGTTTTTCTTGGAAGAATTCGATCAATTTGTTGACTTTGCTTGCCGCAGTTTCACTTTCTAGTTTTGTGTAGCCTATCAATTGAGATTTTGGTTCCCTCAAAACAACTAGATGAGGTCCTTTAACCATCCTTGGATGCAACTTCTCATCAATTTTTTCTACAGTTAGAGCATCAAAATGATATCAAATTCGAGCCATCATACCGCTTACGAAGTGCGTCTTGTCTCCATTTTTCTCTTTCTCTACGAAGTTTACTTTTATCCATGATGACAAGATTACCATGAGCATCTTTTACGCCCAGGTCTTCCATCAGAGCTGTTACCAATGCTGATCCCATTTTATCATGCACACCAAATCTGTCACACATCATTGCATAGTTTTTAGTATTGTATCTGGGAGTGTATGTTTTTGGTGGTAGAACTAATTCTGAACCTCCCCTCACATCAACTTCCATTTCGTCATAATGTGGTTCGTATGTAGGATCGTTGCTCACTGGGATTGTTGGTATAGTCGTTGGTATCGTCTCTTCACTTCCACTATCGTGTTCCGGTATCGTTTGTATTCTGTCATTATATTGATCGCGCATGAAATCTTTTAAGTTTTCTGGGATAGATCCACATGAGCAGTCGTTTTCTTTCAAGTTGCATTTACATTTTCCAATGTTGAATAATTGGTTTGTTGATTCTACGAATTGTTTGAATTCTGTTGCGCGTTTTACTCGTTGTTTATCTGCATTACTATATGCGTCAAGCAAATTATTCAATTTTCTAATGATGCTACCTTTGAGTATAAGTTCAGTATTAAGTTGATTCCAAATTTCTAACAATCTGTCTGCTACTTGGTTACTCCCACGAAAACATTTTGCTTTGGGCTTTTGAACGTTCGGCCAAGAAAAAATAGTACTTCAATATATCTCGTTTAGTTGACAGATTAATATCAGGTAATTCACAGGCCACGCCAAAAGAAAAAACATCATGAGAGACCAAATGTTGCAAACTACTGCGTTGGGTATCTGTTGGATTTTGGATTGAACCAGGCTCTGAATCCATTTTTTAAACCGTCACTAAAAGAATTAAATATGATTTTCATAGAATAATAATATAACTATTAACTATAATAGTTAGCAATGTTTTTACACTTACCTTTAAATCTTTTCTAAATTTCAAAATAGTTTGATTATTTGTTAGTTATTTCAAGTAACACTTCACTGAAATGACGCTCAAACAAAACTAGCATACACTGGAATATTATAAACAAACAAAAATAAAGAAGGCTATAAAGAAACTAAAAACAAAGGGAAATAAACAAACAAAACACAGGGTGTGCACCCTGTGAAAAAATATGCCAATAATGTAAAGCGCAAATCAGTCCAGTCGTAACGTAAGGTTCGTAAGCTTCGTAAGTCAAAAAAATTGAGCCAAAAAAATGGCCATGAAAGTAATATTCTTGGACAAAATCATGCAAAAAATGGAAAAATGCTCCAAAATTTGGACAAAAATGCCCGTAACTTTTGAACCGTTGGACCAATGTTGGAGATTTTTTTTTGTAAATTGATCAAAATGAGCTCACCGCGATGAGCGATTAAACCCAATCGATAGTTTTTGAGTTATGGATGTGAACGTGTAGGTAATATTTCATACGAACGTCAATTTGGGAAAAAATCTACCAACAAAAAGTAGGGGACTCGATTTTAACGATAGAGGTATGGTTCCTTTGGCAAATTTTCATGGAATAACCCATAGAATACGGGAATCATAGGGAAATTGTCGAAAAATAAATCGACCCGCCCTAATATACATGATTAATGCAATATGTTGTTAGGGCCGTTTTTTGTCAGGGTGTACTTTTAACATAATTTCAAGTTTTGTGTCATCGCTATGAGAATAAAATTCTCGCAATGATGTCGCCATAAAAAAATGAATTATAATTTTGTCGATCACTGAGTATAATTTCCACTGACCATTACTCGTTCGTGTTAAACAGTTCCTGAGTTTATCCGGCAAAGAATACGATTTACAGTATTCTTTTACCTAACTCTTGTATTCTGTCTTCATCGGGACGCTTGATCGAAATACAAAAAATTTGGAGTCGTGAGTTTGGAAGACTTTTCGTATGATGGGCACAAAGAACGAGATAAGTGAGAAATTCAGTGATATAAAAATCGGCATACTATAGCTAACAAGTGTGTCAATAAATGAGCACGATTTAAATTTTGTTAAATATTTTTCCTGTGCAAGCAGCATCTCAGAAATCTGAACTGTCGTCTAAAATTATGCTGATTATAAAAACGTAGCGCCGCACGAAGTAGGAACGCGTTTTCCCGCATTAAAAAAATTGGGAAATTGCCAAATTTCGCAAAAGTTTCGGTAGTCGAAGTAACCTAATATGTCCACAATTCAATTAATTATCAAAACTGTTTAAGAAACTTGGCTTGTGCGCCGACATACCCGCCGGTATCTCGAAAATATCTCTGCTGTATGCGGGGGTATCGCCAAATACCCGGCAACATCAATTTTTCATCGTACACAACAACTTCAAATTTCTCTTTTCAGTCAATGGTAATCTTCGTTTCTTACTTAAACAGTGGTTAAACACCGAATGTTGCTTTTCAGTCAATGGTTATCAATGATGTAGCCACCCAATTTTGATTGGTTAACTTGTAGTGAGAAACATATGATTTTGACAATCACATTACTGATTGTCAATATGAGAAATGTAAAGTACTTGATTCCGTTTTGAGTATTTATACACATACTTTGAGTCTAGATCGTTAAATTGTTGCGCCTACATATTTTTTTTTTATAAATTTTTGTTAAACTAACTTCGATTTTATTCATCTATTTTAAATTCTAAATAATTACATTTGTTTGTTTTTCTTTGTTATTTTGGTATTTAGCCCAAAACAGATGTTATTTTCAATATGAATACAAGGGTTGCCGGAACGTTTACAATATGACTTCTGACTTTAACTTGCCGCTGAAAAAAAATGCAAAGTTAACCTCCAATTGTATTTCAATTACGATTAAATAATCTGATAGTTAACTACTCACTTAAAAACTAGTCGCAAGGAGCTCAAATCAGCTGACCACCAACACCGCTGGCTATTCGTTTAATGGGTGACGGCACAAAGTGAAGTGAATGCCGATTTTTCGAAACAAATCATCTCATGTCAAATCAATCATGAGACGCATTATCATTTAAATGAAATTGTCAAATTTGCGGCTCAGAAAATTCGCACGTGATCTATGAGAGACAAATTAATTCACAAATTAATCCTGCTGCGGATTTTGGTTAGGCAGCGTGACTACGCCTTACTTAATCGATTTAATGTAGCAACGAATTCCAGGCCCAATCATCTGCCGAAATTCCGATGTCAACTGGCCATCAAAATCGTGCGATTGAACGCAGCGTGACTACGCCTTACTCCTTTGATAATAACTGGACGGTATGAATCTGAATGGAATGTGGTATGGAAATAATCGATTTAATGTAGCAACGAATTCTAGGCCCAATCATCTGCCGAAATTCCGATGTCAACTGGCCATCAAAATCGTGCGATTGAACGCCGTGTGAATTCTTTGAAACTATTACTGAACGCGTCATCGGTGAGATAGAGCCACATCTTTGTCAAAATATCATCGAAAATTTCATCAAAAGAGCAAGGGCCTGTGATCAGAGCCGGGGGCACCTTTTCCGGATAGTTTCTTCCATAATTCATCGGGGCATGTCTGCTAGACATCTGCACAACACTTCTGATTTTTTTCAAGACATATACAATAGCGAAATTACGGCGGCCAAATAGTGAGTCGGGTCCCCATCAGTGAGTCTAAGGATGGGTGAGTCCCTAACAGTGAGTCATTTGATGTAAAAGAAATATATTTATTGAATGTATTTACTCGACCGTCGGTGGTGCAATGACTGGTATGAGCGGCTTTTGTACTTGAGAACGTGGGTTCGATCCCTGCTCTATACCATCTTACATTTCTTAACGACGCCGGTCACCTCGCTTAGTGATTGGGACACTATCGAGTACTAAGCCATGCAAATGCTTCTCAATATTCCGTTCGGAAGCGATGTAAAATTGTAATCAGTGAGTGTAAACCAGAAAGCGCACAGCCTATTTGGTTGTGAAAAGCTCTCCCCAATCATTTCATGGAATGTAATGGGAAGAATTCTTTCTTTTATTTTACTTACTCGACATCCAAAATTAAACAGTGATACAAACAAAAATAAAGTAGAAATACCTGGAAAGTGATAGTGTTTTTCTGGTAGGTGCTGTCGATTGAAACAAGAATCTGCCTCCAAAATTTCCCAAACACCACCAAAATCTTGAAAACCGGTTAAAAATCTGGTTTGGGTACCTTTACGGACTTATAAGCCTGTAAATTAATTGATTATCAACCGATATTCACTTTATCACCTGATTTAAAAAGAAGAAACTTAAGCCTTTCAAACGATATAAGGGCGGATCAATAAGTCCGTGACTTTTAGAACTTCCCCCGTAGTTATATGAAATGCAACAGTGCCACCTGTTAATTTTTGAGCTAGTTCTGTCATTTACTTTGCGTTTAACAGCTGCTCAAAACATACAACCTCGTGCATTTTTTAAAAAATCGAAAAAAATGAATTTCGAGTGCTCATTGAACATTATTTTTTGCGAAAAAAAACAGTCAATCAAACCAATACTATGGGGACTCTGCACCATCGATTTCAATGGTAAAAAGTGGTTTACTGACTTTCGTTGTGGTCGCACAAGTACAAATGTTGCTGAGCGTTCTGGACGGCCAATTGAGGTCAATACACCCGAAAATGTCGACAAAATCCACGATATGGTGTTGGTTGATCGAAGAGTAAAAGTGCTTGAGATGGTTGATGCCATAGGCATTTCATATGGTTGTGTGGTTTCGATTTTAAATGATCAGTTGGGTTTAAGAAAGCTGTCTGCAAGATGGGTGCCGCGTTTGCTCTCAATTGACCATAGTCGTAATCGTGTGACAACTTCAAAGGATTGTTTGGAGTTGTTTAACCGCAATTCGAAGGAGTTTTTGTGGCGTTTTGTAACTGTGGATGAAACATAGATTATGGATCTAAACAATGGGTTTCTCTGGGTGAACCGGCTCCGAAAAAGGTCAAATTTATCGGCCAATAAGGTGATGGCAACAGTTTTTTGGGATGCACGCGGGATAATCCACATCGATTACCTTCAAAAGGGAAAAACAATAAGCGGCGAATATTATGGCAACATATTGGACCGATTTAACGAGGATTTAGAAAAAACGACCCCATATGGCCAAGAAAAAAGTTATTTTTCCTCAGAGGTAATGCACGGGTGCACACGTGTGTAGTCTCTCTGGGAAAATTCAATAAATTGGGCTATGAATTGGTACCTCATCCACCATATTCTCCGGATTTAGTCCCCAGTGACTATTTCCTATTTCCAAACCTAAAGAAAGAGCTCGGTGGAAAGATATTTAGCTTCAACGCCTATTTTATGGATGCCTATTTTATGGACCTCGAAAAATCAAATTTTTTGGAAGGGATACATAAATTGGAGAAACCTTGGACTACGTGTATTGAGCTCTAAGGAGATTATGTTGAAAAAAAAATTGTTTTTGCAAAAAGAAAAACTGTATTTCATTCAAAAAGTCACGGACTTATTGATCCGCCCTCTATACGATATTTAAGAAAGTATGAGAAGTCTGTGTGTATTTGTCCAGCAAACAGATATTTTTAAAATTTTGTACGCCATTTTTCAACTTCGGTGATGATTTCACACATTATTTTATAAAGAAAAATTATACTCTTGAATTTATTCAAAAGGGACGTTTCCTAGTGAGTAAAACGCTACCTTGTTTTTAAAAATCCGGTATTAATTGACTGCGTTATTGAAGTTACGTCCATTTTATGTAAAAAATTTCACAAAATTGGAATTTATGTGAATTTAAGATGAATACGTTTTATTTTAAAAATAATTTCCTTATGCTCTTCCAAATCTTTGTAGTTCAAAAATCATTTATTTTCTTAAAAAAAATTGTATATTAAAAAATTGAACATTATTTGTTTCAAATATATTGAGGAAGCTCAAGACCGTAAGTTAGGCAAACTAATTATATGACAATTATAATTCGTAGTTTAATTTCAATTGCCTCTACAAATGGAAATTCAAAAAAATTGCAATACCATCTGCATCTGGTTTTTAAATATTTTATATGTAGAGGTTTATGATTTTGAAAGTACTACGAAGCAACACCAATCGAAGCCACAAACCTCTACATCAAAAATACTTTAAAACCAGAATTGCCAGCAGTCAATCAAATTTAAAATATAAAAAAAAATTCCAATATTTTATTGGAATTGACATTCCAAAGTAATGAAAATTAAAATCGAATGAAAATTAAAGAATCCCAACTATGTTGAAGACGTTGTCTATTTTTGGTAAAATTTGTTGAAATCTTATTTGAAACTTGTTATTCCTGGGGAAACTTAATGTGCATCTACTTGCAGAGAAGAATATGCATACATGCTGAACAATAACGGCTCTACTAACATATTGCAGGAACCATGTATATGTTTGCGAGCATTGTTTTCATGAATTGGAGATCTGCTGCCTTTTGTTTCATTGTTGTCTGTCACGTTTTTGTTTTCAGCAGTTTTCAACAAACAAATCCACATGTGGGTCACAAAACTTATGTTTTAACCTATTAATCATTGTGTCTCCAACATGCAATATTGAACAGCAAACACAATGTGTTCGGCCAGAAGCATTCTATATTTGCGACAAAAAATATAATGCAGATTTTACGGCGTGTAAACATATTTAGAGTGTTCACAAGAGTGTCCTATCTGTAATATGTGTCGTATGTGCTAAAGTTCTACAACTGTAGTAGATTTTTTCCATACAAAAGTGTTGTACGATAGTACAACTTTTGCAGATATATTTTGGTGGTGTACTCAGCGATCAGCAGCTGATACCATTTGTTTACCATTGTAGCAATGCGTAGTGAAGAAGGTGGTGGCACCAACACAGCTGATCGAGTTTGTTTATATTACAGTAGTAAAAACTGAAAACCGGTCCATCGGTAGGGTAGAAGGTATAATTCTAAGCTGAAAATGTTAGATAAAAAAGGTTGGGTAAAATTCCATACTAGGAGTTATGGGCCTCAAAAATTTGGATATATGGGGGTCTACTATGTATTAAAAAGCGTGCAAAGGAATTTGTCTGGCAGCGTTTTTTGGACAATATAAGGCAAAATAAACAAAACAAATTAAATGAAAAATTTCGATAACTCGGTTTGTTATCGAAATATCGGCCGATGAAATTTTGAAAAATTATCGAAAATAGATTTTTCATTTTCCCAAAATCCAAAAAATTCAGAAATGCAAATTAAGAAACAGTTATTTCTCTCCCTGAGCCCGGTCGGACGACTCGAAATACAAAATACCCGTCTGAAAATCGTGCGACAAAAATCCCCCGTTATCCCGACTTTGGAGGCCCATAACTCATAAAATAGGATATCCCCCAACTTTTGTATTTACCAGTTTGTGCTGAAACTCGTGTCTTCTATCACCATCTCCATAAAATTTTTGATACGACAACAAGGCATGAAGTCGTCCTGTTCCTTATTATTACTATTAAATGTAAATATGTGGGAAATTTTGAAAAGAAAATTATAAAAAGACTCATGAATTAACATAATTTATGTTTTTTCCATAATTTTTGTTTATTTTTTATATTAAAAATAACAGCTGCCACAGGTGTTTGAAAAATGTCACTTTTCGAAACAACTGAAAACACGGTTTCTGGGCTAGGAGGGTTTCTGAATACTCTTCTCACAAACAGCTGATGTTGAAAATTTAATTAATTAGAAATCGCCCAATAACATCTAGTGCAAAGTGTATTTATATCAAGTGGAAGCATTCGCACAGCTGATTTCAGTATTTTCATGACGTTGTATCTAGCAGCTGTCAAATTCATGTGTATTTTGTTTTTGTACATGCTTGTTTACTTTTATTGTTGGTATACATACATGCAGAGTTTGACACAACGTCGGTACGAAATAAAAACTAAATGCCTGTTGTTTTTGCCTACAATTACAACAACGCATAATGCTTCCACTTGATATAAATACACTTTGATCTAGTGCTACCACCTTCTTCAATACGCCTTGGATTGTAGTATGTATATCCCTGATTGTTAATTGGAGACAACAATTATGGCTATGGTAAAACTAAAGTAGGAAATAGGAAATAATATTTTAGGCGGGAAAACAATCAAGTATGCGTAAGTGTTACAATAGTTTGCGGGAAATAGTTGTATACAATTATTAACAATAATGTATTAGACACCATATTACAAATATATGTGTGATAGCTTGTGAAGATATTATAAACATATGTAATAATTGATTTTTTTCTCCGTGTATATGACTTTTACCAAAGTATAAAACCATAAAGAAATTTTTTTACCGACCATAGTTTTAATGTTTTTAAAATGCGCCGTAGTGTAAATAAGCTAAGATAAGCATTCATCTGAAACAAGGTGCAGTTCAGAACTCAAAATCATCAGTAATTAATATAGTAATTATAAATAACTTAAAATCCATTGAATATTCAAATAGATTCTATTGTATTTTTCCAATGTCCCATCTTTATGTTGGTACTACACACAAATTGCACGCTACTTGCAGTGCTGATGATAATAGATATTCTGTATACTCATCATTGTACTGGAACTCATTTAGTAGTAGAAAACAAGTCTAAATATTTGTTAACAATATTTACTATTTAATTAAATATGTGTACATAATTGTTTTCCCTTTTTACCAATAAATTTAAAAAAAAACACCACAAAATAGAAAATAAAACAAAAAATCTTAAGCGAACAAACACTTGAAAATCAATCAGTATTGCAGTGAGTTAGACAGCCAGTCAGGCAACCCCCTTATCGCGGCAACACCTACCGAAACTTTTCATGGCTTCTTCAGCCTAAGGGGCTGAGGTCTTCTACAAATGTTTGCCAAAAATATTAGTAGAACATACATGTGTACACTTGTGTATTGAAAGAAAATAAAAGTTGTTTAAAAACGAGTTTGAAATCCGCCAGCACTCGCACTCGCACATGCAAACTATTTTATTTTATTGAAAAAATAAATATAAAAATATAACAACAAATTAAAATTAATAATAATTAAATGATCACTAATGAGTGCTGATAATTAGTTGAGGAGAATCTGACACATTTTGGTTTTACATTGACTCTGCTCATCTGGTGATCGTCAAATGATGTGATGTGATGCTGGTGATCGTCGTGATGAGTTGTATGATTTGATTTTAATTTATGTGAAAATATTAAACAAATATCATACCAGTCGAACATTATCCAAAAGTAAAACCGAAGCAGATTGCCATAAAACGATACAAATATTTATGATATGCATTGTGAACGATTCGATCGTGATGATCTACAAACAAACAAAAAAAAGGAAAAGCATCAATAAGATATATTATTGCAGTCGTAATTTTGCAATTAACAAATTGAACTCAATTAATTTATTTTACTGACGTAACAAACTTTACTGCCCAGAGGTTTGTTTTACGGTTTAAATTCCAATGCTGTGGTCGTGCGAGTTTTTCTTTCGTCCATTTTCCAAATGACTGAGGCGAAGCAGAGTCGTGTATTTTCAAACTGCTGGAGACGTAGTCGCCTAATTTTGGCCAAACTCCAAAGCCCTAAGTTAAAGCATCTAATGAGAACATCCCAGTTGGAAATTTTGTCTTGAAGACATTGTCAGTAGTATTTCCTGAGAACTATGCCAGTAGGTGATGACAATTTATATAAGACATCTTCTTGACATTTCAGTAGTTTTGACTTAGGTGCCATAAATTGTAATGGGGCTGGCAATCTATGTAAGACCGTCTTATTGATTTATCAGTTCTTTGTCATGACTGTCTCTTATTAAGGCCAATGCTGAATGTCGATTTAGAATATCATCATCATCATTTGTCATGTGTGTGGCTTTCAAAATTTTTCAAAAACTTTAAACTGCATTTTTTTATTTATTTGTAGTTAAGAAATATATGCCATACGTTTTCAGAATTTATATCAAAATATTTGAAATTTGTTAGAAGAATTTGCTAAATTTCAGAGCATTATAATTATGTATGAATGTCTTATCGTGCAACAGAACCGATACATACATATGTATGAATATTGTCGAGATCCAATTATAACCCTAGCATATAGAACCACACTGAAAAAATGATTGACATTAAATTCATGAAATATTTTCACTGAAGCAATGAAATTTGTACTTAGAGTTACCATTATGGTTTTTAATTTATTTTATCATCACATTAAAGATTTTCTTTACATTATATGTATGATTTTTTTAAACTTTATTTTATATTTTATATTATTATTTAAACCACAATCAATATTTGTTAAAATTTTCGATACAATTATAACGATAGCCTCTTATTCCTCCCCAACGTGTCGTCTGAATTAAATTTATGAATTTTTTAACGCACTTTATTCGTTGTTCTACGGAGCTTACCCACTCGGCATCTGCGCATGTCTGGAACAAAGAGTAGGCTGCGGCGGCCGACAGCTCGAATTCCGATCGACTTTCCATTCTGGCTGGGTCGTTGACTGCGCCCATGATGTATCTACCCTACATTTACATCTACATCTACATTTCTTCGTCGTGTTGGTCTTATTGCATCATTTAGAGAGTATGCGGTATAAAAATCTGTCCACAGTTTGAAGTCTGGACGATTTTGTGCGTCTTAAAAATCTCTAAGTCGTCTATCAGTAGCGCGAGTCGATGATAGATTTTCAAAGTATATTTGGACAATATGGCAGCGCTGTTCAAGCGTGAAGCTATACACGATGATTTACCCGAGCACACGGATCATAACTATCAAAAAGTGAGAGCAGTATGACAGTTTGTTTAACAGCTAACCCTTTCGTAAGTCTATCTAGGCTACACTCCGGTTCACTTATTTAAAGGCATTAAAAATTCCATATTCACCAACCTGTATCTTGAGATGTAAACACAATCATGACAATTGTGGTTTCTTAACTAAACAACTTTTTTTGAGCAATTTCTACAAAAAAAATCCAAGAATGTGTTATTTTTTTGGTTCACTTGAATAAAGGCACTTTAACTAATTTTAATGAAAAACAGTTTTTCTTGCTTTTTTAATTTATTTTATTTTATTTAAGAACTATTATTAATGGGTACAACCCCCTTTGTTTTTAATAACTTCAAATGTACGGGTTTTCAGTGAGAGATAAAGAGAATTTATGTAAATTTGATTCCAAGCATCCTTAATGGCCTGAATTAGTGACTGCTTGTCATCAAATTGTCTACCGCCTTCATAGACCTTACGAGATAACCAACCCCACACATTTTCGATAATGTTTAGGTCTGGAGATTGGGGTGGCCAGTCAAGAATATTAACATTTTGGCTTGCAATGAACTCCTTTACCACTCTGGCGTTGTGTGTAGGGGCATTGCCCTGTTGCAATATCCAAGATATGGGACCAAATAGTTCACCGAACGTCGGAAAAGCCGATTCCAATAACGTTTCATAACTTGCACCAGTAATTTTTGTGCTTTGAAATTCAAGATCGATGGTGCCATAGTATGTAATAGCACCCCACACCATAACGCCGCCCTCTCGGCTGTGATGTCGGTTCAAAAAACGCCTTTCTTTGCGCATATCATTGAAATAATAGTTGTAGCCATCAGGTCGATCCAAATTTAACTTCTTCTCATCCGTAAATACAACCGTTCTCCAGTGATTTACATGGCCTCTTGGCTGCACATCCCATACCATGTAGTCTCTTGCTAATTGAAGCCCCTTTTCCTGACGAGGAGCATTAAGTGGCGGCTTTTTTTGTAATTTCAGGTATTTAAGATACTCACAGGTCTTACTTACTCTGCGTACTGATGACTTGCTCGCTTCCACTCCAGCTTGAGCTCTTATTTTTGACATGGATAGGGCAGAAGCAATTCTGATGATTTTTCTTTTCTCATATGTAGATAAAGTCAATGAAACCCTTGCTTTAAGACTTTTCCATACCCTTCTGGGTCCTTGATGTAATTGTCGACAAATGTTGGGCTCCGTCCAATTTTTTTTTGCCATTGCACGGTTATAATATCCTTCAGAACGGTAAACATCGATTTTAGTGTTTTCCGAAAAATTTTAATTTTTTGTTTTGCCATTTTGACTCGTAAAATGATTAAGATGTAATAAATTGTAATAAACAAACGCTCCCTACAAAACATCATCGCTTACTTTAGAAATAATAAAAAAAATAAAAATTTTTGGACATGTTTTTATAAATTGCTCAAACAAAATTGCTCAAACATCGAAACGATCGTCCAGCGAATGTGAGTTCGAATGCCACCCGCGGCATTTACATTTTTTTCACTAAGCGGAGAAAATATGATCTCCTAGCCTTGAAAGGAAATTACAACTTTAAATATGACGAGGATCTAAAAACAACTAAATTTTAAAGTTCTTTAGTAAGTAAAGACATCTCAAGATGTAAGACATCTCAAGATGTCTGCTCCCATTTCCATTTTAAAATTCTGCAATCGGTTAGAAATTGCAAAAGATACAGGCTGCTGAATATGGAATTTTTAGTGCCTTTAAATAAGTGAACCGGAGTATAAACCAACTATGAGTAAATTTCAGAAATTGTGATTAGATTTTAAAAGACGTTTAATAAACTCAATTAATATTTAATGACATGATTTGATTTATATTGAAAGACATGATTTTATATTCAAATTATTATTTCAAAAGACATCAATTGAAACTCAAAAATCAAAAGACTTAAATTCTTACCAATTGATTTTACCTCATTACAGTTTGAGTTTTATTTAATATCTTTTTGAAATTTAAATTATTTATATGAATTTTTTTAGGTTTTAATTTCTATTGATCCGTTGCAAATTTCAAACTCAAGCATTTCAAAAAAACTATATTATCTTAAATTTTCGACAGTGAATTTCGCAAACATGAAACGTGCTTATAAATATCTTTAACAAATTACGATTTTAGAGTTAAAAAATTGTGTAGATTTCAGATTTTATATTGGCCAAATGCAATTGACCCAAAAGTTTGCTTTCCACCAATTTATTTATTTCTTAAATTTTAAGTCCTTCAATTGTTCACCCAATTTCATTTAAATCCATTGATTTCCCAATTCGTTAAATAACTTTGTTTTTCATTTCTTTAATTCTGTTTTTCATTTATCACCTTTAAAAACGACTTTTGTTTTCTTTTGGTGGCGACTGATTCCTCTCTTGTGTTTCCACATAAAAATGTTTAAATGTAAAGAAATCTCAGACAAAAATATTTACTTTAATTTTTTGAATTTGTAATGCGGGTGTTTTTCCTGGATGGGGTGAAGAGGGGTGAACAAACACCCTGGTGCTAAGGACACTGAGAGACATTTTCCTATAAATCGATAAATGGCACTTACAACACATTTCACTGCGCATATGCCAATCTGGGCTGGGATATGGAAGGGTGCAGGGCACTACTAAGGGTTGTGGTGAATGAGACAAGTTGATGGGGCGTAAGGGCGCCGAAGTCACCCGCCGGCTCTGACAGTGTAATTGTAACCTATAAAAAATGAAATTACATTGTTTCGCCTTCAACGTCAAAAAGGAAAACAGAGACAAACACGACGTCAACGACATGGCGGAATATCGAAAACGGAAACGAAAATAATCGTCGCTGATAAATGATAAACTTCAAAGTTGAGGTTGGAAGTTTTTGGCTGGGAGTTGTGCGATGTTGGTTGTGGCAACGTGTGACCATTAAATGACTCAGAAAACACTTGGATTTCGGGCATTTCGAGTAGAAATTGTTACAGTGATGCAGTGATTTGTATTGAAATCGAATTTAAGAATGGAAAGCCTTTAGAAAGTTTTACAAAAATTTATAATATTGAAAAAAAATTCAAAATTGTGATATAAGTATTGTATTTGACTGCATTTAATTTTAAATTAATAATAAAAAAATTAAAACTAATCCTATAGTATCTTGGGTTTTATTAAATATGAAATAAGGAAAAAGGTGTTATGACCAAAATTTGTTTTATCCTTGGCACTGAACTCGTTTAAGGATTTTAAAATTTAATTCAATTAAATGTAAATAATTTATTGCTGGCATGTTAGCATAATGACTGTTGTTATGTCAAAAGCTTTGAAATGTTGACAATAGTTACAATTGAAAATCGGGGTGCTTTTATTGTGTTTCATGGGGATTAATTTTACCCATAAATTTGAATTCACCAAGATGAGGAATATAAATCGGATACGAAATGATTTAGGAATTTTCCAAAATTTTCGAAGGAAGTTAAACAAAGACATATCAGAACAATTTAACTTGAGGGTGGACAACGAAAACGTAGTGTAAACTTTTGATTTTAAATGTAATGTAAACTTTTGCTGTACCAATGAACCAGAGATCTCACGAAAAATAATTTTTATTTTAATTAAATTTTTTCCTCTTCGTAGTGAATTCCCGCTTAACAAAATTAATGTGAGAATTGGAATAACGTCCTTTCCCCGAAGTGAATATTACCTCGAATATCACCGAAAAATGGGAATTACGATCATCTATCATAGAGCATACTTTTGCTGGCATGACGTATACGTTTGGAGAAACTGTACAAACATATTTATAATTGCAAAATCAATATAAATAAATGTAAAAATATTTGATAAAAATATCTAGGATATTGTTGCACTTGATGTTAAAATGTTAAGCGGAAATTTTAGGTAAATTGGACAACGTCAAGACGTTGTGCTTCAAAGTCAAATTTAGATTTTTTTAGAAAATATGTATTTTCCAAAACCAGGATGAAGAAATCCACTTATTTACCATTTTCCTTGTGAAAATGTGCAGAAAATCGGGCACTGTTAATGCTAAATGAGGCGCCTCAAGGTAAAAGTTAAATTTAAATAAAATAGCTGGTTTCTTGGAAATATGTATTTCTCAAAATTTTTGAAATTTTATATCCAGGCGCTACGCGATAACTAAAGTGTAATAATTTTACGATGTTTCATACAAATCCTTCGAAAATAGGGAATTTTCAGGAGTTGTTTTTTTAAATATATACTCGCTGAAAAAAACTATCCCTGCTAGATTATGCAGGAACCATGTATATGTTTAGAACATCCATGTACTTATTTCTTTTCATTGTTAAATTGTTTTCATGAATTGAAGATCTGGTACGTTTTTGTTCCTTTGTTGTCTGACATGTTTTTGTTGTCGGCAGTTTTCATCAAACCAACCAATATTTGTGTCACAAAACATATATTAAAACGTAGTAACCATTGTGACTTCCACATGTAATATTGAATAGCAAACACAATGTTTTTGTACACAAGTATATTATATTTGCGGCAAGCTACAGACATGTTTCATATACCTCCAACAACAACATCCATACAATTGACCGATTTACCAGCGTGTATTCTCTTGTATAGGTTTTTATGCACTTTTGTGTTATCAAAGCGCATTTCCGTAGGACTTTCGTCCGCAAACATTTTATCAGTGTTCTCCAACCCGTTAAACTTAGTTTCACCAAGCTGGGTATTAAATTGCCAGAGACGTATTGGTCTCTTGATCCTACAACAGCTGCACGCTTAAAAATCTGTCGTTTTTTGTGGTTGGGATGCAAACACAATGTGTGTTTGGAGCTCGTCGCAAATATTACATACTTGTGTATAAACACATTGTGTTTGCTATTCAATATTACATGTTTGAGACACAATGATTAATATGTTAAAATATGTGTATTTGCGACCCAAATAAATATGTGTTTGTGATACAAATGCAGCGGCGTTTTTGCACTGTTTATTCTGTCTCAAGAACAAGAGAATAAAAGAGGGACAACGAGAGAGTCTATATTGTAAGTGTGCATCGGAATTTTTGCACTATTCTCTCAGTCAGTGATTCATAAATATTCCTGAATGTGCGTGTACATGGCAGATGAAGTTCAGTGAACAAAGAATAAACAAAGGCTCGGACGGTGAAATGGTGTGTGATGTTGCCTTGGTTTTTTTGTGTAGGTGTTTCCCTTATATGTAAATGGGCTACCAAAGTGAGAAACGATTTTGCTGAAAGGAACTAGAAAGGGCAACAAGGTGAAGCCCTTTGTCTGTCCGAGCCTTTACTGAGAAAATCGGAACGGCGGACCATTTGTGAAATATAATAAAGAAACACAAGTAATTAATACAGGGTTGGCTTGCATGAACTAGATTTGTATATGTAAGCAGGTATATTGTTTGTGTACCAAGGCATTGTGAAAGAAATCGAGTGAATCGCGTCGTTTCTCTGCTCGCTCTCTTACTCTCTTCGTTGAATATTTCAATACACGAGCAGTTTTCTGATGATGATATTGTATCTAACTATAAAAATTCCAACCATTTTTATAAAAACTTATATAAAGTATGTAAAAAGTATGAAATAATCAAGGTATGACGGGGAAAAGAAGTGCGTTAGAGTGAATCGCGTCGACTTTTTTGGTCATCTTCTACTTGGGTTGCCAAATAGCGCCAGTTTTATCTTCTCTACTTGTACATCCTTTTTGCTTCTGAAGGAAAAACGAGAGAGGCAACAAAGAAATGTGAAGCAATAGAGCAGCAGATTCTCATTTCATGAAAAAAAACAAATATGCATTCAATGCAAGTAATTGAAAAAGGGCCGTTTAAAATCTTTTAATTTTTTCAATTAATTATTTATAAGTGTGGATTTATATTGATAATATTAATAACTATAATAAATAATACAAATATATTAAATTCAAAGACTAATGTGATTCTAAATATTATTACGCACATGTTTCCACGTTGGTCTATGGAGGTTTGGGGGAAACACGCGAATGCTTCTACGTAAGTATGTGGACATTCATGGTTCGTCTGTTGCAGCGCCGAACCAGTTCTTCTGTTTTTCATTCCCAAGTTGCCGGGGTGCCCAGGAGTCTATATGATCTTAAAGCTGCCAGTGGTATATAATATTTGTATCTCCTCCTTGCACTCGACTACCGCCATCTAACACTTAACGACGATATCGCATTTATCGCCCGTTGGCTATGAATGAATATTTCACATTTCTGTGCCCACCCTCCTCGGTAAGCAATCTAACATAATCCGTTTTTGCTTTAGCACCTGCCAAAGCAGAGTGCTGAGATCAGGAACCCTAAATTACAGTTCAATATACAGGTGCTCGATGAAGAGTCGTATTTCTGTTCTTGTACACACTCAGCAAACGGCATCTGTAATATACTCTCGCAAACATATTCTGTAGGAACCATGTATATCTTTGGAACACACTCCAAATATTCATATATTTACAAGTCTTTAACTCAGTTATATATAATTGCAAACACTAGCATGTTTACTTGTAAAGATGCATACTTTTAAGTGAAGCCATATGCGTGATTCATCCCAAACATCCATATTAAAAAAATGGTTTCCCATTACATCCCATGAAGGGATTGGGGAGAACTTCTCACAATCAGTGAGCTGTGCGCTTTCTAGTGTTTACACTCATTGATTGGGGCCTACAGTTTTACACCGGTTCCGAAAGGTATTTTAAGAAGCTTTTTCAGCTTTTCCTGTTCTTTTGAGCGTGGGTTCGATTACTGTTAAAACCACCATATATTTCTTTCGACGATGGTCACCTGGCAAAGTGATGGCAACTTAGCCATGAACAAATCTTCTCAAACATCCATATACTCACGTCGAAGCCTTCGTGGGTTTCTCCCCAATCTATAGATTGACAAATGGATGTATGAAACTAAAACAGAACATACCTATCAACATGATAAACATTCAGTAAATTTACACACGCATTCGGGAATATTTATGAATCATTGATTGAAAGAAGAATGGAAAAATACAGTTACACTCTGATTTTTTTTTTATTTGGATGCAAATATAGTGTGTTTGTACAGTTACAGTTACACTCTGATTTTTTTTTTATTTGGATGCAAATATAGTGTGTTTGTAGCTTATCGTAAATATACGTAAGTATACCTGTGTCCAAACCCATTGTGGTTGCTACTCAATATAACTTATTTGGAACACAATGATTTCCGTTAATTTCACTAAAGTCGACAGAGCATACCGACAAAAAAAACATGAAGTAAAAAGTGATTGTATTACAAACACATAGATTATAGCATATTAATCATTGTTTCACAAACATTCAATATTGATTAGCAAACATAATGTGTTTGTACACTAGTATAATATATTTAAGACAAGCTCTAAATACACGATCTGTTTGCATCCAATCAAAAAAGATATACATTTTTCAGCGTGTATCCCTCCTAGATCCGCCAGTATAGCAGTGGATTCCTCGCTCGCCATCGACTTGGAAGCCAACCACACATGACTACTCTCTTCGTTTGATAGTTGTATATCAGTTAACGTTTACAATTTTTTCCGAGTGGAGGTGCGGTCTCTGTACCGGTGGAGAGAATACCCTCAGTTTTTCTATTGTAAGGTGGTGAGTTGATTTGTGATCATGTCGGATCCATTCTCCTACTGCCTGTAGTCGATTCGACGCCAAACCCGACTCGTCCATAATTTCTACCTCAATAGGGTTTAATGGAAGTATTTTCTGAAGTACACTGGTCACATACGGTATGTGCCTTGGACCATTTACTTCTCTTCAATTTAGCACTTCTTGTTCAATGGCTTTCAGCAGACTACAGATGCGTCAGTTAAAATCCGTTTCATCACACTCGTGCTAAGCCAGTGCGTCCTTTTTGGTGTGAGGCCCTATTTCTAGCCTATAGTTCTTCTATAATACAGATGCGTCAGTCAAAATCCGTTTCATCACACTCGTGCTAAGCCAGTGTGTCCTTTTTGGTGTGAGGCCCTATTTCTAGCCTATAGTTCTTCTATTAAAATAACTACACCCTGAAAAATTTGTCTATTTTTGTTGTTTTGATGCAAATATAACGTGTTTGTAGCTTGTTGCAAATACAGTATACTTGTGCCCAAACACATTGTGTTTGCTATCGAATATAACATGTTTGGGACACAATTATTAATAGATAATAATATACGCATGCATTTGTGAGTCAAATGTGGAATTTTGTTGTTGAAAACTGCTGATAACATTGCTGTCTTGCAAAATAAAGAAACAAAAAGCAGCAGATCTTCAATTCACGGAAACTCTGCTTGCAAATATGTACGTGGTTCCTGCAATATGTTGCTGGGACCATTATTTTTCAGCGTCTGTTTCTCAACATCTGTGATGCCCTGACTCATTTGGCGTTACAGAAACAGTCGCTACTCTGAACTTCAATATACTCCTATAAAAAATATTTTCAAAAAAAATATTATTTAAAGAAACCTTTTTTTTTATAACATATCCTTAGCGAACAACATACATAGAGGGAAAATTTCTCTCCTCTGAAATTTCATTTCACGCTCTTTGTGGTGATGTCGGTGTGATAGAGACATGTTCAACTTGGACCAGGTGGAGTTACAAGAAATCTTGACTTACATTTGTCAAGTGGTTTTGGTGGAGAAGTGTGAAAATTAAATATATTTTCAACTTTGTTGTTATCTTTTATTGCTAGTATACATTTATGTTGCATATACAAACACAAAACACTGTTGTCCTTTTCATGTTGTATGTTTTGTTATAATACTTCTATCTGCTATTATTATAGCATTATTTTCAACATCTACCGTTCATATGACCCCAGGCCTAATATCAGAAATTTTCTGCGAGAGATGTTCCCTCTAGATATTTATAAGTTTATCAATGGGGAAGAACCTATTGAATGTATTTGCTCGCATCAAAACTTCCATATTGAGAAAACTTCAAATTTCGGTATAGATAACAAAGTTTTCATCCACTTTTCCGAGTTGCTACCCCATACACAAATCTACTCCACCTTATACAGAAATATTCTGAAGCCTAGTAATACAGTAAATTGAGGGGCAGGTGTTAACTACAATAAAGCAGACATTTGCTATTTATTGTAACTAACTATAAAGTCTCAATGTTAATTAGTTGTGCGTTTTCTAAAGTTATTAATTGTTGATGCCTGGCTTCCTATGTGTTAATCTTTTTAGTTCAATTTTTTAACATTTCATCATCATTATTAACTTTGGTTATATACAAAAACAACAATAAAACTTAAAAGTGATTATATATCTAAAATAGTTGGACTCTACTGGTCTTTATGTTGTTGTTGTTTCAGTGTTGCTTTTGGTTATTGTTGTTGTATTTGATGAACATACACACATTGTTGAGGTATGAAGAGCTAACAAAATATCAATGATCCACTTGAGCTGTCTTAAAAAACAATTTAACAATAAGTCTATTAGAAGTGTACACATTTTTGTTTATTGTACTATTTAATGTACATACACATGTACATACTTAAGTCTGTATATAAACATTTTGTTTGTAGACATTATTATTACATTGCAACTTCTTTATTAACCACAATGGAAACAACCAAAACTTGAGATTTTATGTAAAAAAAAATCCAAAATAATGTGCATCAATTAAGCATCCAAAAACCAACTATATGCAAATACACCTGTCTTGAAAACAATAGGGATGAATAAATCGAAAAATTATTAACAATTTTATAAGGGTAATGAAATTGTCATCGGTGATATATGATTGATAAAATCAACTGATAAATATAGTTTTTGAATCACACATTAGTTAAGGCCTTCTTGTACGCTTTCACTCTTGAATTTGGAGTCAGTGAGACGATAAGTATTGAATGAGAAACATTTCGAAAAAATCAGAATAGACCACAAGAGGACACAGTGACAAACGGATCGTAGTTATATCGGTCTTCTATGCACATCCGGGTTAATTAATTAAAATTTGTTTTAATAAGTTTTAATAGTTATGCCAGCTTCTGAGTATGATTTAACACACTTCCTTTATTTAGAGAATAAACCAAATGATATAGTGAAGGAAAACTGCTTCATTGCACGGATGATATAAAGGGTGTCTCGGTAAGATTGCACTTTTTAAATTTAGTGTCAATTTTATTTTTTGTGCAATTGACTACTCTGAAACTTGGCAGCTTTCACATATATCTATTCCGATCATTAAAAACGGAGCGCTTTATGAAAGAACAACGCGTTATAATTGTGAAAACTTATTACAAAATTTTTGGAAAGTTATGCTGAGACCGTTCGCAAACTTCGCAACATGTTCACTCGAGAAACTGCAACTAATGTATCAACCATTCGAATAGTTGGCAAATAATTTGAAGAAACTGGGTCGGTTATGGGTCCTGTGCGTCAACGTACCGGTTGGTCTCTTGAAAACATTGCTTTTGTAAACGGGAGTGTCGCCGACACCCTGAAAACATCAATTTTGATAAAAGATGCGTACAAAATGCAGCTTACTCAGGAGCTCATACGAGCAGGAAGTTTGAAACTTTGTATACATTTGGAGATAAAGTGAAATCTAGCCGATCTCCTAGTGTACGTACGGCACAAAATGCTAAACAACAAGATTGTTGAAGAAATTGGAACAATAACATCCGTTGTATGCCAATATGTTATGCAAAATATGGTTAAATGATACATGTTTGCGCAGCGGCCAGAGTCGACCATTTAGCCGATATTATATTTCATGCATAATTGTTATAAACTGATCTTTCATACAATCAAGTATTATTAGAAAAAATTGTACTGCTTAAGATTTATTCAAAAAAAAACATCTGCTTGGCACATAAAAAATACCCTGTATAAACTGTCATTACCTTCTGATATGGTCCTAAGAAATTGCTACTTAAAATGCATTCAAGACAAAATTTCCAACTGGGACGTTCTGGGCAGCCATTGTATCGAGCTAGAGCAATTACGTAAACTTTTTCAATAAGAGCGCTACAAAAGTTTTTTTTAAATAAAACAAAACCGGTTTTAGATACCAATGAAATTCTTTATTCTTGTGAAAGTACTTTCGATGCCATTATGTATGGAACTCGATTTCTTTTGCATGGCCACCACGGGCACGCTTGCAGAGTCCAGACTAGACTTGACGTAGCCCCACAGAAAATAATATAACGGCGTCAAATCGCACGACCGAGGCGGCCAATCGACTGGGCCATTTCGTGAGATAACACGTTCAACAAACTTGGTTTCCAATAAATTGATTCTGGCATTCGCTATGTGGCTTGTGGCGCCGTCCTGTTGGAACCACATGTCCTCCAAGTCCATATTATTAAATTGGGGCCAAAAATATTCGGTTATCATTGAACGGTAGCGATTCGCATTCACAGTAATGTGCCGACCTTGACCATCATGGAAGAAGAACGGCCCAAAGACGCCGCCGGCCCATAAACCGCACCAAACCGTAAATTTTTCGGGATGCAATGATGACTCATGGATTACGTGTGGATTGCTGTCTGACCAATAATGCATATTTTGCTTATTGACGAAGCCATTCAGCTAGAAATGACCTTCATCGCTGACGATGATTTTCCGATGAAAATCCGAATCATTTTCAAGTTGTTGCTCAACACAATTCACGAACATACGACGCTTATGGTGGTCAAGCCGCTTCAGTTCTTGCGTCAATTTGATCTTGTAAGGATGTAGGCCAAGATCTTTTCGCAAAATTCGCCACATCGACGTCACAGAGATGCCCAACGCTTTAGAACGACGTGTGAGAGACACAGTTGGGCTTTCTTGAACTGATGCCTCAGCGGCAGCAATATTCTCGACACTACGGGCACTTGTTTGTCTCACTGGCATGGGGACATTTTGTACTGTGCCCGCGGATTCAAATTTTTCCACTAGACGCTCAATTATTGATCTGGTAGGACGATTATGACGACCATAAATTGGACGTAGCGCTCTTAAAGTTGAGGCCACTGACTCCAAATTTCGGTAGTAAATTTTAATAATTTCGACTCGTTGTTGGCTCGTATATCTTTCCATGATGAAATGGCAAACCTTAATGAAGAGAAATCTCAAAAAAGCGGGAAAAAATATGGCGTCGTTTGCTGTTCCTATCGATTTACTTTTGTAGCGTCTCTGTTGGAAACCCCTTTATATTCCATGAAGACAAAGGTTAGCAAACACTTCTTGGCCGATGTAGGAAGTGTCTCGTACTCTGAAACCATGTACTTCGCCAGTACTATGAAATCCTTCATCGATTTCACGAACTCATTCACTAATTTTATGCTACAGAAACAGTTCATAGAATCTATGAAATATTTGAATCATCAAAAGAAAACTTATGACATCCATAGGATATTTTCATAGATTCTAGAAAGTATTTCAAATTTTTTTAAAACATCTGGAAATCTAGTTCATATATGTCGTAGAAAAAAAAAACTCATAAGGTGTCAGGCGACGTCCGGTTGGAAGGAAATTCCTTTCGCTATATTTTATGTACCCAGTTAGTTTCAACACGCCTAAGGCGCCCGTTGAAAAATACAATAATTTTAATGGATCTTTAAGAAAGGTCATTTTTTTTTAAATGATAAAGGTTTTTTAAGAACAAATTTTTTTTATAGTATGTAATTTTTTAAAAGTGAATTTTTAGGTAATTTTTGTAAGAATTTGTATTATATTTTCCCGAAAAGGTCCCTTTTTAAAGAGAGGTACGTCTTTTATTAAAAGCTAATGTTTTTTTCAGAAAAGGTACCATTTTTAAGAAGAAGTACATTCTGTAAGAAAGAGCCATGAGAGTATGATTTTTTTTACAAAGAAGTCCTTTTTTTAAGAACAGATGCTTTTTAAAGAAGTGGAAGGGAAAGGTTATATTTTTAAAAAAATATTTTGTTTCACAAAAAGGTACTCTTTGTACTTTTCAAACAAGAGCTTTAACCCTAAAAAGCTTTAAATTATTTAATATGATACGAGTATATGTAACTAAAATTCTGTATTCAATATGAATTATTTAGTATGTAAATGCTCGAAAAATTTCGTTAGCACCCAAACAAAAGATAACGAAATTAACATTTTCCATTAAATCAATGTATAATATTTTATGAAACTTTTTAATGAATACTTTCTCATAAATTCATAGT
This sequence comes from Phaonia tiefii, assembly GCA_963931995.1. Lineage (NCBI taxonomy): Eukaryota > Metazoa > Arthropoda > Insecta > Diptera > Muscidae > Phaonia > Phaonia tiefii. Next base: position 34,135,846 of record OZ008367.1, read on the forward strand.
ATTTTTATTAAAGGTGTTCATAAAATCTATGAAGTTAGCGAATAGTATTAGAGCAGAATTTTAATAGAGCATGTTTCATAAATATAATGAAGAAACTTTTTTCAGTAAGGTCTCCTTTTTATACCCTCAGCCACAGGGATAGAGTTGCGTATCATGTGCTACGGAAAACAAGGTAAGGCATAGAAGAAGCCATAGTAGACCCTTGGTAATACTTTTCGGTGAAGTTTACCAAAAGTGAGTTGATTGATCATCACAATCCCTAACATCTCCCACCGCTCTGAAACGGTGATTCTTGAGCTCGCAAATATAGAGTGGGCTGTTCACACCAAATTAGAGCACACAACAGTTGGTTCCAGAAGACGCTAGCACCGTTACCTTTCGTTAATTGAAAGGTAATTTTTGATATACTTAAGTATGACTTAACTACTGCGATGTAGTTGTTCGAAATTATATCGGTATCTAGCCCCACCTTACGAAGGAATAGATCCTGCAACTGTTCTTTAATAGGTTCCTCTTTGTAATTTGGTAACGATAGGTTGATCGAGTCGGTCGAATTGTTAATAAAGATCCTGCCCATGCCCTATGTTTTACACCGGTTCCGATATGTTAAGGGGTCCGTTAAGCAATATATGACTGACTAGTCTATTGGGTTTCCCACACATAGTGAGGTCATAGCGGCGAAATTTTACGGCAGGTGGTACATAGCGCCTAGGAAGTTCTCTCAATTAAAAGAGACGGTCACACCAAAATAGGTAACACAATTGTATACGACTGAGTGTATGAAGAAGTCATTCGAGTTCTGAAATTCTTCCAAAACTGAGGTAAAATAAATTTTTTTTAAATGTGGCTATCTTTTGGTTCTGTTTCAACTCGAATTATCTTATTGTTTATTTACATATTGATAATCATATAACTGAAGAAAAAAAAGGGAAACTACATCTGCCATATCAGCTGCGTTAAAAGATAATGGTTTTTGTTGTCTTTCTTACTTGATGATCTCTTCGTCGGCGCTATCGTCATCTTTGCTGAATATAGATGATAAGAAATCACTACGATGACAAGGTGGTATATCACCAACAATGGACGCTATTTCTTCTTCTTTCTTCTGGAGATGCCTACATCGCTGAATTGGCGTTGATTTTACTGCATTCTTCTCTAGACTCGTATCTACAAGCGTACAAAATCTCGACGAGTTGTAACTCAGGTACTTGCATGATTTCAGTAAATGAATTTTAATACGCGGTTAAAATTGTCAAGTGACGACTGATAAGAAGAAGACGACAGACAGCATTCACTAAAAGTTGATGGCTGATAAGATGTGTTGTCGTCTGATAAGAGAATGCGATCATGATGGCGTGGATGATAACTGTGTATGAAGATGAATTGCCTATTGTGTATACATGGGTATAAAGGTGATATAAATTGCATTGTTTTCATTTAACAAATCACTTGATAAGATGATGAAAGCAGTTGCATTTTTATTGTAGTTCTTGTCTAATTGATTCATATTTTTTATGGCGTCATAACATAAACATGTGATTCATTGCGCTTCATCATGAAGGCATTATAATGACCCCTTATTTATATACACCTTAATATGTTATGGACTCTCAAGGAAATGCATAGGAGTTTTAAAGGCTTTATAATTGAGGCACTTTAAAACGTGACTAACGCTGACGATCAGCATCTAGAAGTAGGGAAAGCTTAAGTTTCTAAGCGTGAGTAGATGTTGGAATTCTTAGAATAGTTCAGAGAATGGATCTTAGATCAAGGATCCACACAAGGCTGTTAAAAAAATAAATGGTTTCCCACGACATCCCATGAAGGAATTGAGGAGAGATTCTCATATCCAGTGAGCTATACGCTTTGCAGTTTCAGACTCACTAATTTTAATCTACAGTTTTACACCGGTTCCGAACTGTATTTTGAGAATCTATTTCATGGCTAAATAGTCGATAGTTTCGCCGTCACTATGCGATGTGACCGCCGACGAAAGAAATTTAAGGTTGTCAGAACATGGATCAAACCCAGGATCTCATGTACAAGAGACACGCACACTAACCTTTACACCACCGACGGCCACACAAGGCTTATGGATATAACTTATAAGCCAAGAAATCAGATAGATATGGCGGAAATCAAATGAGCTAGTTTTTTCACTGAATATACCGCACAATGAGGACTACTTATGATAGAGTAAGCAAGGCGTTGAAAAACTGTTCTTCTGAGACAAAGCCGCCGAATTTTGTAAGTCAACAAATTATCTGCCGCCGAAAACTTACCACAGTTTAGAATTCCGAGCACTATGAACCAAACCATAAAGCATCGTAAACGAAGCAAAAACAGTGCACACATGGTAATGCTGCAGCCAATGGCAGCGATGGCTGTGATGTAGTGGCAAAAATCTATTGGGTATTGGATGATGTGGCAAGGTAATGCCACATGTATGCCAAGGTAAATATAATGGCCACATTGAACACAAAACTTTTCCTTGTAAGCATGAAATATGTTCGTCAGTGTCTTTACATTGCTGCAATGAAAAGTTTCGTACATCAGACAATATACTGCAATACACTTATGTAAATAGAAACAACACGCTTATGAACTTGTAAAATATCAATGGGAAATTCAAAATATTCCACGGCATGCTGAATATAACTTAGGCATTGTCCTGATGTACAAGTTCAGCAATTTCCAACCTACGACACATTTCATTGCATAAATGTAAAACCTATTGTCAATTGTCATTCAGGTATTGTTCATCAATTTAATGTAAGCGATACATCAATTTGTTGAAAACTTGTCGCAAATTTAATACATATTATTCATTGAGTTGATGTAATGATTCAATTTCTAAAATGTACTTGACCTCGACCTTGATTATTTACGCTTTAGGGGGAATATATCATAAAGGTTGAATATCAACATTTAATTAATACACTCCGGTTCACTTATTTAAAGGCACTAAAAATTCCACATTCAGCAGCCAAATTGGACGGAACCCAACAGTTGTCGACAATTACATCAAGGACCACGAGGGGTATGGAAAAAATGTTAAAGGTTTTGAGAAAAGAAAAATCATCAGAGTTGCTTCTAATTCTGCCTTATCCTTGTCAAAAATAAGAGCTCAAGATGTAGTGGAAGCGAGCAAGTCATCAGTATACAGAGTAATTAAGAGCTGTGAGTATTTTAAATACCTGAAATTACAAAAAAAAAACCACCGCTTAATGCTCCTTGTTAGGAAAAGCGGATTCAATTCGCAAGAGACTACATGATATGGGATGTGCAGCCAAGAGGTCATGTCAATGACTAGAGAACCGCTGTATTTACGGATGAGAAGAAGTTTAATTTGTATGGGCCTGATGCCTACAACTATTATTTCGATGATCTGCACAAAGAAGAGCGTTTTTTGAACCGACATTACAGCCGAGAGAGCGGCGTTATGGTGTGGGGTGCTATTACGTACTATGTCACCATCGATCTTGAATTTCAAAGTGCAAAAATGACTGGTGCAAGCTATAAAACGTTATTGGAATCGGCTTTTCCGAAGTTAAGTGAACTATTTGGTGCCATATCTTGGATATTGCAACAGAATAATGCCCCTATACACAACGCCAGAGTAGTAAAGAGTTCATTGCAAGCCAAAATGTTAATATTCTTGACTGACCACCCTATTCGCCAGATCCAGACAATATCGAAAATGTGTGGGGTTGGTTATCTCGTAAGGTCTATGACGGAGCTAGACAATATGATGACAAGCCGTCACTAATTCACGCCATTACGGATGCTTGGAATCAAATTTCGTTGGATTACATAAATTCTCTTCTTCTCTCAATGGAAACCCGTATATTTGAAGTTATTAAAAACAAAGGGGGTTGTAGCTTTTACTAGTAAAATAAGTTAAAAAAAAAAACAAGAAAAACTATTTTTCATTAAAATTAGTTAAAGTGCCTTTATTCAAGGGAACCAAAAAAATAGCACATTTTTTGACTTTTTTATAAATTGCTCAAAAAAAGTTATTTACTTAATAAACCACTATTGTCATGATTCTTTATATATCTCAAGATGTTTAGCTTCCATTTTCATTTTAAAATTCTGCAATCGGTGACAAATTGCAAAAGATACAGGCTGCTGAATATGGAATTATTAGTGCCTTTAAATAAGTGAACCGGAGTGTACTTGTTTGCTATATTTATGAAATTTATTTTATACACTTTATGAAAATTATGCTTTATAATCTTGAAACTTGGAATTAATTTGATGGTTTTTTCAATTCAATTGGTAGAATTTATTCATTCACGTTCAGGTTATGTCTGCTGTATTCCTCCCATTTTACTTCAACACATGAGCTTTGTCTTGGAAATTTGAGAGCTGTTCATAATGGGTGGCACGCGAATCGTGCTTAAAAAAAAACGTAATAACTTTTTTTCTGTGTGAGTAACGGGCTTATTTTTTGGAACGAAGTTCCTAATCGCACGTTACTGGATGCGGGCCAAACGTAAAGAAATTAAACAACCTTTGTTTTAACACTATTATGCTACAACCCAGTATTATCAACTATATTGTTTACTTTTGCTTTGGTTTGTATCTAGACTAACTGCTTTGGTTTGTATCTAGACTAACCCAATAAAAAGTAAATTTAGAAAAGCCAAAATGAAAGAAGAAGAACATTTTCTTAAATAAGTGCCTTTTCTAAAAGAAAAGAAAATTTTCTGAAAAAAATTTCTATTCAAATTCTTAAAAAAGTACCGTCTCTCAAAAAAAATATCTTGTCTCAAAGAAGTACCTTTGCTTAAAAAAAAGTAAATTTTCTTATAAAAAGTTTCATTTCTTAAAACATTCTTAAACAAAGTAACTTTTCTTAAAAAAATCCTAATCTTAAACAAATACGTTTGCTTAAAAAAAATAAATTTTGTTACAAAAAGTACATTTTCTTAAAAAAATTAATTTTTTTAAATAAGTACCTTTCCTAAAAAAGTAAATTTTCTTACAACAAATTGCCTTTTCGTAACAAACTACTTTTTCTTTAAAGAGTACCTTTTAGTGAAACAAAGTAACTTTTCTTGAGATAAGTAACTACTCTTAAAAATGTACCTATTTTGGAAAAAGCAACAATTCTAAAAAAATCCCATCTCTTAAAAAAACCCTTTCTTCAAAAAAATACCTTCTCTTAAAAAATACCTTTTCTTACAAAAATTCCTTTTCTTAAAAGTACATTTTCTTAAAAATAAAATAATACCTTTTCAGTTCTTGAGATAAGTAGCCTTTCTGATAATAAGTAAATTTTCTTAAAAAATAACCTTTTCCTAAAAGAGTTCGTCACTTCTTTAAAAAGTACCTGTTCTTAAAAAAGTACTTCTTTGTAAAACAAAAATCATACTCTTATGGCTTCTTCTTACAGAAAGTACTTCTTCTTAAAAATAGTACCTTTTCTTTAACAAAGTATTAGCTTTTAATAAAAGAAGTACCTCGTTTTAAAAAGTCAGCTTTTCGGGAAAATATAATAAATATTCTTACAAAAAGGACCAAAAAATATAATTAAAAAAAAAATACATTCCATAAAAAAAAATTTTCTTAAAAAAAGATTATCATTTTACAAAAAGTATCTTTTCTTAAAGATCCGTTTAAATTATCGTAATTTTCAACGGGTGCGTAGGCATGTTGGAACTAACTAGTACATAATATATAGCGAAAGGAACCTTGTTCCTACCGGGTGTCCCCTGACACATCATGGAATTTTTTTTTATTTTGCAGCGGTACCATCCTTTGCAGTCCTTCATTTCCGTCCAAAGGGAATTAAGGCATGAGTTTGGTGGCACTCCGCCGTGAAGATGAGGTGGGTAAACATGTTTGCCGAATCTAGAAGCATCGCATGAAAACTGTAGCATTGAGATCCCTATGTTCAGGTTCAAGACACAATCGCGGCTGTAGCATCGTCAATTCAGGCAAATCCAATGGTTTCAACTTGAAACTTATCGGCGCAAATTGGAGTTAGCAGAATTTATGATGGCTTAAACGTGTTCCGTACAAAGTCCAAGTAACAAGCAAGGATTTGCCTACTCTCCAGGAATTTCGCCAAAAAATTACTGAAATGGTCGAAGAAAGCAACAACTTGAAAAATTGCCTGTTTACTACTGATGAGGCCCATTTTGGTCGAAATGGCATTGAAAACACGTAAAATTGTCGTATATTGAGTGAATCTCATCGAGAACTACTCCATGAGACGGAACTGCACCCAGAACGAGTCACTGTGTGGTGCACATTTTCACCAAGGTGCATACTTTTTTAAAGTCAATGGGGACCGTTATTTTTTTTTGTATCAAACCAACACTCAGGGGATGCCCCCTATAAATGCAGTGCATTGTGTTGGCGAAGGAAAATTGAGGTAGTGGAGGGTGGAAAGACGGAGTAGTGTCTGTTGACATTTGCCTTGAATCTTTGTATGTTATGTATGGGATATTTATCGCCAGACCTGCGCCGAAGAAGTATCCCTTTTAACAGCATTTGGTTCCAGCAAGATGGAGCAACTGCACATACATATGTATATATATCCAGACCGGTTATGGTGCACCTCCAAGGAAAACTCCACTTTCCACTTTAAAAACAAAACGAAACCATCGAACTTGACTGAATTGAAGCAGTCCATTCAAACAACAATTGAGGTGATCCTGTCTTCAGCCCTTCAGGCTGCTATCAATAATGTTCTGATCAGGTATCGGCTATGCGTGGATGAGGTAATTTACGGTCTATCATCTTCAAAACCAATTTGTTATATAAAATCAAATTGAATTTCCTACACAAAAAAAATTAAAATTAAATTCATTGATTTAAAAAAAGTTATTTGAATTTCTTAATGTAGCACAATTGGTGCGCCACCCATAGATGTATTTGATCTCCGACATACAAATATTTTTATATTTGTCATATTGTTGATGTAGTCTCGATTTATGGTTATTTGATATATGTAGATATATTTGAGAGCTGTTGATAGATATAGATAGTTTTTGTTCGGGTATAAATTAAAGTTAAACAATTTCGTTTCATAATCACAATAAAACTGAACAGAAATATAAAAAAAATACATTTGAATTTGAAAGCTTGTACCACCACGAAATGAACAAATTTAATTAACAGTTCTAATACAGTTCAGTTCTAATACTACCTCGAATATATACCTCTTGCATAACCAGAAAGGCACCCCAATCATATATCCATATACGGACACCACTCACTACGTGATAAAAGACCAAAAAAAAGACCCGTGTCTTCCAGCTTTGCCCCTAAGTCATGCACTTTTTTTATGGGCCCCCAAAGATTTGGAGCCTCGGTGTAATTTTTGCAAAAAAGTGATCATTTTGTCAGGCTCATTATCTTGCACACCGTTCGGAAGTTTTATTTACTCTCTTAGGGAAAGTTATAGCTCTTGTCATAAAGAGGTAAGTGCAGTGGTAATATCAATTTTATTGATGCATTGTATTGAATTTCTTTTTTGATTTCTATTCTAATTAATTTCATGTATGTTGGTGGAGTCACAAGATCACCCTGTGTGATGTTTGAAGAAGAAAATGCTGATGACGGAGGGCAGTCTGGAAGTAACGTGCCTCTGGATACCATAAGTTCTGAATCAGAGTCAGATTCGGGTCCACAACTTAAGAGAGTGTGATTTGTAAGTCCAGTGCCATCAACATTATAAACATAATATGAATATTTTTTTTATTATTTTTGTAATGTTTAGATAGGAATGTCAAAGTAAAGAAAAAACAAATGAAATTAAAAAATTTTCGGGAAATTTTTCACTTTTGCGGCTACCTTAGCGATATTAAGAATCATTCCTAGGAAATTCATATGTTCTACGAAGTTATTTACTGAGATCTTCGATATATTTTTGTAATTGATTGTTTCCTTAAATTTTGAATGGTGAAGTTTTTTTTATTCTATATGTTCACAATTATTACCAGAGCTACAACTTTCCCTCAGAGAGCAAATCAGAATTCCAAACGGTTTGCAAGATATGAGCCTGACAAAATTACCACTTTTTTGCAAAACTGACACCGAGGCCCCAAATCTTCCGGGTCGATAAAAAAAAGTGCATGACTTTGGGCAAAACTGGGAGACACGGGTCTTTTTTTTGTCTTTTATTTTTTTTTTTGTCTTTTAATGGTGACCGTATATGGTCATATTTCCATGACTTAAAAATTTACACACAGTGTAATTTATCCTAGACGTTGTAAAGTAGTAAAAACCTAATTGTACACAAAATTCTAAAAAAAATAATCATCGCAGTTTCAGATATAAATTTACAAAACTTCAACAAAATGATGTATAAAATCGATGATTAAATAATCAATAATGATGCAAAAATATGCAGAAACATGATCGTTAATTATAACGAAAATTTTCATTGTATTCGAGAAATTTTACATCAATTTAATGTATAACTATTCATGGAAGTTTTTCATTGTGCTGATGACTTCATATTTTTTCAGTGTACATATATGTAAGTTAGCATCGGTCTAATAACACTTGTACAAAGCCTGTGTGTCTTCAACTCCAACACCTGTGAGCCTTTTGTACATTATGTATTATTTCCAAACTCGTTTTTATACAAGATTACTTCGGAGTATAGGTGAACGTATCCCGCTTGTAGCATTCTACGATACATTTTGATCTGATATTATTCGCCACAATGCTTATCAATCTACTCCTTAGCATAAGACTAATCAAGTCAAACTTTAACTAGGTCTAAGAACGGAATGGGCTTCACGGTTAAAAATTCTTAAAAGCACCCTTAACATTTATGTCTAAGTTATCTATGTTGTCCTAACTTCTGCAACTTCCATTTCTTCAATAATGGCGTTTCATCCAACACTGAAAGAATTTTCTTCGTAATATTAATGAAACATTCTTCAGTAATCCCATGAAGTTTTTCATAGATTTCATAGATACTACGAACAAAATGTTATGAATTTTACGAAATGTACGAAACGTGTTCATAGAAAAGTTACATTGAATATTTGGATTTGGCACATACATACATGCACAAGCAGAAGCATTGAAATTGTTGTTGGAGATGTCGCTGTACAGTGTGAAACTAAATCAATAGGGTTAAGAAAATAATTAGGAAGATTATTAGTTTAGTGCTACAACAGAGTCGGAGCCGGCAACATGGAAATTATTATATGTCTAGCGTGGTGCTTTGCTATGTTTCTGGTGTTCCTTACTCTTTTCTGTTTTTGCATGACATAAACGGCAACAATTTTCGTATTTCTCTTGGCTCGATAAAAACTAATAATCATTATAAAACCGATAAACAATCGCTATTATTCCCCATGATCCTCACCCCCTCTCTCTATGAAAATGATTCATAGCATCTATGAAACATATTCATAAATTCCATGAAAGAGTTTCATATGTCCTCTGCAACTTATGCATAGTTATTATGACAGATTTTCATATGACATACATTTTTTATTATGACATAGATTTTAAACAGCTCTCATAGATTTAGCTTCATATAAACTATGAAATATTTCATAGGCGGTATGAAATGTTTTCATAGAATCTATTAAATATTTTCATAGAATTTATGTAATAATTTCATACATTTTACAAAGTTCTCATAAAAAATTTCAAAAAATTTTCATAGATTCCATGAAATGTTTCTTTGGCTGAAAAATAATGAAACTTTTCATAGAATCTATGAAGAAATTCATAGGTATTATGAAGAAAATTCTCTCAGTAAAGACACATTAAGAAATTGATTCCAACACTCAAATAAATTCCCCCTTACGCTGGCCGGAATTTGACTTTTCACACAAAGGAGGCTTTCGTGCCGCACAAACGAAATTTTGTGTCACTAAACTTCTTTTGAGGAATTTATTTGTGGCGACCGAATATTCATTTATTACATGTTATGGCGGTAGCACATCTGGCTAGAAAACTGGAACTGCCGAGAGGCTCAGCTTTAAACGATCGAAGTGACAAACGTTCATATTTATATTTTTATGGAAGTGTATATGATTCTATCTGAAACTATTTATACGAAGTATAGTTTTAGTTTCTTAGGAGCTAACAGATCATGGTTTTCTACTATTTATCGAGCAATTGCAATTGTACGAACACGAGTAATACCTTAACGTCGGCTTTTTCTTGACTTTGTTCTTGTTGAAGGCATAGAGAACAACAGTTTGTTGTGCTTGCGTTTTCGTGTGTATACATTTCGTTCGTTAGTTTTACACATGTTTACAAACGTTTTCTACGTTTGCTTTAAAAGTTAACAATGTTGGTGTAACTCAGAGTTCGTTTTCAACAATTTTTATTTAAGGGGAAATGTTTCAACTGTTGCTATTAAAGTTAAGCGTATGTATCAAAATACACATTTTTGTGGCAAACGATTTCCCAATATAATTCTTTGCGTGTAGCGGACACAAAATCTGGAAAAAATTAGACTACGAGTATAGGTCTTATTTTAAATCAGCAGGTGTCTATCGTGCTTTCAGCAATAAAAATCTAAAGTGCAAAGCCTAAGTTGGAAAACCCACGTAGCTGGTATAAAATTGTTCAATATCTCTTACTCAAAATGTTGCCAGTTTATAACCCAACTATTATATCTCTTAATGCAATAACTTCGAGTACACAATTAAAAAATCGATGCCCCCAAGGGTCACACAGTACTACTTCCTAATACTGACGGTAGAAAACGATATATCTGATAGGAAAAACGTACAATATGGAAGAAATATTTTCATATGTGCTGTCTCAGACTGAGAATGCTTATTTTGAAATTGGAATACAATTCAATTTCCAGTACGAGTTTTCCCGTAGGGATTATATGACTGATCGAACTGTCATGATATTTTTTTCGGGATTGTCAGCTGTGATGGTGCAATGGTAGTGTGCGCAGCTATTGTACTTGAGATCATGGAATCGATCCCTGCTCTGACTACCTTACATTTATTTCGGCGGCGGCCACTTCGATTAGCGACGGCTACACTATCGGGTAGTTAGCCTTGCAAAACCTTCTCAAAATACCTTTCGGAACGGTGTAAAACTGTAGGTCCCATGCAGTGAGTGAAAAATTAGAAAGCGCACAGCTCACTGGTTGTGAGAAGCTCTCCTCAATCCCTTCATTGGATGTAATGGGAAACGGTTTTTTTTTTGAATTCGGTGAATTCGCACCGGTAAATTGACTACCTAGATCATGTGATATCACACGTCTAAACTTTTACTTCGGGGCTACTATAAAGTTCAAAGTCCTAATGGATAAACCTGCTACAATTGAGGAATAAGAAGCCAACATTACTAACATCATTCTCCAAATACCACTCGAACTGCTCGAACGCGTCGTCGAAAATTAGTACCTCGGAATGGACCATGTTAACAGCAGTTATTGCCATGATTTGAAGGAAATTATCTTTAAATAATATATAATATGAATGGCTCTTTTGTACGATAATAAAGATTACGCGACAAAACTGATTTTGTTTATTTTGTATTATTTTTGAAATCTTGGAATGCTGTGTAAAACGTAAAGTAAATGTCACTGAACTGTAACTTCCTATCTCTGGCGAAAAAAACTACATATTTTGATGTCTACACCGGGTTAACCACATGACCCACCTAGTTAAGTACCTGGACTACAGGTATAACTATTTATTCTTAAATTGTTGTTTTTCGAAACATATGTATGTATGTTACTTAGTACAGTTTGTCAGTGGTACACGCGGAAAACCAGTCGCTTATTATGATGGTATTTTTTTATGAAACGGAAACGAAACACCTAAGCAAATATCGCTCCAAAAATAAAATTGAATAAAATCCACAAAGAAAAAAAAATGAGAAAACAAAACATTTGTACTTTAGTTGGAAAACAAATACCGAAACAGGGCAAAGAATCATATTCAAAGATAAGAAAAAACACCACCTTATTTTGAATATCGAGAACTACTAGATAGAATTCAAGACGCGAAAAAATACGGATAGTTGGCTGGGTTTAACGGTGCCACATCGAACCGATAATAGGAATAAAAGTGTGTACTTTTTTGGGTTTTCGGAGCCAGATACACAGATACAGATATCACAAACTAATTAAAACTCGCCAAAACGACAACTGAACACAAAACGCAAAAGATGTGAAAAGCAAATAAGCTACAAGCAAGTGACAAGGTAGACAAACACACTACGAAAATGTTTAAGTATTGAAAATATGTTGGAATGTCCGTTGTTACGTACAGGCTTGCGTCGTATTTGTGTACTCGATTTGAAAATGTAATGCTATCTGCTACAGTACAGTGGCAGAAAATATGATTTTTGTAAATACAAATATACTTATACAAAATCCAAACAGAATTTTATCACACTGTATACGTTTTCATTTGGCTTTGCTATGAAGTATAGTAATATAATATATATAAGTAATATACAAAATATTGTCCAAAGTCGTCTTTCCAATCAAAAGCATCGTCACGTAAGGATTTAATTTAGAATAACTAAATATGCCAGGTCCTCGATTTAGAAGGTGACAGGTAAATTACTACCAGAAATACTATTAAACTTCATTCTTTTAAATTAAAAACATATCTTCTTAGAAACTAAATGAGAGTTGGCGACATTGACCATTTCTTCCTACATTTTTGTTAGGGATATTTAAATGTTGCTTGATACATGTTGCTGAAATCTTTGTGAACAACCTTTTATGAGTGGCGGACACATTTCGTCGATGTTTCTCAGACAATTTTTTTTCTGTGGTCTTTGGTAAACTAACATCCGAAATATTGAATTTTTAAACCTGAAATAATTCTAGTCGTCCACTACTGACTTGCCAGTGGATTTATTATCCATAGGGAGCATATTATATTAAAATAATCGATTGTAATTTATTCTCACGTGGATGTTCTGTACGCCCCTAATACGGAAAGTAATTTAGTATTGTTTGATGAAAACTCTGCCCAAATTTCATTAAGATTTCTTCAGATGCTCCTATCAACAATTAAACCATTCCCTAAGCGAACCGCAAATTTGCCATTCATGAGCATGTACATCAGATATGTATAGTTGATGTTTATTGTTGGTTTACCGTCCCTCTTGATACACGCAAAGAAAAATCTTGTTCCTCCCAAACGAAATCTCAGATAACTAAAGTTCGTTAGGGGACTGTAGTTGCGAAAAACGAACTTCTGTTAAGCCATACATGTCATTTCGTTTGGGAGAACCAAAAAATATTTGCAGCAAACGAGGTATGCAAAATATAAACTGAAAAAAACGTTTGCGAGAAACGGTTCCGCCAACTGTTGTTTCGGTTACAGCAACCGAGTTCTAGTTACACCAAAATAAAAGAAAAACGTTTGCGAGGACACGTCCGTCTCGCCTTGCATTCAGATAACAACTAAATGCGCAGCAAACTACAAGGCGTCAATTGTCCATCCAAGATAAAGGGTTTTTCAATAAGAGCGCTACAAAAGTTTTTTTTCCTCATTACATCCTGTGAAGGAATTGGGGAGAGCTTCTCTCAACTCTAGTTCTAGTTTTACACTCACTGATTGGGACCTACAGTTTTACACCGGTTTCGAACGGTATTTTGAGAACCTTTTTCAGGGCTAAATACTCTTAATGTTTCCGTCACTTTGCGAGGTGACCGCCGCCAAAAGAAATGGTGGCCAGAGCAGGGATCGAACCCAGGATCTCATGTACAAGAGTCTCGTACACTAACCATTGCACCACCGACGGCCGATTTTAAGTTCTGATTGTAGCACAATTGGTACGCCACCCTGTACTTATTTTTACAGTAAAGATCTCTTTTCTTGAGAAATTGAATGAGTGTTGAAACCATTGATTGATTTCTTCCAACAATTTGCTTGGTGGTTACAATTTTCTTAGAATCATTATAATGTTTCTCGATACACGTTGTTGATATTTCGATTGGCGGAATTTCGACACTGGCGGAATTTTTTCGTTGATATTTCGCAGTATTTTTTATTTGTAGGAAGTTTTGTAACATTTCATATAAAATGCTGATCTTAGTAAGGGCCTTTAGTTAGAGCATAAATATACAACTCCCATAGATAGAGAATACACTGCTTGTGAATACAATTGATAACTGTAATTGATAGCATTTTTTTTTTAATCAAATAGTTACGTAAACACTGTTTGTAAAACGAATACATACAAAACCCAATTTCCCCCATAGTGCACAATTATTATGCACGTTGCAGTCTCCGATGAATGCTTTTCTCGCCGCCGCCATGATGCCACAATATTGCTCCAATTATTTTATGATTATTACAGCAATTGCTCTGGTTTTCCATTGTTTTTCCGCTAATAGCGTGTATGTTTTTGTGTTGTTATTGTTTTCGAATTTTCTCGTCCTCTATCTCATTTCTTTCACATACAAAAAGACAACACACGAATTGGCGGTGAAAGTTTTCCTTATTTGCACACGCGCAATGCGGTAATAAAACAAAGGACGATTTTATGGCCACGACAAATGAGGAAGACAAAGCATCCGAAGGATGGATTTTCCTTGTTTTCACAGAACTAATTATAAGCAGAGTGAAGGAACGCGAGTCGAGTGTTGAACCAGTGCCAAAAGAAATCATAGAGTAAACGAAATCGTGTACAAGTTTTATCGCCGCAGACCAGACGGTGAGGCTAGAGTACAATGTTACAGTGGTAGACCAATAATTAGGAAGAAATTTAATTTTGGAAAGGTTCGTAAAATCTATGAATGAAGGTTATAGAGTGGTGCTAACTCACTGATAAATATATTAAGGGTATACGGAAGTGAAATTTTCCTTAATGAATACAAACATATTATTTATTCTTTATAAATTATTATCTACCATATGATATATTGAATAACGGACATAAATTTCCACTTAAATATGTCCCAATCTAAGTATGAAAGTTGCAATTTGAAATTTCTTTTTGAAATTTGAAATACATAAAATGAAAATTTCAAATCTAAAATACATCAATTGAAATATAAAATAGGTCAATTGAAAGTTGAAAGACATCAGTTTATATAAAAGCACATCAGCTTAAGTTCAAAACACATCAATTCAAATTTAAAAGGTATTAATTGAAATTTACACGATCTCAATTGAAATTTAAAAGCTCATCTATTTAAATTTGAAACTACGGATGTGCGATTAATCGGTTAATTCAAATGTTGATTAGCGATATCGTGTTTAATCAGTTAATCAAAAAATTTTGATTAATCAAAACTATGATTAATTAATTAATTTGAATATTGATTAATAAATATTTGAATCATTTTATTTATCATTCAAATAGTTTTTCGGAAAACATAAAAATACCTACTATACAAACAAAAGGAAACATTAGAACAGTTTGTGTAAATAAAGTTGCTGAAAATTTTCAAATTGGAAAATCCTAAACACCCAAAAATTGTTGATTAATCAATTTTTGGATTAATCGTGAATATTGATTTTTCAAAATGCAGTTTAATCGGTTAATTGTAAAGACGAATAATCAAAATGTAAGATTAACCAATTATTCGATGTCGATTAATCAGGGTGTTCCATTAATTAATTAATGGCATTCGCTTTCTGAAACACATTAATTGAAAATTAAAAGACATCAATTGAGATTTAAAATACATCAATTGAAACTTAAAAGGAGTCAATTGGAATTCAGATTGGTGTATTGTGTTTTATTATTAGGTTGTATTCGTCAGTGGTGCAATAGTTAGTGTGCGCGGCTCCTGTATATGAGAACGTGAGTTCGATCCCTGCTCTGACCACCTTTCAATTCCTTTGACGACCGAGTATTAGTCCGTCCCTTCTTGGGATGTAATGGGTACAATTTTTTTTTACTTTTAAACTTGGAGTAATTTAAATTTCAATGAAAAATTTAAATTTTTTAATTTTAATTTTTTTTTAATTTCAATTTGAATTGGAGAAGTGCAAGATTTCGGCGAAGGTCGAAAACTTTGAAAAATAGTTTTTAAGTTGCTTTTGTATGAAGTCATGCTGTCAGATCTAAAGAGGAAGCATTCAGTGAATGGTGTCGAAATAAAAACGTCCACACTGAAATGCTACGCAAGCAGGCAAGATCAGAATGTGCCAAAGTACTTCTACGCGAACAATTT
This sequence comes from Phaonia tiefii, assembly GCA_963931995.1. Lineage (NCBI taxonomy): Eukaryota > Metazoa > Arthropoda > Insecta > Diptera > Muscidae > Phaonia > Phaonia tiefii. The sequence goes on from OZ008367.1 coordinate 34,151,954, forward strand.
CTTTACGAACAGCGTATTCGTGCTAATGTCCTCTCTTTCCCTAGGGGAAGTAAGAACTTTTGGTCATTTGCGAGAAGAATAAAGAATAGTTCTTCTTCTATTCCAACTCTTGTCAAAGATGACCACTTATTCACTGAACCGGTTGATAAAGCAAATCTTTTGGCTGAAATGTTTGCAAGGTATTCTTCCTTGCCGGAAAGCAATCAACCACTCCCCGTGGTAGATAACGTATCTGGCTTCATGCCTGAAATATTTTTTCGAACACGAGGAGTTAAAAAGGTTCTCGCGAATCTCGACGTAGGTAAATCCCCGGGTCCGGATGGTATATCAGCACTGGTCCTAAGTAAGTGCTCTTCAACGCTGGCACGCCCACTGCGCAACCTTTTCAATCTTGCATACCGCGCTGGAGTTTACCCGGCGTGTTGGAAGGTAGCCAACGTCCAGCCTATTCCCAAAAAAGGTGATGCAAGTGACCCCGCCAATTACCGCCCAATTGCTATTTGTTCTGCGCTCTCGAAAGTTATGGAGAGCATGGTTAACCACCATCTTGTGAAGTATCTCGAGTCAAATTACCTGCTTAATGATCGACAGTATGGCTTCCGTAGGAGAAGATCTACGGGAGACCTGATGGCGTTCCTTTCGGAACAGTGGAGTCGATCCATCCACCGGCTTGGTGAGAGTAAGGTGGTGGCTCTAGATATTTCCAAGGCCTTCGACAGAGTTTGGCATGAGGCACTCTTGTCGAAGCTGGCTGCTTTTGGTGTTGGTGATAATTTCACTCGATTTATATCGAGTTTTCTCAGAGATCGCACTATAAGAGTTGTTATAGATGGCATCTCTTCCGATGAACATAAATTAACGGCAGGGGTACCACAGGGCTCTGTTCTCTCTCCTTCTCTTTTTCTTATTTTCATTGACGATCTCCTGGGTCGGACTGTGAACCAAATCTACTCTTTTGCGGATGACAGTAATCTCTGTCATTCATATTCATTCGACCACAGGCCAAATCTTCAGGAAATTGGTGATAAACGTCAATTAATGAATGAAACACTCAACCGCGATCTCGAGGCCATTGTTGAGTGGGGTCGATTGAATAGAGTAAGTTTTAATGCGGGGAAGACCCAGTGCTGTCTGCTTTCGCACAAGCGGACAGCTGACCCAGTCGTATCGTCCTTATCTATGGATGGTGTGGATATTGAGGAATCAGACGCTCTTGATGTTCTGGGTATGAAAATACAATGTGATGTTCGCTGGGCAAAACATGTATTTGAAGTGTCGAAAGATGCATCGAAGTGCCTAGGCTTTTTAAAGCGGTGCAAGAAGTACTTCACTCCATCTGATCTCCTTAATATCTACACCACCTACATCAGGCCGCGAATGGAATATAACTCCCATATATGGGCAGGTGCTCCAAAGTCATCTTTGGAGTTGCTGGACCGTGTACAAAGGAGAGCAAAGGTGTTGATAGGGGACAGTAGGGTGTCCAGCTCTATTGCCTCCCTTGAGCATCGGCGTAATGTGGGTTGCGTGACACTGTTCTATCGGTATTTTCACGGTGCGTGTTCCTCGGACATCCGTCAACTTATACCAGATGTGAGGACATTTGGCAGAGGTACGCGGCTTTCAAGGAACTCCCATCCGTTTACTATCTATTGGCCAGTCGATCGCACAACACACTACAAAGAAAATTCGTTCTTCAGTCGTACGGTCCGTATGTGGAATAAACTTCCCGCAAGTGTATTTCCCGCCAATTGTGACATACAGCGATTCAAGGCAAATGTAAATGAGCACCACTCCCTCTTTCCACCCTCCTCTACCTAAATTTCCGTCGCCAGCACAATGCATTGCATTTATAGGGGGCATCCCCTGAGTGCTGGTCTTAAAAAAAAAAAAAAAAAAAAAACTTGGAGTAATTTAAATTTCAATGAAAAATTTAAATTTTTTAATTTCGAAGGTCGAAAACTTTGAAAAATAGTTTTTAAGTTGCTTTTGTATGAAGTCATTCCCTACGGGAAATTTGGTGTCAGTTACCTAAAAGTACTTCTACTGAGATAGGTAAATTTGGCAGCTGATAGATGTTGCCAACAAAAGAAGTGCAATTATACAAAAGGTGCGAGCGATGGCTATATTAAACGAAAGAACATAGTAAATTAAAAGAAAACATTGATAGTTCGAAAGAGAGCATTATAAAAACAACATGATCAAATATTTTAAATAAAACATAAAGTGAATTATGAACAGGTTACAGCAGTAGAGCGGGACTAAAAACAATAAAATGAGCAAATTGAAAAGAAACGGTTCCTCCTAGAAACAAGGAAATGTGGGCCCTCAAATTAAAGGCATTTACTTTACGAATTATATTGTGACTTACTATAGAAATAATATATATTTCTTTTCGTATTAAATCTTACGATAACTTAGCGAGTTATCGAAAAATTTTATATCATTGGTATCATTGGCATACTTTGTGGTTAGCATTGTAAAAATATTTCAGACAAAAAAGAAAATGGAGGGGCGGCGCTCAAACAAAGTTACGAAAAAGGAATCAAATGTCTGAAGCATAACAGGTATTACAAATACAGGTATCTTTTTAAATAATATGTTATTTTGACAATGTCTGAGGTTGAAATTCCGTTGACGAACACCAAATCCGCATTGAATGTTGGTAAGTATCACACCGAACCTTTTGAACCCTACCGTGCGATCTCTTTAATATTTTAATGGAAATCACTATGAGAACAGCAGCAGACAACATGAATAAACCATCAGCAGAAGAGTCACAAGCTGCTCGGGTATGCTGATGATATAGATATCATTGGGCGCACAATGAGACAAGTTACGGCGGTGTTTTCGAGAATCGAGTAGGAGTCAGCAAAAGTGGGTCTAATACAGCATTCACACTGGCATCGATTTTCTTGATTTTGCCACTTTTGTTGATTTCAATCAGAAGTCAAGAAAATTTGCTTGATTTCCCATACGTTTTGGCAGACGAAAAATCTGGTATTTTTTCTTATTTGTCTAGGAATCAGTAAAAAATGCTTGACTTGCTTTATACAACGCTGTTTTATCTCACACTACTAACAAATAGTACGTTTATTTACAACCATTTCAATCACGGCGCACCGATGTGGTTGTACCACTAGAATGCCTAACTTAGTTATTTATCGCATCGAGTAGGTGTCAGCAAAAGTCGAGTAGGAGTCAGAGAGATCGACTTTTGCTGAATCGAGTAGGAGTCAGCAAAAGTGGGTCTAATACAGCATTCACACTGGCATCGAGTTTCTTGATTTTGCCACTTTTGTTGATTTCAATCAGAAATCAAGAAAATTTGCATGATTTCCCATACGTTTTGGCAGACGACAAATCTGGTATTTTTTTCTTATTTGTCTAGGAATCAGGAAAAAATGCTTGATTTGCTTTCTGCAGCGCTGTTTTATCTCACACTACTAATAAATAGTACGTTTGTTTACAACCATTTCAATCACGGCGCACCGATGTGGTTGTACCACTAGAACACCTAACTTAGTTATTTATCGCATTTCTTAGGTACAACTTATTTTCTCAAACAGATTTTTTTGTACTTTTGTGTTCAATTATATTCCTGGAATACACTTGTGCAAAATTTTATTGTGGAAAAATACCAGACAAAGCAAAATGCCTATTATTATCAGCTTGGTGTGTTTGATATCGTAGTAACACTACCTCGTCAATACGCCCTGACTTTCAATAAAAGATTTTTTTTCAGATTTTGTTAGGACATTTGATACGAAATCAGGAAAATATTTAGCAGTGCGAATGAGCTATAACAGTAAATGAGGACAACACAAAATTTCAATTTCAATGAGCAGCGGCTGCACGCGATTAGAAGAAAGCGTTAAAGTTGATAACTGTTATACGAGGGTGGATCAATAAGTCCGTAACTTTCGAACTTCCCTCTTAGTTATATCAAATGCAACACTACTCCCATCAAGTACCACCTGTTACTAGACTACTGTCAAATTTTGAGCAAGTTCCGTAATTTATTTTGCGTTTAAGAGCTGTTCAAACATACAACCTCGTGCATTTTTTTAAAAATGGAAAAAAGGGAATTTCGAGTGCTCATTAAACATTATCTTTTGCGAAAAAAAAACCGTCAATAAAACCAAGTAAAAGCTTGATAAATACTATGGGGACTCTGCACCATCGATTTCCATGGTAAAAAAGCCGTTTACTGACTTTCGTTGTGGTTGCACAAGTACAAGCGACGCTGAACGTTCTGGACGGTCAATTGAGGTCAATATACTCGAAAATGTCGAAAAAATCCATGATATGGTGTTGGCCGATCGAAGACTAAAAGTGCGTGAGATTATTGATGCCATAGGCATTTCATATGGCAGGGTGGTTTCGCCTTTAAGTGACTAGTTGGGTTTAAGAAAGCTGTCTGCAAGATGGGTGCCGCGTTTGCTCTCAATTGACCATAAACGTAATCGTGTGACAACTTCAAAGGATTGTTTGGAATTGTTTAACCGCCATTCGAAGGAGTCTTGGCGGTGTTTTGTAACTGTGTATGAAACGTGGATCATGCCGGCGGCGTCTATAATTTCGGACCGGCTCTACTCTCTGAATGGAACAATAATTAATATTACGGCCGCTAAATGCAAAATAAAACCCATACATGTTTTGACGGCGATTATAAGCTTTCTCTTTATTTCAAAATAGGATGGCTAAGGTGAAGCAATTAAATCAGGCAATGCCGCTTAAGACTTACTGGCGATGAGACTGCTGTCCCCCAACAACGTAGGACCTGTTCGGTTTAAGTTCAATAGTTCTAGTCCTTAAACCAATACTTGTACTATACCTTGAAGTACCTGTTCAGAGTCAGTTTAATAGTTATAGACCTTAAAAGTTTATATGTTTCAGTCATTTGCTTCATTTTTCGTAACATTCTATAAGCGCCGCCCCACCATTTCCATGTATGTCTGAAATTACTTCACTGTGCGACTTTCGGAAACTTCGATCTGATGATTATTTATACTTACTTACTTATCCGGTCACGAACATCCCCGGGGGGGTCTGGAACCTTACAAAACGAAGATAACATATTTCGCCAACCAGTTCGATCTTTTACTTTATCTCTCCAGTTGGTATTACCAAGTGTACGCAGGGATTCGTCAACTTGATCCCTCCAGAGGAGCCTTGGTCTTCCTATTTTTCGTCTTCTTTTCGAGTTCGGTTTCGAAAACCGTTCGTGCTGGTTCGTCTTCAGCCATTCTACTGACATGGCCTAGCCAGCGCAATCGTGTTAGACTGATCCGCTTAACTATGTCAATGTCGGGATATAGCTCATACAGCCCATGGTTCATGCGTCGCCGATACTCGCCTTTGTGCACTATAGGGCCATATATTTTCCGGAGTATTTTCCTCTCGAAGACTCCTACAGATGTTTCATCTGCTTGCCATAAGACCCAGTATTCTGCGCGATAAATCAAGACAGGTTGTATGAGAGTCTGGTATAGTTGGACTTTTGTCACTCGAGAGAGGGCTTCATCACCAAAGTGCTTGCTTAGCCCAAAATAACATCTACTCGAAAGCACAATTTTCCGCTTGATCCCAAGACTGACGTTGTTGTCCTCGTCTATGGCAGATCCGAGGTATATAAATTCGTCCACCACCTCGAAATTATAACGGTTATCAACGTTCAGGCTTTGGTCTAATCGCGTGGAGGCTCTGCTCGTTGAAACCACTAATTAATACTTATCTTAAAATTCAAAATTCAATTTCATTCACAATACTTATCATTTTATATATTTTTCTAATTATATAAAATTTTTTTATGACTCGCTATGTATCGCAAGATTAATCATGAAAAACAGTGAACATGAAAAATCTATCGCCTTTAAGCGGACCACATACTTGTCATTCATGATCATGAACGCCAGCTATCGTTAATGTTTATTGTTGGTTTACCGCCCTCCTTGATACCAAATCATCACTATCATTTTTACAAAAATTTTTTGTAATATTTTTTCAAATTAATCAGTCAGCTAAACAGTTATCGACCAAGCTCATGCTCATGATTGACAATTCTTTGATTCGCTTTATTTTTCATAGAAAATCGCTATATAATTCGTAACGCAAATACCATTAATTTGCGTGGCTACACTTCTTTGTTTCTAGGAGGACCCGTTTCTGTTCGATCCAGTAGTACCCATGGGTCCGATCCATTTAGTCATTCTCCTATTTATGTTTTTAGCCCCGTCCGACCAACTGCATTGTAGTGCAATTGCCTCTTCTTTAACTCTTTGGAACCAGTTTGGAGGAGGAACTCTTTGGAATACTTTTAGCCAATTACTAATATCACCACATTTCCCGTTCAGTTGTTGTTACGTGAATTTAGTCTGTTGTACTGAGTAAATTTAGTAATTTTTTATCTTAAAAAAGAAAGTCCTAAGTACAAAAAATCCTCTTTAGAAATCGATGTCTTATTTATATGAAATCGAAATTCTGTTACGCATTTCGTGCAAATTCATCCCAATCATACTGTTGAACATTCGCATCAAATTCCTTGCGTTAATCAAACAATTCAGAATTACCCTATTTTTCCAAATCAAACATCAAATGGTTTTGTTTTCTTCCAAAAACCCTTAAGAAATCTCGTCAATTTACATATTTAAGCCAAATTTAATAAGCACTTGTTAAAAACACAATCCCAAAATGAAATTTCAACACAAACAAACATCATTACGACTATACGAGAAATCCTCAAAATGGTTGGTGATGCTGGTGGCGCACATCGTTTCTCTTTTAGTTTTTGGGTTTCACGGTTCGTTTGGTATTTTGGACACCCAAAACAGAACAAAAAATAACACCAATACAAGACAACGCTCTGGCCAGCCGTGGAGATGGAGACCGACCGAACGACCACACACGTAGAGACGAAAACCCCGAAAATATTAAGGGAACCAAGAAATAAGATGTGTGATTCCATCGCCACCAGTATGTGAAAATAAAAAGCGCGTGATTAAATGCATTTTTTTAAGAATGACCCGAGATTCCTTGTTCGTTTCTTTTTTAAGTTTGGAGTATTGAGAATCTTCTCTTTTTACATCATCGTTGGTAGAAGCAAAATCTTATGTTAAAGTGATGTTTTGGTTAAATGGTGTTAATGGATGTGGACGACGGCAAACGTACTCAAGAAAATCCTTTTGAATTCATTGCTGTTTTCATAATCTTGAGATTTATAGAGAGAAATGGTTTTGACATTTTGTGAATGGTCGACTACCCTACACTGGCAAGTATGGTAAAGTAAAGGCAATTTCGTTTCTGACAATAAATGCATTATTTTTTCTGTGATTTCCTCTAAAAGTGCCTTTTTAGGTTCGTTTGTGAAAAAAGTGCAACCATACTTCAAGGTTTTGTATTCTTTTCTGAAAATATTGCACTCAAAAAAGGAAAAAATACTGCAGTTTCTGACGTCTTAGCAAATGACGGGGGAGAATGAAGCCCGATAAAATGGCTTACTTTGTGTCATTTGGTGTGTATTTTCTGTCCTTGCTAAGCTAATTTTTCTACGTTTGTGTGGGGTGCCAAGCTATTCCAAGCGGCTTCTGTTAAAATCGCTTAACTTGCCAAAATAAGAGGTCGAAACATTAGTTTAGCGGGAAAACATTAGTTTAGTGGGAATCAAAAAAGGTTAAATTTTATTTTAAAAAATCATTGAAAATCGCCAAACTTTTCACTTTGTGAAGACCCGTAATCGGGGAGATTTGTCGAGCATTATTACATTATACCTTATTTTTTATTTCTTATTTGGAGTTTTTAATGGCACCAGACCTTAAATAAGGTTATTTCGTTCCACAGACTCCGCACAGCCGAAATGTATATACGACCACATTTGCGAGTAGAATACCTTTAATTTGAGTACCACACTTGCTTGTTCGTAGACGGACCTAGCTGCCCCCTTTTTTTGGAACCTAGGGGCCCCATGGGTCCGATCGGTTTTTAAAATAAGGTTATCTTGGACCACAGACACGCCGCACAGCCGAAATATGTATACGATCACATTCGCGAGGAGAATACCTTTAATTTGAGTACCCACACTTGCTTGTTCGTAGATGGACCTAGTTGCCCCCTTTTTTTGGAACCTAGGGGCCCCATGGTTCCGATCGGTTTTTAAAATAAGGTTATCTTGGACCACAGACTCCGCACAGCCGAAATGTATATACGACCGCATTTGCGAGTAGAATACCTTTAATTTGAGAACCCACACTTGCTTGTTCGTAGATGGACCTAGCTGCCCCCTTTTTTTGTAACCTAGGGGCCCCATGGGTCCGATCGTTAAACTTTTTTTTATCGTTTTTGAAGTTCGCATATTTTACGCGATTCTTTGGGTTCTTTTCTGAGCCAGGCCCGACCAAGTGCACTTCAGCCATATTTTGTTGTGTTTTAAATAACTTATAGACTTTGTTTAAACAAAATGTATACACGCTGAAAAAAACTGCCTGTGTAATATAGTCTCCCAAACATATTCTGCAGAAACCATGTACATATTTGGAACATACATCAAACATTTACATGTATGCATGTCCCAAGCTCAGGTGTATTTAAATGCAAACATTAGCATGTTTACTGACAAATATGTATGCTTTTACGTGGAAACATATGCGTGCTTCATTCCAAACATCCATATACTTACGTGGAAATATATGCGTATTGTCTCCCAAACAAAATAATATTTAGAAACGAATTTTTCTTTTTTCTTTATTTATTATAATTAATTTTCTCAATATATATCCACTTTTTTTTATGAAATGAAAATCTGCTGCTCTTTTGCATCTCCTTTCTTTGTTGTCTCTCACGTTTTTGTCTTCAGAAGGTTTCAACTATACCCTGGCTATCACGATGCGTTGGTACACAAACAATATACTTATATACAAATCTAGTTCATGCAATACAAGCGTGTATTAATTACTAGTGTTTTTTTTATTATATTTCACAAATGGTCCGTCATTCCATTTTTTTCAGTAGAGGCTCGGAAAGAAAAGGGATTCCAGTTGTTGCACTCTTCAGTTTCTTTCCTCAAAATCGTTTCTCACTTTGGTAGCACACATAAATATATTCGAAACACAAACACAAAAACAAAGCAACATCACAAACTATTTAACCGTCCGGGCGATTTTTTATTTTTTCACTGATCAAGCGCTTTTGATATCCTCTGTCCGATGATCCATTGACGACTGAATACATAAAATTAAATCGCAATACATCAGTCAAAATAATAAACTCTGACTTCATCTGCAATTTACACGCAAACAAAGGATGATTTATGAATCACTCACTGAGGGAATATTGTAAAAATACCGATCTACCCTTACAATATAGACTCTCTCGTTGTCCGTCTTATATTCTCTTGCTCTCGAGAGAACATAAACAGTGCAATACACACGGCTGTATTTGTATCACAAACACATATGTTATAACATACGAGTATTGATCATTGTGTCTCAAACATGTAATATTGAATAGCAAACAGAATTCGTTTGGGCACAGGTATATTATATTACGGCAAGCTACAAACATGTTATATTTGCATCCATACAACAAAAACGTCTATGTTTTACAACTGTATACTTATTTTTGTGATACACTGTATACTTAAATAATGGATTATTTTTTTATTAAGTTTTAATTTTTTACGCTTAAAGAAAAAAACATTCAACTAAAAAAATCTTTTATTAAACAATGAGGAGAAATGTCATCAATGGAAAAAATTCCAAAAAATTAAAAAACAGGTCAATAGTGTTCGTTAGATTGATAAATTAAAAAAAATAAATGGATTCCCATTACATCCCATTAAGGGACAGGGGAGAACTTATCACAATCACTAAGCTATGCGCTTTCCAGTTTTACACCGATTCTGAACGGTATTTTGAGATGGTTTATCATGGCAATATACTCGATAGTGTCGCCGTCACTATGCGAGGTGACCGCCGCCGAAAGAAATTTTAAGGTGGTCAGAGCAGGGTTCGAACGCAGGATCTCATGTACAAGAGCCGCGCACACTAACCATCGCACCACCGACGAATTAATAATTTAAATTTTTTTTCAATTAGAAAAAATTTTTAACAAGTCAACCAAAAGCTTTGTTGATGATTTTTATTAAATGGAACAATGTTCTTGTTAATCCAACGATCACTTTTGTTGGATCGAATCAACAATTTTTTTATCAATATGATATTTTTTTATCGAGTGAAATTAAACGTATTTTCGATAACACATCTTACATATTCTGAGGTCTTATTATGTCTGACGATAATTGTCCAAACGATATCGTTATGTCGATAATGCTATTCATATATCTATTTAAAATTCAGGCGTATATAGAACTTAATTACCGGCAAAACGATAACGAACCAGATGTTGTTTCTGATATAGTTGGCCCCTTGTAGTCCATATGATATTTTCTTTATAGAGCGAAAAAAAACCATTTTCGATAAACGAACTTCAAATATTGTATTCAATAAGACAAAATTGGTTGTAGGTTGGAAATTGAGAAATTTATTATTCATATCAACGAATATCGTATTCAAATACGAACATTTAATTTTTTCTGTGCGTCATTCATCTCGCTTAGTGACGCCAACATTATCGCGTAGTTGCGCATGAAAAGAAACTTCTCAATACGGAGTCTGTGTAATAATGTAGGTCCCAAGTACGGAGTCAACAAATTAGAAAGCCCACAGCCCACATAATATTAAAATCCCCCCCCCCCCCCTTTCACTTCTTAGGATGTAAAGAAAGAAAATATTGCCTCAAATTGAATATCCCTTGAAGGATAAAAATATATAAGATCAGCAAGGACTGTGCACTTTTTCTTCACAACTTGTCAATGACATTGCGACATCATCTATTGTTTTCGGACTCACAACAATATCCAACACGTATTTAGTTGTCCAGATGCTAGGCCAGATTTTAAGAAAGTTTTTCCTGACGAATTATCCTCTTCGATCCTCTTTATCAAATCAGTGATTCTATGTTATTTATGATGTGTGTTTTTTTAAATAATTATCAGCTTTTTAAATATTCTACCTGGTTAATTGTACCCTGTATGCAATGGAGCCTAGGTTATAGGTTGTCTGTCAAATTTAGTCTTCTATATCTATTCAATATTTCGTCCATCATCGACGGACATCTTCAGGTATTGATGAAGTGTTCTAAACAAAATTCGAAACAAAAAATAATAATAATCGACCGTCCGTGCTTCCTGAAGATGTCCGTCGATGATGGACAAAATATTGAATAGATAACGAAGACTAAATTTGACAAACAACCTATGACTTCCAGCTAAATTATGTGAGAAAACACAGGGTGTTACTTAAAAATATTGATAACAAAAAAATACAAACTGTGAAGCTGTAGGGTACCCGACAATAGTTCTGATCTTTTAAAGATCTTTATTTGGTTTATGGACTAAAATCCGTAACTCATTTTAACGTGAAATATTTTCATCAGTTTCTATTTTGTTTTGAGGATTTGTAGCATTCGCATTCCTAAAGAACTCTTCGCCCCCAGCACACGAACATCAACATCAGCATCATCATCCATCTGTGATGAAGATCAGCTAAGCGCCACTTATGTCACTTTTCTTCCCTGAAGTGCTAAAGGTAAAGTACATTTGCTACGGAGGGGATGGGAAAACAAAAGTAAGAGTGGAGCCACAACGATCATTCATTGAAAAGTCATCATCATCAGTCGGCCACAATTTCCAAGCGGCCATGCATCATCCATTACAGCGCCAGTAGTCTAAGTGGATCGTAGCACTGTTATTGTTGTCGTAATAAATGTTGGAGCACTTGTTGTGATACAATTCCATGGCCGCTATTGGAGTAGTTATGTAGGGTCGACAATGAGTTATAACTTCTTCGATGTTGTTGCTCTGTGCGATGTTGCTATCGTTGTTAGTTCCATAAAAGGCGATTAACCTGAAGGTTTCCTTTTGTATCTGCATATGCAACATTGTTGAATGTTGTATTTGTTGTTGCAAGTGTTGTCAGAGTCCAATGATATTTGTCTTAAAGAACGTGTCTTAAAGCGTGACTCAGGTGTCTCATTTGAAGTGCTAATTTTTTCACATTAGATGAGTGAAGTGGCATCGAAGCTTCACATTGAAAAATAACAGAGCAATGAGAAAATTGTACAGAAATGCAGACTACGAACAGTGTTACATTCCTTCACAGAAATACTTGTAAGTTTTGTATATTGTGTCTTTTAAGGGTTTAGATCGATAATTAACTGCAGAAATGTTTACTTGCAACAATTGATCTCTACACTGACAAAAAGGCTTTGTCACTCTGACGAATAGATTTACTGAGAGCAATGTAACGTATAAATTCATCGCCACAACGTAAGTAGTTATTGTAGCAATGAAAAAACGTCGGCAGGGCCAAAAATTTTAGTAGATGTAAGGAACATTTAAGTTTTGGAGATGAAATTATGCGTTAGGTCACATTTGCTGACACTGTTCTTCAATGTGGCCAAGCTTTTCTCAGTGTATACTCTCCACAGGTTACGAAATTGTTTAGTGACTAACCCGTAAAAGATGTGGAGAGTACATAATGCACAAATAGATGACTGAATATCCAAACTTATAACAAAAATATAATTGGCAGTTTCTTTTCTTCTCGAGATCCGGTAATATGCCGATACTACATAGGGCAGAACGTGTCTAACTACCGCCATGTGCATCCATAATACAATCTTCGGGTTTAGGGTACATGTTCTCCAAAATTGTCTTAATGCAAGCGTAGAAGGCAGCGTGTAGTTTCTTAAATCTTTGTCCAATATTACGTTTCCTGTTTGCAGCTTTCTAGGCCCACCGTTCGGCGGATTTTGGAAGAGTATGTAAAACTGCTATCCGACTAGTCTGAAAATTAAATCCTATGGTTTTCGAGTTGCGCTTGGAAACAATTCATCAACAAACGCTTAATTATAGCTTATAAATTATAAATTCTTTTGAAGACAGCTAATGCAATTAATTTACCGTAAGCCAAAAAATATGCGCAATATTTCATGACGTTTCGTGAAATAACCGATTAACAGTGTACTTTTCCTTAGAAATATATTAGAGGGAACTGTGAAATGGGAAAATAGCTACAATATTGTCAAAGGTTGTAATGCAATATTTCAAGCTGTTTAGGATTTATTAAAGTAAAATCTGAAATGAGGCCCTGACCCACCTCCAAAATTTTCTTCGACCTGTAAAAAAAAATTGTTACGTATAGGGGCAAAACCGAGCGGAGTTCTGTGATACCACGTTCAAGTGCTTTGACAATTTGTTGGCTCGGTTGATGCCTGAAACCCACTGTTGCACAGTGTTATCAAAGTACAGTATTTGGGTATTTAATTCCTAAAAATAATATCATCTAATTCACGGCATTTATTTAGTCGATCATTAAAATATTCACATTCATCGACTTCGTGACGGCTGCGATTTCGTAGCGAATATTTTCTTTCAAATGCGCCAAAGAAGTCGGTTTATTATTATGAACTTTAGTTTTGAGATAGCCCTAAAGGAAAAGTTCATAGGAGTTCAATCAGGACTGCATGGAGGCCAGTTTATATCGTCTCTCCTGGAGACCAATTTGCCAGGGAGTATTTCACGTACTCCTGGTAGAGACGTATTAGAGGTTTATGAGGTTGCCCCGTCCTGCTGGAACCATGTTCTTTGGTTAACTATAACGTTTCAGTGGAGCTTGTCACAAATATTGTATACCTGTGTCCAAACACATTTTGTTTGCTATTTAATATTACATTGGTTGAGACACAATGTTTAATATGTTACAATATGGGTTTGCGATCCAAATACAGCTTTGTTTGTGATACAAATACAACGGTGTTTGGTGGACTGTTTACTTAATTGTTTTCGTCGCTATGTTCCAGCGAGAACAAAATAATAAAAGAGGGATAAGAGAGAGTGTCCTATTGTAGCTGCATTATTGAAACTACATTATTCTTTCAGTCAGTGATTCATAAATTTTCCTGGGTGCGTGTGTAAATGAATTGAGTGTTTCTTACGTTGACCGATCTGTTTCGTTTTAGTTTAATTTATTCAGTCGTCAATCGTTCGTTTTGAAGAGAAATCGCGAATGCTTCGTCGTAAGTATATGGATATTTGTGATGACACACGCATACGGCTTCATTTAAAACTATGCATCTTTGCAAGTAAACATGATAATGTTTGCATTTAAACATAAAAGAGTTTAGGACTTTCAAATATATGAATATTGGGAGTGTGTTCCAAAAATACACATTGAACCGACTCACAAAAAAATGATCCTTTTGTCCACCCCTCAATCGTTGTTTTATTTTATGATGATTCGCGTTTAGCATTATGAGCCCGTGAACTGTACCATTTTTAAAAATGGTGTTTTTTATAGTTTTTAAACTTTGTACTTTAGCTACGGACAATGTATACAATATTGGTATCGTATGAAAGGAATTTTTAAGCCGTGTCCAATGGTATATAAAACATGACAAAGTCTTTTTTCAGGGATAAAACAAATATAATTTTTAAATTTTTAATACGGTGATTCTTCTTAGTTAAATGTCAGATTGACATATTTTAATTTTTAGTCGATTTTTGTCTGCTGTATAGATAAACGGTTTTTACGTTTCCGAGATGATCTGATCCAAATTTTGAATATATATTAAGAATTACTCCAATCTGACATTTAAATTAGAAACATTTTCGTACTAGAAACTTAAAAATCCGTTAGTTTTTAATAAAATCCCTGAAAAATGGATGTGTCTGGACATGTTTTAACAAGTTTTATACACAGTTGGACGCACCATAAAACCCCTTTCTTATGATACTAATATTGTATCCATTGTCTTTAGCTAAAACCCAAATTTCTTTGAAAATCTAAATAAAACGGTCCAGCTCACGGGATCTTAATTCTAGACATGAAATATTTTGGGAATCATCAGAAACCAAACCAAGGTTCATTTTGAGGGGTGGACCAAAAACACCTTTTCCCCACCATTCAATGTTAGTCAGTCTAATACACATGGTTCCTGCAAAATATCTTTGGGAGATTATTTTAATTCAGCGTCTAAATTCGTACACTTGGAATAACAATCTGAACAGTTGAGCTTACTACAGCGTTGCCAACTGATTGCCATTTTTGACAGCATTACCATATGATACATTTGCAAGCCTGTTGATTAAAGCAGCACACGACAGAACCACTTCGAAAACTAACGTGCCCTGAGTTATTCGGTACTTTAACGGGAGTTTGAAAGCTTGTTCCTTAAACATTTAGTTCAGTAGTTCATCCGGATTTTAAATAAATTAAATTTTTTCGTGAATCTATACAATAACCCGAGAGAAAAAACGCTGTGGAAACATATCATTGGACCAAATCATAACGTGTTTGTCGCTTGTCGCAAATATAGTATACTTGCCTCCAAACGCATTGTGTTTGCTAACATGTTTGAGACACAATGATTAATAGGTTATGATATATGTACTTGTGACCCAAATGTGGCTTTGCTTGTTGAAAACAGCTAAAACCAAAAACGAAAGAGACAACAAAGAAATAAAAAAGCAGCAGATCTTCAATTCATGAAAACAGTGCTTGCAAACATGAAAATATTTCCTGCTATATGTTGCTGGGGCCGTTATTTTACATGGTGTGTAATTATAAATGTTCTCAACAAAAACATGAAAAAAATGAAAAAAGTAACATGTTTGGGTGCATGCTATTACAAAACCCACCGCAGAGAGGTACAATTAACCTGATCAACCATCCCACTTTTGTTGAGATTGACCACCTATTTGAAGTCTCATACCGACATGTGTCTAAAATGACAAAATGACTGTATAAGACAATAAAACGCTTTATTTTATATATTTAGACTTATTTTATCTAAATACTAGTGTTTTTATTTCATGTTTTATTTACAACCCACAAATTCCTCTTTTTAAGCAGTTGTTTCCGCTTTTTGGTCATACCTAGTTGGCCAGAAACGACCGATTCTGCTTTACGACATCATGTAGAATAATTCCGCACATTTAACATTACACATCGCTGTTATTAGAAACCCCTTAACCCTAATTCTCCTCCAAAATTGCCCGAACCAATGAGTTTACCATGCCTCTTGTAATAATCCCAACCCCAAATACATTTCAGTACAGTTTTTCATGAATAGAGTTCAAGTGCTACTTCAATCCTTGAATTAATTCTAAGAAGAAAAAAACACAATTTTTAAATATAATTTAATAATGAAAACAAAAAACCTTTATTACTAAATACCAATATTAATCAATTTTGTAATATTTAATTACTTTCATAAATTAATTTAAATCAAAGCAATTGACTGTCATATTTACACCGACAACAAAATGCGAACAAAGAACGTCACTTCACGTTCACGTAGTTAGTACTTTAGTCTAATATCAATCTAATAAAGTTTTTTTTTCTTTTGTGATCAATCACTTCAAATCAATCAAATACAATTTTTTTTTGTTTATTGCTTTAACGAATTTCTCGTATGTGTCATCTTGTGGAGTAGAAAATTATAGTATCACCAGTATTCCTTTGTTTATTACACACGTGGAAGTGTGTGACGGCTGCACAATGGTTGAGGTATCGGAAAAAATTTCGAAATGTTATTGGCACATTTTTCCAAGAAACACCTAAGAATTTGAAAATTTTTTCAAACATTCGACTTTCCGTGCCTTCCATTTATTCATGTTTGACTTTAGCTAATAAAGTTTTGTCAAAGCATTATTTTTTTCAAAAATATAAAATGCGCTTCATGTGGAAATGTTTTTTAAATACCTGACTAATGGAGATTGAAGATTTGCATACTATATCGGTAGTATAAAATGAGATTTGTACACACAGGGAAAAGATTAGTTGGAAATCAATTCAGGCATTGGAAATTCTATGGTAAAGTCTACATTTTGTTTAGAATTCATAATTATCATATATCAGAATTATTTGTTGTTGTTGTTGATAAATTAAAAATAGATCTTACTACATACACGCTGAAAAATATCGGCCCCACCAACATATTGCAGGAAACATGTACACGGTTACAAACCCTGTTTTCGTGAACTGAAGATCTGCTGCTTTTTTTGTTTCTTTGTCGTCTGTGTCGTATTTGATTTTAGCGGTTTTCAACAAGAAAGCCACAGTTTGGTCTCAAAAACATATATTATAATCTATAAATCATTATGCCTCAAACATGTTATATTGAATAGTAAACACAATGTGTTTGGGCACAAGTATACTATATTTGCGACAAGCTACAAACACGTTATATTTGCATCCAAACAACAAAAATAGACAACATTTTCAGCGTGTATAAGTTGCTATTACAGAAATTAAGTTATGTTTACCAATTTGAGAATTTCTAAAACCTCACTCGTCTGAAATGGAAGATACAACTCATAAACAGTACAATATTAGAATTCTTGTTGAAATATTAGTCATTGTTATCATAATTTGCTTTCTGTTACCAAAGTACTTGTTACAAAGATAAATATTCGATTCTTCATAAGAGGCTTTGCTGTTAAAGAGGAACTACATATACTCGTAGTTGAATGTTACACGAGGAATTTACAAAAAAAATGGAGCAAAACACCACCTGGTTCGCAACGTATGCAACAGCAGAACATATTTCGTGAAATCCGTTTTGCTGGGCTCAATCCGGACGACGAAAAACAAAGGCCTCTGGAACATATTCTCCCAAACATATTGTGCAGGAAGCATGTATATGTTTGCAACACAGTTCAAACATTGATATGTTCACAAATTCCAAACTAACTTGTGTTTAAATACAAACAATAGCTCGTTTACTGGCAAATATGTATGCTTTTAGGTGGACACATATTCGTTCTTCACCCCAAACATCCATATACTTACTTTGAAGCATTCGAGTGTTTCCCCCAAACGTCCATATACTTACGTGGAAGCATATTCGTATCGCCTCCCAAATATAATAATATTTAGAAACGAATTAGGTTTTGATTTTAATATAGTATATGTTCTATATATTATAATTAATGTTATAAATATAAATCCACATTTATAAATACATAATTAATACACAAAAAAATAACAGATTGCATTGAATGCATTATATATATTTTTATCTGCTGCTTCTTTGCTTCTCCTTCTCCGGTGTAGTTTTCAGAAGGTTTCAACTATGCGTTGGTTATCACTACGCGTTGGTACACAAACACTACACTTATATACAAATCTAGTTCATGCCAGCCAAGCGTGGATTAACCCTGCTGTTAGATTAGGACCATTTGGTCCAAATTTTTTCTGTTTTCCCTTGTAACTTTGGAACGGTGATATATACTGACTAAATTTTTCTGCTAATGGGGTCTTTTAATAAAACAATGTTATGTGCGAAAATTAAATTTTCTAACTTTATTCAGGACTGAGAAAAATACAAAATGACGAATCTTAGGTTAGAGGACCATTTGGTCAATAGTACATTTTTTCATTACCAAGCGAATGTAAATTCATGTCAAATATTTAGAAGATGTTTTTGATATGTTAGCGGATGTTTTTGATATGTCAAATACTTGCTTTAGAAATTTTTGAACCAAAATAGTTACAAAGAATAAGATAAAATTATTATTTTGGATGAAAATTGCAGTATGGACCAAATGGTCCCTCAATCTAAGATTCGTAAGTTTTTTCTAATCTAACAGCAGGGTTAAGTACTTATGTTTTTGTTTATTATATTTCACAAATGGTCCTCCGTTTCTATTTTCCCAGTAAAGGCTCGTACAGACAAGAGGCTTCACGTTGTTGCCCTTGCAAGTTTCTTTCCTCAAAATCGTTTCTCACTTTGGTAGCACATGTAAATACG
The DNA here is from genome assembly GCA_963931995.1 of Phaonia tiefii. Taxonomy (NCBI): domain Eukaryota; kingdom Metazoa; phylum Arthropoda; class Insecta; order Diptera; family Muscidae; genus Phaonia; species Phaonia tiefii. The sequence goes on from OZ008367.1 coordinate 34,170,824, forward strand.
AGTAGATACGATACACATACACAAAAACCAAAGCAACACCACAATCCATTTAACAGTCCGATCCTTTATTTATTCTTTTTTCACTAATCAAGCGCTTTTGATATCCTCTGCCCGATGAACCATTGACGACTGAATACATGAAACTAAAACCCAATACATCAGCCAAAATAAAAAACACTGAGTTTATCTGCAATCTACACGCACATTCAGGCATATTTATGAATCACTGACTGAGAGAATAATGCAAAAATATAGATCCACACTTACAAGATTATTCTCTTGCTCTCGAGATAGCATAAACACTGTAGCAAACATGTCTGTATTTGTATCAAAAACACAGATATATTTGGGTATCAAACACATATATTTTAACATAATAATCATTGTGTCTCAAACACAGTGTTGCCAGGGACCGACTAAAAAATTATGCCAAATGTCCTCAAAAATTGTGCCGTTTGCAAAATCATTATGCTAAAATTGACTTTTTAGTCGTTTTTGTAATACAGAGTCCAAAACTCTTAGAGACACTCCAAGAATTGAGTGCATATCTCGCATTTAAACAGCTGATATACGTTAACCGTTCAGATTAAATAGAAGTATTATTATGGTTTTAATTTGTTATAGCATGTAGCGTAATTTCATACGGAACACTACGTTCTAATATTTTAACAATATCTACAACAACCACCAAAGCCAAACTAAGGGCGATTTTCAGCTCCAATAAGTATCAGATTTTTTTAAATAAAACTTCAAAAAAATTAATTTAGAATTTTGTTTGAGATCTATTGTTGTTAACAATTTCTTCCAATCATCTTAGAATATAATTTCCCAAATTTTGGATAATTCTTTTGGAATCCGTTTCATTTATCCTAGAGAAGAGTGATCACATCGCTTCTACTTCGAAATTTGCATTGTCTGATATTACTCTCTTAATGAACCCGGAGATTTTCTCTGGAGTTTATATCTGGCACTTCGGGAAGAACTTCTATCAGATTTAGTCCATTTTACAAAAGTCACATATTGATAGGTACATATTGAAGGCACTGTACGGCCCAAAACGGCTCATTTGAAGTTTGTTAATAATCGTTTATATTTTTACTCTAGGTAAAAAAAATAAGTTTTTCATCGTTTTTTTTGTTACTCCTTTTTGCAAAATTTTATAAAGAATTTTGACATTTATCTCTATACGGACAATTTTGAAATGGTCAACCTATTTCTGATATTTCATGAATTTCATTTTTGCTTTTACGCCTGTGGAGTTACTTTGTTTGCCAAAGTAGTCGGAGTATCAACTTTTCTGTATCAAATTTTCTGAACGAAATTACTTTGGCATAACAACCCTGTAATTGATTTTGTTGACGACATTTTCGCAAAGAGGTTAGTGAGTATCAGGGAAATATACCGAGATATGCTGTAAAAATAGATTTTTCAATAAAGGAGAAACTTTCAATTCGAAAAATTGTGCCGTTTGCAAAAAAATTGTGCTAAAAAACTGCGCTAAATTAAAAAGATAGGAAAAATGTTGAGAAAATTGTGCTAAACGGCATTTGGCATAATTTTTCAAAAAACAAGTGTCAAAACCAAAAAAAATTGTGCCAAAACGGCATAAATTATGTCAATATGGTACCACTGCCCAAACATGTAATATTGAATAGCAAACACAATGTGTATGAACACAAGAATAGTATATTTACGACAAGCTCCAAATACACGTTATATTTGCATCCAAACAACCAAAAACGACAAAATTTTCAGCGTGCGAATACGAAGAACATGAATATTACTTATACATTTTATAATTATTTGCCGTAATACTAATAGGAAAGGCAAAGCTAAGTATGAAAAGCTAAAGTGTGTTCGAAGTGTGGATAGAAACAGAAGGTAGGTGAAAGTGATATTTTGTTTGGTTCTTCGTTCTAATATCATCTTTTCAAACATCTTCAGAAAATATGTTTGAGAAGATATTACTGATGAAGAACTTTGTGCATATTTTAGCATACTAATAGGAATGGGTAGCTACAATTCTAACAGTGAGGCTCTTGAATCACTCTTGCAAAAAAAAAAACATTTCCATTGTACCGAAAAAAAAGCGTTTTTCCAATCTTTCATTGGAATTTGCGTCGGTACTACAGACCTCGTGAAAATATCACTGTCGATGAACAGCTTGTTCCTTTTAGAGAACGTACGAAGTTGACATAGTATATTCCATCCAAACCTGCAAAATATGGAAAAAAGGTGTGGTGGGTATGCGATGCAAAATCATACTATCCTCTAACTGGGCAAATTTATACTGGCAAATCAGTCACCTAAACGGAGACCAATCAAGGAGAACGGGTAGTGAAAAACTTGGTTGAACAGTATAAAACCCCAGGTAGAAATGTTACATGCTATACTTTCTTTACAAGTCTTTCATTGGCAGAATCACTTACAAAATGGAGATCATCAATGATTGGCACAATGAAAAAGAATAAAGCATATTTTCCTTCAGAGTTTAAATTCCCACCGCAACGAACAGAGTATTCAACAATATTTGGCTATGGAGAAAACAGAACAATTTGTTCCTAATAAACCAATTTGTATTGAGCACAGAAAAATTCAAACGAAATTTAAAGATCGCTGTGTTTGAAATAAATAATATAAGTATAATAGAATAAAATGATTTATTCCCAAATAAACCCAAGAATTTAATTTATTTACAAATGTAAAGGGTTTTTCAACAGAGACGCTACAAAAGTAAATCGATAGGGACAGCAAACGACGCCATATTTTTTTCCCGCTCTTTTGACATTTCTCTTCAGTAAGGTTTGCCATTTCATCATGGAAAGATATACGAGCCAACAACAAGTAGAAATTATTAAAATTTGCTACCGAAATTTGGAGTCAGTGACCTCAACTTTAAGAGCGCTACGTCCAATTTATGGTCATCATAATCGTCCAACCAGATCAACAATTGAGCGTCTAGTGGAAAAATTGTAATCCACAGGCACTGTACAATATGTTCCCGTGCCAGTGAGACAAAGAAGTGTCCGTAGTGTCGAGAATATTGCTGCCGCTGAGGCTTCAGTTCAAGAAAGCCCAAATGTGTCTCTCACACGTCGTTCTCAAGCGTTGGGCTTCTCTGTGACGTCGTTGTGGCGAATTTTGCGAAAATATCTTGGCCTACATCCTTACAAGATCTAATTGACTCAAGAACTGAAGCCGCTTGACCACCATAAGCGTCGCATGTTCGTGAATTGGGCTGAGAAACAACTTGAAAATTATTCGGATTTTCATCGGAAAATCATCTTCAGCGATGAGGCTCATTTCTGGCTGAATGGCTTCGCCAATAAGCAAAATATGCATTATTGGTCAGTCAGCAATCCACACGTAATCCACGAGTCATCATTGCATCCCGAAAAAATTACGGTTTGGTGCGGTTTATGGGCCGGCGGCTTCATTGGGCCGTACTTCTTCCGTGATGATCAAGACCGGCACATTACTGTGAATGCGAATCGCTACCGTTCAATGATAACCGAATATTTTTGGCCCCAATTGGATAATATGGACTTGGAGGACAGGATATGGACAGGACGGCGCCACAAGCCACACAGCGAATGCCACAATCAATTTATTGGAAACAAAGTTTGGTGAACGTGTTATCTCACGAAATGGCCCAGTCGATTGGCCGCATCGGTCGTGCGATATGACGCCGTTAGATTATTTCCTGTTGGTCTACGTCAAGTCTATGGTCTATGCCAACAAGCCAGCGATGACTGACGAACTTCGTACGAATATCGAAAGTGAAATTGCAGCAGTATCGGCCGATTTATGCTTGAAAACCGTCGAAAATTGGATTCAGCGTCTGGACTTCTGCAAGCATGCCCGTGGTGGCCGTGGTGCAAAAGAAATCGAGTTCCATACATAATGACATCGAACGTACTTTCACAGGAATAAAGAATTTCATTGGTATCTAAAACCGGTTTAGTGTTATTTAAAAAACTTTTGTAGCGCTCTTATTGAAAAACCCGTTAGATATCGTCCATCCCAAAATATGGTAAGTACAAATATTCACATTTTACGCCCTATAGACCCAGAATTTGATATACGTTGGACAAAAACAACGGTTAACGTATATTTTTCAATACGAAATCAAAGAAGGTACTGAAAATCCATGTCTATTTTATTGTTATCGACAAGACGAATATGACCAGTTGATATATATCACCCAATGGTTTCTGAATCGCATGTATTTTTTTTATTTTCCTAGTATTACCATAAATTGAGGTGAAGTAATAATATTTTCATACTTTTTAATATTAGTTTATTATAATTTTGTTTCTAAAATGTCTTTAGCAATTCAGTGATATTTGATATTTCATTAAGTATTTTTTAATATTCTTAGTAAAAAAAATCAATGAGTGTTCGACGTCACGGGCGATGTGTTAACACCTTTTCGTTACACGGTACCTGTTCGATTTCTATGAACACATTAGTAAATGTTACATTGGAAAATAAAAAAAATAATAGTTTTTGGGCTGAAGGCTCTTTTGCTATTGCACTTTCTTTTTTCTTACATCTGCTTTACCATTAGATGTAAAATTGTTAAAATAAATAAAGCAATATTAAGCTCACTCAAATAATTGTTTTTGTTTTGTCATAAACAAAGCAACGACAAAAAGTATTGAATAGTATAGAGAATTTATTGCACTCTTTTTCCGCTCTCGTGAAGAGCGTCTGAGCAAAAGAGCATAAGCGAGTCTTATTCTCTTTATAGAGTATTTCAATATATATGCAGCATTTCGACAATGTTATTATTGTTTCACATCGAAATTATGAATGGACGAAGTTATGACAAACAAAAAGAGAGTAATACCTTTTGAACCATTCACCAGATGTCGCCAGTGCTTTTGAGTCATACAATTCTTTCCATGAGTTATCTATACTATTCTCTACTCTTTGGCGACGATGAACTGCTTGTTTGTTCGCTGCCGTTACATCAATGCCATCATACTTATTTTCAGGCAGAGACTATTGTTATACACCAACCACGTATGTGACACAACTAACGCTCTGCATTCGTTGCATGTGTTCACTTTGATAGATTGCCCTACCCGTGCCTGTAGATGTTATCACATCAAAAAAAAAACTCTTCTGGAGACGGAGTATCGTATTTTAAGGTTTGGGCATAAATGTGTTCATTGTTTTCAGGTGCAGCAAATCAAACCAGACACCAAATATTTATTATAAAAATTTTCACTTAATTCGCACAAGATCGGCTATCAAAACGTTGACGCGTAATAGCAATTGACAAATTTATTGTCAGATCGCATGACTTCTAGCATTTTCCGCAGCCATATTCGATCTGTCATTCCAAAAATTTTTATTGTCGACCATGATAGCGCTAATCTGACGTCGAAATCAATATCAACGGTCCAAGAAAATGGTATAAAATAGACAGGTTAGGTTTTTTTGGGTTTAACACTGGAATCTATATTGCAAGGGTAGAGTTCCAAGCATAATGGTTTTTGCTGAGCCGCAATGCCAAAAAGCATCGCCTTACCCTAGTGGACATATAATATTCGTTACAGTCCTTTACTTGAAACTTATAACGAAGATTGACATAAAAATGTATAATGTCCAATATTGATACAAAACGTTCAAAAGTCGCAAAAATATTAAATTCCATTAAATTCATTTAAGGCTCTGTTAAAGGTTCCATTAACCGAAAAGTTAGATCTATGAATGAGCAAATTAAAAACAGATTTATAACACAAAAACCTAGTGGGAACACTAAAGTATATTCGGCCAAATAAGACAGGACCAACAAATGAATTTCTAAATAAACTTTAATGATAACAATCTTCTATTTTCAAGATATTTCAGACCAAAAAGTCTACACCTATCTACACCTAGGATGGTATCGGCAATGTAAAATTCAGAGAACGAAGTGCAAAAGAAATAAATATTTTCTAAATTCCTTCAAGTCAAAACATACGAATAGACTTAATTGGATTCCAATCTAATTTAGTCATTATGGTTGACATGCAACCCAATTTTATTGTGTAAGGATCGGAAAAACCACCGCAATTCCGCTTGATAGAGGCAAGTAAATCATCTGCTTAATATTATTGATATAATATGGTTAACAAAATTGAACTTAGACTTAAAAACAACGCCAAGATCTATTACTTCTTCCATAGTTCCTAAATCTTGGTAATCCATAGAGTATTTATAAAAAATCGCATCTCTCCATTTGTAGTAGGAGACCAGGCAGCATTTTGACAAATTAATTTCCAAATGATTTTTATAACACCAAAGCACAATATTACCAACACCAATTTATACACATGAAATATAAAACGGCCTCTGCAACATATTCTCCCAAACATACCATGCATAGGTTTGGAACCCACTCCAATCATTCATAAGTTTGCAAGACTCAAACTCAGTTGTATTTAAATGCAAACATTAGAAAGTTTACTGGCAAACATGAATGCGTTTACGTGGAAACATATGCATGATCCATCCCAAACATCCACAACACTTACATGAAAGCATTCGCGTGATTCCCCCAAACCTCCATATACTTACGTGGAAACAAATGCGTATTTGCTACCAAACCCAATAGAAACAAATAATTTTTCGATTTCAATATATATATATTATTTATTATAATTAATTTTACCAATATAAATCTACAGTTATAACCAATAACCAATTAAAAAAATAAATATTTAAAACGACCCTATTTACATTTACTTGCATTGAATCAGGTGGTTGTTATGGCACAGCTGATCGAAAAGGTACTAGGGAACACACAGAATATACTTGTATGCGAACTTAGTTCATGCAAATCAAGCGCGGTCTAAATACGTGTGTTTTTTTTATTAAATTTCACAAATGGTCCGCCGCTCCGATTTTCGCAGTAAAGGCTCAGAGACAAAAAGGGTTTCACGTTTCACGTTGTTGTAGCTTGTTTCAGTTTCTCTCCTCAAAATCGTTTCTCTCTTTGGTAACATATGTACATATAGACGAAAGCATAATCAGAAACCAAGGCAACAAACTATTTAACCGTCCGAACCTTTATCTTTTCTTTTTCACTGATCACAAATATTTTCTACTAATATAACTTTTTCACAGCATACTAGCGCTTTTCATATCCGCCTGTCCGATGAACCATTGACGATTGAATACTTGTACATGAAACTACAACGCAATACATCAGACAAAACAAGATACACTGACTTCATCTGCAATTTACACACACATCCATGGACATTTACGAATCACTGACTGAAAGAATAATGCGAAAAATACAGTTACACTTTAACAATTATGATAGCAAACATAGCTGTATTTGCATCATAAGCACATATATATTTGGATCACAAATACATAAACTATAACACTTTCATAGGTGTTTCCCCTACAAGTAATACTGAATAGCAAACACTTTGTGTTTGTACAAATGCATACTATATTTGCGACAACCTCCAAATAACGATATATTTGCATCCAAACAACGAAAAAGATTTTTTAGCGTGTAATATAAATTTTATCCACAGCATGCTATCATCCGTCCGATGGCCGATTTACGACTGGATACAAGAAACTAAAACGCAATAGATGTAAGAAATACTGACAATATCTGCAATTTACACACGTATTCAGGAGTTTTCATGAATCACGGACTGAAAAATAATGCATAAATACAGTTACACAGTTACAGCATTGACTGTGAATAATCTCTCTTTGTTCCTCCTTTATTCTCTTGCTCTCAATAGAGAGTAAATAGTGCAACAACCACAGCTGAATTTGTATCCCAAACACAGCTATACTTGAGTCACAAACACGTATATTACAATATATTAATCTTAATGTCTCAAACATTTAATATTGAATAGCAAACACAATGTGTTTGGACACAAGTATAGTGTACTTGCGAATCTCTAAACACACGTTATATTTGAATCCAAACAACAAAAAGAGGCAGATGTTTTAGCGTGTACGCGAAAACCACCAGCACTGTAATTAATACGTTAAAGTATCTTTAAATCATCCGCATAAAGCAGAACTTCAGAATGTTGAAAAATGATTGTGTTAAATGTTTAAATATTTCAAAATTAACATTAAGATTCTTCCAATTTGTCGCATTTTGTACGAAAATTACCCATTGTGGGCTACAGTGAAGCAACGTCAGTGGTGAGTGTTCAAATACTTAAATTCACAGCGATAACCTATGATGGCTAAGAGGAGGGGGCTGCTCTTGTTTTGGGCGATAACGCGAATGTATCATAAACTATATGAGTTCCATTTTATTAAAACAACAACAATATTAGAATGCAACAGCAACAATGACAACAACTAAGGTTGATAGTGAATATTCTTTGTTTTTATTATTATGGCAACAACTAAAGCAACAACAACAACCATCCATCACATTGGGAGCAACAACATCTATTGTTTGTTGAAATAATTAAAGCTCAATTAATTTGATGGAAAGAAAAAAAATAACAACAACATAACAGTATTAGTACAATTTTAGTGATGGTGGTCATGGCCCACTTGAAATGGGTATACGAGTATACAAGTATCAAAAATCAAAAATCAATACTCTTCGAGTAGAAGTTTGCCGATGATAAGCTTTTGTTGTGTGTTGTAGTTGTTGTTGTTCTGCCAAAATAAACAGCTGGCGAGAACAAAGATATAAAACGTCAAAAAGCAGTGATTGTATCTGCTACTCGATTCTCAGTTTGTTTCTATTTGTAAGCAGTTAAGTAAATATTACTACTGTGATTTCTTGGCATTCCAGCTGGATGCGTTATTTTATAAACTGGGTGGCATGATAAGTTTGTGCGATCGTTTGTGGTAGTTAGAATTTTGGTGGTTTGTAGGGGGTACCAAAGTATTCGTTAAGGCCGCCGCACCAAGTCACGGCTAACTGCAAGTCCGGTAATTTTTTCCATTCAGAAGGATTTGAAGGATTTCTAATATTGGTCTACTAGTATAAAAGTGTTAGAAATTTATAAAAGTATATCAAGTAAACATTATGCTGATACGGAATCAGAAAGGTGGTCTGTTATAGCTCATGAGAAATTGAAATTAGTTTAAACATGACATTGGAAGTTATAACGGTTCATGCACTGCACGCTTACTGTATGAACTTAATCTTCAAATCCATAAGCCTAGCTTTGTCCGCATTTTGTGCCAAATAATTTTAAATTGCACTTTTCAATCCTAAGGTATACATTAGTACCTTCCGGCAATAGTTGCTGTATGATCTGAATTGATTATATCTTGGCTTCTGTTTACTGCAGCTTTTCTTACTATTATTATAATTTCATTATAAAAACATAAAGGGAACTTTAACATAGAGGGTGGCTAATGAATATTGCTACATTAAGAAACTCAAATAACTTTTTTTTCAGTGTATGGAATTCATTTTTCGTTTATTCATGTTACAGCTCATTAAATTTTATTAAATATAGCTTAATTAGTTTTAAAAGTAATGGAATTTAAATGCCCCCTGTTCGTTGATGCATGTGCAGCATCTTACCAAAAAGTTTTTCATTACTGCTTGGAGAGTTGAGACACGAATAGCCGCAATTGATTCTCGAATGGATTGCTTTAGGTCATTCAAATTTGTTGGTTTTGCTTTGTAGGCGACCTGGGGGACCAATGAATGTGGAGTTTCTGGATATCAGCTTATTGGGAAATTTTCGTCGCAATTCTGTCATAACAGGCCGGGCTATGTGAGGAGTTGCACCATGTTGCTGAAACCACACAGAGTTGAAAGAAATTCTCATTCGGCGTAATTCTGGATAGAAAAACTCTCAACATGTTCAAGTAACAAAAAAATAAAAATAAAATGGTGTCCCTTAACATCCCATGAAGGGATTGGGGAGAGCTTCTCACAATCAGTGAGATGTGCGCTTTCTAATTTCATACTCACTGTTTGGGACCTACAGTTTTACATCGGTTCCGAACGGTATTTTGATGGCTAAGTACTCGATAGTGTCGCCATCACTAAGCGAGGTGACCGTCGTAGAAAGAAATGTAAGGTGGTCTGAGCAGGGATCGAATTCACGTTCTCCTGTACAAGAGCCCCGCACACTAGCCATTGCACCACATTGTAACGGCCTCCAGTAACCGTAACGGTGTGACCGTTTTCTTCGAAGAAGTAGGGCCTGACAATGCAGCGTGATGAATCTACACACCCCACTGTGACACGAAGTGGATGCAATTCCGTCTCATGGAGTATCTGTGGGTTGAAAGCACTCCATATTCGACAATTTTGTTTGTTTATGTTGCCGCTTAAATCGAAATGGACCACATCAGACATGAAAAAATAGTTCGACATGTTTCCGTCCTCTTCCACAATTTGAAGCATCTTCTGGCAAAACTCCAATCGAATTGGGAAGTCTGCTGCGTTCAGTTTGTTGGTCATTTGACTTTTATGTGGGAATAAGTCCAAATCATTGTGCAGAATTGACTGCAATGACTGTCTGCTAATATCCATTTGAGCAGATAAGCTTCTTGTCGAAACTCTTGGATTGTTTTGTATGGCAGCAGCTACAACAGCGATTGTTTCCTCCGTCCGAACTGAAGGATTCCGATGGTAAAGTCTTCTGTTGACTGTCCTGTGCTCGGCAAAATTGTTAATAAGTCTCATTATGGTCCATCTGCTCAGAGGATTGCCGCCTATGCTCTCTTTTGACCGAAACTACGGACTCCAGTGCGTGATAGCGGCGGACAATCCAAATTCTTGTTTCAGTGTCCCAGTTATCCACTTTTGTTAAATCTAAATATCAATCTGCAAAATAAAAAAAATTAACCAGATTCATTAAATAGAAAAAAAGTTATTACATTTTTTTCTTGGTAGCGGCTTTCATCAGCCACTCTGTATCTGGAGAAAATTTAGTAAAGGGTGACCCGGTGATCACGTTAATCCAACGTAATGCCCATAGATTTACTTAAATTCGACCGGCATTTGCCGAAGTTAAATCCGGGTGGAATAGGGAGTGGGAAAGGAGGTATAGGGAGAGGGTAAACCGTCTCTTTGGGCGTGGGAAACGGCAGTGGGGGAAGCGCGAGAGTGAGCAAATTGAGACTTACAGAAAGAGGAATCGAAATGTTTTAGGGCCCCCTTTTTTAAAGACAAGGACGGAAATCTTATCGGAGATGTGCAGAGCATGTTCGGAATATGGAGAGATTATTTCTCAACGCTACTGGTGCGTGAGATATCCAATGAGGATGGGACAATCGATCACAATTTGGACGCCAACGTCGATTGCCCCCTCTCTTAACCAAGGCGATGTCAGAACAGCTATTGTCCGGCTAAAGAACAACAAAGCCGCAGGAGCCAATGGATTACCGGAGGAGCTGTTTAAGGTTGGCGGCGATAAGCTGATAAGGTCATGCAGCAGCAGCTAATTAGCAAAATTTGGTTCGATGAATTAAAACCCGGCGATTGGAGGCTCAGTGTACTATGTCCCATATTTAAAAAAGGAGACCCGAGTCTCTGTGCCAACTACCGTGGAATAAGCCTTTTATCCCTAACATATTAAAAATAAAAATAAATAAATGGTTTTCATTACATCCCATAAAGGGACTGGGGAGAACTTCTCACAATCCCTAACATATTAGGTACTATCAAGTATAATGTTCGAAAGACTAAACTCAATTATCGTTGATCTGATTGGACCATACTTCAGGTCCGGGAAATCGACAACTGACCAGATTTTCACGCTACGCCAAATCCTGGAGAAGACCCACAAAAACATATCGTCTATTCATCATCTATTTGTCGATTATAAGGCGGCCTTCGATAGCCCGATACGGGAGAAACTCTACAAAGCAATGTCTGAGCTTGGTATTCCTGCAAAACTCATACGCCTTCGCAGGATGACCTTGACGAACACCAAGTCCGCAGTGTAAGTTGATAAGGACCTTACCGAACCTTTCGAAACTAATCGAGGCCTCAGGCAAGCCGACACCCTATCGCGCGATTTCTTTAACATCTTAATGGTGATCATTATGAGAAAGGCTGCAGTCAACATGAATAAAACCATCAGCTGCAAAAGTCACACGCTGCACGCGTATGCTGATGATATAGATATCATTGGGTGCACAATTAGGGGAGTTATTGTCATGTATTCGAGAATTGAGAGGGAGTCAGCAAAAGTGGGTCTGAAAGTAAGCGAGGACGATACAAAATAAATGGTTTCAACGAGCAGGACCTCCATGCTATTAGACCAAAGCGTGAACGTTGATAACCGTTATAATTTCGAGGTGGTGAACGAATTTATATACTTCGGATCTGCCGTACACAAAAACAACAACGTTAGCCTTGAGATCAGCAAGCATTTTAGAGATAAAGCCCTTTCTCGAGGAGCGAAACTCCAGCTGTACCAGACTCTCATACAAGCTGCCTTGCTTTATTCCGCAGAAATCTGGGTCTGATTGCAAGCACACGAAACATCTTTAGGAGTCTTCGGGAGAAAAATACTCCGAACAATTTATGGCCCAATAGTGCACAACGGCGAGTATCGGCAATGGATGAACCATGAGCTATATCCCGACATTGACATGGTTAAGCGGATAAAGGTAACGAGATTGCGCTGGCTAGGCCACGTCAGTAGAATGGATGAAGACGAAATAGCACGAAGGGTTTTCGCAACCGAACTCGAAGGAAGACCAAGACTCCACTAGAGGGATCAGGTTGACGAATCCCTGCGTACACTTGGTATTGCCAACTGGAGAGATAAAGCGAAAGGTCGAACTGGGTGGGGAAGTATGTAATCTTCGTTTTGTAAGGTCTCCTACAAAATCCAAGCGAACGAAGCCTTTCACTCACTTTCGTTTCAAAAAGCGAGTCACTATCTTTCGACTTGTCGTTTGCATGGTTTTACGTGGGTTTGTGTGGTTGTTGTTCAAAGCAATAACATAAAGTGGCCGTTCGCCATTTAATTTCGGAGCGAGAGAGAAGAGTACGAGGAACCAGTATCTGCAGTGGCCGAAAAGTTGGCGTTTTTCTGCTGAAATGGAAATATAACAAATTTATTATAATGACATTATTTTCTGTCTATTGTGTTTCTCCCATTGAATTCTATATAAATTGTTTTTGTTTCAAGCTTTTATTTGATTTCCAGCTATGCGACAACCAAAAGACAAGTGACTGGTTTTGACATTTTCCTTCGCATAGATGACAACGAAAATAGTTAGTGGCTTCCGATTTTGCAAACACACAACCACACAATAACATTTAAAGCCTGGAATAATAACGAAAGTGAGTGACTGGCTTTCGTTCGCTTAGGTTTTCTTTCGAGATCGTGACTTTGGCTGTAAAAGTAAAATAGTATACAGTATCATTGTCGTAAAGAAAATGTGTTCATTAATTGAAAATGATTCGTCACTGTGACGAAGATGAAATCAAATTGTTTGCGTGATGCGAAGACATTAATTGTTGCTTCGATGAATGTAATAATTGTAAATGTATTTCATTGGTGCAATGCATATGCTTGCAGTAAATAAACGATATATATAAAGGGTGTCTCAGTAAGACTGCACTTTATTAATTTAGTGTAATTTTATGTTGTACAAATGGGAAGTCTGGAATGTAGCAGCTGTCACTATGTTTATTCAGACTATTAAAAATTGAGCGCTTTACGAGAGAACCACGTGTTATAATTGTGAAAACTTATTTAAAAAAAATTGGAAAGTTATACTGGACCGCTCGCATAATTCGAAGAATTTTTAGTCGAGAAAGGGCCACCATTCGAAGAGTTGTCAAAAAATTTTAAGAATCTGAGTCGGTTATGGACACGAAGACTCCTGTGAGTCAACGTAATGGTCGGTCTCTTGAAAACATTGCTGCTGTAAACGAGAGTATCTCCGAAAACCCGAAAACATCAATTCGGCATCGTTCTCAACAACTTCAAATTTCACGAAGCATTAAGTAGCGAATTTTGTCAAGTGACCTCTACCTTCAGAAAATTCAGCTCACTCAGTAGCTCGAACCAGCAGACCCTGGAAACCGAAGGCAATTCGTGCAATGGGTAATGGACTAAAGTGAAGTCAATGCCAATTTTTCTCAAAAAAAATCATCTTCTCCGTTGAAGCGCATTTCCATCTGAATAGCTTCGAAAATACAAAAAATTTTCGAATTGGGGCTCAGAAAGTCCTCATGCAATCCATGAGAAACAAATGCACCCACAAGGAGCAACTATCTGGTGCGAAGTTTGGACAGGCGACGTGGTTGGGACTTACTTTTGTGAAGATGAAGCCGAAATTGCAGTGACTGTGAATGGTATTCGTTACAGGAACATTATAACGGATTTCTTGTGGCCTCAATTGGTCGGCATGGATCTAGACGACATGGGGTTTCAGCAAGACGGCGCCATCTGCCACAACGCGCATGAAACAATCGATTTATTGCAGCAACGATTTCCAGAACAAATTATCTCAAGAAATTCTGATATGAACTGGCCACCAAGATCATGCGATTTAACGCCGTGCGATTTCTTCTTTGGGGTTTTGTGAAATTTTGGGTTTATGCGAAAAAGCCAGATAGATACAATTCCTGAGGTAAAATCCGAGATCCAACTCGTCATCGGTGAGATACAGCCACATCTCTGTGAAAAAGTCATTGAAAATTTCACGAAAAGAGTAATGGCCTGTCATCAGAGCCTTGGGGGCCTTTTGAGAGATATTTTATTCCATAATTAATCGGATCGTGTCTTCTTTACAATCAAATAAAAAAAATCACAACTAAAAAAAAAGTCGTGTTTTTATTTCAAAATGTAAAAGTGCACCCTTCACAAATTACCAAAAATGTGATTCAATAATTACCAAAAATGTGATTGCAATTCAATCAATATAACTAGCATGTGTACTTTTTGTTTATTATCGTGTTATAACATTATCGCAATCCCGACAACATCTATCATTTTAATGGGAGGAAGATAGATGGGATCAATGAAAGCTTTCAATGTTGTTACGGTAGATTGCTACCACCACAAATCAAACAATTTTGGGCAAAAACGCACAACGAAATGTTTGAAGCCTTCTTCTACCTTTCGTCGAGAGATAACTGTTCAGGTTAACAAATTCGACACTCGTATAACATTTTAGATCGACATGCATACTTCAGATTTTGTTGTATCTATCAATTACCAAAAAATTTGTTTTGGTTACTGACATTTATTGCTATTATGTTTACATCTAATAAATGATAAGACAGTAGATAGTCTGGTGTAGTATAATATCGTATCGGTCTCATATCATTCATTCATTCATTCATAAAGGTACATAAGAAGGCGACGACCGCCTCTGTGAATGAGTGTAGCTTTTTCAGCCCAACTGACGCCTTTTGTCTAGGTTTGGCGCCAAAAATTTCAATGTGTTTTGGTTGAATACTTTTAGGGAGTTGGTGCTATCAAATACATACGAGTATGTATGAAGTTTTGATTAGACAAATTTGATTCTTTCCACGTCATATACCATCTGTATTGGGCTCCTCTACTTTTACTTTCTTTTTTCTCTTTCCTTTTCTCTGCAATTCAAACAATAGTTAATTTATTTAAGAGAAATATTTGTATCTGCAATTAACAACTTTGTGTTAAATAGTGTTAGAAAGATTTTTGTTGAATGTTGATGATGAGAATTTCTTGCTGATTAGAGTTGTTATGAAATTTTTCGGCTGTAGAAATTCTGAGGGCTGTATTAACGGAATGCGCTGGCGAGAAAAAAATGGTATTTATGGGAAAACGATTCGAAATTTTTGAATTTCGAATATGATTTATTTCATGCATTGAACCCGACCCCCTCAGATATCGATGAAATTTTGTTTATAGCTAAATTTGATCAATACAAACAAACCCTCATTTTTAGAAATGACTGTTTTTCGATTTTTTGGGCGTGTCACAGTGGGAAAGTTTTCGAAAAATCGCGAAAATGGTCGAAAAGAGCTCCATTTGAACTACAATAACTCAGAATCGGCTGAACCGATTTCCATGATCTTGGTATCATTAAAAAGATACTTTAACAGGCTTTATGACAAACTACAATGAGCAAATACACCTGTAGTTGTTGGGAATATTATGAAAAAAAATGTTAAATAACTTTTTGTTAGAAGTATTTGTTTAGATGTCGATCGTGTACTGCTTTGTCTAAAAAGCTTCTCATTAGACTATAATAGCTTTACCCGTTGAGCTTCGCTACCACTGAATTGTAATTTTAATGAATCATAATTTTGTATTTTTTTTTGTATTTGCTCTACGTGCTCTAGGATATACAATATGTCTAGTTTTGCCTACTGGTGCAACTATATATTAGTCGGAATGTTTACCCACACGAGAACATGCATATCCGTGGGAAAGTCACGTATTTGTTAAATTTAAGCCACAGAATTGAAACGACTGCTCCTGCGCTGAATTAATGGTCATCGCAAATGGCAACCGAATCATAAACTGCAATCTTTTGAAATCGATGGACATGTCTGTAGGTATCATGGGAATGCGTGGATTATTGGATTATTCTGAATTAGTTTTTAAAAATTCATTATTGGGATAACGCTATTTAGGATGCTCTCAAAAATTGCCATAATGATATTCATATTCATTCGTATCTGTGGTCACTTTCTTAGCTTCATAGCCTGACCTTTTTAATAGCCGTATTTTTCTTGGTTTTCCCCAAAAAGTAATTTGTACCATACCACTAGTATATGTACGGAACCTCACATTCCTACACTGTATCAAACAATTGTTCTTACACCAGGCAGTTGTCAACATATTTCAATGTATCTCAAATGATATATGGCCGATTTCATTCAAATATTTTTTTAAAGTTAGACGCATTGAACATTTAAAAGAATGATTTAATTTGAATCGGCCATGTATATTTTGAGATACATTGAAATATGTTCTCAAATGCCTGGTTTACGGACAATTGTTTGATATAGTATATGTAATAGTCAACTATTGACGCGTGTGAGCAGCACCTCGGCCCTTTTTGCCAACTTGCTTCCAAATAGCCTGTTCGTATATGTAGGCCAACTGTAACATACTGTGAAATTTTCAGGATGATCAGTCTATTGTTATGACTGATATAATGGTTTCTTTTAAAAGGGGCGTGGCACATTCTTCCTCCACCCTGGCTGTAATTCATGAGACATAGCCATTTTAAATTTCAAATTGTATGGGCGGTGGTGCAATGGCGAGTGTGCTCTTGTACATCAGCACTTAACATTTATTTCGACAACGGTCATCTCGCTTAGTGATGAGTACTTAGCCATGAAAATGCTTCTCAAAATACTGATCGAAACTGGTGTAAAACTGTAGGTCCCAATCAGTGAGTGTAAAACTAGAAAGCGCCCATCTCACTGATTGTGAGAAGCTCTCCCCAATCCCTTCATGGGATGTTATGGGACACCATTATTTTTTTTTTTTTTTTGGGCAGTGACATGCCCCTTTATGTAATCACTACCAAGTATAGTCAAGGAATATCAGCAGGTCATCAGCAAGTAATCAGTAATCAGCTTTGAGTGTGCGCGGTTACAATGAACGGGTTTATGGATTTGCGTTAAATTACTGGCCTGTTTCCCGATCTCAAACGAAAAACTAAGCGATCGGAAGCCAGTCACTTACATTCGACTTAAATTGGGTTTTCATTAGTCCGACTCAATATTTGACATCATCAAATGACATCAGATTTGAAATATAGTAACCCAAATTTGCACTGAAAAGTTTTGATAAATTTTATGTTTTCATTCAACTTGAAACGACACAATTGTGGAACCCAAATCAGCATTCTTTCCACTAGAACACGAACGAAAGCTTTCGTTCGAAATCGAGCACCAGCCTATAAATTATGGCAATTGAGAGTTCGATCACAACAAAAGAAAAGACTTTTACGATAAAATGTTTTAACATTTACGGTCAGGCATAAAACTAAGCAGCAAACGAAACTTTTTGTCATAAAAAAAAATGTTTGCGCCAAACGAGCCCCAATCGCATATTTATTTACTTTTAGCCAGTTATATCATAGTATGTAAACGTAATATAGGCTTTTTATATTGTCTTCACTAAGAGAGAGGACCGTCATCAAAAGATAACAGCTCGATGCAGAGAGTGACCCAGTGTTTTCTGTAAATAAGGCTTGCACACTTAGTATTGCACCAATTTATATCAATGAATTCTAAACTAATTGATTTAATTTTTCTCCGTTTTCACAAACAACTTTTTTCACTAAAAACAGTTCCCATCCAATATTTCGAACTATCCCACCGAAACTTTAACTTACCTCATGACGTGTTGTGTTCGTTTACAGAAAGGGGTGTCTCTTTTTTAAATTATCCCAACACAATTACCGTAAACCCCTAAACTGACAGAGCAACAACGACAATAAGGGAAGAAGTCAGCAAAGTACAATGGGCAATTGTTCATAATATTACACATGGAAGCATTAAATTTACAGACGAATACATTTTATGAAATGGATAAGGTGACACAATGATATGAAAAAACATTAACATAATGCAAGGACTTAATTGCATTTTGGTTAAAAGAAGATCCCGTCTTTGACACGGACGTGCGTTGTTAAGACACGCGTCCGGAAGCTCTTCACCTACAATTAAAGTGTCATATATGGTGAGAGTTGAACGATAACATTTAAGTCTAAATCGATGATATACTAGTAAAACCCGTGTCAGTCTGGCTTCTTAGTATCGAACAACTATAAAGGTCACGTGCCCCCTTTTGAAGTTCGTTTTAACATAAATGAAATGAACTCAACGAACGGACCAACACACGTAAAACATTATTAACACTTTGTTTAAGGGGCCACAATCAACTTTTCTATCATTTAAAGTTGTGGTTCATCCTTTCATTTTAACTGAAAAGGAAAAAAACATGTAAATGAAACTTTGTAAAAAGTTTTTCCTTAAAACACTTTTTCTCTTTGCACTTGTTGTAAGAAGTATATACATAGTTGTAAGAACATATCCTTTATCCTTTATGGAATTCCCAGTGGAAATGTGTGCACACATTTCCCAGTTCCACTGACGACATACCAGTATTTTGGGTTTTACCCCGCCCGCACCCACTTATAAAAAGAAAAAGTTTAATGTAAGGCTTAAGCGGTATTTTGATGAATACCCAGCTCAAAGTACACGAGCATTATGAATTTTATGTTGAAGATTTTTTTTCTCGTAATAATAAAAAGTTTTCTTTGTACGAATTTTGTGCATTTTCATTCCTTTTTCTTTGACAACAAAAAGTTAAGGTTCGTATGGGGAGAGATATGACGCAGTGTCATGAAGAAGATGTAACCTCATGTAAAGGGGAGTATACTAACATCTCCAGTAACTTTGCATTTCTGAGGCAGTTTGGAAGTTCTGAAATATCTGGCAGGCTTTTAAAGCACTTCTTCCAAAGTTAATGAAAAATAAGCTTTGGAAAACATATCGCCCCATAAGCATCATGGCGGATATGGACGTCGAGTAAAACAAGAGCATTACCAAATTATCAGATAAAAAGGAGCGATTGAATTGGATATGCTTGACCATCACGATGTGAATGTTTATTTATTCGGTCTGTTTTATTAGAACTGATAGTTTTTATTATTTTTTTAAATAACATGTGCAAAATACGTCCGCGTTTGGGGCCGGTCAATTCGCCGTCTAGATCGTGCGATTTAACGCCTTTAGATTATTTTTTTGGGGCTATGTTAAGGTTCATGTCTATAGGGACAATCCTGCAACGGTTGACTCACTGGAAGCCAATAAAAGAAACGGATTCGCATTACACCCCAATAAGGCGTTGCAGAGAATTCAATAGTTTGGCTTCCAAATTATAGGTACCATATTGATAGAATCGAATCTGTTCCGAAGCAATTTTTACTGTTTTCTGTACGTCATCTTGGTTATCTGCGAACCTACCTCTACCAATATTCATAGATTACAGCACATTGATTTACTTACTTTTGAGCGTCGGTGAAATAAATTCGTCACATTTTATCCTCTTCTCTGAATTTTAATCTTCCTTTTAGAGCTTCTAGATACAATGTTCCATTTTTTGTTTAATTCAGTTTTTACTCCTTGCAATACTTTTAATGAGTTCCACCATCCATTCTCTCTATCGGATTCGATTGAAGTAATTAAACGAACGATGTTTTATAATGATTAATAATGCTTAGAATTGCCAGATTTAATATTTCTTTCGAGAAGACATGTGAATGAATTTTGGTTCATATTCGCTGAACTAAATTTCTTGCTTCATATGGCCTACTTCATCTGTTCCTTTATCATTATCTTCCTGCTGCATCTGTTCCTGCTTCATCTGTTCCTGTTCTTGCTTTATCCGTTCCTGCTTCACCTGTTTCAACAGTTTCTGTATCATGTGTTCCACCTTTATTTATTTCTGCTCCATCTATTCTTGCTCCATCTGTTCCTGTAACATCTGTTCTTGCTTTATAAGTTCCTGCTTCATCTGTTCTTCTTCCTCTATTCTTCTTCACCTGTTCTTGCTTAATCTGTTTCTGTGTCATCTGTTCTTGCTTCGGCTGTTTCTGCTTCATTAGTTCCTACTTCATCTGTTCCTGCTCCATCTTTTCCTGGTGCACCTGTTTCAACAGTTCCTGCTTCATTTGATCCTGCTTCATCCTCTTCCTGCTGCATCTGTTTCATCTGTTCCTGAGACACCTCTTCTTGCTTTATCTGTTCCTGCTTCACCTATTTCAACAGTTCTTGCTTCATTTGTTCCAGCTTTATTTATTCCTGCTCCATCTGTTCTTGCTTCATCTAATCCAGAGTCATCTGTTCTTGCTTCACCAGTTCCTCTTTCTCCTGCCTGATCAGCACCTGCTTCATTTATTCCTACTTTGTCTATTCCTCATTCTGTTCTGCTGCGTCTATTTTTCTTCATCTGTTCGTGCTTAATCTGCTTCTGTGTCATCTGTTCTTGCTTCGTCTGATCCTGCTTCATCAGTTCCTGCTTCGTCAGTCCTGCTACAGCTGTTCCTGCTTTATCTCTTCCAGTGACATCTGTTCCTGCTCCACCTACTTAATCAGTTCCTTGCTCATATATAATGCTGCATCTGTTCCTGCGTCATCTGTTCCTGTAACACCTGTTCTTGCTTTATCTGTTCCCGCTTTGCCTGTTTCAACAGTTTCTGCTTCATTTGTTGCTGCTTTATCTATTCCTGCTCCATCCTCCATTCCTGCTCCATCTGTTCTTCCTGTGTTATCTGTTCTTGCTTCACTTTTTCCTGCTTCTCGTGTATTATCAGTTCCTGCTTCATTTGTTTCTCCTTCATCTGTTCCAGCTTCATCAGTTGCTGCTTCATCAGTTTCTGCTTCATCTGACCTTCTTCATCTGTGTCTGCTTAATCTGTTTCTGTGTTAACTGGTTTTGGTTCATCTCTTCCTGCTTCCTCGGCCCTGTTACACTTGTTCCTGCTTTATCTGTTCTTGTATCATCCGTTCTTGCTTCTGCTCCACCTACTTCATCAGTTCCTGTTTTATCTAACTTGTTGCAGCTTCGTTTCTTCCTGATTTATCTATCTTAATCCATTCATTTCATTCCTATCTTCCAAATTTGTCTCTATATATGAAAATTCTGTTGATATCATCCAATTAATGTCCCTGTCCAATATATCATCACCTGCATGAATTTATTACTATTTGTTGTTTCATCTTGTTCCTTATTGCTGTTTACTTGTGCTTCTTCTTTCAATTTAATTATTATTCTTTAATTTTGTATGTAGTTTTTAACTGACGATATGTAAAGTTAATATTAGTCCAGCTGTGTGCCTTTAGTGTCTGTCGCGGTTTTGTTTTCAGTAGCTTTTAAAAACTAAAAAGGTCACAAATACTTACATTATAGCCTATTAATCATTGTGTCCCAAACATGTTATATTGAATAACAAACACAATGTGTTTGGGCATATATACAATATATTTGCGACAATCTACAAACACGTTATATTTGCACCCAAACAACAAAGAAAGATATATTTTTCAGCGGGTAGCACCGATTTCCTATGAGGGTATAATGACTTAGTAAAGCAAATTGAGAGCTTACAATAGGTCGAATCAGCGGCCTAAGTGTATGTCTACGGCCATTGGATAAATCAGACTGCGATTTATTTATCGTACCCCGTTTTTACAAACTAACTACACGCTGACATATAACAGCCCAGCAGTATTTTGCAGGAAACATGTACATGTTTGCGAGCATTGTTTTCGTGAATTGAAGATCTGCTCCGTTTTGTTTATTTATTGACGGTCACGTTTTTGTTTTCAGAAGGTTTCAACAAACAAAGCCACATTTTGGTCACAAATACATATACTATAACCTATTAATCACTGTGTCCCAAACATGTTATAGCAAACACAATGTTTGCATATAAACAACAAAGAAATACACGATTTTTCAGAGTGAACAATAAAAACAATATGACTTATGGCCAATTTCACAGTTGAAAATTTTCCATTTAAATGTACTTTAAATGCCCGATGTTAGCGAGTTAAATATCTTAGTATATTATTAAATTATTTTGAAATTAGCAACAACTACTTGAAATGGAACACACGTCTAGTCGCTGACTTATTATGTTGAGCGAATTTTTATGTCGGTTCAGACACTGCGGATACAACAGAATAACTGGGATGCAAGTTTATCTTCGAAACCTATTTATTTCGAAATTCTTGACTAAGGTTGTTAATTTTATTCGCTGGTTACAAATGGAGCTTTTAAAGGAAGCTTTTTGCATTTAGTAAGACGAAGTCTGCTCGGAAAATTATTGAAATATATAATTATTTTCCCATTACGTGCAATGAAGAGACAGCGGACAGCTATTCACTGTTTGAGGCCTATAGTTTTATATCGGTTCCTAACTGTATGGTAAACACTCGATAGTGTCGCCGTCACTAAGCGATGCGACCGTCGCCGAATGAAATTGAAGGTGACCAGAGCAGGGACCACGTCCTCATGAACAAAAATCGCGGTCACTAACCACTGAACTGTATAACTCCAGTTCTTCATTTACTTTTGTCATTAATATAGAAAATACCAGAAAGGTGATATGTGGTATTATTAGAAACGCCTACACGCTGACAACAAAGGCCTCTGTAACATATTCTCCCAAACATATTCTGCAGGAACCATGTATATATTTGGAACACACTTCAAACATTTATATGTTTGCAAGTCCTAAACTCAGGTGTATTTAAATGCAAACATTAGCATGTTTACTGACAAATATGTATGATTGTACTTGGAAACATATGCGTGCTTCATCCCAAACATTCATATTCTTACGTGGAAACATATGCGTATTTGCTCCCAAACATAATAATATTTAGAAACGAGTTTCTTTATTTATTATAATTAACTTTATCAATATATATCCACATTTACTTATATAAATAATTAATACAAAAATTTTAAAGATTTAAATGATATTTACATTAACTTGCATTGAATGATTAATTGTTTAGTTTTGAATCTGCTGCTCTCATGTTTCTCCTTTCTTTGTTATATACAACTCTAGTTCATGCAAGACAAGCGTGTATTAATTACTTGTGTTTTTTTATTATATTTCACAAATGGTCCGCCATTCCGATTTTTTCAGTAGAGAGAGGCTCGGGCAGAAAAAGGGATTCACGTTGTTGACCTCTACAAAATCGTTTCTCACTTTGGTAGCACACATAAATATATGCGAAACACATACACAAAAACCAAATCGCTGATCAAGCGCTTTGGATATCGTCTGTCCGATGAACCATTGACGACTGAATACATGAAATTAAAACGCAATACATCACGCACTTTCAGGAAAATTTATGAATTACTCACTGAGGGAATAATGCAAAAATACAGGTACACACTAACACGTTATACACACTCGTTGCCCCTCTTTTAGTCTCTTGCTCTCAAGAGAGCATATACAGCGGAACAAACACGACTGTATTTGTATCACAAACACAGATATATTTGGGTCGCACACACATATGTTATAACATATTAATCATTGTGTCTCAAACATGTAATATTGAATAGCAAACACAATGCGTTTGGGTACAAATATATTATATTAGCATGCTATATTTGCATCCAAACAACAAACACGACAGATTTTTCAACGTGTATGAAGCTACTCGATACCGAAGTTGTATTGGAGAGAGATATTGCTCCAGGTTTAGAATGTTCGAAAATTTTAGATTTTGTTTATTTTATTTTTTACCGAAAATAGACATGAGTGTTACCAGAAGTGGAGTGATTTTGTGCATAGTATTATTCGTCCAATTCTGCGTCTACGTTCGAGTACGATTTTGTGTGTTTCAATATCATTACAAAACCATGCTGTTCCAGATTTGGAGACTCCATTGATACCGAACTTGGGATATGTTTATATCTTAACTCAATTTAAACAATAAACATTGCCTACAGTATATTTTGTAATTTTTTGACCAATTTAAACGGTCCACAAAATGCGTTCCAACTTCAAGTACGCATCACCATTCTCACCGTCACGTCCTCGTCATCATCTTCGTCTTCATCAAAAATCCTCGTCACCACCATCAACTGGTTATACTCAAAATCACACTGTGAAATCGTTTACACATGTTTAGTGGTGGGTTTTACTTTCTCCGTTTGGGTTTTCATCAAGCTGCCAAATAATGGAATGGGCATAGAACTGGCCCTTGCCTGCATGCGTACGTGCGTTCCTTTGATACGGTGAGCTAACTAATGAAAGCAAATCTGTGAATTAATTTCAAACGAATTTGTTTTGATCCCAAGATTAGCTGGCATTTTACTGGCTTTTAACAGCAATCAAAACATAGACTTATCGCAGAACAAAATCCCACAATAAATGGTACAAGTTGGACGTCACCCCATTGCGGGTGCACTTTACATTCGCATCATGTGGCGGACAGTGGTGTGATGGGGGAGTATTTGTCCGTTCATGATAAAAAAAAAAACTGCCAAGTTATACAGCCGTACTGGAGGCAACGGTATTATTTTTGGTTTCAAAATACAAATTTTATTTTTGATTGACAATATAAGATATTGTCTTTTGATATTTTGTATTCTAAAATTTCCAATAAGTTTCGAAACCACTGTTTTGCATCCACTTCACATCCTTATTCTCTGGGGTGTAGCAGTTTTACTTTTGGCTCGTCTGGTTTTGGGGGTGGTAATGCAAAATCATTTGCCCCCTTTCACATCTCTGGAAGATTAGTGATTATTGTTGCGTACTGATTTGCCAAAAGACGGCATGGCATGCCGGCGTTAAGCCTTAAATACACAAAAGACCAAATGAGAGAAAAGCTTCAATTGAAAACGGGGTATTATTTCCCCCCTCACATAAAATTTAAAAAAAACAAGGCTGAAACCTACCTCAATATTACATGCAATCAAAATCCGTCAAAGTTGTAAAGGGTGTATCATGCGGTGACAGGAATGTAATGTAACATAAATGAATGTAGTTTTACTGATTGTATGTAACCGTCTGGCGTGCAGTACATGAGAGCTGGGGTATAGTCTCCCATCTGATGACCTTTCATTTATTTTGGTGAAGGCCAGCATCGTCCTAATTCTGTGCGAAACTATAGGTACTGATCAGGGGGTCTACAAGTTTGTAAGCTCATTGGTCACTGATGGTGAGAAGCTCTCCCCTATTCCTTCATTGGATGTAATGGGAAACTATGGTTTTTATATTTGTAACGGGCTATGGTGCAGTTATTGGTGTGGGCGACTTCTTTAATTAAAACACGGGCTCAACTTTGTGGTTGGGCATATGACACTCCCACTGTGGCCGTCGGTGGTGCAATGGTTAGTAAGCGCGACCCTTGTACATGAGAACGTTGGTGCGATTCCTGCTCTGATAACATTACATTTCTTTCGGCGACGGTCATCTCGCTTAGTGACAGCGACACTATCGAACACCGTTCGGAACCGGTTCAAAACTGTAGGTCCCAATCGGTGAGTGTAGAACTATAAAGCGCTCGGCTCACTGATTGTGAGAAGCTCTCCCTAATCTCTTAATGGGATGTAACGGGAAACCATTGTTAATCTACTAAACAAGCAATCTGTTTAATCAAAACAATGATTAGTTAATTTATTTGAATATTGCTTAATCATAATTCAATCATTTTAATCATAATTCAAATAATTTTTGGAAATAATGCATTTTTCATTTTGCGTAATGAAGGTTATTGAAAAAATTTTAACTGACACACCCTAAAAATATGAATTAGTCAATTATAAAAATAAATAAATATTTTCCCATTACATCCCATGAAGGGATAGGGGAGAGAGAGCTTCTCACAATCACTGAGCTGTGCGCCTTCCAGTTTTCACTCACTGATTGGGATTTACAG
Organism: Phaonia tiefii; assembly: GCA_963931995.1. Taxonomy (NCBI): domain Eukaryota; kingdom Metazoa; phylum Arthropoda; class Insecta; order Diptera; family Muscidae; genus Phaonia; species Phaonia tiefii. Next base: position 34,197,186 of record OZ008367.1, read on the forward strand.
TTTTACACCGTTTCCGAATGGGCTTCTTTTTGAAAAGCTATTTCATGGCGTATTACTCGATAGTGTCCCCTCACTAAGAGAGGCGGCCGTCATCGAAAGAAGTGTAAGGTGGTCAGCGCAGGGACCGAATCCACATTCGCTTGCCCAGCATCCGAGCTCACTAACCGTTGCACCCCGGACGGCCTATTAGTCAAATTTCTGAATAAATAATATTTAGACTAATCGATTAAACATGACAATTTGTTAATCAAAATGAAGATTAAACGGTTAATCGTAAATATGATTAATCAAATTGTATGATTAATCAATTGTGGGATTAATCAGGAAGTCGATGAATCAGGTTTCCTACTTAATCAATTAATCGCTCATGCTTAGTCTAGAGTTTGGGTTTAGATGAATCGTCGTGAAAAATGTACGAAAATGTACTCGAAGGAAATCGCAGAATAGAATGATGAATAGTCCGCTTAAATGGTCGGTTAAATAAAAGCTCGGTGTTACTACTAGAGTAAAAATGCAAAATAATAGTTGGTACCTTAGTCCGGTTATTTGACACTGCAGTGGGGGTTTATGTCGTTATAGGGATATTCTTTCTTGCTAATTTAAAAAACATTCAGAATCATATTTGTAAAAAAAACCAAATTTCCCTCAATGGTACTTTTGCTTAAGTCTCACAAGTCCTGTTCGTTTCCTATCATCAAGTCCTCCGCCACCATTGCCCCAAAACACCCTTTAGACTTCATTAATACTCGTACTTTAACCCCTCCCCGTGCCGCTTGATCAAGCCTAATGGCTGAACTAAAAAAAAACAGTACTTGTGGTCGTAATCAATTTTTGCTGATGGCACTTTGCGTGTCTAATAACGACGGCGACGGTTCAGCAAACGATTTCGATATTTTTTCTCATATTGAAAAACGCGTAATTAGAATAGTTGCCCCCATCCCTGGGTCTGTTGTGCTTAACTGAACGTGGGAAGGATAAAAGCACTTGTTTTCGGTCATTGAAGTACCTAACCCAACGCAGATGGAATCATAGATATGTAATGTGGTGGGTAATGGGTAGTGATGGCCACCGCTACGATGAAGTGAAAGGACTTTGATAGCTTTGATGATAACATTCCGTCGTTGCGTTAATTTGCAGCTCTGATGATGATGATGTCCTGATTATGATAAGAGTTCAGTTGTGTGGAGTAGCGCGGCATAGCGTTGTGTTGCGTTACGTTGTGGTTTACTCTGGTCCCTGGTGCACTTGTTTAGGCCGCGTGTCGTACACACGTTCCCAGGGATGTCGTTTTGTACTTCTTTGCCTTCAATATGGATCGCTTTATGGGAATTTAAAAACTACAAGTGTTCGGCGTACAATTCAATTGAAATTGAATACAAATGATTAATATAAAGTGAATTCTCTTTTATATATTTTTTTCAATTCCATTTAAAGATATATTAGGTTTTTTTCATTTTGTTTTATTCCACACACACAAACAGATATGCTTGTATTTTTCTTAATTTTGAATAATACTGAAATTTTCTTTCGTCACCCATATTTTGTGTTTTGTTTCTGAAATTCAATGTCAAGATTAATTGCCAACTGTTTTGTTTCACTCACTGTAGCACCGGTGACATTTCATCTTTCCAGCAATTTAATATTGAAAAATATTCGATGACAACAGTGTCGTCATACCACCTATTCATTGGCACTTTAGCCGGTACTTGAGTTTTTTTTTTACCCCCGTCCTCAACTACGCTGAGTACTGGTACTGAAGCTAACACTGCTGCCGACGTTGGTGGTGGTTTGATGTGATGATGTTCCTCAAAAGTTGTGTCACGGTGTCTCTGTATGTTGATGAAGTGCTACTTGTCATCAGAAGTAGTTTCTACCTGTATTACTGACTAACTGACGTACAATCTTGTTCGAAACACACTGTGTGTTGGTGCCATGACCAAATCGAATGTTTTATTAATTTTCATTTCATATCGCAGATGCGATCGCAATGGATCACAATATTGTTATTGCACACTGAAAGAAATTGAGACATTTTTTGGAAATACTCTAAAATTATTTTCAAAACTAATGCCTAACAAATCAAACTGTTTTAATCTATCTCAAAGAGAACACTTCAAAAGAATTAGTCAGTTAAATAGGCCTATCTACCTACTTTAAACTCTCTGGGTACTTTACAAAAAAATGCAAGCAGATGCCTTTAGTGGTATCGGAAAGTAACCTGAACTGATCGAGATGGTTGTCGGTGAAATAAATTTAGGGGTTTCAGAGTGGAATTCATTCGTCATAATTCATTAGACATAACCACACTGATAAACGGTACGTCATTTTGACGAATAGTTACATCGATGGTGTATAAATTCTCCGCACATTGTACGTACTCATTTCAACAATGAACACACGCAAAAAAAAACGTTTATTGCTCGGTTGCCACAACAATACTTTGATTGATTTGTATTAATTTATTAATCACAACCGTTTATGTAGTTCTCCAAAATAAACTCATATATCGCAAATATGAATCATGTTGTTGCAAACGAGATCTCGTTTGCATTAAACGCGATTTACATTTACATTTGTTACATTTGTCGCAAGTTAAAACCCGTTGGCGATAACTGAAATTAGCCATTTTTCTAATGAGAGCACAGATTACGAAGAACGTAAACTTCTCTCATTCTGTCGACTGTATCCACAGTCCACTCCTTTGACATACACACTCACGCATACACATAAAAGGCTTTTGCCTTGTCAATGTATCTTCGATGGACAACTGAAGCGTTTTAGTTTGCTGCGCTTTAAGTTGTTATTTCAATGCAAGGCGAGACAGACGTGTTAGTAGACACTGAAAAGATAGACAAAAATTCCAACTTTTTTTAAAATAAACTTTATGGATAAAACCAAAATCATAAAAGTTGCAAATTTACACAAAAAAGAGCTTTTGGAAACCATAAATATAAATTTTAATGTACAAGTAATGTTGAACTGAGTAGAGTAACTACAACTCGGTTGCTATAACCGAAAGAACAGTTGGTGGAACCGTTTTTCGTTTATCACAAACGTTTTTTCAGCTTTAATTTTTCATAACTCGTTTACTGCAAATGTTTTTCAGTTCTTGCAAACGTTTTTTTAGTTCGGTTGCTGTAACCGAGGGAACAGTTGGCGGAACCGTTTTTCGTTTCTCGCAAACGTTTTTTCAGCTTATGTTTTTCATATCTTGTTTCCTGCAAACATTTTTCGGTTCTCCCAAACGAAATTACATGTATGGCTTAACAGAAGTTCGTTTCTCCCAACTACAGTCCCCAAACGAACTTCAGTTATCTGAGATTAAGGTTATCTGAAATTAATGTTAACGTTCTGTCAATAATGGTAAACACCAGTTCACTTTCTATGAAACTATTCGCCAAAGCGACTATGGTTTTTCAACCGACGGTTGTATTGGCTCAAACAAAGGCTAAAAATTAGAAGTTTACTTAGATACGAGGGCGGATCAATAAGTCTGTGGCTTTTTGAATGAAACACAGTTTTTTTTCAAAAAAAATTATTTTTCAACATAATCTCCTTTTAGCTCAATACACTTAGTCCAACGTTTCTCCAATTTTTGTATCCCTACCAAAAAATATGATTTTTCGGGGTCCATAACATAAGGATTTGTTTGATCAATAATTTCGTCGTTGGAGCTAACTCTCTTTCCACCGAGCCATTTCTTTAGGTTTAGAAATAGGAAATAGTAACTGGGGGCTAAATCCGGGAATATGGTGGATGAGGTACCAATTCGTAGCCCAATTCATCGAATTTGCCATTGAGACTACACCCGTGCATTATCTTGCAGAAAAAACTAACTTTTTTCTTGGCCATATGGGGTCGTTTTTTTTAAATCCTCGTTAAATCGGTCCAATAAGATGGCATAATATTCGCAGTTTATTGTTTTCCCCTTTTGAAGGTAATCGATGTGGATTATCCCGCGTCATCCCAAAAAACTGTTGCCATCACCTTATTGGCCGACTAACTTACCTTGGCTTTCTTCGGAGCCGGTTCATCCGGAGAACCCCATTGTTTAGACTTCTGCTTGGTCTCCGGAGTGCTGTAATGGATCTATGTTTCATCCACAGTTACAAAAAGCCGCTAAAACTCTTTCGAATTGCGGTTAAACATCTCCAGACAATCCTTTGAAGTCGTCACACTATTACGTTTATGGTCAACTGAGAGGAAACGCGGCACCCATCTTGCGGACAGCTTTCTTAAACCCAACTGATCATTTAAAATCGAAATCACTCTGCCATATGAAATGCCTATGGCATCAACAATCTCACGCACTTTTACTCTTCGATCGGCCAACACCATATCGTGGATTTTTCCTACATTTTCGGGTGTATTGACCTCAATTGGCCTTCCAAAACGTTCAGCGTCATTTGTACTTGTGCGACCACAACGAAAGTCAGTAAACCACTTTTTACCATTGAAATCGATGGTGCATAGTCCCATAGTATTTATCAAGCTTTTCCTTGGTTTGATTGCCGGTTAATTTTCGCAAAAAATAATGTTTAATGTGAACTCGAAATTCACTGTTTTCCATTTTTAAAAAAATTCATGAGGTTGTATGTTTTGATCAGCTGTTAAACGCAAAGTAAATGACGGAACTTCCTCAAAACTTGACAGTAGTCTGTCAACAGGTGGTACTTGATGCGAGCAGTGTTGCATTTCATATAACTACGAGGGAGGTTCGAAAAGTTGCGGACTTATTGATCCGCCCTCGTATTTCACAACTCCTCTGGACGAAACAGATATATGATTTCCCCCAATATAATTGTTATGACTTACTGGAGAAACAAAGCATAACATCGAACAATGTATCTTCGATGGACAACTGAAGCGTTGTAGTTTGCTGCGCTTTTAGTTGTTATTTAAATGCAAGGCGAGACGGACGTGTTAGTAGACACTGAAAAGATAGACAAAAATTCCAACTTTTTTTTAAAATAAACTTTATGGATAAAACCAAAATCATAAAAGTTGCAAATTTACACAAAAAAGAGCTTTTGGAAACCATAAATATAAATTATAATGTACAAGTAATGTTTTACTGAGTAGAGTAACTACAACTCGGTTGCTATAACCGAAAGAACAGTTGGTGGAACCGTTTTTCGTTTATCACAAACGTTTTTTCAGCTTTAATTTTTCATAACTCGTTTACTGCAAATGTTTTTCAGTTCTTGCAAACGTTTTTTTTAGTTAGGATCAACTACAACTCGGTTGCTGTAACCGAGGGAACAGTTGGCGGAACCGTTTTTCGTTTCTCGCAAACGTTTTTTCAGCTTATGTTTTTCATATCTCGTTTGCTGCAAACATTTTTCGGTACTCCCAAACGAAATTACATGTATGGCTTAACAGAAGTTCGTTTCTCCCAACTACAGTCCCCAAACGAACTTCAGTTATCTGAGATTAAGGTTATCTGAAATTAATGTTAACGTTCTGTCAATAATGGTAAACACCAGTTCACTTTCTATGAAACTATTCGCCAAAGCGACTATGGTTTTTCAACCGACGGTTGTATTGGCTCAAACAAAGGCTAAAAATTAGAAGTTTACTTAGATACGAGGGCGGATCAATAAGTCTGTGGCTTTTTGAATGAAACACAGTTTTTTTTCAAAAAAAATTATTTTTCAACATAATCTCCTTTTAGCTCAATACACTTAGTCCAACGTTTCTCCAATTTTTGTATCCCTACCAAAAAATATGATTTTTCGGGGTCCATAACATAAGGATTTGTTTGATCAATAATTTCGTCGTAGGAGCTAAATCTCTTTCCACCGAGCCATTTCTTTAGGTTTAGAAATAGGAAATAGTCACTGGGGGCTAAGTCCGGGAATATGGTGGATGAGGTACCAATTCGTAGCCCAATTCATCGAATTTGCCATTGAGACTACACACGTGTGCACCCGTGCACTATCTTGATGAAAAATAACTTTTTTCTTGGCCATATGCTGTCGTTCTTTTAAATCCTCGTTAAATCGGTCCAATAAGATGGCATAATATTCGCAGTTTATTGTTTTCCCCTTTTGAAGGTAATCGATGTGGATTATCCCGCGTCATCCCAAAAAACTGTTGCCATCACCTTATTGGCCGACTAACTTACCTTGGCTTTCTTCGGAGACGGTTCATCCGGGGAACCCAATTGTTTAGACTGCTGCTTGGTCTCCGGAGTGTTATAGTGGATCCATGTTTCATCCACAGTTACAAAAAGCCGCTAAAACTCTTTCGAATTGCGGTTAAACATCTCCAGACAATCCTTTGAAGTCGTCACACTATTACGTTTATGGTCAATTGAGAGCAAACGCGGCACCAATCTTGCAGACAGCTTTCTTAAACCCAACTGATCATTTAAAATCGAAACCATTCTGCCATATGAAATGCCTATGGCATCAACAATCTCACGCAGTGCTGTAATGGATCTATGTTTCATCCACAGTTACAAAAAGCCGCAAAAACTCTTTCGAATTGCGGTTAAACATGTCCAGACAATCCTTTGAAGTCGTCACACTATTACGTTTATGGTCAATTGAGAGGAAACGCGGCACCCATCTTGCGGACAGCTTTCTTAAACCCAACTGATCATTTAAAATCGAAATCACTCTGCCATATGAAATGCCTATGGCATCAATAATCTCACGCAGTTTTACTCTTCGATCGACCAACACCATATCGTGGATTTTTCCTACATTTTCGGGTGTATTGACCTCAATTGGCCTTCCAAAACGTTCAGCGTCATTTGTACTTGTGCGACCACAACGAAAGTCAGTAAACCACTTTTTACCATTGAAATCGATGGTGCAGAGTCCCGTAGTATTTATCAAGCTTTTCCTTGGTTTGATTGCCGGTTAATTTTCGCAAAAAATAATGTTTAATGTGAACTAGAAATTCACTGTTTTCCATTTTTAAAAAAATTCATGAGGTTGTATGTTTTGATCAGCTGTTAAACGCAAAGTAAATGACGGAACTTCCTCAAAACTTGACAGTAGTCTGTCAACAGGTGGTTCTTGATGCGAGCAGTGTTGCATTTCATATAACTACGAGGGAGGGTTGAAAAGTTGCGGACTTATTGATCCCCCTTCGTATTTCACAACTCCTCTGGACGAAACAAATATATGATTTCCCGCAATATAATTGTTATGACTTACTGGAGAAACAAAGCATAACATCGAACAATTTATCTTCGATGGACAACTGAAGCGTTGTAGTTTGCTGCGCTTTTAGTTGTTATTTAAATGCAAGGCGAGACGGACGTGTTAGTAGACACTGAAAAGATAGACAAAAATTCCAACTTTTTTTAAAACAAACTTTATGGGTAAAACCAAAATCATAAAGTTGGAAATTTACACAAAAAAGAGCTTATGGAAACCATAAATATAAATTTTAATGTACAAGTAATGTTGTACTGAGTAGAGTAACTACGACTCGGTTGCTGTAGCCGAGGGAACAGTTGGCTTAACCGTTTTTCGTTTCTCGCAAACGTTTTTTTCAGCTTGTATTTTTCATAACTCGTTTGCTGCAAACATTTTTCGGTTCTCCCAAACGAAATGACATGTATGGCTTAACAGAAGTTCGCTTCTCCCAACTACAGTCCCCAAACGAACTTCAGTTATCTGAGATTTCGTTTGGGAGGAGCGAGTTTTTTCTTTGCGTGTACTACCGGCATTGTTTCCAGTACTCACTAGAAATTCTATTTTCAGACTCCCGTCTGATGGTAACTAAATTAAGCAGATGGGTGGGCAAGCAATCAAAGAAAATATCCAGTTCCGGAAAATAGCAGTTCACGGAGCGTGTATCTCTGACCCGCCATAGACGGATACACTACAAATACGAGACCGCTACTGTTTATAATGATAATGAAAATATACAGAAAAATAAAGCAGTAAACTCTCCTATTGTCCAGTGTCCAACTGCAAATGTCATCGAAAATTATATGGCTGCCATTACCGCTGTCCAGGAAATGGGATGGACAGAACATGAAAGTACAAGGATGGCATCTACTACAGCTGGCATGAAAAAAGTCATGAATTTATTCGCGAATTTGTGGCTGGGAAAGACTACTACATCTCGTCGTTCATCCCGGTGAGTGAACGTATCAACCATCGTGTAAAGCTTTTGAAGACGTACCTGTTGGAAGCCAATCCCTGCGAAACTTGAATCGAAAAGGCAAATGATCACTCCGTTTTGCGGTATATGCTATCATCGTTTTGTATTGTTCATAACTCAAATGCGTTGTAACTGCTCGACATCGTAAATTTTACCAGTAAGAGATTGCATACACGCTGAAAAATGTGTCTTTATTTGTTGTTTGGATGCAAATATAACGTGTTTGTCTCCAAACACATTGTGATTCCTATTCAATATAACATGTTTGAGAAACAATGATTAGTAGGTTATAATATCTGTTTTGGTGGCCTAAATGTAGCTTTGATTGTTGAAAACTGCTGAAAACAAACACATGACAGACAACAAAAGAAACAACAAGGAAGCAGATCTTCAATTCTTGAAACAGTGCTTGCAAACCTATACATGTTTCCTGCAATATGTTGCTGGGGCCGTTATTTTCCAGCTCGTACAAATTACCAGAATTGTCAGTACAACTATTTCCGAAGAAGTATTGAAAAGTTAAATGGTGCACCATGAAATTTTGCGTATTGGTGTTATTCATAATTTATGAACATTTAGTACCATATTAGCTCTTCTTTCATTAGTACGATGGCAATATGTCCCACTAGAAACCGAGAACTAAACCGGCAATTATTCAGGATTATTTTTGTGTTTGGCAATTCTGCCCACTGACATTCGGATGCTCATTCATGAAGTTATGAAGTCACAGAATTTAGTCAGAGAATTTAAAGACAAAACTTTAAAAATTCTCAGACGTTTACACGCTGAAAAATGTGTCTTTTTTTGTTGTTTGGAAGCAAACATTATGTTTGCTATTCAATATAACATGTTTGAGAAACAATGATTAATAGGTTATAATATCTGTTTTTGTGACCCAAATGTTGCTTTGATTCTTGAAAACTGCTGGAAACAAAAACGTGACAGCTATCAAAGGAACAACAAGGCAGCAGATCTTCAATTCATGAAAACAGTGCTTGCAAACATGTTCATGTTTCCTGCATGTATTTTTACCAGAATTGTCCGTACAACTATTTCCGAAGAAGTCCTGAAAAGTCAAATGGTGCACCACTACATTTTGCGTCTTGGTGTCATAGAAAGGAAGTTATTCATAATTAATTAATACTTAGTTATTAGCTCTTCTTTTGTTATGTCCCACTAAAAGCCGAGAACTAAACCGGCAACTGTTCCGGGTTTGTTTTTGCGTTTGGCAATTCCGCCTACTTACTTTCGGATGCTTATTCACGAAGTTATGAAGTCACAGAATGTAGTCAGAGCCTTTGAAACCTAAATTTAAAAAATTCTCAGAAGTTCACACGCTGAAAAATGTGTCTTTTTTGTTGTTTGGATGCAAATGTAACATGTTTGCAGCTTGTCGCAAATATAGTATACTTGTGTTCAAACACATTGTGGTTGCTGCTATTCAATATAAATATGTTTGAGAAAAAATTATTAATAGGTTATAATATCTGTTTTTGTGACCCAAATGTAGCTTTGATTGTTGAAAACTGCTGAAAACAAAAACATGACAGACAACAAAGAAACTACAATGCAGCAGATCTTCAATTCATGAAAACCGTGCTTGCAAACCTATACATGTTTCCTGCAATATGTTGCTGGGGCCGTTATTTTTCAGCGCGTACAAATTACCACAAGTGTCAGTACAACTATATCCGAAGAAGTAATGAAAACTTAAATGGTGCACCACGAAATTTTGCGTATTGGTGTCGTAGAAAGAAAGTTATTCATAATTTATTGATAGTTAGTACCATATTAGCTCTTCTTTCTTTAGTACGATGGTAATATGTCCCACTAAGATCCGAGAACTAAACCGGCAACCATTCCGGATTATTTCTGCGTTTGGCAATTTCGCCGACTTGCTTCATGCTCATTTATGAAGTTACGAAGTCACAGAATTCAGTTAGAGCATTTAAAGACAAAACTTTAGAAATTCCGAGAAGTTTACACGCTGAAAAATGTGTCTTTTTTGTTGTTTGGATGCAAATATAATGGGTTTGTAGCTTGTCACATATATATGTAGAATACTCACGTTGCATTTGTAATTCAATATTATATGTTTGGGACACAATGATTAATAGATTATAATACATGTATATTATCGCAGTGAGACTTTTAACCTTGAAATGAGGCATTATTTTATGTTTGTAAAACTCTTCATAATGTTTTCACAATTTCTCTCAGTGTATGTGCTTTAATATGTCCATTTCACTTTTCGACACGAATCAAAGACAAGGCAGTGACAGAAAACAATACAACTCATTTTCCTTTTTTTGTCCGTCCAATGGTCCATCAAAGACGTGACGCTCATTATTTTCTTTTCTCCACACATGTATAATTGTGATAAAACAACAGAAGACGCTTCCAAAAAGAAAATGAAATTTGTCATGCACTTGTCAACAATCGCTGCAGCGGCAGCAACAAGAGCCCGCCAATGGTGATAAGTACCCCAGCTCTGAAAAGTGAGTGAAGGACTGACTCCAAAATGCTGAAAGTGATTGAAAAGTAAAGATAATGCATAACAAATTTTCCCCGGGATGACATTTAACTAAAACGAGTGCAGTTGTAGCTAGCAAAGGACACCAATGCGATGTCATTGTATGTTTAAAATTATTAATTTGGCCAATTAATCAGTAGCATTTGATTACATTTAAAAGTAGTTAGAGATGGCATCAAAGAAAATCGCTATTGAACCAATAAATTTCTGATTTCTGTTGTTTGATGAGAAATATTTATTTTACACTTAATTTCTTTATTATGTGATGTTTTGTTTGAGCGGGAGAATACTCGTGGATGAGGAGCATTTATATCAGATCTTTCGCCGGAGTTTATCAAACTGATCTGAGTCTGTAAATGTTTCAGCTCTGCTGTAGCAAGTGGATTCCTTTGTTTATGGCTGTTGAATGTGTCTTTTGACAGGTTGTAAATGTTTATAAGCCAAGTGCTAATAGTGTGACTACACTATTATTTTGTTTTAATTTCTTACCCTACTCTCTGAACAATGAGAGACGATCACTTGGTAATGTGTCTGTGACATGAATAAAAGGAATAAGATTAAAGGTTTACTGAACTCTAATTTATTATGAAGCTACAGTTTAAAAACTGTGATATAAAGCTCTGAAATTTTTCATGGAAAGGACTCAATTCAAAATTATGTAGAATGGACTATACAAATATACTCATAACTATTGTTGAAATTGATAAATATCTTGAATTCCAACCTTTTTTTGAAATCCAATTGAAAATGGTAGCAGTAGTAGTTTAGGAAAGTATAGGTCATCAGACATTTCGTTCACCACCAATCAGAATTCTCTTCCAGATTCACGCACAGCAAAATTGTGCGTATTAACTCTTTGCTTGATTGAAGAAACTATTTGATTGACTTTCCTAATGTAACAACTTCTTCTTCTTCTTCGTCATTCACTCATCGTCATATTTTCCTTACATTCTCGTGTGCACAGTTTTAATATCTCTTGCTCTCATCTATCTACCTCGGCTACTTGGCCATCATAAATGTTTATTACCATTTTGATACCTGTGTAATGAAGATGAAACAACTATACCGACTCCAAATTGTCTTTCATTTCTTAGCCACCATTGCCCGCCGCCGCCGCCGCCACCGCCACAATTGATGATTTTGCCAAGAATGCATTCAGTTGGCCAAAGTGGATGTTGGCTTCTGAGTGATGGAAACAAATCAATTTCATTGAGTTGACTTAAAGGTTTCCAGTAGCTGCGCTGATTGATGGTGGCAGAAGTAGTAGATGGAAACAAACAATTTTTAGCACTTTACATTGTTAACAATGTAGGGAGCAGGGTTTCGCCTGGGAGTTATATGAGCTTGATGTTGAATCATAAATTAATACGAAGGTGTTGTGTGGAAATGGACAGTGGCACAAAGGGGGATAATTCAAAAATTTCAAAAGTTTTAATGAAATTAATTTAGTAAAAGCTCAGACTTACCATAAATAGAGTTTAAATGTATGAAAATAAATTCCAAATAGCTCCCATACAGAGATAGGAGAGATATTTCCACAATTATTTCGAGTTAAGGACTTGCTGAAGTTGAACATCATATCCGATAGAGTAGGTGAAACTATTACTACTTCTAATAGTGGGAAACGTTGCGGGAAGACATGTCGTTGAATGTTGTCGTCCCGAACCGGCTTCGCATATCCATTAGCCGCTCACATAAATCTTTGCACAAAGCAACGCCACCCCATTTGTTTGAAGAAAAATTCGTTAATCTAGATGATGTCAGTATCCACTAACATTTGGAATCTCAATATTATAATGTCATATTCTACAGCTCTAAATACAGCTTTGACCAGTACAGCAATTGTAGTAGGATGAACCGACTTAGACATACCCGCACCCTAAGTCATCCATTGAGACCGGGTTCTATTAAAAACCACACAGAGTTGCATTTCGTTAAATATTATAACCAATTGTCCGCCCAACTTTTGTACGGGAGGTAGCCAAGTGGACATGGCCAAGTTTTTCATTCATTATAACACAATAGCTTTTGACAAAATATTGATCAGTACTAAATTTAGTTAAGATCGGTTGTGGTTTATGGGCGATATCGAGTCGGCCAAGCGGAAAGCCGCCCAACTGATGTATGGGAGGTACGAAAATGGGCGTGCTACAGTACTTAATGTTTAATTTTTAAGAAAACATTGGCTAGTATCGAATTTCATTGAAGTCGGTTGTACGTTACGATAGTTATCGTGTCGTTTAACCGGTTATCCGCCCGTGTGGAAGGGACCAGAATCGGTGTGGCAAAACCACTCATTTTCCACAGGAGAGTGGAATTGGACTAAATATTGTCCAGAAAATTTCATAAAGATTGGTTAGGTTTTGCCTGACTTATCGTGCCGAACAACCAGACGGTCATATAGCTTTTGTATGGGAGATACCAATATGGGCGTGGCAAAATCACTCTTGTCTTAATCGGTGATTGGCGGTTGATGACGTGAAGTCGTAGACCTAATTTCATTACGGTCGGTAGTGTTTCACGCGATTTGTCGGATTAGCAATCCGGACGACCACCAAGCTTTTGCAAGGGCGTGGCAATATTGCCAATTTTCGCCAATTAAGTAGAAAATTGCAGATTATTAACCAATGTTTGAGTTGTTGCTAATCACATCTGCCAGAAAAAAGTTTTAGAAGAAACATGATTTTGTACTAAAGATATCGATTTGTATGGGAGGAACCAGTAGGGGCGTGATCAAAATGTCCATTTTCAATTCCTTACTAAGTTTGGACAAATAATAGTCACTGAAAAAATTTCGTTGTGATCGGTAAAGATTTACGGCAGATATCGAGTTGACCAGCCAACCAGCCAGACATACAGACGTGCATGGCTCAATCGTCTTAAAAAGTCCCAAAACGAGTATCGTCCAAAGATACTGAGGGTCTAATATGGTAATGGAAGGTAAGTTATGGTAAGGTAGGGTAAAGAAAGGTATGTTAAGGTACGGTAAGGAAAGTAAGTATGACAGTATAGGGAAATGTAAGGTAAGGAAAAGTAAGGTAAGGTAATGTGGAACAATTGTTCCAAATTAAATGATTTATACTCCTATCCCTATGGGTGAGGGTATACAAATCGCCGGCAAGTCTGGTAAGGTAAGGTAGGGGAAGGTAAGTTATGGTAAGGTAAGGTAAAGTAAGATAGAGTAAAGTAAGATAGAGTAAAGTAAGGTATGGTAAGATAAGGTAAAATAAGGTATTAAGATAAGGTAAGGTAAGGTAAGGTACGGTAAGGTAAGGAGAGGGAATGTTAGAGAACGTAAGGTAAGGTAAGGAAAGTAAGTTTGACAATGTAAGGAAATATAAGGTAAGGAAAAGTAAGTTAAGCTAAAGTGGAACAAAAGTGGAAACGTCATCCAAAACTACAACTATACTTGTTTATGTGTTTTGGACTCCTAAACACAAAAGTCAATGTACATTTTTTTACAGTATGGTTGTTGCGATTCGTTATATTTCTCAAAAATTAAGACAAAGATTTAAAAAATTCTAAATAAGCCCACCCATTAATTATACACTCCGGTTCACTTATTTAAAGGCACTAACAATTCCATATTAAGCAGAGTGTATCTTTTGCAGTTTGTAACCGATTGCAGGATTTTAAAATGGAAATAGAAGCTAGATATCTTGAGATATAAGAAATCATGACAATAGTGATTTCTTAACCAAATAACTTTTTATGAGCAATTTATAAAAAAGTCAACAAATTTGTTATTTTTTTGGTTCACTTGAATAATAAATATTTTTTTTCGCAATAGCTAATAAAATTGGACGGAGCCCAACAGTTGTCGACAACTACATCAAGGACCCCGAGGGTTATGGAAAAAATGTTAAAGGAAGGATTTCATTGTCTTTATCTACGTATGAGAAAAGAAAATCATCAGAATTGCTTCTAATTCTGCCTTATCCTTGTCAAAACTAAGAGCTCAAGCTGGAGTGGAATCGAGCAAGGTCTCAGTACGCAGAGTAATAAAGAGCTTTGAGTATCTTAAATACCTGAAATTATAAAAAAACGCCGCCACTTAATGCTCCTCGTAAAGAAAAGCGGCTTCAATTGGCAAGAGATTACATGGTATGGGAGTGCAGCCAAGAGGTCATGTAAATGACTGGAGAACCGTTGCATTTACGGGCGAGAAGAAGTTTAGTTTGGATCGGCCTGATGGCTACAACTATTATTTCCATGATCTGCGCAAAGAAAATGTTTTTTTGAATCGACATTACAGGCGAGAGGGCGGCGTTATGGTGTGGGGTGCTATTACGTAGTATGGCACTATCGATCTTGAATTTCAAAGTGCAAAAATGACTGGTGCAAGCTATAAAACGGTATTGGAATCGGCTTTTCCGAAGTTCACTGAACTATATGGTCCCATATCTTGGATATTAAAAAAAAAAAAAAAATGGTTTCCCATTACATCCCATGAAGGTACCGGGGAGAACTTCTCACAATCACTGAGCTGTGCGCTTTCCAGTTTTCACTCTCTGATTGGACCTACAGTTTTACACCGATTCCGAACGGTATTTTGAGAAGCTTTTTCATGGCTATATACTCGATAGTGTCGCCGTCACTAAGCGAGGTGACCGTCGTCGAAAGAAATTTTTTAAGGTGGTTGGAGCAGGGATCGAACCCAGGATCTCCTGTACAAGAGGCGCGCACACTACCCATTGCACCACCGACGGTCACATATTGCCACAGGATAATGCCCCTATACACAACGGCAGAGTAGTAAAGGAGTTCATTGCAAGCCAAAATTTTAATATTCTTGACAGGATGGCCAGTCGAGGTTCGCCAGATCAAAACATTATGGAAAATGTACAATTTGATGACAAGCAGTCAATAATTCAGGCCATTAATTATTCTTGGATTCAAATTTCGTTGGATTACATAAATTCTCTTTATCTCTCAATGAAAACCCGAATATTTGAAGTTATTGTACCCATTACTAATAGTTCTTAAATAAAGTAAAATAAATTAAAAAAGTAAGAAAAACTATTTTTCATTAAAATTAGTTAAATTTCCTTTATTCAAGTAAACCAAAAAAATAGCGCATTTTTGGAATTTTTTTATAAATTGCTCAAAAAAATTCTTTGGTTAAGAACCCACTATTGTCATGATTGTTTTTATAGCTCAAGATGTCTAGCTTCCATTTCCATTTTAAAAATTTTCAATCGGGTACAAATTGCAAAAGATACAGGCTGCGGAATATGGAATTTTTAGTGCCTTTAAATAATTGATCCGGAGGTATGTTTGCCAATGTTAATTGGTTTGCGAGTTCAGAAGATATTGACGTTCGAAAACAGACATTTAATGGGGTTTATATTTTATTTTACTTTATAGATTTTCGCTAAGAATTTTCATCTTAAGATCTAATGTGGCTCGAGTATATATACATACATATAACAAACAAACATAACATGGTTTACCTCACAATCAGTGAACTGTGCGCTTTCTATTTTGTACACTCACTGATTGGGGCCTACAGTTACCGGTTCCGAACGGTATTTTGAGAAGCATTTTCATGGCCAAGTACTCGATAGTGTCGCCATCACTAAGGGAGCTGACCACCATAGAAAGAAATGTATGGTGGTCTAAGCAGGCATCGAACCCACGTTCTCATGTACAAGAGCCGCGCACACTGCCCATTGCACCACCGACGGCCACACACATATAAATAACAGGTAACGGCCACCGACGGCCACACACATATATATAACAGGTAATGTCGTAATGTGAGTTCGTTAGAAATGAAAAATGAGTTGTTTTCGCGAAAAGTTTATTTGAAGATGTAAAATTTATTACATTAAGTTGTAAAAATTATATTGGTCAAATAGCAACCACCCGAATTGATGCACATTTGTGCTCATTTTGCGGCATTTTTCATTGCTGCCCGCAAAACATCTGGCTCCAAATATCCCTTCTCAGGTTGCGACGTGACTATACTGCCGAATGGATCCAATCTTCATCATCCGGAAGTTTAGATCGTGTTGTAAAGAATTTGGCTCGAGTAATGTAACTACAACCAAAAATCACAAAAAAGTTCATATAGCTTCTATGAAAACAATAATAGTACTCAAAAATATTTTATGCCAATTTCCGTGTTTAAAAACTGTATTTCGATCACTAAGTTTTAGTTTAAAACCAGTACATAAGTTTCAGTCGGGTGAACCGACTTAATCATACCCTCACCATACCGTACCTCATCCATTGCGTGGGAGTTCTGGTAAAAAACGCCCATACTCAAAAGTGACGATATTCAACAGCAGATTTTGCGCTAAATATTATTGAATACCCAAATTAGTTAGGTATTCAATTAGAACAACCAGACGGTCATATAGCTTTTGTATGGGAGGTACCAACATGGGCGTGGCAAAATCACCCTTGTCTTAATCGGTGATTGGCGGTTGATGTCGTGAAGTCGTAGACCTAATTTCATTACGGTCGGAAGTGTTTCACGCGATTTGTCGGATTAGTAACCCGGACGACCACCAAGCTTTTGCAAGGGAGGTACCAGAATGGGCGTGACAATCTCAGTTAAGTAGGCATTTACAGATTACTAACCGGTGTGAGAGTTGAAGCTAATCACATCTACCAGAAGAAAAGTTTGAAAGAAATCTGATTTTGTGCTAAATGTGTCGATTTGTATGGGAGGTACCCAAAAACTCCCATTTTCAATCTCAAACTCAATATTGGCAAATAATAGTCACAGACAAAGTTTCATTGTCATCTGTAAAGATTTACAGCAGTTATCGTGTTGACCAGCCAGCCAGCCAGCCAGACAGACAGATAGACGGACATGGCTCAAACGTCTTAAAACGAATTTCGTCCAAAGATACTAAGGGTCTAATTTGGATCCTTCTATGTGTTACATTTTCTTACGTATTAAACGATATATACCCCAATCCTATGGTGAGGTTATAAAAATCCAATGAGTGTTCGAACTAACTGGCGATGTGTTATCACCTTTTGGTTACACGGTACCTGTTCGATTTCTATGAACACATTTGTAAATGTTACATTGGACAATAAAAAACCAGCGTTCAAACATATGATGACGTTACATTTAAACAATATTAATACTTAAAATTATTTAAAGACCAGTGCAAGCACATGTGCCATTATTTTCTTGCTTCCCAATGTTCCATATGAATCCGTTACGAATTCGAGACGGATTCGTTTCTGCGGACATTTTGTCCGAAACGGACGTCCATTACTGACTCATAACGATTTCGTTTTCGTATGAAATTCCTCCCGAAAAGACGAATGGTTTTTCTACTTTTTCGGATCCGTCTCGAACTCGTAACGAAATTCATATTCGAATCCGTTTCGGATTCGTTTTTTTGGAAATAAAATGAATTGGAGACGGAAAATAAATGAATTCGAAGCGCTTTCACTAATTCGCTTTTTTATGCTTTTACGGATTCGTAACGGGTTCAAAACGGATTCGCATCCGTTTTTGTGCAAATTGGGTTAATACTTTTTGTTTTATTCCCACAAAAAACAAAGAGAAGGCAAAGCAAAAGCCACATGTCCATACATACATTGTTATGTTCGTACAGACGCTACACAAGTTCACACAATTTTCGATGCTCTCTTAATATCTCGGTCAAATTAGTGTTCTATATAGGGGTGGGTCATCCTTATCATTTTGGGGTATGAAACATAAATGTTGGCCGATTCTGAGACCTACCCGATAGGCACACAAAATTTCATACAAATCGGTCCAGCCGTTTCGGAGGAGTTTAACGCCAAACAATCTGTGATCGTAATCCATGAATGAGAGATAATAAGATTGCGCCTTGCGTACGTCCGTTATGTTTGAATGAATTCTCTCACTCTCTCTGTGACGTCAGGTTAGCTACAATTTGTTTTGCACAGTATGCATACTATGCTAATCTGATGGCACGCCCGGTCTTTATAAACATTTTCTTGAAAATATTATTAAAAATGGTAGTTCTGTCTATAAAATATATCCCGAATAAAATTGTCTGCAAAAAACATTAAATTATCCAACATTTTACTCTAAGAAATTCATATATCTTTAAATGCATTACAAATTTTAGCTTTCCAAAAGAGTCATCATATTTTTTCTAGACTTTTTTTTATTTTTCACAAACATTTCACTGCTATTTACAACAATTTCTTCTGATTTTATAGTTTTTGCTGAATCTTCAGACATATTTCACAATTTACTAATGCATACTCGCTAACGTGACGTAGATGCGCAGAGAGAGAACAGTTTTTAAGCACCATTAGCGTAATCTTATTATTTCTTTCATTCATGAGCGTAATCGGACAAACTCTGTTGGGATGTGTTCACTTTGTGAGTTTAGTCCCTACCCGCGCCTATAGATGTTAACACAACAAAAATATTACCTCTCCCAATTCTTCCACGAATTTTAACAAGAGTACGATTTTCATAATACTATCAAGTATCTTCACAAAAGTCCTTACAAACCCCGGTTCCTGTATTAACACATTTGTGCATACCTGATGTTTCTTGCAACCATAAAAATCTTAACATCACAAACAATTTACAATTCAATTTACATGTGTACATATGAATCAAAATGTCGATAAAACAACAAAGACAAATGCATTATGGTCCTTTTTCCTTGTAAATATCCTGCACTTTTATAAAGTTATGACTTAATTTAACTTTTGTTGTACCAATGACAGTTTGTAGGCATCTCGTTACATTATCACAAGCAGTAGTTACAAGGAACGAGTCACACCTTCAAAACTGTAATCATTAAACCATGTCGGTGAATCCTGAAAAGGACATGACGTGTAGCTTTTTAACATTATCCTCTCCTGGCTTGAGCGGTAATCAAAAATTTCGGTAGATATTTTTAATGTCACCAAAAAAACATATAACACAACGTAATACAACATAATATGAATTTATATCAATCAACCAGAGATAGGATTCTTTTTAGTTTTGTGTCTATTAGCATTTCATATCGAAACCCACAATATTTGGTATATTTTTATCTTTCTACCCATTTAATTAAAGTAAAAATTATTTTTGCTGAATCATCTCAATCCTGAAATAATTTTAGTATTTCCGTTAAAAGTGTGTACCTATGCGTACCTATGCCATTTATTGTATTTTGTATATTTGTGTTCAAAAGAATGTCATTCCATGATCCTGTATATTAGGGCAAATATTATACGAAAAGTGTGTTTAGAGTTGGAATGATAGCAAACTAACTTTGTATATAACCAAGCAATCTCCCAAATTGTGACCGTCGGTGGTGCAATGGGTAGTGTGCGCGCCTCTTGTACAGGAGATCCTGGGTTCGATCCCTGCTCCAACCACCTTAAAATTTCTTTCGACGACGGTCACCTCGCTTAGTGACGGCGACACTATCGAGTATATAGCCATGAAAAAGCTTCTCAAAATACCGTTCGGAATCGGTGTAAAACTGTAGGTCCCAATCAGTGAGTGAAAACTAGAAAGCGCACAGCTCAGTGATTGTGAGAAGTTCTCCCCGGTCCCTTCATGGGATGTAATGGGAAACCATTTATTTATTTTATAATCTCCCAAATTGTTCAGTTTCTATTGAGGTGTTTTAAATTTCAATTGATATCTTTTAAATACCTATTGATGTCTTTTGAATTTAATATTTCATATAAAATTAAGTTTTAAATTTCATGTATTTTAAAATTCAAATAGACTTTTTAAATTTCAATAGATGATTTTCCAATTGCAATTGGTGATGATGTAGACATGATTTTTATTGTTGCTTGAAAGAAAAAAAATTAATGCATGCAATAAAATTGTCTTCAGGTTGCTCGTGCTCTACGTTAAAATTCACTAGGCTGATTTTATTTATTTGGCCTGTTTTTCATCTGCGCCAGAAAGCAAGACCGGTTGTAAGAGGGTCTGATATAGTTGGATCTTCGTTTCTCGAGAGGGAACATATTGATGTGAATAATAATGCGGGTGGGAATCTGTGTATTAGTGGAAACGTAGCAGACTCTGATTCTGCGTTTAGACCCAAACTCAGTGCACTCAGTCGGAGTTTTAGTTATAGCTAGGACCTATTTCCGACATCGATTTTTGTAATTTTTATAATTATTTATATGAGTTTTACCACCTCTTCTTAAAGCGATGGCCTTTGTATTTAATTCATTATTATCATTTTCATAATGACACCCTATTGCCAGCAAGGGTGTTTACTGTATTTTTGTTTTTTTTTTGATAGACAGAAATATACTATTTGTGGCATGTGGCCACCATCTACAATCAAAATCATTCACTCATTTGTTTCATTTGTTTCATTTGCCCAGTCAATGACTTGCAGGATTTGTCTATTCCTGTTAATTTCATATCAAAATAAGACTATACACAAAAACCAAAAAAGGACTTCAATTCTTGGTATATTAACTTCTGTTTATCAGTCCTCGTGTTGTGTTTTATATAAAAAAGATAATATCCATTTTTTTATAATCATTGTCACACTTTAGTTTGAATGAAATATTAAATCGACGTTAATGTGAGCATCGTCCTCCCTAGTGTGAACAATAATAAAAACCAAACAAAGGACATTTGAATTCAAATAATTTCAGTTAATATTTTAAAATTTTATTTTAAATTTGAAATATAGTCTGCGATTTGCAAAAAAAAACATATCCACTAAACCTCTTAACCCTTTGACGACCACAGGCAAGTATGTTTGCTGTTGGGTTTTTGGCACCTATAATTGTACGAGGGCGGATCAATAAGCCCGTGACTTTTCGAATGAAACAAAGTTTTTTTTTTGCAAAAAAAAAGTTATCTTTCAACATAATCTCCTTTTAGCTCAATACACTTAGTCCAAAGTTTCTCCAATTTTTGTATCCCGTCCAAAAATAGGATTTTTCAAGGTACATAACATAGGCATTTGTTTGATCAATAATTTCATCTTTGGAGCTAAATCTTTTCCACCGAGCCAATTTTTTAGGTTTGGAAATAGGAAATAGTCACTGGACGCTAAATCCGGAGAATACAGCGGATGAGGTATCAATTCGTAGCCCAATTCATGGAATTTTGCCAGTGAGATTACACACATGTGCACCCGTGCATTATCTTGATGAAAAATAACTTTTTTCTTCGCCATATGCTGTCGTTCTTTTAAATCCTCGTTAAATAGGTCCAATAAGATGGCATAATATTCGCCGTTTATTGTTTTTCCGTTTGGAAGGTAATCAATGTGGATTATCCAGCGTGCATCCCAAAAAACTGTCGCCATCACCTTATTGGCCTACTAACTTACCTTGGCTTTCTTCGGAGACGGTTCATCCGGGGAACCCAATTGTTTAGACTGCTGCTTGGTCTCCGGAGTGTTACAGTGGATCCACGTTTCATCCACAGTTACAAAAAGCCGCAAAAACTCTTTCGAATTGCGGTTAAACATCTCCAGACAATCCTTTGAAGTCGTCACATTATTACGTTTATGGTCAATTGAGAGGAAACGCCGCACCCATCTTGCGGACAGCTTTCTTAAACCCAACTGATCATTTAAAATCGAAATCACTCTGCCATATGAAATGCCTATGGCATCTACAATCTCATGCACTTTTACTCTTCGATCGGCCAACACCATATCGTGGATTTTTCCTACATTTTCGGGTGTATTGACCTTAATTGGCCGTCCAGAACTATCAGCGTCATTTGTACAAGTGCGACCACAACGAAAGTCAGTAAACCACTTTTTTACCATTGAAATCGATGGTGCTGAGTCCCCATACTATTTATCAAACTTATCCTTGGTTTGATTGCCGGTTAATTTTCGCAAAAAATAATGTTTAATGAGAACTCCAAATTCACTTTTTTCCATTTTTAAAAAAATGCACGAGGTTGTATGTTTTGAACAGCTGTTAAACGTAAAGTAAATGGCGGAACTTGTTCAAAATTCGACAGCAGTCTACTAGCAGGTGGTACTTGATGGGAGCTGTGTTGCATTTCATATTTCGGACCGGTTCTTGTTGTGAGCAAATTGCTGACCCATAGAGGCTTAAGTGAAATATCTTATGCCAAGAATATAAAAATAATAAAAATGCACATTTTCTGCCGAGTTCGGTTCCGAGAAGAACCGGGTATTTGGACCGGTCCGGTTCTTAGCAAAAAACTGCCCCAAAGAGGCTTAAGTGAAATATCTAATTAAAATAATATAAAATTTGATAAAAATAAACATTTTCTGCCGAGTTCGGTTCCGAGAAGAACCGGGTATTTGGACCGGTACCGTTTCTCAGCAAATTGCTGTGCCAAAGAGGTTTAAGTGGAATATCTTATTATAAGAATATAACATTAGTTAAAAATACACTTTTTCGTACCCTCACCCACCCAACGGGTAACACATTTTGGTCCTTTGGAAGCGAGTCCTCTTATTCAGGAACCGTTTCACGGTGCCTTCAACCGGTTTTACAGATCCTGTAGAATCGACTTTCGGTCTTTTTGGAACCATTTTCGGTTCATTTGAACCCACTTATCGGACCTTAAAGAAACGTTTTCGATTCATTTGGACCCGTCTCCAGGTACTTGTAAGCCCCGGTCCGGTCAGTTCTTGTAAATAACCGGTTCTTTTGAACCGTTCCTCGATTCTGTGCATCAGTAGTAGGGACAACAATGGTATAGTAGATGTCAAGTTTCTAAATGATCCGATTTGACCCCTATCAGCCATCAAATTGGGCCAAAAGTTGGTCTTAATACAAATGGATGCAACGGGTCGAAAAAAGCGGCACGTGGGGGAAGCGTCATGTAGGTTTGGAGATCATACCTTAACTTTTAAAAAATTTAACGTCTAATTTCAAAATGCTTACTTGGACTACACATATGATTGGCAAAAATGCATGTCTTGTAGCACAAAGTTGGAAAATTTTAAAAAAATTTACCAAAAGCCCCATTTTTTTGCGGCTCTGCTATAACAAAAAAATAGTTTCCCATTACATCCATCGTTTCTAACGGATCATTTGGGTATATCCGCTGAAATGCCGCTGAAATATAGAACTAAAAAGCTATATTAAAATCAAATGTAAACATTTAGGGCATACTTTTAGCTTACCTTTGATAGCTGCTGCCACTATTAAGCCTTTAGCTGCCTTTTTCTCTTTGGACCCAAACCAAGTCAAGTGCAGTGCCACTTGATCATCAAGGACACTGCGAATCGGATCAGAGAAAGCGAAAACCGATGTTCCGTACTCAAACCGGATCCGAATCGGATTAGAGAAAATGAAATCCGATGTTCCGGACTCAACCCGGATCAGAGAAAGCGAAATCCGATGTTCCGGACTCAAACCGTATCCGAATCGGATCAGCGTAAGCGGAATCCGACGCGTCGGACTCAAATCGGATCCGAATCGGATCCGAGTCCGACTTTGTGCTTATTGGGCATATAGAAATTTCCAAATATCAGATGTATGTATGTTTAAGTTAATTTATGTCATCCGCAATAATAGTTCCTTCAGACACCTGTCCTCAATTTTTTGCGTATGTTTGTGAAGGCGTCAATAGTGACGTCCGATTCAATGATTGTATTTAAAACTCTCACTTCCACTTCTATATAGTACGACCTATTTTCAATTTGTCAATAACATCGACAAATAATTCTGATGCATGATAATTATGAATTCTAAATATAAAAAGCTTCTCAAATTGCCGTGCGGAATCGGTGTAAAACTTTAGATCCCAATCAGTGAGTGAAAACTGGTAAGCGCACAGCTCAGTGATTGTGAGAAGTTCTCCCCAGTCCCTTCATGGGATGTAATGGGAAACCATTTATTTATTTATAATTAAAATATAGACTTTATTGTAGAATTTCTAATGCCTGAATTGATTTTCGACTAATATTTTCCCTGTGTGTATCAATGAACGATTTTATTGAGTACTGACATTTTTCAGGAACCAATATTTTTGTTAAAATTTTACTGTCGTTTCTTTCCTTGTAGCTAAAATACTTAGGATGTCACCTGCTCATTTTCGTCTAGCACCAACGCGAGCTAATTTCACAGCTGTACAAAAGTTAACTTTTTAGGGTCCAGCACAAATTTGAATATGGCTTCAGATCATACATGGGGCAAATTAATTATATGACAATTAAAATATGTAGTTTAATTTGAATTTTCTGTCCAAATGCAAATTCAAAAAACTTCCAATACCATTGGCAATTGTTCTTATTTCCAAAGCATTTTCTTCATATCTGGCAATTTTGGGTTTCAAATATTTTATACAGTACTGGTTTATGAATTTGAAAGTACTACAAGGCAATACCTATCGTAGCCACAAACCTCTATATATAAAATACTTTAAAAACAGAATTACCAGTAGTCAAACAAATTCAAAATAATTAAAAGCATTCCCATATTTCATTACAATTGGCATCCGATTCCACAACCTGCATTTGCATTGCCTGAGTAAATAAAAATAAATAAATTGTTTCCCATTAGATCCCAGGAAGGGACAGGGGAGAACTTCTCACAATCACTGAGCTGTGCGCTTTCCAGTTTTCACTCACTGATTGGGACCTACAGTTTTACACCGATTCCGAACGGTATTTTGAGAAGCTTTTTCATGGCTATATACTCGATAGTGTCGCCGTCACTATGCGAGGTGACCGCCGCCGAAAGAAATTTTTAAGGTGGTCAGAGCAGGGTTCGAACCCAGGATCTCATGTACAAGAGCCGCGCACACAATGGTGAGTGTTAGTGATGGCCAGTAAATGCAAATTCAAAATTTTGTAATTGGCATTGCGCACAATGGAAATTCTTTTGAATTTGCATTAGATAAAGTAATGCAAATTAAAATTCAATGCAAATTAAAAAATCCCATATATGTTTCAGATAGACATTATTTTCATTTCATATTATCAGTTTTTATATTGGCTCGCTCGCTTTTTTAAATTGAAAGCCAATATTTTTTAAACCCGACGAATACGTCGATTGTTTGTACATAGTAAAATAAACAACGAGTAAGGCTTTCTCAATAGTAATTTTTGTCTTTAGTCATCGTAGTTATCGTAACAAAATATTCTCTTAGTTACTGTTGACACTAGTTTTGATGAGAATTAAGTTTAGAACTCAATCTACATAAACTTCGATTTGCTGATTCCGGGTGTTAGTAAAAGAGATATCGCACAAAAATGCCAAGAACTCTAAAAAATTGGTGTAAATATTTCCTTATCAATAAAATTTAAAAATTGAAAGCTCGCTGATTATGGAAAACTTTTCACAATATGTAGAAGTGGTTGTCACTATTGGCACACGTAGTCCAATAAGGACACAGTTGAACCCAAAAATTGTATTGAAGTAGTTGCGGTGAGTATGATACCTCTATCCGGTGTTCCTTGGGGTGACAGAAAATAAGCTACATTAGTCTAATGTAGCTACGAATTTGTGCTCCCCAAAAATATCCTACAATCATTCAGCCTAACTTCCTGAATGACTGTTATATCCTAACTATATTATCTCCTACTGACAGAAAAGGAGATGTCCTCACAGCTTCTAAAGCAATTTAAGGTCTACACACATGTCTGTCTATCAAAGAGTGTACACAGCTATTAGCGTAGAGATATTCCAACTAGGAGTGGATGTCAAATTTATCGAATTATTCTGCCGTACCTTGGCCATTCATACGATCCTTTCTTTATATCCTCAAAACTATCTATCAATCACATGTTTGAGAGCTTCGGTTCTAAGCATGTAAAAATCTACTGGAACAGATAAGGTAGTCCCTAATATCGCAAACTCATTCGCTCTATTATCATTCTCTGGAGTGATCCCGTGCCCCAGCACCTTTATAAAGTGGATCTGAGATAAGCAGCAGTTGTGAACAATTTTTGAATTTTGGAATACTGATTGCAGACTTCTGCTGACGCTGACGTAATTTTTACCTGAGAACACTACGGTATTGAAGTATTTGTGCAGATCTAGTTCACCTCCTTAGAATATACTCCAAAACCTAATATGGTATCTAGTTTGAAGCCTCGGTATCATCTGTTGCCTGATATGCGCGTGTTGCGGGGCCGCCAGTTTGGGATATGAGTTTAGAAGTTTTTGTTAAAAGTGGATGTGGGTGTCATGTAATTCACTTCTAACGTGACAATAGGAACTGATAATTCATCACGAAGAATGCGTTGCGGTTAGTCATTTACCTGCACAGCAAATCTATGTGGAATAGGTGGAGGATACCTCACAGGCCCTCGGCATTGAATTATCCTAAGGGCACTGTTATAAACATAATTGTCATTATCATCACTAACGTCGTAAAGCAATATCAGCTCTAGAGCAATGTCAGACATACAACAGCTGTATATATCCAGTAAACTATATTCGGGGATAGACCACTGTGGATTTACTGACTTTCTGGAATTCATCAAAGGGCAAACATTGGCACTGTTTCACCTCACCTCAGTGATCATAAAATTCGCCCACGGCTGTTATTGAAGTAAATTTTATTAGTATTCAGGTATAAAAACATTACGATATAATAATGCCAATTTTTGATCTTTGATGTATTTCAGGACCACCACTATGCAATTCACCAGCAGTAATTCGATTTATATGCTAACTGATGTGTTGTAAGGGATATGTTGGAATGTTTCCGGCAAATGAACTCTGATTAGTATAAAAAAATTCCAAACATCTTTTATTCTCTTGCTCTCGAGAGAGCATAAACAGTGCAACAAATACAGCTGTATTTAAATCACAAACACAAATATACTTGGGTCGCAAACACATATGTTATAACATATTAATCATTGGGTCTGAAACATGTAATATTGAATAGCAAACACAATGCGTTTGAGGACAAGTATATTATATTTGCGACAAGCTCCAAACACATGTTATATTTGCATCCAAACAACAAAAAACTATAGATTTTTCAGCGTGTATAAGCAGAAGAATTGAGAAGCAGATTTATTAGTTATGTAAATAATTATGTAAAATTAAATAGTTATGTAAATAATGTAATAATAGACATATTCAAACTGAATTTGTATAAAGGGTCCGCCATCTAACGTTTTTTTTTTCAACTAGTGCTTATTTCGTGAATGGTAACACTAAGCTCATGTCTGATTTGACAGATAATTAGTTTTATCCTTCCGCTGAACGAATGTGGTTGTGTATACGCTTGAACAACGCTGGGAAATATTGCAACATTACTTTGAAAATCATGGTAATGTTGCAGAATGTGTGCGAAAATTGCGTACGGATTTTGGAAGAAGAGAAGCACCGTCAGCTCCGTATAAAAGTGAAAGAAACTGGCATCCTCATCGATAAGCCAAAGCGTGAAAAGCCAAAAATAGTCCGTACACCCGAGAATATTGCTGCTGTGGCAGAAAGTGTGCGTGAAGCGCCATCAACATCAATTCACCGTCGTTCTCAACAATTGAACATTTCGGAGACATCATTGAGACGAATTTTGCATAAATACCTCGGTATGGCGCCATACAAAGTCCAATTGGTTCAGGAGTTGAAGCCAACTGGCCATCCAATGCGTTTTCGCTTCGCTAAGTGGGCCTGCGATCGACTTACAGAAGATGCCGATTTTGCCAAAAAAAATCATCTTTTCAGATGAAGCTCATTTTGATCTTGGCGGGTATGTAAACAAGCAAAATTGTCGCATTAGGGTCACAGAAAACCCGCAGGCATACATTGAAAAGCCGATGCACCCAAAACAAGTCACTGTTTGGTGCGGATTTTGGTCCAGAGGCATAATTGGGTCATCTTTTTTCGAAAATGAGCAAGGAGTGGCCGTTACAGTCAATGGCGATCGTTATCGGGCCATGTTGAACGAATTTTTGTTCACAAAAATTGAAGAGAAGGATACTGGCAACAGTTGGTTTCAACAGGACGGCGCTACGTGCCACACAGCCGAAGATACACTCGATGTTTTGCGCCCTGTTTTTGTAGATCGCATTACCAGCCGCAGAGCTGATGTCGTTTGGCCACCTCGGAGCTGCGATTTAACACGGTTGGACTATTATTTCTGGGGTGCCCTCAAAGATAAGTGTTACACCGACAAGCCAGAGACAACTGACGGTTTAAAGGACAATATTCGTCAAGACATTTATGAAATACAGCTGCACACAATCGATAATATGCTTAAAAATTGGACCGATCGTGTAGGCTACTGCATGGCCAGCCGAGGCAGCCATTTGCATGAAATTATTTTACATTATTAACCGGAAGGATTGTACTTTCAAATAAAAAAATAAATTTGAGAAAATATTCAGTAGTTTTTTTTTATACCATTTTCAAAAAAAAAATTTTATTTGGCGGACCCGTTATTTTCAATAATTGTCCGGTTCAAGATGAATAACTATTAAAATGTACTTTTTCATACAAAAACATACTAGACAACTAAAAGATCGAATAATATAAACTCAAACGATTACAAACTGAATTTTATTTCGAAAGGGAAGCGAAAATGGCAACAGATTTTTACAGCGGATAGAAAGGGTTTGTAATTATTGTTTTTAAGCAGAAACTGAAGATCTGAAAAATCTGAGTTATGACCTTTTTTGTAGTTAGGGTGCGATATATACAATAAGTCGTTGCCACTTACAGCGAATAGTAACACACTCGAAATGTTTTTTTTTCGCGAAGACCAACACTCAGGGTATGTCCCCTATAAATGCAGTGCATTGCTTTGGATTTAGGAAAAGGGGATAGGAGTAGGGGCTTAGTCGAAAGTTCCCCCAGAAAAATTAATTTTTTAAATTTTACCGATTTTTCTCCTGGTAAATATAAAAATGCACAATATATGAAAATGTACAAATATGAAAATGCACGTGTTTTCTTGTGGGAGACAATTTAAGTAAAAACCGTCAGTGAGATTGATGACTCGAACTTTAAACAGTTCTTTATCACCAAACAATTCAGTTCACACTTCCTGCTAAAATTGCGGTTTTTAATTTAACTTGACAAAAAAAAAACCTCAACGCATGTCAGTTCAAAATTGATTTAAATTTTTATCTTTTGTTAAACACATGACTCTAAATAAAGGATATCTCACACATATGCAATGGCAAGGACTGGAGTATTTAAATTGTAATTACACATAGGGTGATAAAATCAAAACCACCATTAGCATCAGTAGCAGCAATATCACCCACTTCCTCATCATAATTTCCTAATGGTGTGGGAAAGCCAGGAGTTAAAGACTGGAACAAGATATCACAAGTTATTGAGAAGAATTTCCACTCATTTGAACTCTTCAACCCGAAAACATTGTACAATGAGACACTTGAGAAAGTCCCTCAAGTGGCATGTTGCACGATATGCAGAGAACTCATATCAGAAGGACGATGTTGATGATGGCTGCTTTCTGGGAGAGTGGTTATGTTGGGAATGGTTAAAGTTTAAATTCATTTCTTGTACTTTGTTTCGCGGGTGAGGAAAGAAAGGAGTGTTCGTCCTTAGAATGGATGGATGGATTGCCTTATATTACGACGCTTATGATGATGATAATAATATCATTCACTTTTTTGTCATTGTTGTGAAATGTCGATATTAAATGTATTATTAGACGACAAAAGCAACAACACCGCCACCAGTCAATTTTCATCAAATGATTGATGGTGCATAATTTGGTTGGATAAAAAGGGGTGGTGGCTGATTGGGTTGATTGTTTGGCCTACACTCGTGCGGCGTGCCGTTCGTTATGAGCGACTGAATGACGAGAGCTGGTTAATGTTAATTTTATAGTACGTTTTAGTTTTGTGTTTCCCCTAAGTATGAGTGGTTGACTGACTGACTGCCTGCCTCATCTAATGTTGGCCCAACAAAGGTGCGCCCCATAAGTACTCAGCTTGTAATATACGAACAACAACAACAACAGCAGCAGCAGCAATCGCTTTTGGCCTGAACGTTGGTTCGACGGCAGTTAAAAAAACACTTTTGGCTGAATGACGCGTGTCGATGTTTTGGTTGTACCTTTTCAATACTTTTGGCCCGTGTATTATTAGAAAACAATTTAATTAAATATTCATTTAGAACATAACGAACTGGACTTTCTTTCGTACACAATGTGAAAAATGTTCGTACGCTTATTACGTACTACTCGTATGTAGGTTTGTTGTTTCCCCTTTCAGTTCTAAAAGCGTTTTTAATGTGAGAATTTTTGTGCCGGGTTTTGAGGATAAATATTTTGTTGTGATAGTTTGTCAATTTGGAATAGTTGCAACTAATTGGATTTTGTGTTTCTCATAATTAAGTATTTCAATATGAATTAGTTATGTCCTTTCCGCGAAGCAGATATCAGGGAATCGGCGGAACAAACATATAAAATAGTGACTATATATAGCCGGAATCTGTGGTAGCATATAGGCCTGTATATGACAACATATGATATAAGGAAGTATTACATACACACGCTGAAAAATCTGTATATTTTCTTTTGTTATTTGGATGCAAATATAGTATACTTTTGTTCAAACACATTATGTTTGCTATTCAATCTTAAATGTTGGAGACACAATTATTAATATGTTATATTAAGGGCGGATCAATAAGTCCGTTCCGTTTTGAACGAAACACAGATTTTTCCAAAAAAAAAATTAGTTTTCAACATAATCTCCTCTTAGCTCAATAGACTTAGTCCAACGTTTCCACAATTTTTGCATCCCTTCCAAAAAAATATGATTTTTCGACGTCCATAAAATAGGCATTTGTTTGATCTATAATTTCACCTTTGGAGCTAAATCTCTTTCCACCGAGCCATTTCTTTAGGTTTGGAAATAGGAAATAGTCACTGGTGGTTAAATCCGGAGAATATAGCGGATGAGGTACCAATTCGTAGCCCAATTCATGGAATTCTACCACTGAAAAAACACACGCGTGCACCCGTGCATTATATTGATGAAAATAACTTTTTACTTGGCCATATGGGGTTGTTTTTTTAAATCCTCGTTAAATCGGTCCAATAAGTTGGCATAATATTCGTCATATATTGTTTTTCCATTTTGAAGGTAATCGATGTGGATTATCCCGCGTGCATCCCAAAAAACTGTTGCCATCACCTTATTGGCCGACAAACTTACCTTGGCCTTCTTCGGAGCCGGTTCACCCGGAAAACCCTATTGTTTAGACTGCTGCTTGGTCTCCGTAGTGTTGTAATGGATCCATGTTTCATCCACAGTTACAAAACGCCGCAGAAACTCCTTCGAATTGTGGTTAAACAACTCGAAACAATCCTTTGAAGTCGTCACACGATTACGTTTATGGTCAATTGAGAGCAAACGCGGCACCCATCTTGCAGACAGCTTTATTAAACAAAACTGATCTTTGCAAATCGGAACCACACTGCCATATGAAATGCCTATGGCATCAACAATCTCACGCACTTTTACTCTTCGATCGGCCAACACCATGTCGGGGATTTTTTCGACATTTTCAGGTGTATTGGCCTTAATTGGCCGCCCAGAACGTTCAGCGTTATTTGTACTTGTGGGACCACAACGAAAGTCAGTAAAACACTTGTTTACCATTGAAATCGATGGCGCATAGTCCCCGTAGTATTTATCAAGCTTTTCCTTGGTTTGTTTGGCGGTTTTTTTTCGCAAAAAATAATGTTTAATGAGCACTCGAAATTCACTTTTTTCCATTTTTAAACAAATGCACCAGGTTTTATGTTTTGAACAGCTGTTAAACACAAAGTAAATGACGGAACTTGCTCAAAATTTGACAGTAGTCTACTGACAGGTGGTACTTGATGGGAGCAGTATTGCACTTCATATTACTACAAGGGAAGTTCGAAAGGTCACGGACTTATTTATCCGCCTCGTATATGTGTTTGTGACCCAAATATAACTTTGTATGATGAAAAAATTGCTGAAAACAAAAACCGTCACAGACAACAAAGAAACAAAATAGCAGCAGCACTTCAATTCATGAAAAATAATGGAGGGTTTGGCCGGTTACATGCAAAATGCGAATCAAACCGACTGAAAACCCGAGTTAAGGGTTAAGGTGAACTGTGTTATTAAGACGCCATCTAGGGAGGCTTGGCAGAATTGGACTCTGGCACAAACGACAAATGGAACCCGCTGTTATACGGATGGCTCAAAGTTAGGGGAAAGAATGGGAACAGGAATCCAGCAACCGACATCTACCTACTCCTCCCGGATCACAATACCAACTTTAAAGCGGAACTTCGGGCGACTAGGGAGGGCATCAAATGGCTCTGCAATAACACAAGCCCGGCAGAAGCAAATATCTACAGGGATAGCCAACTGGCAATATCATCGGAAGTTGTCAAATCTACAAGGGTCCTTGACTGCAAGAAGGTAATTAACGATTATTCCACGCACGGCAGACTCACAATCATCTGGGTGCCGGGACAAAGTGGAATAGTCGGAAAAGAACTGGCGAACTTTCTGGCAACGAAAACCAGGAAACTTCAAACGGTGAGTCTGGAGAGCGTGAACCCTTTCGGGGTGACGAAGGCAGAGTTGGGTCAATGGGTGGAATCGGGCCACAGAGCCATTTGGAACCAGAAAACAGTGCTCAGGATGATAAAGATTCTATGGGGAGCCCTAGATGGGTCGAGGACAAAAGGTTTGCTGAAACTGGGAAAGCCTGAAATGAGCAAAATGCTGGGAGTCTGAACGGGGCATTCGGGATTACGAATGGAAGACGATGAAACGATGGAGCATTTCCTGTGCCAATGCCCGGCTTTCACACAAGCTAAATGCAGGTATCTCTCGGAAAGTATATTAAAGAGCATAACCAATCTTGTGGGAATGGAATGAGGAGGAATTTCATGAATATCATCGAATTCCTATGAGAGGTGTAGTGACTTAGTAGGGCATTTTTGATGGCGCAAAACAGGTCGACTAACTAACTAGTACTATAATTTTCTATGACCATATAAAATACAAAATGGTTATTATTACCTGAATATTTAGTACCAGATATAACAAATTTTCACAGATATCAGCGGTGATACACAGTGAATCACATGAATAAGGAATCGAGTTATAGACACTTTTGTCGAATTCGTCATCTTAGTGAATTGTAGGAGATTTATATAAATTGGGCATAATAAAGGTAAAATCTAAATTTATATTCTAACAAATAATCTATTTAATAATGATGACAAACTTATAAAAAAAGTTTTTGGAACGAACTTCCTTATCGCACGTTGCGGGAAAGACACTATTATGCTACATCCCACTATTATCAACTATATTGTTTACTTTTGCTTTGGTTTGTGTCTAGACTGACTAGATGCCTCATACATGTTGGCGAATTTTTATGTTTAATGGAAAGTTTTCTAGTTGGGGCCTGTAAGCAATATTTAGTATATATTGTAGTTTTGAACCCAATAAACAGTACATTTATGAAAGCCAAAGTAAAAGAAGTTTAAAAAAATTAATTTTTCTTAAATAAGTCAAGTTTCTTAGAAAAAGTAAATTTTCTCAAACAAATACCCAGTCATATTTTTAAACGCAGTACCTTTTCCTAAACAAAAACCAACGAGTGTTCGAACACACGGGCGATGTGTTAACACCTTTTTGTTACACGGTACCTGTTCGATTTCTATGAACACATTAGTAAATGTTACATTGGAAAATAAGAAACAGCGTTCAATCATATGATGACGTTTCATTTAAATAATATTAATACTTAATAACACTTACAGCGTGTTTCTGTATCTCGAACAACTAGCTAAGCGAACGAAAATCAGGCACTCACATTCGACTCAAATTCGATTTCTCGAAGTCGAAATTTTCGTTCGCCTGACATAATGTACATTCGAAATAGAGAAACCAAAATTTGTACTGAAAAATTTTATGTTTTCATTCGACTTGAAACGACAAGATTGTGAAACCCAAACCAACTTTCTTTCGTAAAGAACACGAACAAAAACTTTCGTTCGAGATATTGAAACAGGTTGCTAAAATATGTAAAGTCAAGTGTCATTATTTTCTTGCTTAATACTTTTTGTTTTATTCCCACAAAAAAAAAACAAAGAAAATGCAAAGCTACAGACAAATGAACATACATGCATACATTGCTATGTCCGTACATACGCTACACAAGTTCACACAATTTTCGTTGCTCTGTTAATATCTCATTTGTATATACGTATAACGACGTCATTATTCTCTTTGCTCTGAGAGTGCTCCGCACCCACACAAGACAACTATTCGCTGCCGCTACGTCAGTGTGTGTTTTTTTTCGCAGTCTGACAATCTGTGTTTCGCAGTCGGACAAATCTGTGTCCTATATAGGGGTGGGTCACCCTTATCATATAGGGGTATGAAAAATAGATGTTTGTCGATTCTGAGACCTACCCGATATACACACAAAATTTCATACAAATCGGTCCAGCCGTTTCGGACGAGTTTAACGCCAAACAATAAGCGTGTTTTGGTTACACCGCTTGCTTATATATTCGCTTGTTCTGTATGAAGCACTTAGCGAAGGCCTAGCGAGAACTTAGCGTCGAGAATCATTTTCGCTAAGTTTACAAAAAATTTGTTGTGACATTTTTCACCGCTTTCAACCCTTATTCATATTTTTCAATAAAATGACTTATCGCTAAATTGCCGTTTTCTTTGCAACTTAGCAAGCGACAATCGCTTGCTTGTAACCAAAACACGACTAATCTGTGTGATCACTTTGTGAGTTCAGTCCCTACCCGCGCCTATAGATGTTAACACATCAAAATTACCTTATCTTAACGAAGTACCTTTGCTTAAAAAAGTACATTTTCTTACAAAAAGTACCTTTTCTTAAAAAAAGTATTTTTTTTTTAAATACGTACCTTTTCTTAAAAAAGTGCCTACTCGTAAAAAAAAAATTAATTTTCTTTAAAGAGTACATTTTTGTAAAACAAAATGACTTTTCTCGAGATAATGCACGTACCTATTCTTGAAAAAGGACCAAAAGGAACTTCATTCCAACCGAGTGTCCCCTGACACCTCATGTGATTTTTTTTTGTGGAGCAAGTAGTCCATGATTTCAATATGTAGTTTGTACACATTTTGTAAATAACAAAAATTAAATAGTTCTGTTAAAAATGTCCAACAATATGGATCCCGGAAAATCTCTTGACACCTCCAATAAGGAGAACCCCTTTATTTTAAAATCTTAATGATGTAAGATATAAGATATATATATTAAAGTTGCTTTTTTAATAAACAAAAATCAAAATTTAATTCTCTTTTCAAAACTGGCTCAAGCATTAAAATCGGTTCACCCATTCTGTTTTTATAGAACTTTTTATAATAGTATAACATTACAAGTGAACCTCCACGTCCTTCGAAACTTAAAAATCGATTTTCTCAAAATTCTGACGTGCTACAGCAAAACGCCGAGACACGTATTTCTTTCTTTTAAGCCCATTTTCATATTCTGTTAACATTTCTCATGTGTACCTTAAAAAAAATTGATTTTGTCGTACTGTGTAATGATTGACTACACAAGCGAATACTTTTCCAGTAAATAAAAATATTTTATCGTAAAAATAGTTGTAAAATTAACTTTCATAAATTAACTTTTGATGCAAATAAATTTTTTTTTAAAAATTGTTTTTAAAAATGAACGAAAATAACGAAACAGTGTGTACATAAACCCTTACACTGACAGGTGATTACTCTCTTGAATTGGTTATCTTTACTTCTATTAATGAATGTTTACTTCCATCCAAAATAAATCCTATTCAGTGAATTATATTTCGTTTGCATTTACTGTAACTTTGGAGTTACTGTAACTCTATGATTTTCAATTATTCTCCTGATCACGGCCCTTATTTTCTCTTAATAATAATTTCTAATAGAACACATTTGCAAGAAGAACATAAATTGATTGTGTCATTGGATTGTGTGAGAATACAGTTATTTCGATGCCCACCAAGGCATATCACCAGCTTCGTTCTCCACAAGTCTTTAGGAATATTATCACACATTATAGGGATAAACAAAATCTCAACTTAATGAGAATTGTTCCAACGCCCACTAGTATGAAATCTTTCAAAACATTTTGTATCGATCTTAAAACGTTAACATTTTCAATCATATTCGATATCGAAATCATTATTTTATATTAGAAATTATTTTAAATGGCAAATAGTTATCAAAGCGAAATTGATTACTCGTATTAACTCGTTTCCGGTAAACGAATATACAGTCAATGAAAACATTTTTCGTTTCTCATGAAAATTTTGTATACCGTCACCCATAATACCCTCACCCTAAATAAGGAAATAAATATAACCCATAGAGGGTGCCATATTAGACCACTATATCACTATGCCGAAATTGTTAGCAAAATGCTCAAGAATTTCCAAAAACTAGGAGCTAATAACGGGTTTTTCAATAAGAGCGCTACGAAAGTTTTTTTAAATAAAACAAAACCTGTTTTAGATACCAATGAAATTCTTTATTCCTATGAAAGTACGTTCGATGCCATTATGTAGGGAACTCGATTTCTTTTGCATGGCCACCACGGGCACGCTTGCAGAAGTCCAGACGCTGAACCCAATTTTCGACGGTTTTCAAGCATAAATCGGCTGATACTGCTGCAATTTCACGTTCGATATTCGTACGAAGTTCATCAATCGTCGTTGGCTTGTTGGCATAGACCATAGACTTGACGTAGCCCCACAGGAAATAATCTAACGGCGTCAAATCGCACGACCGAGGCGGCCAATTGACTGGGCCATTTCGTGAGATAACCAAACTTGGTTTCCAATAAATGGATTGTGGCATTCGCTGTGTGGATTGTGGCGCCGTCCTGTTGGAACCACATGTCCTCCAAGTCCATATTATCCAATTGGTGCCAAAAATATTCGGTTATCATTGAACGGTAGCGATTCGCATTCACAGTAATGTGCCGATCTTGATCATCACGGAAGAAGTACGGCCCTATGACGCCGCCGGCCCATAAACCGCACCAAACCGTAATTTTTTCGGGATGCAATGATGACTCATGAATTACGTGTGGATTGCTGTCTGACCAATAACGCATATTTTGCTTATTGCCATTCATTCAGCCAGAAATGAGCCTCATCGCTGAAGATGATTTTCCGATGAAAATCCGAATCATTTTCAAGTTGTTGCTCAACACAATTCACGAACATACGACGCTTATGGTGGTCAAGCCGCTTCAGTTCTTGCGTCAATTTGATCTTGTAAGGATGTAGGCAAAGATTTTTTCGCAAAATTCGCCACAACGACGTCACAGAGGTGCACAACGCTTGAGAACGACGTGTAAGAGACACATTTGGGCTTTCTTGAACTGAAGCCTCAGCGGCAGCAATATTCTCGACACTACGGGCACTTCTTTGTCTCACTGGCACGGGAACATTTTTTACTGTGCCTGTGGATTCAGATTTTTTCACTAAACGCTCAATTGTTGATCTGGTAGGACGATTATGACGACCATAAATTGGACGTAGCGGCCACTGACTCCAAATTTCGGTAGTAAATTTTAATAATTTCGAATCGTTGTTGGCTCGTATATCTTTTCATGATGAAATGGCAAACCCTACTGAACAGAAATGTCATTGGGATATATTTCCTGACATCCTCGGCGATTATAGTGATGAACAAGGGGAACGATTCCACCCAGGACATCAAGATCATGGAGGACAGATACCATGGCCGGTGGGATAGCCATATGATGGCAGACTACTGCTGGAACCTACAACGGGACTGTCCCAATAAAAAGTACCAAAGAAAATTCCATTCAAAACGGTTTTCTTAACTCGTGTTTCTTATAATTATGGAATATTTCTGTTATTAATATTCATTTAAAATTTTTTGTCAAAATGAGATATCATCACTAAATTGTGAATTTGTGAAAACCAAAACTTGTTAATCGATTTTATTGAAATATGGCTATTTTTATTTGTAACATATTTATGTTTATAACTAAGGATTAAAGAATAGCATTTGTGAGATTTTTTTATGAATTTAAAAAAAACAACAAATTTTCAATTTTGCATTGAAAAAAATTTTTTCTGGAAAAAGTTTCTGAATATTTTCGAAACTGTTGCCTTTATCGAAAAACATTGTAGGTGTAACTTGAAGGTAAATTAGCTGCGGATTTTCAAATTTTTTACTTAACCAAATCGGACAAACTGTTCTTGAGTTTTGCTAAAATGTGTGGTGAAAACTCCATCATTTTTAAAAAAGCGGTTTATCTCGAGAACCAGAGTCAATTCAAAAAAAATTAATTATAATAGGCTTAGATCTTCATCTTTGTAAATTTCCTTACAAACCCCGCACCGCAGAATCAGTGTTGCCCTGCGTAATCTGTAAATGTCTACTTAAGTGGAGAAAGTGGGAGAGGTTGCCACGCCCATTCTAGTACCTCCTATACAAAAGCTTGGTAGCCGTCCGGGTTGTCAATGCGATAAGTCACGTGAAATATTTCCGAACGTAATCAAATTAGGTATTAGGCTTCATGTAATCAAATGTCAGTCAACGATTAAGACAATGGTGCCAGGCCCATTTTGGTACATCCCATACAAAAGATGTTCGGCCGGCTGGTTGTTCGGCAAGATAACTCCCGTAAATCTTAAGCGATCAAAGCGGAATTTTGTCAGTGACTATTATTTGTCCAAACTTCGGTTGGGATTGAAAATGGGAATTTGACCACGCCCCTATTGGTACCTCCCATACAAATCGACATATTTTGTACAAAATCATGTTTCTTCTAAAACTTTTTTCTGGTAGATGTGATTATCTTCAACTCAAACATTGGTTAATGATCTGTAAATGTTTACTTAAGTGGAGAAAATGTGCGAGGTTGCCACGCCCATTCTGGTACCCTCCATACAAAACCTTGGTGGTCGTCCGGGCTGTCAATGCGATAAGTCTCGTGAAACACTAATACGCTAGTCACTGATGAAGACAGGGGTGATTTTACCACGCCCATTTTGGTGGCTCCCATGCATAAGA
This sequence comes from Phaonia tiefii, assembly GCA_963931995.1. Taxonomy (NCBI): domain Eukaryota; kingdom Metazoa; phylum Arthropoda; class Insecta; order Diptera; family Muscidae; genus Phaonia; species Phaonia tiefii. Next base: position 34,236,771 of record OZ008367.1, read on the forward strand.
TGTTCGGCCGACTGGTTTTTCGGCAAGATAACTCCCGCAAACCCGAACCAATTTTTATGAAATTTATACAAAATTCGGTACTAGACAATGTTTTGCTAAAAACTACTGTGTAATAAAAGTTAACTGATGTGCCACGCCCATTTTCGTACCTCCCATACAGAGTTTGGCTCCTTTCCGGTTGCCCGACTCGATATCTCCAGTAAACCACAAACGATTTTAATAAAATTTGGTACAGATTAATAGTTTATCAAAAGCTACTGTGCAATATCAAATGAACAACATTGCCATGCCCTATTTTGTACCTCGAATATAAATATTGAGCGGACAATTGGCTGGCAGACACGATAAATCCCTAAAATCAATTAGGAACCTAATTAAGTTGAGTATTGAATAATATTTTGCGCAATGCCACTCTGGTATTGAATATTGGCACATTTGCCACGCCCATTCGTTAAAGATAAGGGTGAATATGTTTGTTTTTATAGTACAACTCGGTTGCAATGGACGATTTAGGGTGAGGTTATGTTTAATTCATTTCACCCGGCAGAAATTTCAGCACTGGTTTTATGTTAGATTTACAATATGTCGTTTGCTACAAAACGTTTCTTGCACAGAATTTTACTTATTTTTCACAATGTAAATGATATGTTTGATTCAACAAATATTCGATTACCACAACAAATATTCGTTTTCTGCAATGGCATTCCCCAAACACAAGTAGTTAATCTCCGATTTTATTTCGACGCGAAGAACTTTTTCTTAGCGTTCGATTAGCGTAGTTAACTATCTCTTCAACATCTCAATGCATCTGAGGCAAGTAGCCCTTGTAACAAGCAGAGCAGGATGTCAATTTAGTGGGGATTAGTTTGCTACTTAAGCCATTAACAAGACCAAACTTTTTCCAACCAAGATTTCACCTAAACCCTTGAAAACATAAGTTTTCTCTTTTTACTCGTACCGAAAAATCAAATGGGTAATTTTAATATTTTTTTAGCAACGCCGACTGACTTCACGTCTATTGTCTCTCATCCTCATAATGATAGGGATAGCAGACGCCGACAACTGTATTATCTTTCCAAGTAATACTCTTAGCTAATCACTGAGCGCTTACGTTAATCGCAGCTTAAAAATTTCTGTTTGTTTACACTAAAAAGGATAATCCTTTGACTTTGATTTTCCACATGTTTACGGAAATGTCGTCTGCCACCACATTCATGAAAATTTTCCAGTTATTGGATTATCTCAAAAATTTACAGAGTTAAACTCACACTCTGTTATTTTGACTTACCTAATCTTAGTCCTGCTTTCAAAGGATTAATGCCCGACCAAATGGACAATGACCAAATAGACGTCCGTCCTTGTTGCCATCCACTCCAGCCTTCCATCCTTGCTTGCTTGCACAACTTGTTAATTATAATAATTGGAAAAAACGTCGTCCGAGAACTCTTTGCCAGTGCGAATGAAACTAATGATGTTTATTTTATTTTTAAAACTTAACCAAATACTTTGTAAATATTATTAAAATTTTCCTAATTCTAATTGTTAATGTTGTTGGAAAATTATCTCTTAAAATCACTACATTAGAGCCATGTGCACGTTCTGCTAATGTCCCGTCTCCTCAGGCTCTTCGTCTCTTCGTAACTACTCATTGCGTTTAATTTTTGTACTAACGAGTGGTAAGCATTGTCGTCATCCAATATCTTTTGTGGTTTTGAGCATTTTTGAGGATTATAAACGATAGATGGATGACCGGCTATTGGCAATTAAGACAAAAGCCAAATATGAATTTATTGATTGTGTCATCGTCTCATCTTTGGACTTTCGCATACTACCCCTTACGCTCACTTAAAATCATTTCCGTTAAGGTTCAAATTTCAAAATATTTTTGCGGCTTTTTTGCACAGTGGAATGGATATGGAGGAAACAAAAATCGCTAATGATCTAAAAAAAATAATTTAACCTTTCATTAAGTGTGCTGTTTTGTACGGCGCTAAAGCTAATACTAGCTTATTTTGTACGGGGAAGCTGAACGATATTAAGCGTCATTTCAATTTCCAATTTAAATTGCGACTTGAGCAATGACAATGTTGCCACATGTTTAATTTCAAGATATGGAAACAAAAATTTATCTTATAACGCAGTTACAGCGCCGTTTATTGCGGACAGATTAGCAATAACCTTGTTCGGAAAATTTTCGATCTGATCCCATCTGTCAAACGGTTGATTTTTTGTGTATGTTTTTATTATGGTTGCATTTTTTTAGTAACTAAAAGTGTTGCATCAAAATGTACACCAGGTTAAAATGAGGTTAAAAATTTAACTTCAGTTTCAACAGATAACAATTGTATAAGTAATCTTCCAGGTTAGCCCGGGTTAACGGAGTAAACCTTAGAAATGCTTTAATCTTGTTTGGTGTAAATGTCGAACTAGATAAATTTTGTTATCATGTTTTGTGAATGAAAATGTTATCAATGAGGAGAGACTCTAAAACAGAAATTTGCAGAATAACTTACACATGGTAAATTCATTTACAACATTGTATTTAATGGAAGACTACATATATTTTTATATCTCTAAACTTAAAAGATAGAATTTTATTTCCGTTTGAAAACAAAATTGGAATAAAATTGTTCACAACAACGCGCTGTAAATGTTATACATATTGATCATAGAACAACTATCTAGGTATAATCATTTAAACAAGAGATATAATTTTTTCCATGTCAATTTTCGTTTCACTTGTCAAACTCATTTGAATTTTGTTTTATACTTTTTTCTATTTTGTATTGTTGGTATATATTTTCGTAGAGTTTGACAATTGAAACGAATGAACAAAAATAAAATGTCTGTTGCTGCTGCTTACAACTACAACAACATCTGCTGCTATCATGTATTTGTTGACACCAGCTACAAACAAGTTGCCGTATCGCATGTTTTTCACCCATTACAGCAAATGTTACCACATTTGGTTGTATTAAGTGTGGATCGTTTTTTTTTTTAAGCCGGGAGTGACCATAACTCAATGGAATAAAAAAAAAACAGCTCTATTATTAAATAACGTCGTATCAAAATCGTAATTTACCTATTTTGTACCCGGCGCTTATTTCACTGCGTTCCAGCGAGAAAGGATTCGAAAGCATTTTGAAATCTATGAATGGGTTCTAAAAGCCAGGAAAAGGTTCACAGAGCAATGAAGAAAAATTTATATTTATACATGAAACTTCTTCAAAGAGTTTTTCTTAGAAGATGTAAATTACTTGTGAGCTAATACACATGGGACCGCACATCTTCCTCAAGTTATTACAAACCTGCCTCGAGAAAAAAGTATTCCCAGATAAATGAATGCATCGGTTGCTACTCATACCAAAGGGAAACAAACCACCTGCCGAGCCGTCTTCTTACCTGCCCATATACACGCTGAAAATCTGTCGTTTTTTGTTGTTTGGATGCAAATATAACGTGTGTTTGGAGCTCGTCGCAAATATAATATACACGTGTGCAAACACATTGTGCTTGCAATTCAATATTACATGTTTCACACACAACGATTAAAATGTTATAATACATGTGTTTACGACCCAATTATATATGTGTTTGTGATGCAAATACAGCAGTGTTTGTTGCATGGTCTATTCTCTCTTGAGAGCAAGAGAGTAAAAGAGGGACAACGAGAGAGTCTACCTTGTAAATGGCACTGATTCATAAATATTCCTGAACGTGCGTGTAAATTGCAGATGAAGTTTCATGTATTCAGTGGTCAATGGATCATCGGACAGAGGGTATCAAAATCGCTTGATCAGTGAAAAGGGAAATGTTACTTTGGTTTTTGTGTATGTGGTTTTAGGAAATAAATTGAAAAGGACAACAACGTGAAGCCCTTTGTTTGTACGAGCCTTTACTGAATATCAGAACGCCGAACTATTTGTGAAATATAATAAAAAAAAGTAAGTAAGTAATTAATACACCCTTGGCTTGCATGAATTAGATTTGTATATCAGTATATTTTTTACCAACGCATAGTTGAAGCCTTCTGAAAATAAAAACGAGACAACAAAGAAAGGAGAAGCAAAAGAGCACCAGTTTCTCATTTCATGAAAAAAAAAAACAAATAATGCATTCAATGCAAGTAACTGTAAAAGAGGCCGTTTAAAATCTTGTAATTTTATTTATCAATTATTTATAAATGTGGATTTATATTGATAAAATTAATTATAATAAGTAATACAAATATATTGAATTCAGAGATATTCCGATTATAAATATTATTATGTTTGGAAGGAAATAGGCATATGATTCCACGTAAGTATATGGAGATTATATGGATGTTTGAGATGAAGAATGCATATGTTTCCACGTAAAAGCATACATGTTCGCAATAGACTGCAAGGTATGGGATGTGCAGCGAAGAGGTCAGATATGTAAATGACTGGAGAACCGTTGTATTTACGGATGATAATTTGGATGGGCCTGATGACTACAACTATTATTTCCATAATCTACTCAAAGAAAAGCGTTTTTTGAACCTACATCACAGCCGAGAGGGCGGTGTTATGGTGTGGGGTGCTATTACGTACTATGGCACCATCGATCTTGAATTTCAAAGTGCAAAACTGACTGGTGCAAGCTATAAAACGTTATTGGAGTCGGCTTTTCCGAAGTTCAGTGTACTATTTGGTTCCATATCTTGGATATTGCAACATGATAATCCCCCTATACACAACGCCAGAGTAGTAAAAGAGTTCATTGCAAGCCAAAATGTTAATATTCTTGAGTGGCCATCCTATTCGCCAGATCTAGACATTATCGAAAATGTCTGGGGTTGGTTATCTCGTAAGGTCTATAAAGGAGGTAGACAATTTGATGACAAGTAGTCACTAATTCAGGCCATTAAGGATGCTTTGAATCAAATTTCGTTGGATTACATAAATTCTCTTTATCTCTTAATGAAAACCAGTATATTTGAAGTTATTAAAAATAAACGGAGTTGTACCCATTACTAATAGTTCTTAAATAAAGTAAAATAAATTTAAAAAAGAAAACAAGAAAAACTGTATTTTTTAAATCAGTTAAAGTGGCTTTATTCAAGTGAACCAAAAACAAAATAGCACATTTTTTCACTTTTTTTTATAAATTGCTCAAAAAAGTTCTTAGTTAAGAAACCAGTATTGTCATTATTTTTTTAAATTTCAAGATTTTAAAAGATTTAAAAGATTTAGAATTTTAAGATAAAGATACAGGCTACTGAATATTTAGTGCCTTTAAATAAGTGAACCGGAGAGTATATTATAGCCTATTAATCATTGTGTCTCAAACATGTTATATTGAATAGCAAACACACTGTATTTAGGCACAAGTATAGTATAATTTCGAAAAGCTACAAACACGTTATACTATATATGTATACATTAAATAAACACTGATTTTTCAGCGTGTAGAATTGTGGAAATATTTTTCTCTGAGTGTAACGGTTTAGAAGGCGCTGAACCAGGGTGATATTAGATAATTGCCTCTACTCTTCGGTGACAATATTTTAAACTGTATAACCTGTCCTACCTTATTTTTTCAAAATTCCTTCAATGTGTCATAAAAAAGTTCTCTCATCGATTTCCATAAGACTTGACACTAGAGGATTTAAAACAATAGGACTTCAAAACAATAATTTTACAATTTTAAAATTGTTGAAATTTTCCAACTACGGAAAGGATATTCGTCTAATTTGTTAAATGTTTTGAGCTGATCTATGCAATGGTTCTGTCCTAATACCAAGATTCAGGATCACACTGTGTCTTTTGCCATTAAGAAATCTCAGCAATGGACTGCAGTTTGATTTCATTAGATATGGCCACTCATTTAGGACCATCATAATTATCATCACCACTATAATCTTTCACTCATCGAACCCCTCATCATCATAGTATTCGATGTCGTTTTATCTCTCCTTCCACGTACCCCATGCCCCCCTCTAGCTATTCCAAATTTGACCAAATATCGAGCATAATCATTCATATTTAGAATGGTCACTGCAGCTAATCTGAATTCGTTGTTTGTCCAATTGATTTTACTCATAGCGCAGACTGCAAATGTGAATGCGAATACAATACATATACAAATATTCAACACACACATACACACCCAAACAAAGACAGCAACTGGGAGGGAGCATTGTCTAGCACCCCCTTAGACTGGACGCACCCTTTCTTCATTCCACAATGTTTGCTAGCTTTCATATACTACATCAACCAAAAGTATAAAATTTTCAGTTTCCGTTTCATATTTCCAATCATTTGCCCCCACCACTCCGTAACGGATGGCAAGAATGGGAAATATACAATTTTGGTTGAGGAAAAATAGTGTTTTTCTTGTATCCTTCTCCATCAAACCCTTGGCCAATCGTTTTTAGGGAGAAGTTCGATATAGACATCACCACGATATTGATGAGGATTGTCTTAAGTTATTAAATTAAACTAAAGTGTATTAAAACATACGAATGTATTATGTCTGTATGTATTTCTGAACTGACAAACAGATATAGGAGGATATAGTGAAAAGTGTCTTGAACTATTATCATATCGTACAAAAAGTGTGTCAAGTGACAATCTGAAATATGGAGATATCAGAAGGCTCAAGGCTCTTTAAATGTTAAAAGAAGCAACCTCGTTTCATAATTGATTCGGTTATGACAACCGAATCATCAATTGTATTCGTTTTGTCGACTACAATTTCTATAATGTCGGTTGCAACAACCAAATTTGGAATTAATTCAGATGCAGCAACCAAAATTGGTACCAAATTCGGTTGCAGCATCCGAATGTGTCAGCAATTCAGGTTCATTTAGTTCATCAGGGACAACACCAAGTTCAGGGAAGTGATATCACAACTATTCTCATTAGCCTAAGTATGTCGGAAGCGATAACCACTTGTATCGAGTTTTTTAATAGGGACATAACAATATTTTATTTAAATAAAACACGAAATAATTGAGATATCGTTGTTGTCACCATATGGGACATGGGACTGTCCTTGTAGGTGGAAAGTTTCTGATAGCCATTCACTTGGGAGTAGCCAGAAATGATTCCTTCATTGGGCAGTCCAAGCAGTTCACAACTTCCATGCAGTATGTCCTGGGCAATCGATTATCGGAAATCCTCCGTTTGCTAGCTAAAATGAGAAGGCGAAACGAATGAGCAACCTGAGTGGTAAAGTGATCACTGATACGTCTCAGGATTATTAGGTGACCCTGTCACTGAAGCTCTTCGAAGTAGTGGACATATTTTTCTGTCCTTTGAAGGCGGATGAGCCAACACCCCTGGCCAACGGCGGATCAAAATTGAAGAAACCAAAATCCAGTTTCGATATACTGCATTCTGGTCAACGTCTGATTCATAATGGTCGGCTGATACATAATCATCCTGGCAGTAGGTAAAATGCAAACCACGGTGGGCTGGGTTTGCCTCCCTCCCGCCACCGTTATATTGGCAATGACAATACATGAAGAATATAATGAACAAAGAAACCCCCCAACTGTTGACAACCCTCTCAAACGTTATAAGGACCATGATTTAAGGATATGTACCTGGATTTTGCGAACGCTATACAGGACTGGTGCCACTTTCCAACTGGCCAATGTCCTCGGAAAATATAAAGCTGACATCACAGCGATCCAGGAAATGTGATGGACAGGATATGGTTGCACCAGAAAGAAAAACTTCGATATTTACTACAGCTGCCATGAGCGAAAGAACGAATTTGGGTGCGGATTTAGTTTCAAGGTTCAACCCAATTCGCATCAAAGCGACATCTCGTTAATTTCTGTGCACGCACCGACAGCGGATAAAGATGATGAGGTAAAAGAAACATTTTATGAGCGTCTGGAGGAAATATATGAACGCTGCCCTGACCACGACATTAAGTTTATTCTAGACGATTTTAATGCCGAATTACGAAAGGAAGGTGTCTCTCGACCAACCTACATGATACCACCTCCGATAATGGAGAAAGACTGATAGACTTCGCCGCTGCAAAGAACATGGTAGTTAGTAGCACACGATTCCAGCATAAGGACATTCATAAGGCGACCTGGATATCTCCTGACCAGCGGACGAAGAACCAGATTGATCACTTGGTAATAGCATGCAGGCACTCTGGATGTACGTGTTATTCGAGGTGCCAATATCGATTCGATCATTACCTGGTGGCTGCGAAAGTTCGCACAAGACTGAGCAGGGCGAAAAACGTACGAAGCCGAACACAGGAAAAGCTGGATATTGACAAGCTACAAATACCGGAGATATCAATGTCCTATCGACAGAAACTCTCTCTCCTGCTATAACAGAATTCCTCCCGAAACCCAGATGCGCAGTGGAAGCACATCTCCCATTCTTTGGAAACCGCTGCAAGGACTGAACTTGGCTATCAAAAACTGCAGAACGATAAGCCATGGTACGACGAAGAACGAAAAATTCTCGGTAAAATATATGGGCCTGTTAGAGAAAACGGCGAGTACCGACGTCGCTGGAACGCAGAGCTATATAATCTATATTCTGAAGTGGACATATGTAGCTAGGCGAATCAAATTAGGCCAATTGCGTTGGCTAGGCCATATTATCAGAATGAATGAAGATGAGCCAGCGCGAAAGCTTTTCGATAATGTACCCGATGGAAGCAGGAAAAGAGGACGACCAAGACTCCGCTGGAAAGACCAGGCAGAAGAATCGCTCCGTATCCTTGGTGTTACCAACTGGCGGGAAAAGGCGAAAGATAGAGCCAGTTGGAAGAAAATGTTGAAATTTGTCTAATTTGTTTGTCTAATTAATATGTGTAAGACGTCTGACCTCATGAGGTTGTAAAATAGTCAATAAATGTAAGTAAAGTAAAGTTGTCAACATATTATATTTAATTGTGGAATTCCATTTCGTGCATATGACCGCCGCGAGCACGTTTGCACCGATCGATTCTTTGGAGCCCATTTACCACCACTCTTCCACACATATCGCCCGGACCGTTGGCAATTTTGCTTTCGATAATGTTCCAGAGGTCGTCTAACTTTGTAGTCTCGTTGAAGACTAAAATCGCAAATTTTGCTTGTTAACAAAGCCAGTTACAGAAATGAGTTTCATCGCTGAAGAAGATTTTTCGATGAAATTCAATATTTTCTTCAAACTTAAAATTTTGACCACCGACTGAAAATTTTGGAAGCATTTTTTAAAAACTTCCAAACGTTGCTTCGTTGGTTAACTTCACCATGATAAAAATGTAAACATTGACCAATGTTTTGACATTGCCAGACCATAAAAACAATTGAAGAGTGCGTTCGTATTAAAATACAACATTGTTATGTCCCTATTGAAAACCTCTTTACTTTTCGTAACCAATCCCATTCCATTTTACAGAATTTGTTTCAAATAACGTGTTTATCTAGGATTCAATTAACCCATTAACTTTCGCCTATTTGAAGACAGCTTTGTATCAGTTCCACGCTCCTTGACGAGAATTTCGATATTCAGTTATCGTCAAGGGTCAAACCTTCGTCTTAATCTCTTCCAAATTGTCAATAGTTTAGTTTCCAAATGTCAAAGTTCCTTGACGCGCTCTCTTAAACCAAAATGGCTGTCAGAACGTAGTTATGAGTGTTAAGTGTGGCCGATAGTCGGTTTGTAATTTAGCGATGACAGTTTCCATATTCCTGATCTGGCCAATGGTTACAATATTTTAAATTCATGATAACCTTAGATGAAGTACCTCTGTCATTAAATACATTTTTCACCATACCCTCGTAGAGTCCCAGATATATTCTCTGCATGCATTTGTTTTAATATCATCAGTCTAAGAATGATTGTTAAGCGAATGCGTATATCTATGTGGATGTGGCTCTTAATGCCTGAGTTTCTATGGCTGTGTGTGTGTGAATGAGCGTTTATGTTTGTTTTCGTTTTTGGAAATATTATATGTTCATACCTCCGTTTCGTATAAATTGTGTCAATATTTGCACTCCTAAGTGGATTGGAGATGGATGAATTTATCATCATCACAGTCACTCATAGCCATCGAGTTCTGCGCAAACTACACAGATACATACATAAACACAACATCAGCATATCCTCGTCATAATCATCATCAATGGCGTTATCCTTATTCGATTCTAGTCATCGTCATCGTCATCATCATTATCTTTATAACGTAAAATGTTTATAATATATATCGGCAGATGGATGGATGGATGAATTGTTGGGTATACAATCCTCTCAGCTAGATTGACGGATGGCAATAATGTTTAGTTTTCGATGTTCGATGTATAACTTTTGTTTTAACGATATTGGGGAGCAAAACAAAACATCACATATTTTGGATGAAACCTCTCTAAAGTCAACATCATCATGATTATCATCACTAGCAGCAGCAGCAGCAATAACAGCATCATCATCCTCATCCTCATCATCATAATTGTCCCGACATCATTACAAAACTTCGCTAGTATGCCAAACCATTTGTGATATTAACTCTAGTTTTAGATTTCATATTTGTTATGATGACATTTTATGAAGTACACATTATCCGGTATATTGTGTATACAGAGTGAGGGGCAAAAGTGAACGATTTTAAAATAGGTTTCATTAAAATTTGCTGATTTGATATATTTAGGTTTTAAAAAAAAAATGTTTCACCCATATCCCAAATATTTCCCGTCGAAGGGGTTTCCTTTTCCTTCAATCGCAAAATCACTGGAAAATTTTCATTGATTTCAGAATGATTTTGTTCGAATAAAGTTTTCACTTTATTTTTACCGATGAACAAAAAAACAAACACAACAATTTTTTCTTCAAAATTAAAAAAAAAAAACATAATGGTAAATATTCATTTTCAGAACAGGACCAGGAAATAAATTTCAAAGTTAAATGAAATTAAATACATTGCAGTCTAACAGATGCATTACCTGTGGATTTATAAGGGACTGCAAGAGTCCGTGACGGAATTTTGGAAGCCTTCGGTGAACGAAGTGAATACAAAAATGCATGAGGTGTCAGGGGACATCCGGTTTGAACGAAGTTCTTTTCGCTATATATTATGTAGTAGTTAGTTCCAACAAGCCTTAGACGCCCGTTGAAAAATACGATAATTTAAATGGATCTTTAAGAAACTATACTTTTTGTAAAATGATAAACTTTTTTTAAGGACAAAATTTTTTTTTTATAGAATGTATTTTTTTGTAAAACAAGTATATTTTTTATAGGTACTTTTAGTAAGGATATGTATTATATTTTCCCGAAGAGACCCTTTTTTAAAGAAAGGTACTATTTTTAAGAAGAAGTACTTTTTGTAAGAAAAAGCCATAAGAGTATGAATTTTTTTTACAAAGAAGTACTTTTCTTAAGAACAGGTACTTTTTAAAGAAGTGGTACTCTTTTCAGGAAAAGGTTATTTTTTAAGAAAATTTACTTATTTTCAGAAAGGCTACTTCTCTCAAGAAATGGAAAGAAAAGGCATTATTTTATTTTTAAGAAAATGTGCTTCTTAGTAAAGGAATTTTTGTAAGAAAAGGTATTTTTTTAAGAGATCGTATTTTTTTTTTTGAAGTAAACGGATTTTTAAGAAATGGGATTTTTTTTAGAATTGGTCCTTTTTCAAGAATAGGTACATATGTATTTAAGAGTGGATACTTATCTCAAGAAAACTTAAGTAAAGGTACTATTTTAAAGAAAAAGTACTTTCTGTAAGAAAATGCCATAAGAATATGATTGTTTTTTACAAAGAAGTAGTTCTTTTAAGAACAGGTACTGTTTAAAGAAGTGGTACTCGTTTTAGGAAAAGGTTATTTTTTAAGAAAATTTACTTATTTTCAGAACGGCTACTTCTCTCAAGAAATGGAAAGAAAAGGCATTATTTTATTTTTAAGAAAATGTGTTTTTAGAAAGGAATTTTTGTAAGTATGTAAAGGTATTTTTTTAAGAGATGGTATTTTTTTTGAAGTAAACGGATTTTTAAGAAATGGGATTTTTTTTTTAGAATTGGTCCTTTTTTCAAGAATAGGTACATATTTAAGAGTGGGTACTTATCTCAAGAAAAGTTAAGAAAGGGTACTATTTTAAAGAAGAAGTACTTTCTGTAAGAAAAAGCCATAAGAATATGATTGTTTTTTACAAAGAAGTAGTTCTTTTAAGAACAGGTACTGTTTAAAGAAGTGGTACTCGTTTTAGGAAAAGGTTATTTTTTGAGAACATGTACTTATTTTCAGAAAGGCTACTTCTCTCAAGAAATGGTAAGAAAAGGTATTATTTTATTTTTAAGAAAATGTGGTTTTTAGAAAAGGAATTTTTGTAAGACAAGGTATTTTATAAGAGATGGTATTTTTTTTGAAGAAAATGGTTTTTTAAGAAATGAGATTTTTTTTAGAATTGGTCCTTTTTTCAAGAATAGGTATATATTTAAGAGTGGGTACTTATCTCAAGAAAAGTTAAGCAAAGGTACTATTTTAAAGAAGAAATACTTTCTGTAAGAAAAAGCCATAAGAATATGATTGTTTTTTACAAAGAAGTAGTTCTTTTAAGACCAGGTACTGTTTAAAGAAGTGGTACTCGTTTTAGGAAAAGGTTATTTTTTAAGAAAATGTACTTATTTTCAGAAAGGCTACTTCTCTCAAGAAATGGAAAGAAAAGGCATTATTTTATTTTTAAGAAAATGTGTTTTTTAGAAAAGGAAGTTTTGTAAGTAAAGGTATTTTTTTAAGAGATGGTATTTTTTGAAGGAAACGGATTTTTAAGAAATGGGATTTTTTTTTTTAGAATTGGTACTTTTTTCAAGAATAGGTACATATTTAAGAGTGGGTACTTTTCTCAAGAAAAGTTAAGAAAATGTACTATTTTAAAGAAGAAGTACTTTCTGCAAGAAAAAGCCATAAGAATATGATTTTTTGTTACAAAGAAGTACTTCTTTTAGGAACAGGTACTGTTTAAAGAAGTGGTACTCGTTTTAGAAAAAGGTTATTTCTTAAGAAAATGTACTTGTTTTCAGAAAGGCTACTTCTCTCAAGAAATGGAAAGAAAAGGTATTATTTAATTTTTAAGAAAATGTGCTTTTTAGTAAAGGAATTTTTGTAAGAAAAGGTATTTTTGAAGAGATGGTATTTTTTGAAGAAAACGAATTTTTAAGAAATGGGATTTTTTTTTTAGAATTGGTCTTTTTCAAGAATAGGTACATATTTAAGAGTGGGTACTTATATTAAGAAAAGGTACTATTTTAAAGAAGAAGTAATTTCTGTAAGAAAAGGCCATAAGCATATGATTGTTTTTTACAAAGAAGTAGTTCTTTTAAGAACAGGTACTGTTTAAAGAAGTGGTACTCGTTTTAGGAAAAGGTTATTTTTAAGAAAATTTACTTATTTTCAGAAAGGCTACTTCTCTCAAGAAAAGGAATGAAAAGGTATTATTTTATTTTTAAGAAAATGTGCTTTTTAGAAAAGGAATTTTTGTAAGAAAAGGTATTTTTTTAAGAGATGGTATTTTTTTTTGAAGAAAATGGTTTTTTAAGAAATGAGATTTTTTTTTAGAATTGGGCGTTGGTCCTTTTTTTAATTGGTCCTTTTCATTTTTAAGAGTGGGTTCTTATCTCAAGAAAAGTTTTTTGTTTCACAAAAAAGGTACTCTTTACAGAAAATGTAGTTTTTTAAGAAAAGGCAATTTGTTGTAAGAAAATTTACTTTTTTAAGCAAATGTACTTCTTTAAGATCAAGTATTCTTTTTAAGAAAATGTACTTGTACTAATTTTTGTAAATGTACTAATTTTTTTTTTTGAGAAAATTTACTTTTTTTAAGAAAAGGCATTTGTTTAAGAAACTTGTCTTTTTTAAACTTCTTTCACTTTGGCTTTTCTAAATTTACTTTTTACTGTGTTCAAAACTACAATATACTGGGTGGTTCAGTAACGACTGGACAAATTGCACCAGCGTATTCCTTGACGCATTTCATGAAAATATGTCCATCTATGACCATCCCCAAAAATGCAAGGGGGCGAAATGGCAGTGGTTTGTAAATTTTCGGATTGGAGGTCGGAGGGTACTAGGGTAAAATTGCTAAGTTCTGAACCAGTGGTCGGATTTTTTTGTTTTTGGGCTTGTTGGAAAGGCATTTAAGAGACCTATTAGAATCATACTAGCAGAACAAATAAATGCGCGCTGTTATTTCGTTTCCAAAAAAATTAGCATTTCAGTCAAATAATAATTACTTTGGAACGGTAAGACCTCTGGGCTTCGTTTAGGTAATTTTAGAAAGGTAAGATGTAGGGCTATTTTTTAAGAGAAAAAAAACACAAGTTATGTGCCATCTGGATGAGAAAATTGAGGTTATGTGCACGTTCTTATATCTTTTGTTTCCACATTTTTTTAAAGCTCCTTATCTCGGCGATTTTACCTTTTTTTAAATTTTTTTAATGATTCTGAAATGTCTCGTAAAGGCCTTTTCAACAAGCCCAAAAACAAAAAAATCAGTCCACTGGTTCAGAACTTAGCATTTTTACCCTTGTACCCTCCGACCACCAAATTTCGCCCCCTTGCATTTTCGGGGATGGTCGTAGATGGACATATTTTCATATTTTCAGTCTTGACTGAACCACCCCGTATACTAAATATTGGTTACAGGATCCACCTAAAAAAAAGAAATTTCCCACCATATGTTAGTCTAGACACAAACCAAAGCAAAAACTCGCAATAAAAAAAATAAATGGTTTCCCGTTACATCACATGTAGGGACTAGGGAGAGCTTCTCACAATCAGTGAACTGTGCGCGTTCTAGTTTTACACTTAAAGTTCCCAATATAGTTGATAATACTGGGTTGTAGCATAATAGTGTTAAAAAAAATGTTAAATTTTTTTTCATTTAGCCCCCATCCCGCAACGTGGGATAAGGAACTTCGTTCCAAAAAGCCTGGATTCTGATTTTGAATATATGTATATATTTTTCAAAATATTGCATCACTTTTGCACTCCACTGTATACAAATGTGTATGGATTAATTTCCATATTTGTATACGAGTGCTCTCACCCATGTGCATGAACGAGTATGTTGAGCTTTATTAGTATTAACAACTCTTCAATATTATGCTCTCATGCGAGTGGGTCGCCATCATCATCGACATCACTGGCACTTCGATTATCATTATCCTAATTCATCATCGATACTCGTATCTGAACTCTGACGTTGTGTTATATCTTATAGATATCAGAATTGTGTACCCTGCTCTTAACATAAATTGATTGTTTTGGTGGTTTGAATGGGTGGTTAGCTGGAATGTTTTGGTTCCAGACGTTCGGGGGTTGGCTATGAAAATTGATATTTAGAAACTTTTTTTATTCACTTCTATCATCATCATTGACGAATGGTAATATGGTGTGGAATGTTGTATGTACGTTTCATATTTGCCAATTACTTTAATGTGATTTTCTCAATAATGTGTAGTAGTAGATTTATAAAGTAGATTTATAAGTGAAATGCTAAAAGAGAGGAAATGGATGAAAGAATGCGAAATAGCTGAATATAAAATTATGGAGGTGTAGGAGAAAGTTTAAAGGACTTCAATTCCAAAACTATTAATAGAATTTTAAGTCATCGTCATTGGTGTTAGCATGCGCAACTCTTGTTTAATATCGCACAGAATACTTTTATTTATTTTTTACTTGGCTCTTCTAATTTAGTGATGACACTATGTAATATATAGCCACGAAAGGACTTTGTTGACGTCAATGATCGGCATAAATCTGAACGTCGTTTAACAGATTCTAAACATAGAAATCGCACATGTTAATGATTTGATATTTTTAGGGATACATTTGGATGTCGATAATTTAAAGTATTTTTTCTGTTAAATTTAAAAATACAGGAAAATAATTCCGACTCAGAAATTTAGATTTCTATCGTGCAGAATCTCTCTCCCTCTCTCTCTCTTTTGGTTTCAAGTCAAGCAATAAAACGCTTTTAAATTGATTTAAGAAAAGCAATTTTCCGAAGATTTACAACCCAAGCCAAAGGATGATTTTATAAAGGATTATTAAGCCAGTACAGTCCCCACAAACGCGTCAATATTGCCGAAATATCACCAAACATATTGCCTGGAAGATAAATACTATTGCGACAATAATCCTTTCGTATTGCGATAGATGCTCTTTTCGGAAGCAAACTATCATCGCCGGCAATACGAAAGCTACACGCTGAAAAATCTGTCTGGATGCAAATATAAAGTGTTTGGAGATTGTCGCAAATATAATATATTTGTGTCCAAACTAGGGATGTGCGATAGATCGATTAATTCAAATTTTGGTGAATCGATTGATTAAATGGAATAATCAAAAATTCTGTATAATCAAAACTGTGATTAATCAAATAAGTTAATTTTTGAATAATCATATTTGAATAATAAATTTTTGGAAAACAAACAAATACATTTTTTACAAACAAAGGGAGGTTCTTGAAAAAATTCTAACTAAAAAAAAAATAAAAACATGAGTTGCGCAATTATTCAAATTTTGATTCACTAATTAAAAACAATATAAAAACAATTTCTTTTACAAATCATTCAAAAAATTTTTGGAAAACAAACAAATACATTTTTTACAAACAAAGGGAGGTTCTTGAAAAAATTCTAACTAAAAAAAAAATAAAAACATGAGTTGCGCAATTATTCAAATTTTGATTCACTAATTAAAAACAATATAAAAACAATTTCTTTTACAAATATTCGGTATTATTGAAACGCAGTTCCTTATCGCACATAGCGGGATGGGGGCTAAATGAAAAAAAAAATAAACAACTGTTTTTAACAATATTATGCTACAACCCAGTATTATCAACTATGTAGGGTACTTTTGCTTTGGTTTGTGTCTAGACTAACATATGTTGGGAAATTTCTTGTTTAATGGGAAGTTTTCTAGGTGGATCCTGTAACCAATATTTAGTATATTCTGTATAAATGTAAATTTAGAACAGCCAAAGTGAAAGAATTTTAAAAAAATAATTTTCTTAAGTAAGCGCTTTTTCTTAAAAAAAAATAAATTTTCTAAAATAATATCTATTCATATTCTTAAACAAACTACCTTATCTTAAAAAAGTACCTTCGCTTAAAAAAGTAAATTTTCTTACGAAAAGTACCTTTTCTTAAAACAAGTAATTTTTGTTAAAATAAGTACCTGTTCTTAAAACAAGTAATTTTTGTTAAAATAAATACCTTTTCTAAAAAAGTACATTTTCTTACAACAAATTAACTTTTCTTAAAAAACTACATTTTCTTTAGAGTACCTTTTTTGTAAAACAAAATAACTTTTCTTGAGATAAGTACCTACTCTAAAAAATTTAACTATTCTTGAAAAAAGGACCAATTCAAAAAAATCCCATTTCTTAAAAAAACTCTTTTCTTCAAGAACCTTAACAAAATATCTAGACGATTTATTTTGTGTCGTTTCAGAGGGTGAAATAAATACAATTTTAGATGTTTTTAACAATTTCCACGCCAGTATTAAATTTACAATGGAAAAAGAGTCAAATTCAAAACTTCCTTATTTGGAGACATTGGTGGCCAGGAGAGGAAAAAATGTATCAATTCATTGGTATCAGAAACCAACGTCTTCTGGAAGAATGATAAACTTCCACTCAAAATATCAAAACGTCTGATTATAAATACGGCGAAAAATTTAATAGAACGCGTTTTGACTATAAGTGATGTAGAATTCCACAAGGTCAATAAGGAAAAGATAAGATGTATTCTCAAGGACAACAACTTCCCGAACCATCTTACCATCAGACTGGTAAAGCAATTGGAGGATAAAATACAACCCAACAGAGATACTAGAGAGGAGCCGAAAATGTACAAATCAATAGCCTACATACCTGGAATAACTGATAGGTTGGCGAAGTCAAAAATATTTTACGACAAGGATTATAGGATAGCACACAAAACATATAACACAATAGGTAGAATATTTGGTAAAACAAAGGATAGTTTGGACAAATTTGATATGTGTAATATAGTATATTAAATAACTTGTAAAGGAAATGACAACGAAATTTGTAACAAAGTATATGTAGGGACTACAAAAAATAAACTATAGACACGAATTGCTGCAGGACACAAATCAGATCAGAAATACCGGCACATTTCTACACAGAAAACAGAATTAACATCCCATTGTGCTAGTTGAAATCACTACCCAAACTTTCAGGATACATCGGATTTGAATAAAGAAAACAATTATAAACGTCGTTATATGCTACAAACAATTACTACACCAACATTGAAAAGAATTAACTATAACAGAGATACAGATAATGTAGCCCAAATTTGCAGACATTTAATTAGTGAAAAGTATAACTGTTTAGGCACAAATTGTTTATCGATCTAATATTTTTCTTTGGGTTAATTTATATGAACTTTTTACGTACACTATTTTTATTTGTGTAACTTCAGAAAATTTTGAAAAAGGCGGGGAAACTTTTTCGAACGTTTTTATATTGACACAATTTTTTTATTGTTAATAGTAAATCTGACCTCAAGCTCGGAGAATATTGATTAGTTAAAAATACCTTCTCTTAAAAAAATAAATTTTCTTAAAAAAATTCATTTTCTTAAGCGTACCTTTTCTTAAAAATAAAATAAAACCTTTCCTTTTCTTTTCTAGAGATAAGTAACCTTTCTGAAAATAAGTAAATTTTCTTAAAAATATAACGTTTTCCTAAAAAGACGACCACTTCATTAAAAAGTACCTGTTCTTAAAAGAAGTACTTCTTTCTAAAAAAAAATGCTTACTCTTACTACTTACAAAAAGTATTTCTTCTTAAAAATAGTACCCTTTCTTAAAAAAAAACATTAACTTTTAATAAAACAAGGACCTCTCTTTAAAACAGGGCCTTTTCGGGAAAATATAATACATATTCTTACAAAAAGGACCTAAAAATATACTTTTTTTAACATGTTTTTAATAACGCAAAAAAGATTTAACCTTTTTTTAGTTTAACAAATTTTGAATTTTTTCTAGTTTTGAAAATTTAAAAACGTTGATCTAATTTTATGAACTGTATCGTATACTGATTTAGAGCTGTTGTACTCAAATTGCTTTCAATGGCAAACGTGATTTTTTGGCTTTAAGACGATGCCTAACTTGTAATTCTACCAAACATACTTTGGTTCCAGTAAATATATTGAGAAATTTAATTTTGGAAAAAAAACTGACTTTGGACCAACCAAATTGTATTGCTTCAAAAGCCTTTAATGAATTTCAAACTTAGTTAGAAAGGCGGGAGTGTCTTCAATTTTCTCAAGCTGACTTTTGCCCGCCCTATATTGCAAACTCAAAAGTTACGTCAATTTAGTGAAACAGGCAAATTTTTTAGTTTTAAAACATGTTAAATGGTTTATATATGTATGTGTGCCACCAAAGTGAGAAACGATTTTGATGAACGAAGCTGGGAAGGACAACAATGTGAAGCCATTTGTCTGTCCGAACCTTTACTGAGAAAATCGGATCGGCGGACCATTTGTGAAATAAGTGTAATAAAAAACACAAGTACTTAATCCACGCTTTGCTTGCATGAACTTTATTTGTGTATAAATATCTTGTTTGTGTACCAACGCATAGTGATAACCAACGCATAGCTGAAACCTTCTCAAAACAAAAACGTGAGAGACATCAAAGAAAGGAGACGCAAAAGAGCAGCAGATTCTCATTTCATGAAAAAAAAATAAATAATGCATTCAATGCAAATAAATTTAAAATTGACCGTTTTAAATCTATTAATTATTTGTATTAGTTATTTATACATGTGGATTTATATTGTTAAAATTAATTATAAGAAATAATACATATATATTGAAATCGAAGAATAATTCGTTTCTAAATATTATTATATCTGGGAGGAAATGCGCATACGTTTCCACGTAAGTATAGGCAGCTTTAGGGGGGAAACACGCGAATACTTCGACTTATATATGTGGATGTATGGGATGAAGAACGCATATGTTTCCACGTAAAAGCATACATGTTTGTCAGTAAACATGATACTGTTTGTATTTAAATACGAGTAAGTTTGGGATTTGAAAACATGAATTTTTGAAGTGTGTTCCAAAAATATACATGGTTCCTGGAGAATATATTTGGGAAAATATGTTAGA
Organism: Phaonia tiefii; assembly: GCA_963931995.1. Taxonomy (NCBI): domain Eukaryota; kingdom Metazoa; phylum Arthropoda; class Insecta; order Diptera; family Muscidae; genus Phaonia; species Phaonia tiefii. The sequence goes on from OZ008367.1 coordinate 34,256,913, forward strand.
GAGGCCGATATTTTTAAGCGTGTTGCTATTGTTTTTTTCAAAAATTTTTGAAAAAAAATTAACTACGCAGCTTAAAAGGCGAGCAAATTTTCTTCCGCTTTCTTCTATTTTATACCACTGGGACCCCATTTGCTGGTGTTATACCCAAAAAATATTTCGTAATACGCCATTTAGCAGATAAACCGAATTATTGCAGATGAATGGCACATAGGTAGTATTGGAATTCATTAAATACCCAACATTGGCATTATCATACATAAATGCCCATCGGTGATGCAATTGTGATGTCTCAGCAACATGCGATATGACCCAGGATTCTGCGCCATAAAAAAAGACAGGTTGTATGAGGGTATGATTTAGTTGGATCCTCGTTTCTCGATAGAGGGTCTTATCTCTGAAGTGTTGCTTAACCCAAATTAACAGCTGTTTTCAAGAACAATTCACCGTTTGATTTCTAGGTTGACGTTATTGCTTCTTACAACATTCAGAATTTCATCCAATAGTGTGGATATTCTGCTTGTCGAAACCGTTAATTTCGTCTTGTCCTTGTTTACTGCCAAACCCACTTTTGCTGATTCCTTCTCAATTCTCGAAAACGCTGCAGTAACTTGCCGCAGTTTTCGCCCAATGATGTTGAAATCATCAGGATATATGAGCAGCATGTGATTTTTGTCTGCTGCTACTTTTATTGCTGATTCCTTCTCAATTCTTGAAAACGCTGCAGTAACGTGCCGCAGTTTTCGCCCAATGATGTCGAAATCATCAGGATACACGAGTAGCATGTGATTTTTTTCTGCTGCTACTTTTATTCGTGTTAACTGTAGCTTTTCTTAAAATGTACATGTGTCTGTTGCTTAGCATTCTCTTTGTTTTTTGTGGGAATAAAACAAAAAGGATTAATCAAGAAAATAATGACACTTGTCTTTAAATATTTTTAAGTGTTATTAAGTATTAATATTATTTAAATGAAATGTCATCATACGATTGAACGCCTTTTAAAATTCTTTATATTAACTTCACCTGTCTGGATGCATGTATGTATGTGTGTATGCCGAAAACACTTTGGATTGAATTTTAACCCTTTTCCCGTGATCCAATCGAGCTGAAACTTCGCAGGCAAACTAATGGCGATGACAAAAATCAACTGTCAAAATATGGGCGGGATTGGATGAAGGGGCGTGGTACCTCCCTTACAAATCACAAATTAAAAATCCATTATTTCTGCTCCTGTTAACGGTATTTGAAGAAAACTGGGTATGTTGGTTAGGTGTACATATTCTAAGATCTGTACATATGTATGCGTGGGATTGGTCAAAGGGGCGTGGTCATAGATAAAGAATTTATAGTCAAAAACTATGTTTTTTACGGGTTGGTTTTTTATTATTGTGAAAGGGAAGTCTAATAAAATGTGGGTGCGGAGCACTCTCAGAGCAAAGAGAATAATGACGTAATACTCGTATATAAAAATGAGATAGCAAGAGAGCAACGAAAATTTTGTGAACTTGTGTAGCGTATGTACGAATATAACAATGTATATACAAGTGTCTGTTGCGTTGCATTCTTTAATTTTTGTGGGAATACAACAAAAAGTATTGAGCAAGAAAATAATGACACATGTTACGTGCACTGGTCTTTAAATAATTTTAAGTATTAATATTATTTAAATGTAACGTCTTCATATGATTGAACGTTGTTTTTTATTTTCCAATGTAACATTTTCTAATGTGTAGCAAAAAGGTGTTAACACATCGCCCGTGAGTTCGAACACTCATTTGTTTTTTTTAAGTATTATTCTACAAAGTTTAACATGAATACCAAGCTGCGAAATAACTTGATACTTGACTTTCCAAGCCGAAAGCCACACTGATAAGTTCCGATTAGGAGTGAAACAAACGGCTTTGCCCTTTCGCACATTACGCTCTAGAGGACCATGTATGCGAAGGATATAAGGCTTAATCCACGGTAGTTGGTACATATACTCAGTTATACATATACATAAATAGAACAGAGTATGCTAAGACTCCAATCGACGGACATGCATTTGTCTGGCCAGGTTTTGCATATGAGCACATAAACTTATGTTTACCCTCTAATAAGTGCAGGGTTCCTTAAAATATAGGACATTATCTTTCTTTATACACATATGTACTGCATTGAGCCAACCTATTCCCGCGATAACGTCAAGCATTCGTGGTGCGTTGGTACAAGCCAGCTTTTCATCTTACTATAACAGCATAATTTTAGGTGCCATTAATGTCAGGCAATCAAATTGCAATGCATACCACTAACTTCGATGTACCAATGTTATTTTGAAATACATGTTAGTTAATCCATGCACGTAAAGGCATTCATCATAACAATATTATTTCGATTGCATTCTTCTTATGTGCGTACTCTGGTATAATAAAATTCCCACAGATTTAGGTAATTTTCTTAATTTTAAGTACATATGGACTACAATTGATTAAATTTGTTCAACTAAATTAAAGGACATTTTGAACTCAAATTTAGTAAATCATTTTCTTTCTTAGTGAGTACTGCTGAAATATCTCGCGAATGATAGAAGGGAGATATGTAACAATCCAATTTAAAAATATTACATGACGAAAATAAATGATATTTTGATAATATACTCATGATGGTTTATCTTCCAATTGTTTGGTGGATGTAGTAGTTTAAGCCGGTTGACCACCCATCAAGTTAATTGGGCAGACAGTCTCATAGGCAGACGTACATAGCTCAGTATGTATATTAATATGATTCTGACTATACTGTGATCTGGAGTTACCGTGAATCACGTTAATCCCCTAATGTGACCATTTTATTCAATCGGGTGACACATTTGCATCCTCTAATGTGATCAACCATTTCCGTCAATGGAGGTTTATATTTACACAATTTCTTTTCTATTGCTGAGAACCAAATTAATTCTCATATTTAGAATGCTTTTAAATTATTGTTACAAAAAATAAACGCAGTTTAGCAACGAATGTCAGCAATCAAAATAGTGAAATTCCGTAAGTAAACTCATCCATCGGATTATATACTTATAAATAATTACATATAAATTAACGTCAGTTCAATGTATATTTATCTCTTTCGATTCGTTCTACTATCAGTGTATTTAACATCTAATTTCGAAATTGTTTCGAATATTAGGGTGGGTGTATACACTATGAGCACTGTATTATCTACCGTGTCTAGTAAAGATCACAACCGTGACGGTGCTGTTTGATACGGTACATAACCAACAGATGGCGCCAACGCAATAGTTGATAATACTGTGACCAAATACAAGGTGGCGCAAAAGTAATCCTCCTATCAGAAAATGCTATAAATTTTTGCGATTGGCCCCTAATGTCAGTTCTGTTTTGACATTTGTGTAGTAAACACATGCGAAATACACGTTAATAAACAATGTTACGCTACACTGCTCCAGAACGCGGAATATTGCTGACTATTTATTTGACCAATAATCGGTCGGTGACTTTGGCACAACGTGAATTTCGTCGCAGATTTCCTGGCCGTCCAACGCCTACTGGTGAAACACTGCGACGTTTAGCCGCTCGCCTCGAAGAGACTGGCACAACACGAGATGCTGCCAGGCGTGGCAGACCCCGGAGTAGCCGTTCTGCAGAGAATATTGCTGCTGTAGCCGAGGATGTCATGGATGCGCCGTCGACATCGACCAGACGGCGTGCCACGTCGATCAACGAGTTCTTTTTGCCGCAACTTGATGAATTGGGATTGGAAAACATGTGGTTCCAACAGGACGGTGCAACGGCACACACTGCACGTGCCACAACCGATATGCTGAAGGATGCATTTCCCGGGCGCCTAATCTCCCGTTTTGGCGATTTGCACTGGCCAGCAAGATCGCCTGATTTGACCGCTCCAGACTTCTTTTTGTGGGGCTTTTTGAAGTCGCGGGTTTATGTCAACAAGCCTCAGACTCTTGCAGCTCTTAAAGACAATATCCGTCAAGAATGTGAGGACGTATCGCCGGAAGTTTTGGCCAAAGTGATGGAAAGTGCCATAAAAAGGGCTCAAATGACAATCAACTGTGGCGGCGGCCATTTACATGACATCATATTCTCGACTTGATGTAAAAAAAATTAAAAGACCAAATAAAAATAATCCACAAGAAGAATCAAAGTTTTTAATTTTTTTTTAAATTACAGCCAAAAAAACATCGGAAGTTTACTTTTGCGCCACCTGTTACGTACAATGCTAACCAAAGAGATGACAAATAATAGAAGAAGCACAAGTTGGACAATTGCACAGATAATAGAATACCAGAAATGGTGAATTCGATTATTCACAATTTTCACCAGATGGCAAAGGCTGTTTTCGTGCAACCATTTTTCACTCCGATACGACGAAAACCCACTCAATACTCATTTTTATATCGATTCTGCTGTTTGAATTTGACAATAAACGATATATAAGAGAAAGGCATATTGCTTTTGATATTTTTGGACAATACAAAAGGCAAAAAAGCATGCTTAAATAGTTTTGGTTTCCAAGTAAATTTGGCTATTTCGACCATTGGTGCCCCATCTAGAAAAGTTCCCTTGACTTTCACATCCACAACTTACACACAAGTAAAAGATTAGTTGGAAATCAATTCCGGCATTAGAAATTCCATGATAAAGTCTATATTTTGATTAGTATGCAAAATTATCATACATCAGGATTATTTGTCGATGTCATTGATAAATTAAAAATTGGTCTTACTAAATAGAAGTTGTTACTACAGAAATTAATTTGTATTAACCCATTTGAGTTTTTCTAAAACCTCATTCATCTGAAATGGAAGATACAACTGATAAAAAGTACAATATTAGAATTCGTGTTCAAATATTCGTCACTAAAATCATAATTTAGTTTCTGTTATAGAAACTTTGTAGTCGAGTTTTCATAAGAGGTTTTGTGTAAAAGATAAATTGTTTTTCAATATTACACGAGGACTTTTCAAAAACTATTATTTCAAAAGTAAGAAATAAATTTATGAAAAAACAGGATATAATCCACCCGATAAAAATAAATATACATAACCAGTATTAGATATGCATTCGACAAAAACAACTGTTGACATATATTTTTCTATACGAAATCAAAACAAGGTCAGTAACGCCCATGTATATTTTACTGTTATCGACAAGACGAATATGCCCAGTTAATATATCTCACCACACTAGTTCCTGAATCACATGTATTTTTTTATTTTACTAGTGTTACCATAAATTGAGGTGAAGTGAGACTTTGAAACACAACCGCTGAATCTGACGGCACTATTAACGCCTTCACAAAACATGCAAAAAATTGTCCGGAGGAACTATTATTCTATTGAATGTATATATTTAGAACTTATACAGACATATGATATTTTTAAACTATATATGATATATGGTTATGGAAACGCTCATTACTCAGGGGTATAGTGTAATAATGGGGAGCTACCCACGACGATGAGAAATTATTTTGCACGATTCTCCAAAAACACACATGGAAATGGGCAAGCGGCATTACCCAAAAACAAATATTATTATTGTGACTGGACGCACCGTTTCGGAGTTGTCGATTTTTATAAAAATTTCCTTCGAATTGGACCACTATGCCAAACCCGTATAAAGTCTCAAAAATTATTAATATTTGTTTTTTATTATTTATTATTATTTTATTTTATTTATTTATTAGATTCGGTATTTATTATTATTTTTTAGATTCGACGCTCTGTTTCCGAGATTTAAAATTTTTTTCATATATTCGACCCAAAATGGGCATGGGTTACCTAGGGAATCCATTACCCACAAAATACGAACCGTGGTTATAAATAATAATAATTTTGTTCATAAATAAATAATCTATATTCTCCGAGCTTGAGGTCAGATTTGCTTTTCTTGTATTTATTTTCCTCGATGTTTCGCTACTCCATTGTGTAGCATCAGTAGGAGATATAAGCAATTAATAACAATTAAAAATAAAATAACAATAATGAAAAATTATGTCAATATAAAAAAGTTCGAATAAAGTTTTCCCGCCTTTTTAAAATTTTTCTAAAGTTACGCAAACAAAAGTAATGTACGTAAAAAGTTCATATAAATTAACCCAAAGAAAAATATTAGATCGATAAACAATTTGTGCCTAAAAAGTCATACCTTTTACTAACTAAATGTCTGTAAATTTGGGCTACATTATCTGTATCTGTTTTATAGTTAATTCTTTTAAATGTTGGTGTGTTCGTTATTTGTAGCATTTCTAACATATAACGACGTTTATAATTGTTTTCTTTATTTAAAACCGATGTATCCTGAATGTTTAGGTAATGATTTAAACTAGGACAATGGGATGTTAATGCTGTTTTCTATGTAGAAATGTGCCTGTATTTGTGATCTGATTTGTGTCCTGCAATTCGTGTCTTTAGTTTATTTTTTATAGTCCCTACATATACTTTGTTACAAATCTCGTTTTTCGGTTTCAGTTTTTACGACACAATGTTAAACTATGCCTTTTATTTGTTTTTAATTTTAATTCAGTCTTTGAATTTTGAGATCGACAACCGAGTGCATAGCCATAAAAAACCTTAACAAAACACTGTTCGGAACCGGTGTAAAACTGCAGATCCCAATCAGAGTGTGTAAGCCTATGCCTTCATGGTATGTAATGGGAAACTAAAGTGTGGGCCATGTAAACTTTAGACTTCGCATTAAAAAAAACTAATATAGACACAGTACCTCATTCGACCAATCCAATTTTTCAGTACTTTGTCGATTGTGTGGTGCTCTAGTTCGTGTTTTAAGGCCTCTGTGAACTCGGCATTGTATGCGACACACATATCTTTCACCACGCTCCAGAGATATTAGTCTAACGGATTCAAATCGCAGCTACGGGGCGTACAATTGACTTCCGAGTTTCGACTGATTATGTGGTCTTCGAACACAGTGCGCAAAAGATCGATTGTAATGTTGGCTGTGTGACACGCAGCGCCGTTCTCTCACATTTTCATCGACGACGTTTGGATTTTCCGAGCCCCAAATGCGACAATTTTGATTTGTTAACGCAGACCCGAGGTGAAAATGAGCTTCATCGGAAAAGATTATTTTTGGTAAAAAACTTAAATTTTCTGCGAACGGTGGCGAGTTGAATTATTTTTCACTCGACGAGCACGTAGACGACTTCTTTTGATCAATGAGGACCCGGATTGGCAAACTCGCTTCAAAAATTGATCCACGATCGGCGTTGATGATGAGACTCTATTTCTATCCAATTTGTTTCGTAGATTTCTTACAGTTTGAGTTGAAGTCTTAGAAATTTCTGATGAAAGCTTTTAATATTTCCCACTTTTCTTCCAGCGTAAAGCGATCCATTTCGTACATTTCTAGCCTTTACCTAATAATCTCAAGATCAAAAATTAAGAAATAAACAAATGCGGACAAATGAAATCTGTCAGAAAAATCGATAAAATTGGTTTCTGTGACACCTAAAACTGATAATAATTCCAAATAGATAATAAAACCAATAATAATGGAATTCAAAACCCCAAGTTATTTTTGATCATTTTCAAATCCAGTATTGACGGCAATTGAATTGCATGACAACTATTGTAACCATTCAACTAATAATTTTTTTTAATAATTAATTTTAATATAATTAATTTTTCGATTAACGATTAATTCGAAGAAATCAGTGCGATTAATAAAATATAAGTACGTGTCTATGGCAAGCAGTCTGCCTTGAAACACTATTGCAATGTGCCAACTCATATGACAACGATTTGCGAACAAATTTCTTAACTCTACAAACATTTCGAACAGATTTGATAGATAGTTTGCTGAGAAAGAGGAAGAAAAATTGTCTCAAAGTTGGTTCATTTAATTGGGTTTAATAGTCTTATGAAATTTCAAGACCCACTGGTTGGTCACTTTGTCTGGGTACCAAAAACCCTGGTCCGATTCTGCTCAAACTATGTAAAATAAGGATAATAGTCAGTAAGTTACGTTTCACAAAATTTGGTCAAAATTAATCAATCCAATAGGGTGTAATAGAGTGATATAATTTCAGGGCAACCCTACCCTTATACGGGAGGGTTCCATCCAATAAGTGCGAAAACAGAAATAGCGAATCCAAAACAGCGCAAAAATACGAGCGAATAAAAAATGAGCGAAAGGTAAAATTAGCGAAATCCGACTTATAAAATTAAGAAAATCGCGCGATTTTTTTAATTTCATAGGTCGGATTTTGCTAATTTTATTTTGAATATTTAAAAGCACTGTACAACAATTATAATGTTAATACTTGTTGTTTTTATAAATTTAACAAGTTTGCCATGTATCATGAGTCGAATTTCGCTAATTTTATTTTGAATATTTAAAATCAAATATTCAAAAATATAAGACTTGGTTAATGATTACGAAAACCGGGACTTAATTGATTTTTTACGGGGTATTGCACACAACTTTAATCTTCAAATTTAATTCGAGTATAATAGTTTTATTCAAGTAGTTAATATTGTGGTTTATTTAAAATGCGAAAATTAAATTTATCGGTTGTTAATTAGAAAATTATTATACTTTTGATAATTTGTATAATTTTTTGTGTATTTAATATATTATGAAATTTATGGAACTTTCGCTCTTTTTAGTATCTCCTTTTTTTCTTTCGTTGTTATTTTGTCGCTCTTATTAATTCGCTCTTTTTGGGTGATACCATACGGGATGGCATGACACTTTTGGACCAAACTTTGAAATTTTCTTAATTTTGACTTGGTACCAAAAGTCACTAATTTTCATGTTGCTGCAACTACGATTTGTGAATTTTACCTACATGTATTTTATATAATGAAGTTGTTTTTGTTACGTTTTATTTTGTTTTAATATATGTGCCTAGTACAATGTTGCAACACTGTTTTATTTTTTTTTTTTTTGTTTTATTTTATTCGAATAATTTGATTGCGTTTTGTTCGGTTAATTATCAGATTGAAATTGACGATTAACCGATTAAAGAAAAGCCCGATTAAATGGGTAACCTAGTGACAACCCTGACAGTATAAAATGTCGATAACTGTTACGCGCCACCTATTGCCTTTCATTGGCAACATTATCGAAATGCCTTCAGAAATATATTGTGCTTTTTTCCTACGTTAACGGCATTACCGACGTATACTCCCATATCGACTTGACCACAGTGAAGGCTAACAATTAGAAACTTCATATGTGAAATTAAAATTTAAGTTTTTATATGAAACATACAAATTTATTTATTCGTTGCAGTTATTTACATACAAAGTAATTAACTTTCTTTAGTTTACTTTATGTACTTTATATCGATACACACCACTATACAATTACATATAATTCTATATAAAGTATAATAGATATACTTACAAATCTAAAGTGCTTAGTATCATAACCTATGATTATTGAAATGACTTTTAAACACTGCATTACAAACGACTGTTTCAGCTTTTGGATTTTCTTTAAAATGCATTATGCATTTGGAAAAAAACTAGAATATATCTTAAAATTACTTACAGGGTGCTATAAAAACTATCACAGGCATCAGAATGTGTTACAAAAAAAAAAAACATAAATGATTGTTATAAACTAATTTCCTACAACTAATTCCAGCTAATCGTGTGTACAGATAAACCCACCCCATTCATGCATTATTTATAGGCTACAGGCTCTAAAAGGCAGTACTAAGAGGCCAACCAACAAATGAGAACAATTTTCTGTGCCTCTGCTTTAACAATAGGAACTTTTTGCTTAAATAATTTATCTGTATCCGTTCAATTCTGCGGCATATTGGCCTCCCACAATTCCATGTGATTATCCAGAACCTCATGGAACCAATTTTGTTTTTCCGGTTCATTATGAAATATTACATTTAATGATTTTAGATCTAATTGTAATATGGCATCATTTCCCAGCAGCGTATCGAGTGTCCTCAATAGAGTACCATTGCCATGGAGTTTCAATAGGGTAACATATTTAACCAGTAGATATTCGTATTGCAGTTTACGGCGGGCCCATCTTTCCACTGTATTATTGGCACTGGCCGAACGAATTTGTCCCAAATGTTCAGCAAACCAAGGAGCGAAGAAGTGATACAGATCTTGTTTCGAGAGAGAGTTGATGCCCTTGGATTTGATGCGTTCCTTGATCATTTGATAGTTTTTACGATTGTAGACGAAGACCTGGAAGAAGAAATGGAAAAGGTTTTAAATATTATTAAGGAGAAATTTTACAATAAAAGACTGGTACTAAAGTCGGTTGCACGATAAACATTGAATTGATTACTTTTAAAACTTCAGCAGAAATTCTTGTAAGTAAAACCCCGTATTCAGTCCTTGAGGAATTTTCGAAAGAAATTTTGTCATTTATCTCTAAATGGAAAATTTTGTTGCGGAGAGTTCCTTATAATTCCTCTACACACTCCATTAAATTTTTAACGCATGTAGCCCGGTAGTCAGTTTTTATGAAATTCGCGTAGCCATAAGAAGTACGTGTAAAAAAATAACGAAAATTTCATGAACAGAAAATTTCTGACACTTTTCATTTGCTTGGTCCTAAGCTCGTTGCGAAAATTACGTATGCAAACTCACAAAAAGGATGTACAAGTAGACAAGAAAAAATCGGCGCAATTTGGCAACCCTAGTAAAAGAGAACCAAAGAAGTCGACGCGATTCTCTCAAACGCATTTCTTTCCCGCGTCATAATTTGGTTATTTCATACCTTTTACATATTTTATGTAATTTTATTTAAATATGGTTGGAATTTCTATAGTTAGATACAATAACATCATCAGAAAACTGCTCGTGTATTGAAATATTCAACGAAGAGAGTAAAAGAGAGAGAGAGAGAGCATAGAAGCGACACGCTTCACTCATGTTCTTTGTGGGCATTCCACTCCATGAGTAAATTTTCTTCTTTATACTATAGTTGCTTTATGAAAATCAAGTACAGGGTTGTTATGCCGAAGTAATTTCTTACGAAAACAATTGTTTGGGACCGGAATATTGACATTTCGATTATTTTAGTAATCAAAACTAATACCACATGCGTTAAAAATAAAATGGGGTGCAAAGAGGAATTATTAATGAAATATTTGCAAGATAAATCACAGATATGTGGTAACTCTCTGTAACAAAATTTTCCGTTTAGAGATAAATGACAAAATTTCTTACGAAAATTTCGCAAGAACTGAATACGGGGCTTGTGGGGTTACTTTAGGTTGTTAAAGTCATCGAAATGTCAAAATTCTGGACCCAAACAACTATCAAGCAATTGATTTCGTGCGAAATAACAATGGTGTAACAATCCTGTAATTGATTTTGCCAATGAAATTTCACAAAGTGCTGAGTACCAAGCAAATGAGCTGAGTACCAGCAAATTTTGGTTCATGAAATTTTTGTTATTTATTTTATTTAACACGCACTTCTTAATGCAACTAAAATTTCATAAAAACTGAATTTCAGGCTTTAGGAAGTACAACGTATATGTAATGGAAAAAAGCCTCTCATACGAGAGAGAGAGAAAGGAGAGAGAAACCCCGGAGAAAATTGAAATTAGTGACAATGTCAACAACACGGTAACTGGCCTAGAACATTAGGCCGCTGATGAGAAGAGTCATAAACTTCGAAACGATCATCCGCCAACGTGAGTTCAAATACAAGTCCCGACTGTTTTAATATGTTCTATTGGCGGAAAATCCCTGATATGCTCAAAGGACAACTAGAAATATTTTTCTAAGAAACAGCAGTTTGTATCGCTGCGAAATTTGCCAGCCGCACATAAGTGTTGACGACTAGAGTTTTCTCTGATTTTAAAGTTTTCTGCAGAAAGATATGTTTTTTTTTTGAAACTGAATGCGATTTGGAAATATAATTTCTTCCTACAATTTTGTTGGTCGTTAAGGGGTCTTTAGACCTGTGCATAAATTGCTCGACTTCAAATTGAGATCAACTTCGATTAGTTCACATCAAATTCGATTTTGCCCTTACATTCTCAAACTAGTTGAGGCAACTTCATTTTCTTGTCCTATGTCGAAATGAAACGCGGTGAGCGCACTGCGAAAATATAACTAGTTTTAAGAAAAAATCTGTTTTTATTTTCTTTAAATATTTATAAATAACACTACAAATAATATTTATTTAGTTTATATTTTTCCAATGATGTCCAATTTATTTATTTTTTGGTTCCCATCGAAATGCGTATGAAAGTTGATGCAACTTCCCCTTACACTGATGGATAAGTTGATATCAACTTCAAAAAATCAAAATCGCTTTGATTTTATATCAACTAGTTTGTACAAACCACCAACTTCACCTTACACCATGGATAAATTGATGTCTACTTGAAGTCGCTGCAACTTGTCCCCCTTTACATTTTTCTTTGAAACATTAAAATGTTGCTCGCTACATGTTGCTGGTGTTTCACTCAAGCAACTCAGTACTACACTGAAGCAAATATTTCGCTGATTTTTTACAGGCATTGTTTTAAATGGATGATTTCACGAGAAATATTGAAATATACATGCCTTAGTGCAGAGATAAATTTGGTATCATCCGGTTAACTTTTGAAATCAGTCAGACAAGTGCATTATGCTCAATCCTCGAACAAGACTGCTAGGATAATGAACTGAATATATATGTATAACCATATTCAGAGAAAAATATATTATAAGTTCTAAGAGAGTCTGATTTTAATCTAGTTTGATTTTGATGTATTAATTAATTTTTATGTAGAGCTTCATCAAAGCTTTTCATAAATATTTCTGACATGGGTTATATAAAAGGTTCATAAATTGGATACTTGCAATAATTGCAATACTAATCGTTTCTAGAAAATAATGCTGCCCTTGTATGAGGCGACATTTAAAAAATGTTGTCCTTGCCCCATCAAAGTTGTGCCTTTTTTGGGGTGAGAAAATGACATGGAACTGTTGAATTTTCTCACAACTAGATTCTTCCGTTTGCTTTCTTACCAAGCGATATTTTCCTCGCTTATGTAAATTATTCGACCTGTATATATGGAGACCTAAGCGATAAAAAGCCATTTTAAGCGACTCTTCATACAAACTGGACGAGAAAGTACCAATATAATAGTTTTTATTATTCCCGCTAAACTAAAATTTCGACCACTTTGTTTGAGAAGGTAAGCAAATTTAGCAGAAGCCGCTTAAATTATTTTTGCTCCCCACATAACAGGTTGAAAAATTAGCTTAGCGATGATAAATAACACAAACAAAATGACAGAAAGTTTAGAATTTTATCGGGCAACACTCTCCCCCGTGACTCGCTGAAAGGGTAGAAAACGCAATATTTTTGGCACTTTTTGAGTGCAATATTCCCAGAAACGAACACAAAACCTTGAAGTAGGGTTGCAATTTTTTAACAAACGATCACAAAAAGGCACTATTAGGGCAAACGGCAGAAAGAATGTTGCATATTTTCTCAGAAACGAAATCGACATAAAATTGATAATTTCAAAAAGTTTCATGTATATTTGATTTGAATCATAGGAAATGACAATGTTTACTATACAGATATTAAAAATGTTCATTAAAATTTCATAAATTGTTTACTTGGCGTTTACACGCGACAGATTTACGGATACAATATCAATACATTCACAACTTTTTACTCATCCACTTACACTTCTCTCACGTTTATTTGCTCACTGTCTCTGATTTGTCGAAGACAGTAAATTCGGCAACTAATGCATATTCCCAATTGCCTTGTCTCGTGTAAACGCAGGATTAATCAATTTGTATGACTAGTTTCAGAATATATGATGTTTTCTTTAATATTATTAAGATTATCATTAAAACTAATGAACCATTTCGTAAAACTTTGCAAAAAGTTTCATCAAAGCTTCATCATGTTGTCTGCTGAATTGTCTTTTGAATGACTATACACTAAGATTTGGCTAAAGAATTTCAGTAATGAGCAGTTTCGTACATCGGTCGATTCTGTCGTTAATATAATGAATGCTGTCTAACGGTGGTACAGTGTATAGTTTGCGCGACTCTTGTTTATGAATACGTGGTTTCGATCCTTGTTCTGATTACCTTACATTTATTACATTATGGTCACCTCGCTTAGTGACACTATCGGGTAATTACCAATGAAAACGCTTCTCAAAAAACCCGGTACGGAACCGGAATTAAACTGTATGCCCCTCTCAGTGTGTATCACACTAAAAAGCACACAGCTCAATGATTGTGTGAAAGTCTCTCCTGTCACTCGTGGGTATGACGTGTTTATGAATTGTATAAATGCATTGCCACATTGTAAATGTTGATTGCACCCACGAAAAAATCATCAGATGCACGAAACTGTTCATTGCTACAATAAATGTTAACACTATCATTCTCTTTGCAACTCATTTATAACTTCTACGAGTAATAAGGCACCCTTCTTATCTCTCCTTACCTGATATAAAGAATTTCCCGTAGTATACGAGTTGATATAATGAGTTCCAACATTTTCGAAAAACTTTACCGCAGTCGTTACATTTCCCGTCACAATATCATTCATCCGTTCTCGTACATCATTCTCCAATGTTAAATTTAACGGCAATTCAGATTTGAATTTGCCCGTTTCGCGGAATCTTACAACCCGCACTAAAACATACGAATAATCGCCCATAATAAATGAGGTATTGATGCCCAATTTCTTGGCTGCATTATCGGGGAACCAGCCGCCGGTGAAAGCTTCCCAAGGACGATCTAAGCGTTCTATCGTAAAGTCACGGAAATAAGCCTGATACAGTTGACGACGATTATCGCAGAATTCCATATGGAAATCACCATGAAAGATGCCGGGTGTATTTTGTTCGCTGCTCTCAGCAAAATTGTTAATGTCCTAAAAAGGGAAAGATAATTATAAAGAAAACTCTTCGAACCTTAGTGTGGTTACCTTATATATATTCCGTGTAGGTTCCTTGAACAACCATCTCACCTCTTCGGCTGTGTCATTGGTAGGGATCACTCTCATCGAGATACCTAAATATCCAAAGCGTACAAAAACATTGAGTGCTTTGCCCACACGCAGCTGGGACACTCGTCCACTTCCATGACTCCAGCCGCATGTTGCCACTAAGAGTAGTGTTAACTGCCAAAATAACCCATTACTGGGGTTCATCGCTTTGTGTGAACACCACTCCCCTAGATGTGTGAATCTATGTCATATACAAGCCGATTTCGATTTCAATCTGAAAATAATAAAATTGCAATAGTAGCATAAATTGAATTTAAAATTAGAATAAATTTTCCTATTAAAAGTTTTGTTCGAGTGGTTTGGAAGAAAGTAGTATAGTAGGAATCCAAATGCTTAAATATGATTCAAGTGATCTTTGATTATGCAAAACAGTCGATAAAATTGTAGTAAATTTAAGTTTTTTGGTGAACTAATCGATTGCATTAAATATTCTTCGGAAGCAAAATTTTAGTTTCTTAACTTTATTTCTTAGAATTCTGTTTTTTGATAGATTTGCCACTTAGCATATTGATCCGGAAGCTCTGCTGGTGGTATAACCTAATAAACTCTCGGAATATAATTAAAATTGACTTATAGTCTTGAAATTGTTGATTCATTAGATTTAAATTCTAATTTCAAATAAGTTATTCGAGAATTGATACACTGAAAGGAAGTGCTTCGTCAGTGGAGTGAATTTCTTCGTCACCTCAACGAATACTTTCATGGACAGTGAACTAAAATGCTTCATCGCCATGTAAAAGTTTTGTAGCTGTGAATCATACTTCTCATTGCAACGATGAATATGTTTCATTGTTGCAATTAATACATTGCATAGATGCGTTAAAAAACGTGTTTTGGGAATTGAAGCATGAATATAAGATACAGGGTGTTCCAAAAACTTTCCGAAAAAATTAAACGCGCGATAGCTTGGATCAATATGAATATTTTTTGTTCTAGCACCACTGTTCTAACGGCTTCCGAGTATAGCGTCTCAAAAAATAATGCATTTCTAAATGCATTTAATTCATTTTAAAACAACTTAGTTTTTTTAATATTTTTAACTGAGTTATGTGTCAAATAAAAAATTGTGAATTTTTTTTCCATTTTTCTTTGTTTTCGTGTACCTTTAAATTTGAGAAATAACGCTGGATGTTACTACCGCTGAAATTAGGCGACGATATGTAAAATGCACCGTCATGCATGGCTCTCATTTTGAGCATTTGTAAAAAAAAATAAAGAACAATTTTTTTTTAACAATTAATTCAAAGAAAATTTATTTAAAAATTTAAAGTTGTTTTTGAAATATAAGAAATGCATTCACAAATGCATTTATCTTTGAGATTCAATAACTCGAAGGCGGTAGGGGTTAGAACAGTGGTGCTAGAACAAAAAATATTCATATTGATCCAAGCTATCGCGCATTTAATTTTTTGGAACACCCTGTATGTAGTGAAAACGCCTTTTTGGAATTTCAAACATAGAGGATCTTAAACGATGCATATTGAGTAGCTGATTATGGGAATTTCAAATTTTTTTTTGAACCGAACTTTGGACTCCTACAGGTGGTTAAACATCATAATTTTAGTACAATTTTGTGGAAACAAATATTCTTTTTGGAACGAAGTTCCTTATCGCACGTTGCGGGATGGGGGCTAAATAAAAAAAATTATACAACTGTTTTCAACACTATTATGCTTTCAAAAAAAAAAAAAATTTTCTTTCGGCGGCGGCCACCTCGCATAGTGACGGCGACACTATCGAGTATCTAGCCATGAAAAAGCTTCTCAAATTACCGTTCGGAATCGGTGTAAAACTGTAGGTCCCAATTAGTGAGTGAAAACTGGAAAGCGCACAGCTCAGTGATTGTGAGAAGTTCTCCCCAGTCCCTTCATGGGATGTAATGGGAAACTATTTATTTTTTTTATTATGCTTTAACCCAGTATTATCAACTATATTGGGTACTTTTGATTTGTGTCTAGACTAACATATGCTGGAAATTTCTGGTTTAATGGAAAGTTTTGTAGGTGGAGCCTGTAACCAATATTTAGTATATATTGTAGTTTTGAACCCAATAAAAAGAAAATTTAGAAAACCAAAGTGAAAGAATTTTAAAAAAAGCTAATTTTCTGAAAAAAATAACTATTCATATTCTTAAATAAGTACCTCTTTTAAAAAAAAATACCTTATTACCTTACCTTTGCTTAAAAAAAGTAAATTCTCTTACAAAAAGTATATTTTTTAAAAAAAAGTATTTTTTTAAATGAGTACCTTTTCTTAAAAAAATAAATTTTCTTACATTCCATTTCCTTTTTTCTAAAAACCTACCTTTTCTACAAAGAGTACCTTTTTCGTGAAACAAAATAATAACCTAACCTACCCTCAAAAATGTACCCATTCTTGAAAAAAGGACCAATTGAAAAAAAATCCCATTTCTTAAAAAACACGTTTCTTCAACAAAATACCTTGTCTTAAAAAAAACCTTTTCTCACAAAAATTTTTATTCTTAAAAATAAAATAATACAATTTCTTTTATTTTCTTGAGATAAGTAGCCTTTCTGAAAATAAGTGCATATAAAGAGTACCCACTTATTTAAAAATTACCTGTTTTTAAAAAAAAATACTTGGTTGTTTAAAAAATTTCATACATATTCACACGTCTTCTTAAAAATAGTACCTTTTCTTAAACAAAATATTAGCTTTTGATAAGAGAAGTATCTCTCTTTAAAAAAGAACCTTTTCGGGAAAATATAATAATATAAACAATATAAATTGAAAAAAAAATACATTCTATAAAAAAAACGTTTTTTTAAAAAAAGTTTATTATTTTACAGAAAGTATCTTTTCTTAAAGGTCCATTTAAATTATCGTATTTTTCAACGAGCGCCTTAGGCGTGTTGGAACTAACTAGTACATAATATATAGCGAAAGGAACTTCGTTCCAACCGGGTGTCCCTGAAACCTCATATAATGTTTTATTTCTTTTATGATTTCTTATTCAAGTGGCGCATACTTTATAAAAAGGTTAATTTACGAAGCATTACTAAAAATGAATTATTTTTAAATTAAAAATTATACAAATAATATATTTTATTTTTGGATAGTTTATAAACCACATATTGGTGATTAATGTAGATTTGTTTTTGTATTTCTCCAATCATCCTAATAAATGGTATACTCGCCTACAAATTTGAAACGTTCAATTCCTTATTCATGAGATTCACTGTGGGTTATATGCAGTTCAAGTTATTTCATTGTTACTGAAAATTATACTGTCGAAAACGGTTTTATTTAATATTGGAGTCTGGGTGGATTTGTGCATTTTAAAAATGCTCGAATGGCAGTCGGAGCGGAGTCGTAGATTTTCAAATTGCTGGAGACGGAGTCGTCCAATTTTAGCCCAACTCCACAGCCCTGGTTTTATTAACACTAAATTTTAAACTTACAAGATTCTGTCTTTATTTCGCCCACAATATTTTCTCGAGTTCTATTTGAAATAGAACTACAATTTTTTAGAAGAATGTAACAAAATTTATTTTATTGATTTTAATTGATGACTCTAATTTTTCTAAATGATTTGAGTACAAATACCAGTTTTGTTCTTCTTACGTGGTACTGTCGTTTAACCCCCAAAATCTAGAAATGTAAGCAATTAGAATAAATGAGAAATGCAACAAAAATAAAGGTATGAAGACAGTGATTCTCCATATTTTGATCCCTGGGCCCCAATAGATATTATTATTACATAATTGTATTTCTTTCTTAAACCATTTTAAATTCGTTTTTCTATGTCACAAACATTTGGCTACAGTGATGGGACATGTTAAAAAATTAATATTTGAATATGACAGATTGAACATGTAAGATGTAGTAAGTGTGAACGCTTCATTCGTTTTTCCAACATCTTCCATGCGTTCGTCAAAAAGGAAGCTAATGTGAATAGGCTATTAAGTTGCAAAACAACGTTATGTTTTGTTTTCGAGATTTCTGATTTAATTTCATTTCTTTTAAATTTTATTGTTAAAACTCCTACAGTTGTTGGCTCGTTCTCAAATTTTTACTATTTGATAACAAGATCAAATTAAATTAATTTGTAAAATTTCATGGAAATTTACTAAAAAATGACGATTTCCCAGCGCATACAAAATATTAGCTAAAATGCAAAAATTTCAAGACTTTAGGCGCTTTGAGCGGCCTCTAAATCTCCTTAGATTAACCCAAAACTTTGTATTTCTTGGTTTTTTACCTACTCGCATATTTCTAGGGGGTGAGACCGAGAGTTTGGACAATTTTTTTTGCCCAAACAATGAAGGGCCTGCCTAATGTTGACCCTTGTAAAAAATTATATTTTTGAGCTGGACATTTCACGTGAAGTCCACAATATACACCAATGTTAGAGTGTATGTGAAAAATCTATATTTTGTTTGTTTGGATGCAAACATTACGTGTTTTGTAGCTTCTCGCAAATATAGTAGATATACTTGTGTTCAAACACATTGAGTTTGCTTATAAATATTATATGTTTCAGACATAATGATTAATATGTTATAATATATATATTTTTTTGACTCAAATGTTGCTTTGTTTGTTGAACTGATGAAAATAAAAACGTGATAGACAACAATGAAACAAAAAAGAAGCGGATCTTCAATTTATGAACACAATGCTTGCAAACACATGCCTATTTCCTTCAATATGTTGCTGGGGCCGTGATTTTCAACGTGTATACGTTTTAAGGGTAATGTAAAAGACCTTCGGTTCTCACTATTTTTTATTTTTTACTGAAATTTGGTGTCATGTTATTTCCATAAAAATAAAAAAAATTAATATATTTAAAAATATTCAAGCTCAAAACCTAATAAAAAAACTTTATATTATTTTCAAAAAAGGGACATAATGAAACTATCAACATTTTTTAAAAGAGGCAAAACTTTTCCAATGTCTGTTTAATTTGATTACACTATGCAACATGACTTTTGAACCAGAAATGCCAATCCCATTTTTTGACGTAGTTTAGCAGGCTTATTAAAAAAAACAACAACAAAAATTTTTGAATGGTACAGATTTTTTCTTAATTTCTTTTTTAAAAATTTCTTGTTTTTTAAAATGGATAAAATTAAAAAAAATAAATTAAATTAAAAAATTAAAATCTTAAACGTGTTAATTTACAAACACAAATAAATGTGTGCTGTTATTTCGCTTCCAAAAACAAAACAAACATTTTTGCATTTCAGTAAAATGGTCATGACTTTGTAACGGTAGGACCTCTGGGCTTCGTTTAGGTCATTTCGGAAAGGTAAGAGGTATGGCTATCTTTCAACAGAAAAAAAAAAACATAAGTTACCTGCCATCTGGCTGAGCAAATTGAGATTATGTGCATCTTTTTCCGAAAGCTCTGTATCTCGGCGATTTGACTTTTTTCTACTTTTCTCTTAAACACCTTTCCAACAAGCCCGACCACTAGCTCAGAAGTTAGCAACTTTACCCTACTACCCTCCGACCGCCAATCGGAAAATTTGGAACCCGCTGCCATTTCGCACCCTTGCATTTTCGGACATGATCTTAGTGGACTTTTCTTCATGAAATGAGCCAAAGAATACGCTGGAGAAATTTGTCCGGAACTTCCTGAATCACCCTGTATGTATGTAGTTTCTCTTTAACACTTGGGATATAATTCCAGTGAATATACTTTACAATTGTCATGTTACTAATCAATGAAAAGTTATAGGCTATAAACAAATTAATACTAATTTCAGCCGTGTTGAGAATTTTAGCCATAACATAATGCAATTTTTATGAAAATAATTGGCAGTCAATAAAGTTTGGCATATTTCAAGTTCGTGACGTATAAACGGTCTAAACATCCATCCAAAGGCAGTTATTCACTGACGTCAGTCGCATTGCTATTCTAAGTGAGCTAGAGTATTGTGTGCGCTAAGTGTCTTCTTGTTTAGCATCGTAGCGTCAAAAATGTTATACATTGTTTTGAAAATTTTGTAAAATTTGAATATTTTATTTCAGCATTTTTTTTTTAAACAACAAATAATGGTCTGTCTACATTACTGTAATGCAAGGGTGTTTCGATGCCCATACTCTACCACGTGAAAAACTTGTAACGGGTGATTTTATTGCTGTTTGATTTTTCAGTGTCGAATTTTTGATAGTTACCTAGTGATTCGTGACATGTGTTAAAGTCAAAGATACATGGAAAGACTTGCACCCCACATCTCTTAAGATGTTGC
Organism: Phaonia tiefii; assembly: GCA_963931995.1. Classification (NCBI taxonomy): domain Eukaryota; kingdom Metazoa; phylum Arthropoda; class Insecta; order Diptera; family Muscidae; genus Phaonia; species Phaonia tiefii. The sequence goes on from OZ008367.1 coordinate 34,278,135, forward strand.
CAGGCTCAGTATATGCGGAAGGCAATAGTCTTGACAGATCCAAAGATAAAAACTTTTAGTGAGTCGTAACCTTTACAAATGATTGAATTTTGTTATCAAAATTCGTGCTTCTTGAGGAGCGTTTTTCACGCCCTTCGACCATTTTATGGTCATTGTACTCGACCTACAGGTAAAGCAATAATAACCAATAATGCGTTATTGGATGTCAGACCACTTACCCGTATGCGTAGTGTGGATACAGAGGAAAATATTGCTGCCGTAGCCGCCAGTGTTGATGAGGACCGTGATTTGTCCATACTCCGCCATTTCAAGCAATTAGGATTGTGTTTCTCAATAACGTCGGAAATTTTCGCATGGATCGTGATCTAAAATCGTGTAAAATACATCTCAATCAGCAACTGAAATTGGACGACCTTCCACCGCGCTAAATTTTTGGTGAATGGTCCTTAGGAAAACTTGAGAATGATCCATTTTTTGCCACATTTCGTTAAAGGACATGTTAATAAGCCGAATTGTCGCATTTGGTCTGATGGGCAAAAAAGGCAATACAACACATGTCAATGCATACATCGAAATTCACTGTTTCGTTTAGTTTTAATGGTCCATATTTCTCTAAAGATAACGATGACCACAATAAGAGTTTGCTTAAGTTCAAAATGCCGGTATCCGTCTCGCAAATATCGGCTCTTGCCTCGTAAGCCCCCAGATCAAACTTATGGCTCGTTAGCCGGGAGCCAAATATGAAAATTGCTGCTATCGGCTCTTCAGCTGGGCTGCGAATTTTACCCTGCCTTTGGATATAGAATCACGAGCATTAATCCTGGCAGACGGTAACGTTGTGACAATCGTCGTTCCGAAATAAATATCCCGATGATTCCAATGTACGAGCTGCATCTGCTTTTCAATGGATTTATTGGAAGATGAGTTCGTTGTGCAATTTAGGACCAGTAAGTTGGCCATCTAGATCGTATGATGTAATGCCTCTAGATTATTTTTTATGTGGTTAGGTGAAGCTACTCATCCATGTCGATAAACCAGCGTCAAAATAATAATACACGAATTATTAGCGCTATACCAGGCGCTATGCTGGAAAAAATATTCCAGAATTGGAACTCCCGTATGGATCAATTACAACGTAAGTAATGGTCGACAATTACATGAAATAATCTTTATTAACTACAATCATCTTCGTGAGGTATTTGGTGCAGGTATGATAAATTGGGGAACACATTAGCCTTACCAACTGTGTATTGCATTCATTGAAAGCTTTTTTTCAAAAACGATATATTTTAAAATAATTAGTACAACACCAAACCATATTTATAAATAAAACTTAGCCGTCATATTAAAGCCAATAAACCACACTTTCTAATAATTGGAAATTGAGTGCAATATCTCACAAAACTGTATGAGATACAGTTCAGGAAAGTCGAAAAAAGTAATCTACGTTTTTAGATTTTCAAAACTCGAAAAGGAGAATATTTGTAATTTGAAACAAATTAAATATTTTTGTACGTATTAAAAACAATTGCATCAAAATGTGTTCAAAAGCATACAAAGAAAGTTTTGTTTTCTTTAAACTCGAAATATAAGAAAAATAGCCAACTATGGAATAGTTTCTAAAATATACTTAATTATTCGATTTTTAATCGTAATACCTCCAAACAATCCTTACCTTACAACTCCTTACAATCCTTACAATTTATAAATGCCCACTAGATCAGAAGATATTGAATTTTGGCCGACAGAAATCAATTCGGAACCACTGTGCAGTGAAGACCCATTTAGTTTGGATACCATAGTAGACATCTGCTTGCAGGCTAGGGCTTGCAGAGAATTTGTTTCGTGGGTTCTTCCTCATGGTGGCGGCTTCCACAAAACCAATTTACCCTGACCATTAGTCTCACAGCATGTCTATCAAAGCTGAAGCTATCCCTGATACCTTAGGTATGGCTAGAAAGAGAGAGTTAGTGGAATTCCTGCTGTCCAGTATCGGCCAGATTTGTCTTGTGTGTACGTCATACAAGAGCGCTCTCGCAGAATATGCTGACAAGTCGCTAGAAGCATGCAGGCAGTCCTGGGCAGATGTTGAGATACTGATTCCAGGGACTTGATTACGCCCTGACTGTCAGGGAAGACATTGGCCGTAATAACTGCTGGACTGTAACAGCCAAAATTTCCACCTGATAGTAGTAGTAGTAGTAGTCTATAGTGGATAGTAGTAGTCTACGAGAAAGAGGCAACCCTAGCTCCCTAGTTCGACAAATGTCGAAATATTTGGAGTATCTTCCAGCATTATTCCATGACCGACTCCGTCCATGCCCTATGTGCCCCAGTTGCCTTACGTAGATTATTCTCATGGCGACAGCTACAACAGAAGTCATTTGACCTGACCTTTAGTCTCGCAGTATGTCTACCAAAACTGAAACAAGCATTGATCCTTGGGTCTGGCGAGACACAAAAAGTTCGTAGATCTCCTGATTTCCACTATCTTACAGTTATCTCTTACGCAAAACAATCTGTGCCTCCAGTTCCTGTGGTTCCTGTAAGTTAGTTCTTACACTGGCCAGGTTTTATTTACTTTTGACCGACCTTCAAGGGATGCAGTGCATTGAATTGGGTTTATGAAGTTGGGATAGGAGTAGAAGGATAGAAGGAATATTATTTATTGATTTTCGACGTAAATTTCTTGATTTTTAATATGCATTACTTTATCTCGCAATGGAAATTAAACAATTTTGAATTACCATTTGCTCAGGCAATGCAAATACAGCTTGTGGAATCGGATGCCAATTGTAATGAAATATGGGAATGCTTTCAATATTTTGAATTTGTTTGACGGCTGGCAATTATGTTTTTAAAGTATTCTATATGTAGAGGTTTGTGGCTTCGACTGGTGTTGCCTCGTAGTATTGTCATAAACCTGTACACATAAAATACTTGAAAACCAAAAGCTGCCAGATATGAAAGAAATAATTTGAAAATAAGTACAGTTGCCAATGGTATTTAAATATTTTTGAATTTGTATTTGTAAATAAAAGTACAAATTATAATTATAATATAATTATTATTCCCCATGTATGTAGGAAATACACTCTCCCGCAGCTTATTCCACATTCGGACTATTCTGCCAAAAAGGAATTCTGTCTGTAGTGTGTACAGAAGTGACAGAAAATGGATGGGAATCCCTCGACAACTTTTGTCGGACGGTTAAATACTCTGAGCTTCGGTATGAGGTCATGCACTTCAGTGGAAGACTTCCCATGGAAATCACCTATCACTGCTAATAATATGCACATGGTCTAGAAACTCCAAGGTGGACTTATGTGCACCAGCCAAAATGTGAGAGTTATATTCCATTTGATGTACGTGATATAGATATTGCAAAAAGATAGAGGGAGTGAAGAATCTCCGACACTGTTTTAAAAAGCCCAGCCACTTTAATGCTTCTTTCGACACATTAACTACGTGTTTACACTCAAAGAACAAGTGGTTTCAAAAGAGGTTGTAGCAAACGTAAATTCGGCTGTTGCCACCGAATTGTGGTTGCCACAACCGAATAGTTGTTGTAGCGCCTGAATTTAGTCCTCCCAACTGAAGTTCAGTGGAAACAACAACGTTTCATAATTGATTCGGTTGTCACAACTGAACCCGCAACTATATTCGTTGTCAACTACATTTTCAATCATATTGGTTGCAACAACGGAATATTTCCACAATTCGGTTGAAAGTTTTAAATTTGGCATCAATTTGGTCGCAATACTTCGGTTGCTGTAACCAAATTTCTCAGGAACCAACGGTTTTATTTACAATACGGTTACCACAACATAATTCTATATGCTTATGAAAACCCACATGAATTCACTTTTTTTGGATTTGTATGTAAAAAACCTTAAATTTTCATATGAAACATCTCGCAAGTCTCAAAAACATCGGAAAGTAATGTAAAAATGCAATTATATAAAACAGTAAACTATGAAAATGCGATACAAAGGGTTAATTGTGTTGTACTCAAAAACTTATTTTGACACACAAGGTGGGGTTTCGTAAGCACGGTCACATATATTTCAAACCCAAAGTTTAAAATTCCAAAAGCAAATATAGCTAAAAAAGTATTTACAATTGTTGCGGTCGTGATGATAGCAAGATTTTTTGTGGTTATTGGGAAAGGTAAGTAAAAATATTGTAGTTATTGCTTGTGTATTAAAGTGTCCTATTTAGTAAAAACAATCCGCACATTTATCAGCATGCAGTGCAATCAACATTAACTCCTTCTTTTCTTTTTAACATTGCGTGAGATTGGGAGGCAAGGCCTTCCTTGCCCATTACCTAAAGAAGGCCTAAGAAGGCATGCAGAGAGGAAGGCCTTAGAAGGCAGTTACTTTAATTTATTTTTGTTAAACAAAAATAAAATTAAAATAATTTATTTTATCACAAAATCATTATCCACTTCTACATATTTATTTATAAGTATGTATGTTATCTATCTTAGAAAATTTTACTTGAAATTGAAACTTTATATTTATAATTTTAAAAATACCCTGGAAAATATTAAATTTTAAAATTTGTATGAAATTTTCCAATTAAAGTACCGTTAAAAAGAATCGGAAAAGAAATTTCTGAAAATTGTAAATATCTCCTTCTTGGTTATATCTGATGAAAAATTCATGCATTCCGCAGGCCTTATTTTAGAAAGACATTACAAACGAACCATTCCGCATGCCTTATTTGTGGAAGGACTTACGACTTCCGCCGATGGGTATCTACATTCTGCTGTGGCAACCTCTAATGAGGTTGTCACAAACCTCTAATGCGGTAGTGTCAACTTCTATTTCGGTTGAGACAACCTCTAATTCGGCTGCTACAACCTCTAATTCGGTTGAGACAACTATTAGTTCGGTTGAGACAACCTATAATTCGGTTGAGACAACCTATAATTCGGTTGTGACAACTTATGGTTCGGCTGCCATGACCTATAGTTTGGTTGTGACAACCTCTAAATTCGGTTACTGCTAACTGGGCTGCATCAACCGAATTTTTCTGTACGTGTGTTCCACCGAATGTCAGACTTCCTTTTCATGCCTAGACTTTTCATACCTAGACTGCCAGAGAAGACCATAGAGTAATGTCTTATAATGCTGCCATCTTTCTCATCTGACATTTCGTTTCACACTCTTCGTGGTGCGGTCGGTGCGATAGAGAGTTATTTGAAGTAAATTGACTTACACCAGGTGGAATTACAAAAATTTTTGACTTAAATTTTTCATGTCGCTTTTATGAAAAACTGTGAATATCGTATTGAATGTATTTTGGACTTTTTTGTTAGATTTTATTGCTAGTATACATATATTTGTGGTTTATTTACACAAAAATTTTAACGCACAAAACGAAATGCCGTTGCTGTTTTCTTGTTGGTTGGTCTGAGCCATTGCCTCTATCTGGTAGTATTAAAGCAATACTTTCCAACATACAACGTCCATATGCAATACACCTAACTTCGTAAATTTACTGGGTCAAATCGCTTTTCTATACGTCATTTCTCTTTGGAGAACACATTGACGTCAACTATTATCCTACTAGACTATTAAGGATTGGGCACACCGAGGGGTAATCTACGCTCAGACATCCAACTCAGAAAAAGTGTTATGCTTATGGAGGCTTTCATACCGGAGCTTCTTAAAATCTTCATCGAATTTCATGCAGCGTTCTTAGAAAAAACGCTACCTGTTTTGACGCGTTTTGTTTATTGTTTTTTCTTGATGTTTATACGTTTACAAATTAATTAATAAAATAAAAAAATATTAAATTTTATAGGAATCTAGTTAGAAGTGTGATAACTAACTATAAGGCTTGGTGTACCTATACTTGCGTCTACTTTTACGTGGAGTATTTTTCAACGCGTCAACTGTTAAACGCACGCCTAGGTGTACACAAGCCTTTATCCCTCAGCAAGCCGTTCACTTCTCTAAATTCCAATATATCCTCCTGATACGAAATATCGACAATCCTAAGTACGTCTCTAAAGTATTCCATATTGCGAACAACTTTCAGCACTGAGATTGTGAGAGTTTCCTTAATCTGCTGGCGGAGGAGGCAATTCACTGTGCTGGTGGTAAGCATAGAGGAAATTAGAAACCAACACCAGATGAAGTTACAAGACCTATTGTCTTAACTTTTTCATGTCGCTTTGATATAAAACTGTGCATTTTAAATGTATTTTACAGTTTTGTTGACTCTTATCGTTGGTATACATTTGTGTTGTATTTAACACAACTTTTTTTCCACACAAACACGAAATGCGGTTATTGTTGCTTTGTTGGAGGTTCTGTTCTAATGCCTCTATCTGGGATTATTGAATCCATATCTTAAAACATCCAACGTTTACATGCTACCAAACCTATGAAGTTAAAATTATTGAGAGAATAATCTTCTCTATTGTAATTTCCTCTATGGTGGTGAGCCAGCATTATCACTACCAAAAAAATTCAACTTTTTGCATGAAAATCAATTAAATCTTAGGCCAATTTTTAAGCACAAACTGAAAAATAGTTAGTTTTTTGTTATTTGGATGCAAATATATCATGTGTTTGGAGCTTGTCGCAAATATAATATACTTGTGTCCAAACGCATTGTGTTTGCTATTTAACATTGTATGTTTGAGGCACAATGATTAATATGTTATGACATATGTGTTCCCGACCCAAATGTACCTGTGTTTGTGATACAAATAAAGCCGTGTTTGTTGCACTGTTTATGCTCTCTTGGGGGCAAGAGAATAAAAGAGGGGCAACGAGTGTGCATATCTTGTAAGTGTGTATCTGTATTTTTATATTATTCTCTCAGTGAGTGATTCAGAAATGTTACTGAATGTGCGCGCAAATTGCAGATGAAGTCAGTGTTTCTTATATTGGCTGATGTATTGCGTTCAAAATTCATGTATTCAGTCATCAATAGTTCATCGGACAGAGGATACCAAAATCTCTTGATCAGTGAAAGAAGAATAAACAAACGCTCGGACGGTTAAATGGTTTGTGATGTTGCTTTGATTTTTGTGTATGTGTTTCGCATATATTTATGTGTGCTACCAAAGTGAGAAACGGGTTTCAGGAAAGAAACTGGAGAGGGCAACAACGTGAATCCCTTTTTCTGCCCGAGCTGGAATGGCGTACCATTTGTGAAATATAATAAAAAAAAACACAAGCAATTAATACACGCTTGTCGTCCATGAACAAGATTTGTATATAAGTATATTGCTCGGGTACCAAAGCACAGTGATAACCAACGCATATTTGAAACCTTCTGAAGACAAACACGCGAGAGATAACAAAGAAAGGAGCAACAACGGAGCAGCAGATTCAAAACAAAACAAATAATGCATTCAATGCAAGTAAATGTAAATATGATTTAAATCTTTTAATTTTTTATAGTATAGTATTTTGTTTGGAAGAAAATACGCATATGTTTCCACGTAAGTATATGGAGGTTTGGGGGAAACACGCGAATGCTTCCACCTAAGTATATGGATGTTTGGGATGAAGCACGCATGTTTCCACGTAAAATCATACATATTTGTCAATAAACATGCTAATGTTTGCATTTAAATACACCTGAGTTTGGGATTTGCAAACATTAAATGTTTGAATTGTGCTACAAACATATACATGGTTCATGCAGAATATGTTTGGGAGAGTATGCTACAGAGGCCGTTTTTTTCAGCGTGTAGTTATTTAACTTCGCAATCAGTTGATTTTGTTTTATATTTGATCTTACTTTAAATACGGTAAAAGTTCAAAGTCAAATAATCTGACTGCTTATATGCCAAAAGTGGCAAATGTCACGATAAATAACCGGGATTCATACGTTTATCAGCTAATCGTTAAAATTCACGAAGCTGACACCATTTCCAAAAGACAAGTAAGGCGATAAAATACAAAATATTTAATCAAATTTAAAAATAACTGCACTACGAGTTAAATGATATACTTTATTGGTATACCAACTAGGATGGTGAGTATAAATTTTCATATTAAACTTAAAGAAGCTTTGTGCTTCTCCTCCTTATTGTTTTCTGTCAAAATTATAAGGCCATAAGATCATAGTTTACGTGTTCAATTTTGGCTTTTGAAATAGCAATCAACTATTAACCTAAAAAAATAATTCAGAGTTTAAATTATGTTTGATTGTTGATCAAAGATGATTTTCCGCTCAAAAGTTGCGAATCTAATGTAGAATTCACACACGTCTTAGTAATTATTATTACCCCTCACTTTCTCAATCTTAAACAAGCACAGTTTCAATTTTTACTATATCTCCTTCTTGATAATTTAAAACTCAAATACATGACTTACGAGGGCGGTCCCAAACCTAGCCGACATGACGTATAGATGGTGCCAGTAGTTTAAAAAAAATTATTTTGGCGGTCCCAAACCTAACCCACCCGACGTATAGATGGTGCCAGAAGTTTGAAATAAATTTTTTTTTTCAAAAGTGGCAACCTTGTAAAACATATGTTTCAAATTTCATTGCGCCGCGTGGTTTAGTAATTTTATTTGAGCCATCAAAAGAAAACGATCTCAGTGAATTTGCAAACATGGAAAGTGAATTTGCAAATATTTCCATTTGAAGGGTCTCAGTCCAAGCAATATTAAAGCCAAGCTAGATTCTGGTCTTGGGGGGTCTGTTCCTTCGTTTAGGACTGTAAAATATTGGGCAGCGGAGCTTAAATGAGGCCGTCGAGCTGCCAAGACGAAACACCATAGTGGTCGACCAATTGAGGTGTCCACGGCAGATACGGTTAAGAAAATCCACAAAGTGGTATTGGATGATCGTCGGCTGAAGGTGCGTGATCCAGCTGAAATTATAGGCTTTTAAAAAAGTGATATATGTACATCGTATATTGCCCGAAGATTTGAAGATGAGAAAGCTGTGCGCAAGATGGGTGCCGAGCTTGCAATCAATAGAGCAACAACAGATTCGTGAAAATGTTGCAGTAGAGTGTTTGACGATGTTTCACCGCAATAAAGCTGAATTTTTGCGTCGATTTATAACCAAGGATATGACATGAGTCCACCACTTCACATCTGAGACAAAGGAATAGTCTAAGCAGTGGACTAGAATGGAAGAATTGTGTCCAAAGAAGGCGAAGACGGTTCCATCTGCAGGCAAGGTCATGGCGTCATGTTTTTGGGGTTGCGCATGGGCAAATTTTTATTGATTATATTCAGAAAGGAAAAACCAAGAACGTCGAATATTATTCTAATTTACTTTTTTAATTAAGTGAACCAGAACTTTATTGCTCGGTTGCCACAACAATACTTTGATTGATTTGTATTAATTTATTAATCGCAACCGTTTATTTAGTTCTCCGAAATAAACTCATATATTGCAAATGTGTATCATGTTGTTGCAAACGAGTTCTCGTTTGCATTAAACGCGTACAAAATTACATTTGCCGCAAATTTAAAAAAGCGTTTGCTAAAACTGAAATTAGCCATTTTTCTAATGAGAGCACAGGTAACGAAAAACGTAAATTTCCCTCATTCTGTCGACTGTAAACACAGTCTTATCCACTAGTTTGGCATACACATAAAAGTGATCACACACTCTAATGCTTCCACCTTGTCGATATATCATGGATGGGCAATTGAGGCGTTGTAGTTTGCTGCGTTTTTAGTTGTTATTTGAATGCAAAGCGAGACAGACGTGTAGGTATACAGTGAAAAAATAGACAAGAATGACAACTTTTTTTAAAACAAGCTATGGGTAAAACCAAAATCATAAAAGTTGGAAATTTAAACAAAAAAGAGCTTATGGAAGCCATAAATAAAAGTTTTAATCACAATTCGGTTACTGTAACCGAAAGAACAGTTGGTGGAACCGTTTTTCCTTCCTCACAAACGTTTTTTCAGCTTTAATTTTTCATAACTACTTTACTGTAAACGTTTTTCAGTTATACCAACCGTTTTTTTTAGTTAGGATCAACTACAACTCGGTTGCTGCAACCGAGGGAACAGTTGGCGGAAACGTCTTTCGTTTCTCGCAAACGTTTTTTCAGCTTATGTTTTTCATAACTCGTTTGCTGCGAACGTTCTTCGGTTCTCCCAAACGAAATGACATTTATGGATTAACAGAAGTTCGCGTCTCCAACTACAGTCCCCAAACGAACTTCTGGTATCTGAGATTTCGTTTGGGAGGAACGAAATTAATGAATTAAAGTTCGAATTGCTTCATCACGCACCTGATTCGCAGGATTTAGATCCCTCGGACTACTTTCTATTTCCAAACTAAAAAAATGGCGCGGTGGTAAAAGATTTGCCAATCATGAAGAGGTGGAGTCTGCGGTTGATGGTTCACAGTTCTTTCTATAAACAGGGTATCGAAGCTATTGAATATCGCTGGAAAAAGTGTATTGAGATAAAATGAGATTTTGCTTAAAAATAAAGAAAATTTTTCCCAATTTTTTTGTGTCTCCTTTGTTAGGCCGGCTTGTTTTGGGACCGCCCTCGTATATATAAACGATTGTAAAGTATCAGAGTAATTACAATAATAACAAAAACAAAATGTATCATAAATATAAATAAGTATGTTAATTGTCATTTAAAAAAGTTATTGTCTCTCATAAACAAAAGAAAATAAAAACAGAACAAATATGTCAACGAACAAAAGATGCTAAAACGTTACGATTATTTGCAGTTTAAAAATGCAAAAATTTCTCAAGAATGCAATGAACAACCCTTAGAATAAATAATGTAATAATAAAGTTCTGATGTCATGCAGTTGAATCGCTAAGAAATGTGATATTACCTATGAATATTTTGTAGAGCATAACGCGGGATCAAATTCCCTACAAACAAAACAAAACTTTGAACCGATTTCAGAGAACAATAAAGTGACCTCAGAATGATGTGATTGTTTTTTATTGGGCATTTCAACACGTAGAATAACATTTGTAACATTTTTCTGTAGCCGGGTATGACAGAACCGCCTTACATTGAATTACTCTGTTTGTTTTTGTTCATTTGTAATTTATATAAATTATGATTATGTTATCACCTTATGACATTAAATGGCAGCTGGAAAAAAAAATAAACTTCAAACTCATTAAAACATTGAAATGTCGAAATGAATATTAATTAATGTTCTCAATGAAGGCCTTTAAATAAAATTAAACTGATTTCCGTTTTATTGAAACAACAAAATAAAATAAAACAATATACAAAATAATACTGAAAATTGTAGATGTGTTTTTTTTTTTATTTTCTAAAAGAAATCCCTTTAATCCACAATTACCAATTCGATAACTTACATGTTTGGCATTATTAAAAAAGTGAAATAAAAATTAAATCTATAAACTCCAATCAATAAAATTAAATATTTTATGTAATTTTTCAATAAAACAGCTATTAATTTTAACAAATACATTTAGAATTCATAAAAAAAAAATCATTACAAAAACGTCATAAAATTATTAAAACTGTGTGACAAGCAAATGAAAAGTTTATTGAACTTCCATGAAAACCAAATAATGCGAGGATTAAGCGGCCACAAAAAAGCTCAATATCTGCTTCCAGTTAATAATGGGCCATTTAAAGTAATCATGTCATGCTCTAAAGAGATTGTGGTAAAGTCTAAAAAGAGTCATTTGAAAGCAGATTAGTTATTTCAAACAAGGGAAATCGGAAAAAAGTTGAACAAAAAACAGCTACAAAAAATAATTAAGAATTTAGTTATTCTGGCATGTTTGAACTTTGTATTGCGAAACGTATAAAAATGCCGACAAAACTCAGCAGTTATGACTTAGTACAGTGGGCCATGTGAATATCAATTTCAATATAATCCCAAGTCAACCTCGGCGAGATCTTCTGGAAATCTATCACTAATTTGTATTTTCCCTAATCTGGCCACAGAGTTTTACAACAGTTCCTAAGTGGGGCATACAGTTCACAAGAGTTACAAACTGTTATGGTTCAAACTGACTTTTCGTCGCGTTTGCGTTCCCTAGTTTCATTGTCATAAAACACATCCCAGCAAAATATTCGTTTGCAAAGAACCAGTTGTGCAACATGTTATATGTCACAAACCCAACAGAATCTGTTGCAGAAAACTAGAGAATATATCAAGTGGCATATGTGTAAGGGGACGTCGGTGGTGAAATGTTTAGTGTGGGCGGCTCTTATACATGAGAACGCGAGTTCGATGCCTGCTCAGACCACCTTGCATTTCTTTCGACGACGGTCACCTCGCTTAGTGATGGCGACGCTATCGAGTACTAAGCCATAAAAAAGCTTGTCAAAATCCCGTTCGGAACCGGTGTAAAACAGTAGGTCCCAATTTGTGATTGTAAAACTAGAAAGCGCACATTTTACTGATTGTGAGAAGATCTCCCCAATTCCTGCATGGGATGTAATCGGAAACCATTTATTTTATTGTATGGGGATCCCGGGTTCGAAATTCACAGAACTGAACCATCTTTTTGAAACGAAGTTTGTTATCGCAAGATGCGGAATGGGGGCTAAACGAAAAAAAAAAATTTTTTAACACTATTATGAAATGGTTAGTGTGCACGGCTCTTGTACTTCAAAAAAAAATTTTCTTTCGGCGGCGGACACCTCGCATAGTGACGGCGACACTATCGAGTATATAGCCATGAAAAAGCTTCTCAAAATACCGTTCGGAATCGGTGTAAAACTGTAGGTCCCAATCAGTGAGTGAAAACTGAAAAGCGCACAGCTCGGTGATTGTGAGAAGTTCTCCCCGGTCCCTTCATAGGATGTAATGGGAAACCATTTTTTTTTTTTTTTATACTACAACCCAGTATTATCAACCATAGATAAAATAATAATAGATATAGCGCGACCATTGTCAACCTTGGCCATTAGTCCTGTACTACTGTCACTTTCATTGAAGTTTCCCATAATTCTCATTGGCGTTTATTCAAAATTGTGGGAAATTTTTGTGAAAGTAATTTAAAATGTGACAAAATTTAAATGATTTTACATAATAGCATTTGGTTCTTATTTAAAAAAATATTACAAAGCCATGAGGCCGATGTTGGGACATCAATTGGATAAAACCCGTAAGACCGCCTAAAGGTGAACATGTAAGAACGCCTTTTTAATCTAAAAACTTCCCCGCCCAAAAACTGTAGCAACTTCTGTGGTCGCAGATGCCAAAATCGTTAGAGTGTCTGAGGACTGTCAACAAGGAATGGTAGCTGAACCGGAGGCAGAACCAATTTATTAGGACATAGACGGTTGTGACATGGCTTTGCAATTCGATGGCCATCAGATATTCTACTTTAAGTAACATGTTGTATTCTTGTTTCGAAGTGATATATTTGTTGAAAATTATTTTTTCTTTTGATATCAAATTTTAGACTTTTAACCCTTTGACGACCAATTGGGAACCACTAGAAAATTTTAAAATTTTTTTGGAAATTCATGATGAGAAATGGGACATTTCTATACAAAAGTGTTTATGAAATATTTTTTTGTTAACTCCATCATTGAAAAAAACTATGGGACATATATGTCCCATTGGTCGTTAACGGTCATTACTTGTAAACAAATATTATGATCAAAACAAGCGAAAATTTTACCGTTTTCTTTTTTTTGCTGCGATTTACAAATGATAAAACCATTTTTCGTTGTTGGTTGTTAATCAATTAGTTTGCCTCTCGCGGTTAAAGAGAAAAGTCGTTTTTTAAGCTTGGAGTATTCTTTATGACATATTGTCATGGAATTTGAAGTGATTTTGCAAGATGAAGAGAATACGTCGATTTTATGTTACTGATGACGAAATAGTGCAATTATTAAATGCATCCGACAGCGAAAATGACGAGATTCGGCTGGATTTGGATGAGGAAGATGTTGCATTTCTGGAAGTAGACGTCGGAAATTTAGATGCTGGAGCCGAAATTGAGATTGAGGATGTGCTTCTTTCTGAAAAACCGTCAACAAGCAAAGATAATAATTTGGAAGAACCAGTAAATCTAGCTATTCCCCAACCTCATATCGCCCAGGAGCTACCAGTACCATTCAAATGGATAAAAACTAGAGTTAATTACATTCCACCAACATATGCTGACCCAGAATATAAATACGGAGAGGTTTTACGTCCAAGTGTACGAGCGGATGATGAAGTGCCCAGTATAATAGAAGTCTTGAATGCTGTTTGTAACTTCGACACTTTATTGAAAGAAATAAGATTTATTGTGAACAAAAAGGCGTTGTATTTGCGATAAGTATCGACGAACTAAAAGCTTTTTTGGGGTTATTTTGGCAATGACTATACACCGACTACCAGATACCAGGCTTTATTGGTCAACATCGCCATTATTCTCAATTCCAATAATTTCCAGTGTTATGAGTCGTTTACGGTTTGAAGAAATACGTTCAAGTTTGCATTTTGCAAACAATGCTGAGCAGCCAAGTCGTAACAATCCCTCATATGATCGAGCATTTAAAATTCGACCTCTGTTGAAACATTTTAATGAGGCATTCGGAAATGCAATGAGTGAGAGCAAATTTCAATCTATTGATGAGCACATGGTGAAATTTAAAGGGCAGAACATCATGAAGCAATATATGAAAGATAAACGAATAAGTTGGGGGTTCAAACTGTGGTGTCGGTGCGATGCCAAAACTGGTTATTTGCATAAAATTGATATTTACACTGGGAAAAAAGAACAAAGAGAAGTTAGCATTGGGGAATCAGTTGTTTTGAAGATGTCCGCTGGACTTGAAAATATAGGAATCGAGATATATTTTGACAATTTTTTCAATAGTCCGACATTATTGCATAAGCTGAAAATGAAAGGCATAAAAGCTTGCGGCACAATACGACGTAATCGTTCACAAATGCCAATTTTTGAAGCTGATAAAACTTTTAAGCGTGGTGACTTCATAAGTTTCGAGTCAGAAGGAGTTACCATTGTCAAATGGATGGACAATCGTGCTGTGCATATGGGATCTAATTTCCTAAACCCCAATGATACCGTAAGCGTTAAAAGACGTCAGGCTGGACCTGCAGACAAGATAACCGTGAAATGTCAGAAAATGAGTACGGATTACAATAAAGGAATGGGAGGTGTTGATCTTATGGACCAAAAAAAAAGAAATTTCATTATTTTTTCAACCAAAAAACAATACTAAAGTTTACTTTTTCAGTCATACTATGAATGTAACCGCAAATCGAAGACTAAATTTTTTACTTTTTTTTTTGGGAACAAAAAAAAACATTTATTGCTTTCAACGACATCTAGAAAATTACCCTTGCACTAAAACTTGTCCTAACACTTGTGCTTCATCTATTAGTTTACTTTATCCAAGTTATCAACTATATTGTGGACTTTTGATTTGGTTTGTGTCTAGACTAACATATTTGCGAATTTCTTGTTTAATGAGAAGTTTTCTAGGTGGAGCCTGTAACCAATATTTAGTATATATTTTAGTTTTGAACCCAATAAAAAGTAAATTTAGAAAAGTATAAAAAAGAAATTTTTCTTAAATAAGTGCATTTTCTAAAAAAAACTAAATTTTCTCAAAAAAAATACCTACATATTCATATTCTTAAACAAAGAAGGTTTTCTTAAAAAAATACCTTATCTTAAAGAAGTATCTTTGGATAAAAATGTTCATTCAAAATGTACATTTTCTTAAAAAAAAGTGTTTTTTAAAATAAGTATTTCTAAAAAGTACTTTTTCTATGAAAAAGTAAATTTTGTTTTTTAACGTTATAAAAAGTCAATATATTACATTGATGCCCCAGCGCCTTAGATGCTTTATAGAGGCTATCTGGCAACAAAAATAAAGAAGGTATTTTATTCAAGAAAAAGTTTTTTTAAGAAATGGAATTTTTTTAGAATTGGTCCTTTTTTCAAGAATAGGCAAATTTTTAAGAGTAGGTACTTATCTCAAGAAAAGTTATTTTGTTTCACATAAAAAGTACTCTTTAAAGAGAAGGTAGTTTTTTAAGAAGAGACAATTTTTGGTAAGAAAATTTGTGGTAAGGAAATTTACTTACTTCCGTTTGAGTTTATATTATTCGATCTTCTGAGTCGATCTTTTGAGTTTTTAATAATTGTTCGGTTCAAGATCAAGAACTATTAAAATGTACTTTTTGATAGAAAAATAAATATTAAAAAAGAAATGTGTGAAATTGATCATTATGGTGGATGGTTGGGAATATAGCTATTTCAATGCCCACCAAGGCATATCATCAGCTCACTTCTCCACAAGTATTAAGGTATATCACCATCCACCATAATGATCAATTTCACACATTTCCTTTAATATTTATTTTTCTATCAAAAAGAACATTTTAATAGTTATTGATCTTGAACCGAACAATTATTAAAAACTCAAAAGATCGACTCAAAAGATCGAATAATATAAACTCAAACGGAAGTAAGTAAATTTCCTTACCACAAATTGCCTTAAAAAACTAGCTTCTCTTTAAAGAGTACCTTTTATGTGAAACAAAATAACTTTTCTTGAGCTAAGTTCCTACTCTTAATAATGTAGCTATTCTTGAAAAAAGGACCAATTCTAAAAAAATCCCATTTCTTAAAAAAATTTTTCTTGAATAAAATACCTTCTTTAAAAACAAAAACCTTTTCTTAAAAGTACCTTCTCTTAAAAATAAAATAACATCTTTTCTTTTCTTTCCTTTCCTTTTCTTTTCTTTTCTTTTCTTTTCTTTTCTTTTCTTTTGTTTTCTTTTCGTTTCTTTTCTTTTCTTTCCTTTTCTTTTCTTTTCTTGAGATGCGTAGCTTTTCTGAAAATTAGTACAATTTCCTAAAAAAATAACCTTTTCCTAAAAAAATTTACCACTTCTTTAAAAAGTATCTGTTCTTAAAACAGTACTTCTTTGTAATAAAAATGCATACTCCTTTGGCTTTTTCTTACAGGAAGTAACCTTTTCATAAAAACAACATTAACTTTTAATAAAAGAAGTACATCTCTTTAAAAAAGGATCATTTTGGGAAAATATAATACATATTCTTACAAAAAGGACCTAAACATATACTTTAAAAAAAAATTCTTAAAAAAAAGTTTATCATTTTACAAAAAGTATAGTTTTTAAATTTAAATTGTGGTATTTATCAATGGGCGCCTAAGGCGTGTGAACTAACTAGTACACAACATATAGCGAAAGGAACTTCGATCCAACCGGGTGATGTAATGGGAAACTGTTTTTTTTTTTAGGCATAAACAAGATCGTGATCTTTTTCGTACAATCTAAATGGTTCTCCCGTGGGTCAAATTCTTAATATCCAGTGATTTGTTCATAGACTGATGTTCTTCTAAATTCTTGAATGTAAAGGTTTACTGTTTTAATGAATATATTCAATAGATTGTGTAAAACTCGTGAATTTTTATGTTAAGCTGCTGGTACATACTTTAACATTGTTTTGTTAATGTATAACAGTGTTACGTTAACTTTTGAAGGATGTATCTTTGGTAGTTCTTTTCCAATATTGGAGCATAGGAAATTGAATAGTACTTCTTTTATTTTAAAATTATAACTTATAAATTTCCCATTTTCGTCAGTTTAATTTTTTAAATAAATTACATAAATGCTGCACGCTCAAAACTTTGTATTTTTGTCTTGTTTGCATGCAAATATAACGTGTGCTAGGAGCTTGTTACACATATAGTATACTTGTGTCCAAACACATTGTGTTTGCTATTCAATATTACATGTTTGAAACATGATTAATACGTTATAATATATGTGGTTATGATTCAAATACAGATATGTTAGTGTTACAAATGCATTTATGTTTGCTGCACTGTTTCCTTAGGTTTTCTACCGCTATGCTTTACCGCGAACAAAATAATAAAAGAGGGAAAAAGAGAGATTGTTCGCAGTCTGAGTTAATGTTATTGCAAGTGTATAACTGTATTTTTTAATTGCCCTTAATTTTTCGGTTTGGGAGGATCATTCTTCGGCGTAAATATCTGGATCCACGTAAAACTATACATCCTTGCAGGTAAACATGCTAATGTTTGCATTTAATTATGAGAGGGAATATTTGAAGTGTGTTCGAAACATATAAATGGTTCCTGCAGAATGTGTTTGAGAGAATATGTTACAGAGGACCTTTTTTTCAGCGTGTGGAAATAATCAAAAAAAAAAAAAACTTTAAAAAAATTAGACATTTTCAGGATAACAAGAAATTTAACTATTTATTATTACCAGATTATTTGAAAAGAAAAATTATACTTTTATATTTTGAAGTAGAAATGTGGAATTTCGGTGTAAAATGGGACTGAGTTTCTTGGCGGGATAATACATTGAAGAGGGGGGTTATTCCGATCAAAACGGGATTGGTGTGCAGGTTGGTCATACAAGAAAACCAATGACATAAATATATGGAAAAGATAATGTCCTTTTATTTGAGTACCAACACTTGCATGTTGGCACCAGTTAAAACTTTCGATTATTTCAAAGGTCCTCCGTGTTGCCCAAAAACAGACAAGCAGAAAATTGGGGTCAGTGGCGTCGTGTGGTAAACACGCCGTTGGAATCTTGAGAACATTTAGTTTAATTTGAGTATATGCCCTTAGCTTTTACTATTCGATCAAAAGAAAATTTCCCTCATTCGGACATCGTTTCTACAATTCTGGGAGGCATTACAAAGGAACTGAATGTTTGGGTGTTTCCTTGACTCCAGGTTTGACAAAATCATACAATATTTTAATGATATGGGGCGAACCGTCGAGATGGAAAGTTTCTGATGGCCACTCATTTAGGAGAGGCCAAAAATGATTCCTTCATAGGGCAGTCCAAGTAGCTCACTACTCCTAGAAGTATGTAAAGGGTAATGGCTTCGTCGGAACCCTCCGTTAGCTGGCTATAATGACGAGGCGAAACTAATGAGCAGCCTGGTTAGTTATGCGATCACCGATGCTTCTCAGGTTTAATAGGTGACCCTGTCACTGAAGCTCTTCGAACCAGTGGACATATTATTTACATATTTAAAGGCGGCTGGGTCAACAGTACTGACCAACGGCGAATCAAAAGTATAGAAACAAAAATCCACTTTCGACACACTGCATTCTGGTCAGTGTCTGATCCATAATGGGCGGCTGAAACATAATCATTCTGACAGTGGTAAAATGCAAAACCACGGTAGACTGGGCTTGCTTTCCGCCACCGTTGTATTGGCAATGAAAATACAAAATGACAATGAGTAATATAATACCCCCTTATTTGTTGATGACCCCCGCAACCGTTATATGGACCACGATTTACGGATATGCACTTGGAATGTTACACGCTGAAAAATATCGCCCCAGCAATATATTGCAGGAAACATATATATGTTTGCAAGTATTGTTTTCATGAATTGATGTTCTGCTGCCTTGTAGTTTTCTTTGTTGTTTGTCATGTTTTTGTTTTCAACAAACATAAATACATTTTAGTCACAAAAACAGATTTTATATCCTATTAATCATTGTGTCTCAAACATAGTAAAGGGTTTTTCAACAGAGACGCTACAAAAGTAAATCGATAGGGAGAGCAAACGACGCCATATTTTTTCCCGCTCTTTTGACATTTCTCTTCAGTAAGGTTTGCCATTTCATCATGGAAAGATATACGAGCCAACAACGAGTCGATATTATTAAAATTTACTACCGAAATTTGGAGGCAGTGGCCTCAACTTTAAGAGCGCTACGTCCAATTTATTGTAGTCATAATCGTCCTACCAGATCAACAATTGAGCGTCTAGTGGAAAAATTTGAAACCTCAGGCCCAAATGTGTCTCTCACACGTCGTTCTCAAGCGTTGGACATCTCTGTGACGTCGTTGTGGCGAATTTTGCGAAAAGATCTTGGCCTACATCCTTACAAGATCAAATTGACGTAAGAACTGAAGCCGCTTGACCACCATAAGCGTCGTATGTTCGTGAATTGGGCTGAGCAACAACTTGAAAATGATTCAGATTTTCATCGGAAAATCATCTGCAGCGATGAGGCTCATTTCTGGCTGAATGGCTTCGCCAATAAGCAAAATATGCGTTATTGGCCAGACAGCAATCCACACGTAATCTATGAGTCATCATTGCATCCCGAAAAAATTACGGTTTGGTGCGGTTTATGGGCCGGCGTCGTCATTGGGTCGTACTTCTTCCGTGATGATCAAGACAGGCACATTACTGTGAATGCGAATCGCTACCGTTCAATGATAACCGAATATTTTTGGCATCAATTGGATAATGTTGGTTCCAACAGGACGGCGCCACAGGCCACACAGCGAATGCCACAATCAATTTATTGGAAACCAAGTTTGGTGAACGTGTTATCTCACGAAATGGCCCAGTCGATTGGCCGCATCGGTCGTGCGATTTGACGCCGTTAGATTATTTCCTGTGGGGCTACGTCAAGTCTATGGTCTATGCCAACAAGCCAGCGGCGATTGATGACCTTCGTACAAATATCGACCGTACTTTCACAAGAATACAGAATTTCATTGGTATCTAAAACCGGTTTGGTTTTATTTAAAGAAACTTTTGTAGCGCTCTTATTGAAAAACCCGTTATATTGAGGGGCAAACACAATGTCTTTGGACACAACGATACTATATTTTGCATCCAATACAGATTTTTCAGCGTGTAGAACACTATACAGATGCGGTGCCACTATCCAACTGGTAGATGTCCGCTAGAATTATAAGGCTGACATTACTGCTATCCAGGAGAAGCGTTGGACAGGTCGTGGCTGTACAAGGAAAAAGAACTATGACATGTACTACAGCTGCCATGAGAAAAACATGCATTTGGTTGCAGATTTGTAGTTGGCGAAAGACTGCAACATCTGGTCTCAAGGTGTAACCCCGAGAGTGAACGTATAGCCACATAAAAGCGAAATACTCTAACATATTGCTAATTTGTGTGCATGCCCCGACATGCCAAAGGGCATATTCTATGAGCGCCTAGAGGAAACATACGATGGCTGCCCTGGCTATGACATTAGTATTATTCTTGGTGATTTTAATGCTAAAGTCGGCAGAAAAATGTCTTTGAACCAACCATCGGCAAATTTAGTCTTCACACCATCACTTCCGATAACGGAGTAAGGCTGTTAGATTTTGCCGCGGCGAAAACATCCGGCGAATGCGAGATTGAATCACAATAGCGGCATTTACATTTGTTCACTAACCGGAAAAACCATGATCTATTAGCATCAAAGGAATTGGAACCTGATCACCAGACGAAGAATCAGATTGATCACCTGGACGTCTCATTGTATGGGGCAAAGGTTCGCACAGAGTTAAGCACGGCGAAAGTCGCACGAAATCATACATATAGAAAGCTGTTTGATTTCGTACGACTTTCAAATACTGGCGCAGAACGTACATTTCCAACTCTATGAAAACTGCTGCAGGGACCATACTTGATTATGAAAAACCGATTAAAGACAAACCACTGTACGATGAAGAGTGTCACATGATAAGTGATGAGAAGAAAGCAGCACGTATGGCAATGCTTCACTCAGTTGCACGTGCAGATGATTTAAACATCATTCGGCGAAATCTGCGAGACGTTAGAACAGTATTTTTGGGAGAATTGACAAGGAAGTAACAAAAGTGGGTCTCACAGTAAACGAGGACAAGATAAAATTCATGGTTTTGACAAACAGAACTTCCATCCGATTGGATGGAAGAGTGAACGTTGATAACCTTTATAATTTCGAGGTAATTGACGAGCCTCTGATCTGCCGTGAACAGAATCAATAACGTCAGTATAGAAATCAAACGGAAACGGATAGCGTCAGCCTAGAAATCGTAAAGCACTTCAGAGATAAGACCCTCTCTCGAAAAAAGACGATCCAACTCTATCAGACTCTGATGCGATCTGTCTTGCTTTATGGAGCATCACTGGGAGTTTTCGAGGGAAAAATGTTTCGAAAGATATATGGTCCTATAATGAATAACGGTGAGTTTCGACGACGGATTAACCACGAGCTCCATATCCATATACCGACTTCGACGTAGTTGGCTAAGTCATGTCACTACAGTGGATCAGAATGAACCAGTGCGAAAGATATTCCAAGGCGTACTCGAAGGACATCGAAAAATTGGGCGACCAAGACTTCGCTGGAAAGACCAGGTGGAATATTTCCAGTGTGAGCTTGGTGTTACCAACTATAGGAGAAAAGCTGAAGATCGAGCCGGGTGGGAAACATGTTATCCTCATTTTGTAGGGACCCTTGACCCCTCTGGGTTGTTTGAGGCCACCTAAGTAAGTAAGTACGTATTTTAATTATGCAATTTTGGTTATATATTCAATATTTTGTTCTGTACACGCTGAAAAATAACATCCCCAGCAACATATTGCAGGAACCATGTACTTGTTTCCAAGCATTCTTTAATAACTGTCACGTTTTTTTTCAGCAGTTTTCAGCAAACAAAGTCGCATTTTGGTCACAAATACACATATTATAACCTATTAATCAGTGTGTCCCAAACATGTTATATTGAATAGAAAACACAATGTGTTGAGACACAAGTATACTATATTTGCGACGAGCTGCAAACACGTTATATTTGCATCCAAACAACAAATTTTTCAGCGTGTAGATACTGGAAACAGTTAGTAAATAAGGAATAATCGAATAATATTTTTTAATTTTTAGAATTTGATATTTATTGCTTTTATTAACAAGCTTTAGCAGACAGGAAAATTGAGTTGATATAGCTTCGTTTAAAACCTTTTCCTGTTACGGAAACTGGATTTCAGTAAATTTTAAATAACATAAAAATATAATTAAAAAAATTGTCACAGCCAAATCATTCCATTTTTGATTCGGTTGCAGGAACTAAATTTACGGTTGTTTCAACCGAATGCTTCCGTTCATGATAACCTCTAAATTCGGTTACAGTTAATTCGGTTGCCTTTACTGAACTTGTCTGTAAGCATTGGTAGATAAAACTATACAACTATCATAAGGACGATCTTTATTAACGCCTCTGAAGTTCGACATTGAAAAAGTGAAAAATGTTTAAATCATGTACTGTCTGTGTATCAGCGGGTCGAGTAGTTCCATTTAGGGATGGTCTAAAGATTATTGCCACGAATCACGCATGAATGAATGCACGCTGAAAAATCAGTCTTTTTTCTTGTTTGGATGCAAATATAAAGTGTGTTTGGAGGTTGTCGCAAATATAATATACTTTTGTCCAAACATATTGTGTTTGCTATTCAATATTACATGTTTGATACACAATGACTAATATGTTAGAATATGTGTTTGCGACCCACACATATTTATGTTTGTGATACAAATACATCTGAGTTTGTTGCACTGTTAATGCTCTCTCGAGACCAAGAGAATATAAGAGGGACAACGAGAGAGTTTATCTTGTAAGTGTGTATCTGTATTTTTGCATTACTCTCTCAGTCAGTGAGTCATAAATATTCCTGAATGTACATGCAAATTGCAGATGAAGTCAGTGTTTCTTAGTTTGGCTAATGTATTGCGTTTCAGTTTCATGTATTCATTCATCATTCATAATATTCATGTATGTGCTACAAAAGTCAGAAACAATTTTGAGGAAACAAACTGGAAAGGGCAACAACGTGAAGCCCTTAATCTGTCCGAGCCTTTACTGAGAGAATCGGAACGGCAGACCATTTGTGAAATAAACGTTTGGCTTGCATGAACTAGATTTGTATATAAATATATTCTTTGTGTACCAACGCATAGCGATAACCAACGCATAGCTGAAACCTTCCGAAAACAAAAACGTGAGAGACATCAAAGAAAGGAGAAGCAAAAGAGCAGTAGATTCTAATATCATGAAAAATAAAACAAATAATGCATTCAATGCACCTAAATGTAAAAAGGTTGTTTTATATCTTTTAATTTTTTGTATTAATTATTTATAAATGTGGATTTAGATTGATAAAATTAATTATAGATTGATAAAATAAATTAAATTAAATAAATTAAATATATATAAATTAAATAATTAAAATTAAATATTCGAGTGTTAGATTAATATATGTATATATTGAAATCAAAGAATAATTAGTTTTTAAATATTATTATGTTTGGGAGGAAATACCCATATGTTTCCACATAAAACCATACATATTTGCCAGTAAACATGATGCTGTTTACATTTAAACACAAGTGAGTCTGAGACTTGCAAACATGTTAATGTTTGAAGTGTGTTCCAAACATATACATGGTTCCTGCAGAATATGTTGGGAGAATAAGTTAGAGAGGCCGTTATTTTTCAGCGTGTGTACATATAGTCAAAATTACTCACGGGAGCTCCGAAAAATATTTTTGTATGTAAGTAAAATCTTCGAGTTAGTGGGTATGGGTGAACTTTTTTGAAGGGCCCCAAAATTCAAGCAAAAATTTAATTTCACGGGATTTGTGCGCACAGAAGACAGCATGGCAGATAACAGTTCAGGGTTATTACAAATTGTGCGCTACACGTAAGAGCAATGTGTTTTAATTGTTGAACATTATATTAAATGTATTGAAGGTTGACATTACAGTTCGAAATTTTCATACAAAATATGGTTGCTAATTTTATTTAAAATGAAAATATTCAAGTGTTAGGTTAATATTTAAAATTCTTTTCATGTTTCAATACTTCGCAAGCCATTGAGTAGGATCGTAAGGAAAATAAACAATAATTACTAATTGGAAATGAATTGAATTAATTAATTAATTAGTACATTAATTGTTGTTTATTTTCCTGACTTTGGTACCGATTGTTGAGAAACAAATGGATTCAACGTACAATTCTTATACAATTCTTATATCCAGTTGTTTGTGCTTTCATTGAAAGATATAGATGTGGACAACATTTTGGTTTAACAGGCCTATGCGACATATCATACAGCCGGAGAAACAATTCAATTCCTGCATGAGTTATTTCCTGGTCGTGTATTTTTCAGTTTTGGTGATCACAATTGGCCGCCCAGACTATGCGATTTAACGCCGTTGCGATTTGTGTCAATTGATGTTGTTTGGATTCTAAGGCTTACGCTAACAACCCCACGAACACCCACGTTTTGAGGGAGGAAATTGAGCACTGTATCAACAAAATTCATTCAAATTTATGCAAAACGGTCATGGAAAATTTCAATAACGAAATGCGTATGTGCCAGCAAAGTCGTGTAGGCCATTTATCCGATAGGCTATTCCATAAATATCCCTATAATTACTTACGTGAGTGGGATCCAAAACTTACACGTGTCCATCTCTAATTTCAAGTAATTCAGGTTAAAATCAAAATGTATAAATTGGGGCGCAATAACGTTGTTGTTGTGGTTTTTAATTGGACAGCGCGGTATCACAATTAGCCAACAATTATGTCAACATAACATCGGGAATGTAAACTAATTTTTCCATTCTATGCTTTGCCACGTCTAAGGTCACGGCAATAGTATTAAAATATGAAATTCGCTATTGATTTTAAAATTTAATTTATTTAAATAGAAATTCATTCTGTCAGTCGGTACGCTGGGTACAACTAAAATTCGTTAAGCAATTTAAATTGGAAATTGGAAAGCAATTGAACACACTTGCTGCACTTCTTTGCGCAGAATTCTGAATAAAGACCTCGGTATGAAGGCTTATAAAGTCAAATTAGTCGAAGAACTGAAGCCTCGTAATCGTTTGGCTGAAGATGAGCATATTTGCCGAAAAATCAAATTTTCTGATGAAGCAAATTTTTACCTCGGGGGCTACGTATTCAAACAAAATTCTCGCAGTTTTGGCTCGGAAAATCCACACGTCATCGAGATGAAGCCGATGCATCCACAACGAATGAATATGTAGTGCGGTTTTTGACATGGTTACGTCATAGGCCCATTTTTCTTCGTAAATGAGCAAGGAACATTTCCGTGCCATGCTCAGCGATTTTTTGTTCCAAAAGTTGAAGAGGTTAACATATGTGCCAGCAGGGCCGGATTTAGGGGAGGGCAAACGGGGCAACTGCCCGGGGCCTCCACAACGAAGGGCCCCCACAATAGAGACTTCGGAAAAAAAATCAATTTCTGACTAGTAAACAACTTTTCCTTTGATATTTTTGATAAATACGAGGAAGCTGCCAAAAAATATCTCAGACTGACGACTATGTAGAATCACGCTCGAGAACCAGAACAAGAAACGTGAGGTTGAATCCGCTCGATTATGGGAAAGCACAAGACGCAAATCTGTCACCGAGGGAAACATACCAAAGTATCCGTCTTCACCCCAGTGGTCGACCAGCAATGTGTTTCTGTTTCTCTTACCGAAAGATTGCATGCTTATGAAGCTGTACATTCGAGATTTGGATTCCTTAATCACATCGAGAAGATGGATGCAGAAAATTTGCACGCTACAGCAGAGGAATTGGTGGAAGTTTATCACGATGATTTAGAACCTAGTCTTGGTAATGAGTTGGTTCAATTTGCGTCTTTGATCGACTCATAAAAAAAGGACTATGGAAAAGACCAATTTCCGGAACTATTTTACTACCAAATTCTCGAAGATCAAAATTTCAGAGCTACATTCCCAAACATTGAAATTGCATTGAGAATGTATTTGGTTTTGATGGTATCAAATTGCACTGGACAGCGCTCATTTTCAAAAATGAAAATTATAAAAAATAGGCTTCGAACCACGATGAGACAAAACCGTCTATCAAAGCTTTCTCTCCTGAGCATTGAAAGTGATTTACTTCGGGAACTGGATCTCAGCGAAATCATTAACGATTTTTCAGCGAAAAAAGCTCGGAAGGTTCCGAACGTTAGTTAATTAAATTTCAGATAATTCTTGTTTCCGATTATATTCAGATGTTTGTTAAATAATAAAATAATCTATAGTTGGTTTCACAATAAATTATTTATTGGAAAACTCGACTGAAATATGTTGTCCAATTTAATTGGAAAATAATTTGGGGCAAGGGGGCCTCCACTCCTTTGTTGCCCCGGGGCCTCAACATCTATAAACTCGGCCCTGTGTGCCAGACTGCCAACATTACGATCGATATTTTGTGCACCGTGTTCGTAACTCGTATCATAAGCCGAAAATTGGAAGTCCATTGGCTGCCTCGCAGCTGCGATGTGACTGTGTTAGACTATTATCTCTGGGGCGCAATGAAAGATTAAAACAAATGATTTCCCATTACATCCCACGAAGGAATTGGGTAGAGCTTCTCACACCCAGTGAGCTATACGGTTTCTAGCTTAATACTCACTGATTGGGACCAAAAGTTTTTCCACTGATTCCGAACGGTATTTTGAGAAGCTTTGTAGAAGAGGCGCGCACACTCACCACTGCTCCACCGACGGCCATAAGTTCTGAAAAATTAGTATTACGCAATCAATCCCGTGCCCACTAGGGATGCTAAACGGGGTTGATTTTAAGAATCCCGGAATTCGGGATTTTCGAAATTCCGCGATTTTTCGGGATCCCGGGATTTTCTGGGATTTCGGGATTTTTTGGGATTCAATTTTTAATTTTTTTTGTGGAACAGGTTTATTTTACGGCTTACACTCCAAAAACAAACCACAAGGAGGGTAGAATACGTTATTCTAAGCAAAAAAGGTAAAATAACAAAATCGCGCCAAATGCATAGTTTCGGAGTTATGGGCCATACCGTGCAAAGCCATGGATATTAGTTTTTTGTATAAAACAATTCA
The DNA here is from genome assembly GCA_963931995.1 of Phaonia tiefii. Classification (NCBI taxonomy): domain Eukaryota; kingdom Metazoa; phylum Arthropoda; class Insecta; order Diptera; family Muscidae; genus Phaonia; species Phaonia tiefii. Next base: position 34,305,793 of record OZ008367.1, read on the forward strand.
AAACAAACTTATAAAATAATATAGCACTTTTTGACAGGTCGCTTAGTTATCGAGTTATCGGATGTTGACATTTAGAAAAATTATCGATTTTTTTACTTTTCTCAAACAAAATCAAAAATTATTTTAAAAACATCGCGCGATTTTTTGAATATTTTTTTTTCACACGAAAACAAAAATTATTTTAAAAAATTTTTTACATTTTGGTTTGAGAAACGAAAACATCCGATAATTCGATAACTAAGCGATTTATCGAAAAATGCTACATTATTTTTTGAAATTGTTATTACTTGTTTTATACAAAAAAGTGATATCAGTGGCTTTACACGGTACGTTAGTGGAAAAAGTAACCAAAATGTCGGTGCCCAAAACTCCGAAACTATGCATTTGCACCGATTTTGTTTTTGTACTTTCTTTCCTTAACATAACATGTTCTTCCCGACGCAATAAATTTTGTAATTTTTGGAGAGTAAGCCGTATAATAGACATACATATGCCAACATTAAGTTATTAAATTTTTTGTAGAGCCGCCATTGGTTTTTAAACTCTTTTTACACAATTTGCATTTTGCTTGAGGTGCACCTTTCGGCTCTACCAAAAAATAACACCACACTGAACTTTTGTCATTGTTTTTAGTTTTATGTTTTTCAAAATTAATAATAATCCCGGTATTCGGGATTTCCCGTTTGGCATCCCTAGTGTCCACTGCGGCCTTAAAACAGTTCGACGATGTCGTTTTCGAGATACAAGCCCAGACAATCGAAAATGTGCCAAAAAATTAGGTAGGTCGAATGACATTGACATACTGTAAAGCAAGTCGTGAAAGCCATTGGAACAACGTTGTGTTTCATTCATCAATGCCAATGATGAGCCTCGCCAATAAAATCAAAATTTTGGAAAAATTTCTTTAACCATTTTTTTTAAAGCGAAATTAAATTCCAAATTTTACATGGCCCACCCTTTATTTGGTGTTGAAATTTGAAATATGTATTATTAATTTTATTTAATACATTGTGTATTTATGTAACCAAAAAATTAGCAAATATCTACCATCATTATAATAGCAATTAATCTTTTCTTTCTAATTAGGATTATACTGTCATCACGATTCTGGTTCACTAGATTTATTAGCGACTTGAATGACCGTTCAAAATATGCATGCACCCACAAAGTGCAACTTATTAATATTTAATTTCATTTGTAATTTTGAACATCGAAAGGGGGAAAGAACAGGATGATTTTTAGCGAAATTTGTATTTGTAACCTGAAATGTGTAAAGCAACCCCCGAATGCTAAAGGAAATGTGTATAGAAACCCCGAATGTTCCAGAAATAAACGCAATCAAATAAAAATTTCAACTGGTTAATCGGAAGTCTTAGCTTTACACCGATCTCAAATGGATTTGGCAGATTTATCAGGGTTGCCGACACGATCGCCACCGAAAGCAATGAACGGGCCTATTTTTCATGACACTTTTCCATTTTCACTCTCGCCGGAAACTGCATCACAGCTGGTCGCTTTTTAGTAACATTTGAATAACAAATGTTAATTGAATGTTAAGCTAACATTTGTGGTGCACCTTAAGGTTAATTATGTCGACAAATACTGCTTACACACTTAATTAGCTGGCCTCAAACTACCAAGATGGGTCAAGAGCCTTACAAAATGACGATAACATGTTTCTCCAATCGGCTGGATCTTCAGCTTGGTAACACCAAGCTCTCGCAGTCAATTTTCTATCTGAAGTGAAGTCTGGGTGGTCCTATTTTTGATGTTCTTCGAGTACCTTTCGCACTGGTTCATATTGGTCCATTCTAGTGACATGGCCTAGCAGAAGTAATTGCGCTATTTTATTATGCATGACTACGTCGATGTCGGGATACAGATTATACAGCTCGTGGTTCATTCGTCGTCGATACTCGCCGTTTTCTATTATAGGACCGTATATCTTTCAGAGCAGTTTTCCCTCGAAGACTCCTATCGATGATTGATCAGCATGCGATATGGCCCAGGATTTTGAGCCATAAAGCCAGGCAGGATGTATGAGAATCTGCCATAGTTGGATCTTCGTTTCTCGAGAGTGGGTCTTATCTCTAAAGAGCTTGCTAAGCCCGAAATAACACGAGTTTTCAAGCACAATTCTCTGTTCGATTTTCAGGCCGACGTTATTGCTTCTGTTTACTGCAAATCCGATTTAATTTTTTAATTAAAATATAACGATTCATTTTGTAAAATAAATAAATACTTCGATATAAGATAAAGGATAACATATACGAATGGTTTCTGAATTCGCTAAGGAATCTCTGCAAAAATCGATAAATAGATGGCGCTACTGTGAGAAGGATGAGAGAAACATCTAAATGACGCTTCGTGTGGAGTTGTGTGATATAAATAACCATTATCACTGCATTTCGACTCAGTCTGTTTCAAAAAGTATGCAACTTATATTAAAAGTAAAGGGTGTAAATATAGGCTTTCGTATTTGTCAATGTTAAGTTTGTGTTAAAGATAACTATTGTCATTATCGTAATTTTAAAGGAACCTCGTTTTATTAACGAGAAAATAAAAAACGATACAAAATGGATAATTCGTAACAGTATTTTAGTATTTATCTCAATTAATTCTTTTCAATATTATATTGTATTCTTATATATTTCTTATATATATATTTCTTATATATACGGTAACAAATGCATTTGTGGTAAGAATGTCATTAACTTCCTAAAAATGCTGCGATATGTGTGAAGATAAATTTGTCCATATTCAGTAGCCTGTATCTTTTGCAATTTGTTACCGATTTCAGAATTTTAAAATGGAAATGGAAGCTAAACATCTTGAGATATAAAAAAATCATGACAATAGTGGTTTCTTAACTTAAGAACTTTTTTTGAGCAATTTATAAAAAAGTCCAAAAATGTGATATTTTTTGGTTCACTTGAATAAAGGCACTTTATTATTTTTTTATTGTCTTTAAAGTGAGAGATGATTTTTTGTAGGGTGCGTTTGTTTATTACAATTTATTACATCTCAATCATTTTGCGAGTCAAACTGGCAAAACAAAAAATTTTAAATCTATCGGAAAAACTAAAATCGATGTTAAACGTTCTGAAGGATATTCTAACCGCGCAATAGCTAAAAAAATTGAACGGAGTCCAACAGTTGTCGACAATTACATCAAGGACCCCGAGGGGTATGGGAAATATTTTAAAGGAAGGGCTTCATTGCCTTTATAAACGCATGAGAAAAGAATTTGCTTCTAATTCTGCCTTATCCTTGTCAAAAATAAGAGCTCAGGCTGGAGTGAAAGCGAGCAAGGCATCAGTAAGAGCTGTGAGTATCTTAAATACCTGAAATTACAAAAACATCCGCCACTTCTCGTAAGGAAAAGCGGCTTCAAATCGCAAGAGACTACATGGTATGGGATGTGCAGCCAAGAGGTCATGTATGTAAATGACTGGAGAACCGTTGTATTTACGGATGAGAAGAAGTTTAATTTGGATGGGCCTGATGGCTACAACTATTATTTCCATGATCTGTGCAAATAAAAGCGTTTTTTTAACCGACAACACAGCCGAGAGGGCTGCGTTATGGTGTGGGGTGCTCTTACGTACTATGGCACCATCGATCTTGAATTTCAAAGTGCAAAAATGACTGGTGCAAGCTATACAACGTTATTGGAATCGGCTTTTCCGAAGTTCAGTAAACTATTTGGTCCCATATCTTGGATATTGCAACAGAATAATGCCCCTATACACAACGCCAGAGTAGTAATGGAGTTCATTGCAAGCCAATATGTCAATATTCTTGACAGGCCATCCTATTCGCCAGATCTAAACATTATCGAAAATATCTGGGGTTGTTTATCTCGTCAGGTCTATTAAGGAGGTAGATAATTTGATGACAACCAGTTACTAAATCAGGACATTAAGGATGCTTGGAATCAAATTTCGTTGGATTACATAAATTTTCTTTATCTCTCAATGAAAACCCGTATATTTGACGTTATTAAAAACAAAGGGGGTTGTATCCATTACTAATAGTTCTTACATAAAGTAAAATAAATTAAAAAAACAAGAAAAACTGTTTTTCATTAAAATTAGTTAAAGTGACTTTATTCAAGTGAACAAAAAAAATAGCACAGTTTTGGACTTTGTTTATAAATTGCTCAAAAAAAAGATTTAGGTAAGAACCCACTATTGTCATGATTTTTTTATATCTCAAGATGTTTGGCTTCCATTTTCATTTTAAAATTCTGCAATCGGTTACAAATTGCAAAAGCTACAGGCTGCTGAATATGGAATTATTAGTGCCTTTAAATAAGTGAACCGGAGTGTAACTTTCATAACTCTGGTGACAGAGCAATTTGCAGACATCTGTTAACTTAACAGATCTACGTTAAGCACCTATTATATATAGCACCATTATAAATTTCTGTGGCCGTCGGTGGTGTAATGGATTCTGGGTACATGAGATTCTGTGTTTGATTCCTGCTCTAAACACCTTAAATTCCTTTCGGTGACGGTCACTTTTCTTAGTTACGGCGACAATATCGAATATTTAGCTATGAAAAAACTTCTGAAAATACCGTTTGGAATCGGTGTAAAAACTGTAGGTCCTAATCAGTGAGTATAAAACTATAAAACGCACAGCTCACTGGTTGTGAGAAGCTCTACCCAATTCCTTCATGGTATATAATGGGAAACGGTGTTTTTTTGTGTGTCTAGGTTAACTGTTAGAACTCCGCTTGTTTGGAAAATCTATACCTTTTATTCGGTTTCTGTTTTGCTCATGCTTGAATTTAAATCAGCTCTTTCTTCTTCTTTCAATTATCTAAATAGAGTTTTTTTAAGCAAACCTTTTCATCTTTAAGATTCCATGAGTTCTGTACTAAATACGGAAAATATATGAAAAACTCAAACTTTTCTAATTTCAAAACCATTTATGGTTTGTCAATTTGTCCTTGAAAAGCTACACTTAATTGACTAAATCAAGTACTGTAACAATTTTAAATCTAAAACCTTGATTTTTTTCTAAAGTCAAACAGTCTGTGATCTACATTAAGGTTGAAAATTAAAACAAAAATATTTTAGAAACACAAAGACACTAAACTAAATCAAAGGTTATGCTAAGATAGACACGTGAATTGAATTGAGTGATGTAATAGGTTGGATGGGTTCCAATTTAGAATTGGGCAACAAATTCGTGTTCTAAACGAGCTGAGCAATAAGAAGTTCTTAGAATCTAAATTTATTGATTGGAATAAATCAATGAATTAATGAATGTCGAGATCGCTAGTTAAAAGGTGATGATGGTCTTGACGGAATAAATTTGAAACGAAATTCTTAATTTATGGAATTAATTTATGGATTTTGTAGGGAAGCAGTGAAGGTCTTTACGAAATTAATTAGAAACCAAATTCAAATATTTGAAATGTATCCAACACCCCTGTTTTAAGGTATAAGAAGCTGTTGTTTATGCCGCAGGTGTAATGGAAACCTGACATAGTAATTACCTTCAACCACTAACTTCCTTGAGATGTTATAATGAACTCTGGGAATGTGATTTATTCACGTTAGTTAATTTATTCACAAACATACGATACAATCCAAAATATATTACTAATCAAAAAGTAAAACATTACGATTCTTAATGCTTGCGCGCCAACTGTTTTGGGCAAATTATATATTTACCAACCGTCAAATACATATTTACAAATTGAGTGCTGCCCCTTTTTAACGTCAACATTCGCCTAACGCTGACGACGTTCCCAACTGCGACTACTAATCTATAACTCTGAAAGAAAGAAGAAAAAAAAAACAACTTTAAATTGTTTGCAAATATTTTGTTTTTCTTTTTGCTAAAAAAACATCTTTTCAAACAAATAGCATTTTAAACCGGTTGGTTGCCTTTCAGTTTTAGCTTTTTTTCATATTTCACGGTGTCTTGGCTTTTTGGAGCAAATCATCTCCGGCGTGTGCTCTCTCGCGCTCTATTGGCCATATAACCACCACTAACTAGACTTGGCTCTCTCTCACTTTGCTCAAATTATCATATTAAATACACAGCAAAAAATATACAATTTATGATACTCAATTATAAACAAACCATGAACAATCTAAAAAAAAGAGCGCTGTAATACAACACAACTGGGCTGATACTGGTTGTCTAACAGGTAAACAAATACCCGCGCATCTTAGCCACAAAAGAAAGGCAAAAACTGATCTCAGTCTAGCACCCAGCTAAGAAGTGGCCATTGGGTACCGGTTGCAAATCTATGCTGTGCAAAAACACTCACTCAGTCTCAATTGCAGCGCAGCGCAGCGCGGCGTCTTATATAGTACTACATTAAGAACTAGTTCGATAAACGATTTCTGACTCTTTTTCTACACTACGTGTTATGGCAAAACGGGACTCAAAAGTCGTCGAATTGTGATGGAAGAAACCAAACAACAGTTGCAATAATTTGCTGTTTTTGTTTTGTGTTTTGCCTGGTTTTGAATGTTACGCATGCGCCTCAATATATTCACACGAGTTCAGCGCAGTGTCGACAATCGACAGGGATTGGTGACAACGATTTCTAAATCAAAATTTGTTAACAATAACAATGAACTGTCTGTTTGTCTGTCTGCCACGTTTACCTTTGTTACATATAAATGTGATGGGGAGTACGTGGTATGAGGCTGGTATGGAAGGAAAGGGAATATTTTGCACTTAATTGTTTTCTTTCCTTCAAACCCTTTACAGAAAACAGAATAAAATGCTTAGGTTAGGTAAGGTGTAAATGGATGTTACTATTGGCACATGGCACGTCATATTCCGTTCCCATCGTTGATCTTTTAATTTTGCCTGGTATGGTTATGAGGCGTTCAAGCCATATGATAGCTCATTCCGAAATTCCAGGATGTTGATGAAGAAGAGACGTACATTAGTCCCTGGTGAACCAGTTAGTACTCTGCAGAAAGGCACTAAGATCATTAGTCTTAACTTCCTTAATGTCTGTTACCTGCAACACAACATAAGATTCTAGATATTTTCTCCTACTTATGCAAACGTCCGGACAGTAGCATACGAGATATTCAACGCTCTCGTCCTCCTCATCCTTCCCAAAACTTCTGCAGTAATCATGGGCTGAGACTCCAAGTCTAGACGCGTGACTGCCTATTACATATTGTCCAGTGATAACAGCTACTACCATAGAGATATCTTGCCTAGGAACGTATATCAAGTTTGGCGTAAGATTCAGGTTTTACACGCTGAAAAATTACGGCCCCAGCAACATATTGCAGGAACCATGTACATGTTTGCATGCATTGTTTTCGTCAAGTGAAGATCTGCTGCTTTTTGGTTGTTTATTGTGACAGACACCAGTGTTTTCAACAGTTTTCAACACACAAATCGACATTTGGGTCACAAATACATATATTATAACCTCTTAATGATTGTGTCCCAAACATGTTATATTGAATAGCAAACACAATGTGTTTGGACACAAGTATACTATATTTGAGGCAATCTACAAACACGTTATACTTGTATCCAAACAATAAAAAAAACAAATTGTTCAGCGTGTAGTTTTTGGTAGTCCCTAATCTTGCCAGCTCAGCTACTCTATGGTTCCCTGAAATGTTCCTATGCTCAAGATCCATATACGGTGAATATTGAATTGTTTGACCATGTCATTTAGAGATGCGCGGCAGTTATGGGTAGTTCTTGAAGTCAGTAGTACAGATTGCAGATATTTTATAGCAGCCTGACTGTGACAGTAGACGTTAATATCCCAGGTGGTGATGACGTTTCGTCTCAGCCAAAGGACAACTTCTCTGATTACTATGAGTTCTGCCTGAAAGATACTACAGTGATCTGGTAGCCATTGTGCAAAGTCTAGCCCCGGCTCTTTAGAATAGACTCCAAATGCTACTTTGCCAATTAGTTTGGAGCCATCAGTGTGGAAGCGTAAAGACCTTCTATAACCTGGTATGCGTCCACTCCAGTCCTACCCGTCCGGGATATGAATGGAGAAGTTTCTCTCAAAGGTTTAAGTTGATGTTATGTAGTCGATGTTTATTGTGGATAACCGTAGATCCCTCAAAATCTACACATGATCATATTGGTTGACGAATCCCTGCATTGATAGGAATGTCCTATGCAGATTGCCGACGTTTCATTCATTTGGATGAACCCAAAAACCTTCGGTAGGGTGTGTGCAAAGGGTCAGCTGTGATACGCACCATTGCAATTCTCTGGACTTTTGTCAACAGGCGTAGGTAAGTGGATTTTTCCAGTTCTTGCCACCAAACAACAATGCCGAAGAGCAATATCGGAAGAAAACAATTGTATATATCCTGTAAACTAATCCATTGTCCTCCGATGGCGCTTTTATAAGAATATAGGGCCACTGTGTTTCTGCTGATCCTATCCATAGTATTTGGCTTAAAACTAAGCCTTCTGTCGAGAATCACACCTAGATATATTACACTATCCTTCAGGAAATTTCTTTGAGACAGTGGCTGAGTTTACACCCAGCACATTCTCCGTGGCCCACTTAGAGAGACTTTTGATTACGTCCTGGAGCATATACCTGCATCTGGAATATTATTTTCCCTGTACTGCAATTGCCATAATTAAGCGAATGTCAGTAGAACTCGAAAAAAGACGAAAAATAGGAATATCAGGACACCACTGGTGGGATGAGGTTGACGAATCCCTGCGTACACTTGATATTACGATATGGGGAGATAAAGCAAAAGATCGAACAGGTTGGCGAAATATGTTACCTTCGTTTTGTAAGGTTCCTGACCTAGCCAACGCAATCGCGTTATTTTGATCCTCTTAACTAAGTCAATGTCGGGATAATCCGCATACAGCTCATGGTTCATGCGTCGCTGATACTCGCCGTTGTGCACTATAGGGCCATATATCTTCCGAAGTATTTTTCTCTCGAACACACCCACAGATGTTTCCTCTGCTTGCGATAAGACCCAGGATTCTGCGCCATAACGCAAGACATATTGTATGAGAATCTGGTCTAGCTGGATTTTTGTCATTCGAAAGAGGGCTCTAAAGTGTTTGTTTGGTTGTTTAGCCCAAAATACCAAGGCTGACGTTGTTATTTTTGTTTACGGCAGACATGAACGAGCTCTAAGCATTTTTTTCTTTGCGTACATGTTTTCATAAGATTGAATGTTTCTTTTTGAGATGTGCTTTATAGCTATAAATATCGTTCTCTATTGAACTTTTTAAAATTGTCGGCCCTAGTAAGTGACTTATATTTACTACGCCAAAGAAATCTTCTTTTGAAGAAGAACATGTTTTATTGCTACTTCAAAATTTAGAGTTAGTTAATAATTAGTATGTCCGCGCTGAACAATAACGTCCCCAGCAACATATTGCATGAATCATGTAAATGTGTGCAAGCATTGTGTTCGTGAACTGAAGACCTGCTGCTTTTATTTTTCTTTACTGTCTGTCACGTTTCTGTTTTCAGTAGTGTTCAACAAACAAACTACTTTTGGGTCACAAATACATATATTATAACCTATTAATCAATGTGTCCCAAACATGTTATATTGAGTAGCAAACATAATGTGTTTGGGCACAAGTATTATATATTTGCGACAAGCTACAAACACGTTATATTTGCACCCAAACAACAACAAAAGACAAATTTTTCAGTGGGATGGGCCTTTTATCCACCGCATACAAGGTCCTCTCGAGCGTAATGTGAGAAAAACTAAAGCCGTTTATTGCAGACCCAGTAGGACTTTATCAGTGCGGCTTTAGGCCTGGAAAGTCAAGCATCGACCAGGTCAACAATCGAGCGAATCGTCACGTACCACATCTTTGTAGACTATAAGGCTGCCTTCAATAGCCCCGATATGCCTTAGTAAAATGGCACTGACTGTTACGAAATCCTCAGTAAAGATTAGTAAAGATCTCACCGAACTATTTAGTACGAGGCGAGGCCTCCAACTGGGCGACACCGTATGATGCGATCTCTTCAACATAGTAATTGTGATGTTCATGAGAAAAGCTTCAGTCAACACGAAGTTACTGCAGTATTTTCGAGAATTAAGAACGAATCAGCAAAACTGGGTTTGGCAGTAAATGGCAACAGGACAAAGGTAATGATTTCGACAAGCGAAACATTTACCCGATTACGGGTGAACGTTGATTCCACACGCTGAAAAATCTGTCGTTTTTTGTTGTTTGGATGCAAATATAACGTGTGTTTGGTGCTTGTCGCAAATATAATATGCTTGAGTGCCAACATATTGTGTTTGCTATTCAATATTACATGTTTGAGACACAATGATTAATATGTTATAATATATGAGTTTGCGATCCAAATAAATATATATGTGTTTGTGATACAAATATAGAGGGAGTCTGTCTTGTAAGTGTGTTTCTGCATTTTTTGAATTATTCTCTCAATCAGTGATTCATAAGTATTCCTGAATGTGAGGGTAAATTGCAGATGAAGTTAGTGTTTCTTATTTTGGCTGCTGTATTGCATTTAAGTTTCATGTACCAGTAAAGATGCTACTGTTTGCGTTTAAATACAAGTGAGTTTGGGACTTGCAAACATATGAATGTTTGAAGTGTGTTCCAAACATATTCATGGTTCCTGCAGAATATGTTTGGGGGAATATGTGACAGATGCCGCTTTTCAGCAATTAAATTTATTTACCTCGGATCTGCCGTGAACAGAGTCAATAACGTCAGCCTGGAAATCAAGCGGAGAAATGTGCTTGCAAACTGATGTTATTTCGGGCTAAGCAAGGACTTCGGAAATAAGACCCTCTTTCGAGAAACGAAGACGCAATTATATCAGACTCTGATACAACCTGTCTTGCTTTATGGCGCAGAGTCCTGGGTTATATCGCACGCTGATGAAACTTCACTGGGAGTCTTCGTTTCCTATAATGGAAAACGGCGAGTATCGCCGACGGATAAATCATGAGCTGTATAATCTGTATCCCGACATGAACGTAGTAATACGTAGCAAAGTAGCGCGTTTACGCTGGCTAGACCTGTCAGTAGAATGGATCAGAATGAACCAGTGACATTGAAAAATAGGACTACCAAGGCTTCGCTGGAAAGACCACATGGAATATTGCCTGCGCGAGCTTGATGATACCAACTGGGGGAGAAAAGCTCAAGATTGAGTCGGGTGGAGAACATGCTTTCCTCATTTAGTAGAGAACCTTGACCCCTCTGGGTTGTTTGAGGCCACCTAAGTAAGTAATAATTAGTAGAATTTATAGATTTTTTATAGATTTGTATAATTTCTTTAAAAATTGTCAAAAGCTGACTACACCCACAGCAAAAATTATCCGTATCCGAATTTAAAGGTTGTTACAACCTGTTAGAGGTTGATCCAACCGAAATTCAGTTGTAGGGCCTAAATTCAGTAGCGACAACTTCAATTCGGTTGTGGCAGTTGCAATTCAGTGCTAATTGCCTAATTTACGGTCGCTACAACCTTTTTTCAATCAAATAATGTAACAAATTAATTGCATCATTTATGACATTATATCATTGTCATACCCATATAAGCTTAATCACATATTGTTTGAAATGTTGTTTTTGAAATAAAACTTGTTTCAAATTAAGTAACAGCTACAGTGTGTCATTAAAATCTTTCTAATTATTTTGAATCTTTTTGGTCCCACTTCGAGGAATTAAAAAAATAATAATATCAATTGTTTTATTATGATATAATTAATCGTCTTTACTGTTAAAACCCATTGACAAGCGGAAATTTATAGGTTTTTATAATAACGATCCGATCTTGTTTGATTTTCTATCTGCCACACAGTCTTTTGTAAATTAAAAGTTATAACGGCAGGTCCTGTTAATGCTCTTTACACCAGCTATCTCTCCTAATACTTACATCAAGCTTTTCTGCTAGATATGATCGTTGTTTCGTAGTCGAAATGTGATTAACCTTACAATTAGTCTTTTAGGAAAATTGTTAACATATGACGGGTAAACGGGAGCACAGACAGGCCATTCAAAATAATAAACGAGTGATGTTGGTAGAGTGGCAGTGTGTGCTCAAAATGTGGAGAGACCACTTTACACCAGATTAGAACGACGATCTCTCGCCTTAAGAATAATATGGCCTACCCGCTGAACTTTTTAAGGCAGTTGGCGAAGGACTGATAGCCCACATGCATCAACTTATTTGCAGTATATGGCAAAAAGGGTGATCCATCCATGTGTCTGTTCCAACTATCGCGGTATCAGTCTTTTATTCATCGCGTATAAGGTCTTGTCGAGCGTATTATGTGAAAGACTAAACCCAATTATTGAAAACCTGATTGGACCTTATCAGTGTGGTTTTAGACCAGGCAAGACCACGACTACGGAAAAGACCCACGAAAAGCAAATCGATACGTACCACCTTTTTCTCGATTACAACGCTGCTTTCGATAGCCCCATACGGGGAAAACTGTACGAAGCTATGTCTGAACTTGGTATTCCGGCAAAACTGATTCGCCTCTGTAGAATAACGCTCACCACCACCAAAATAAGCAGTGAAAGTGGGGAAAGACCTCACTGAACCATTCTGTACCAAGCGAGGACTTAGACAAGTCGAAACACTTTCGTGCAATCTCTTCAACATCTTAATGGACAACATCTCACGGATGCGCCGTGAACAAGCACAACAATGTCAGCCTGGTGATAGATAGGAGAATTGTGCTTGCAAGTAGATTCTATTTTGGGCTCAGCAAGCAGTTTAGGAACAAAGCCCTCTCTCGACGGACAAAAGTCCAGCTATATCAGACTCTCATTTTACCTGTCTTGACATATGGCTCCGAAACTTGGGTCATATCGCAAGCGGATGAAAAACACCTGGGAGTTTTCGAGAGAAAAATATGTTTGTGTTAGGGAAAACGGCGAGTCCCGACGTCGCTGGAACGCAGAGCTATATAATGTTTATTCTGACGTGGACATATGTAGCTAGGCGAATCAAATTAGGCCAATTGCATTGGCTGGGCCATGTTATCAGAATGAAAGAAGATGAGCCGTCGCGAAAGGTTTTCGATAACGTACCCGATGGAAGCAGGAAAAGAGGACGACCACAACTCCGCTGAAAAGACCAGGCAGAAGAATCCCTCCGTATCCTTGGTGGTACCAACTGGCGAGAAAAGGCGAAGGATAGAGCCAGTTGGAAGAATATGTTGAAATTTGTTTAATTTGTTTGTTTAATTAATATATGTAAGACGTCTGACCTCATGAGGTTGTAAAATAGTCAATAAAAGTGAAAATAAGACGTTGGTAGATAAATGTCATATCCTACTTATTCAATATATGGCAAAATCGTCGGAATGATTACGACAAATAATGAGTTGTTCGATTCAATCCCTTTTTTGGGGGTTTTGGCAGTAACGGGGGTTTGGTTGCAACAAGTTGAAGAAGTAGCGCACGTGGGGGACACGTCAGGGTACGGTTTGAGCTAAGGTAAGGTATTAACTTTATAAAACTTTAATATCGAATTTCAACGCGCTCGCATGGATCGAACATATGTTTGGGAAATATGTGTGCCTTTTAGCTAATATGGAAAAAAAATTTATGCCATCTCAACACCAAGGATATAAAAGGAATTCTAATTATTGTGACCTACGACCTAAATAAAACTCCAGCCCTTGCTCTTCTTACATAAGAACACATGTACAAATTTTCAACACCTACGTTATCGCTCCGATTGTGTTCACACACTTTCTAGCTTTGCAATTAGAAATGTTCTGAAACAGAACTACCTAGATAAGGTCAAGTACATTAGGTAGCAGTGGCTGATACTATTGACACACTTAGTCCAATGAGAACTGTTGTGATGCCACGGGACGTCATGTTCCGCCCCCATCGTTAAACCTGTAAATTTCTCTGGTTAAGAGGCTTTCAAGCCATCATGTCCTATCCCAGAGTTGCAGGATATGGCTGAAGAACAGAATTATATTTTTCCCTGATGAAGCAATCCCTTAACCCTCTAATTGTCTGTTAGATCAAGAATAATATTTAAGATATTTAATATTGTCTCCTAATCACGCAAAAAGCAGGCCAGGTATATAGGGTATATTCGCCGCTCTCGTCCTCCTCTCAATTCCCACAGTAATCATGAGTTGAGATCCCAAGAAAAGGCGTATGCCTGCTTATCATAGAGTATCTAGTGATCACAGCTACTAGAGTAGACATATTCCGTTTAGGAGGGGATATAAAGTTTTGCAAACGATTCAGCTCATAACATGATCATGATCCAGCATTTCCTGGCCCTAAACCGACAATCTCTCGTTCGCTTTTCGCAGGGCGTCGGTTTTAAGTGTGGCCGTCGTTGATGCACGTTGATGCAATGGTAGTGTGCGCGGCTCTTGTGCATGAGAACTAGGGTTCGATCACTACTCTAACTACCTTACATTTCTTTCGACGACGGCCATCTCGCTTAGTGATGGCGACACTATCGAGTACTTAGCCATGAAAAAGCTTCTCAAAAATACCGTTCGGAACCGGTGTAAAACAGTAAGTCCCAATCAATGTGTTTAAAACTAGAAAGCGCACAGCTCACTGGTTGTGAGAAGCTCTCCCTCATTCCTGCATGGGATGTAATGGGAAACCATTTATTTTTGTTTTAATAGTTTTTGAATTCATTTCACTCAAATTATCATACTAACCCCCCCAAGTCACTTTGAACTCGAGCCAACTGCTGGGGTGTACATTGTACACTAATGCCAACAACAAATGCAGCAACACAAAGCGTCAACGTATTCATAAATACAAAACAAAACGTTGTTAGCATTGTGAATTAACCTTGTGAAAGACCAACCGATCGCCGGATTGAATGGCCGTCCGTAAGACCGTCGATCCGTCAATTTATCCAGTCGTCCGTTTATGTCCATCCGCATGCATTAGCATTCCGCACGTTTCGTGGTTAGCTGGCTGCTGGCGCGAGCTTGTTTGAAAAGCCCCAGCAATGGCTCCTACAAAATCGGCGTGGCAACGTCCGTGTAAGTCCATCCATGTCAGTATTACTAATGCAATAGTGGGGGGCAATGTTTCCACCGATGTTGATTACCTTTTTTGTATATATTTTTTTGTTTGTTCATTATTATTATTATACTAGTTTGTTGCTATCGCTGTTAATGCGTCTGTCTAGAACTTAATACGTTTTGTGTTCATTGTAGAAGACAACGTTTTTGTTACAATAGTTTTTTGTTTTTTTGTTTATAATAATCATTTAACAAATTAGAGAATCACGTTTGCGTTTTATAATTCCAAGTATGTGATTAATTTAAATAATTCATATTTATTATGCAAATGTTTATCGACACAAGAAACGAGAGGGGATTAAGGAAATTGTATTTTGCTAAAGTTTAGCTCATACTGAGAATAATAATGAGTTTGGAACAATAATGTTTGGACTCACATATAAATAAAACAATGGTGCCCAATGTTTGGTCCAGACATCAAGCGAAATCAGCACTAATTTTTCTTAGAAAATAAGTAATTAGTACTGGCATTTTAAGTGTGATTCCGTATTCATACTGTGTCTTATTTCCGTCAACTCCGGCGACTGCGTCAACGTTACTCAACAATGAAGATTCGCTTGTTATTTGGAAATAAGTCATTTGTAATTATCAAAATTGCGATAGTCTAGTTGTCAAAGTTAAATTTAAATATAATTACCAAAGTCATACACGTAAGGAAACAAAACGTTGTCTTTCGTTTACTACGAGTACTCAAAGTCACTTGCAAAAGTTGAAATGTTTCTCCGAAATAAAAACATTTATCGTGTATGTCGTTTGTATTTGTTGTAAACAAATTAATATTTACCCAAAAACTTTTATAATTCTTATAATTTACGGCAAACATAGAAAATGTTTGTGAACATGTAACGGGTTTTTCAATAAGAGCGCTACTAAAGGTTTTTTTAAATAAAACAAAACCGGTTTTAGACACCAATGAAATTCTTTATTCCTGTGAAAGTACGTTCGATGCCATTATGTATGGAACTCGATTTCTTTTGCATGGCCACCACGGGCACGCTTGCAGAAGTCCAGACGCTGAACCAAATTTTCGACGGTTTTCATGCATAAAACGGCCGATACTGCTGCAATTTCACGTTCGATATTCGTACGAAGTTCATCAATCGTCACTGGCTTGTTGGCATAGACCATAGACTTGACGTAGCCCCACAGGAAATAATCTAACGGCGTCAAATCGCACGACTGAGGCGGCCAATCGACTGGGCCATTTCGTGAGATAACACGTTCACCAAACTTGATTTCCAATAAATTTTTTTTTGTTTAGTTATTTATTAGATTCATTTCATTTAATTTACAGTACAATATTAGGGCCCCAGCGCCTTAATGGCTTTGTAGAGGCAAACTGGCAACTATTGATTCTCACAAATAACAATATTTATTACTCATTCATATTTACAGAGAAGAAAAGACAAAAAAAAAAGAGAAAAAAAAAGTTGTTATATAATCTTAATCTTGTATTAGTTATTTATAATAAATCTTCAATATTCTGTAGTAAGTGCATTTTCAATTGCTGTTAAAATATTTTTCAAAGCTTCAGGGAAGATATTATATTCACTTGGTCCAACGAAACCAATACATTGTTTTGTAACTTTCAATCGGCATCTTTTTACCACTAAGTTGTTGGCTTGTCTTGTGTTTCTACCACTGCGTTCTATATTGCGCCTGAACTGTATAAGTCTTCCAGGAAATTCTCTCAGTGACTGAAAAACATAAAGTAGAAGTTGTTGCTTATATATTCCTCGTACTGGTAAGATATCCACAGCTTTGTCCATGTACAATTGAACTGTAGGATACCGAAGGGGAGGATTGAAGACTAATTTTAAAGCCTTATTTTGTGCAACCTGCAACTGTTTAAGAGTGCTTGATTCTCTGCTGCCATATATCATGGGTATATATGTTAGTCTTGAATGTATAAGTGAGTTATATATAAGTATTTTCGTACTAGTGCTCAACTTATTTCGAAATTTGTATAGCAGTCCCGTAGCAGAAGATATTTTGGCATTCATCTTAGCAATATGAGGATCCCATACAAGGTTTTGGTTTAAAGTTACTCCGAGATATGTCACATTCTCCGATTCGGATATTAGTGTTCCTTCAACGTTTACACTGGTCACAATATCATTACACGTAGACTTCGTTCTGAACTAAATAAACTGCGTTTTATGTGAGTTAAGGACCAATTTGTTAATTCGTGCAAATTCACTTAATATGGCTGCGTCGTACTCGATATGTGCTTTAAGAACGGTTTCGTGTTTGTATTTGTAGAAAATACATATGTCATCTGCAAACATAAATAGTTTACCATTAAATGGTATGTTCATAAAATCATTTATATATTTAGATTAAGATTGTATGTGTAATAATTTTCCATAATCCTGAGTCCACAAATTGTTATTACAACACATATTCTTCTCAACGTTTCATGACTATAGGTTTGTTTCTTTCGCTTGCATTTTAGAATTTTGTCTTCATATTTTATAATTGACAAAAGACGTTCATTCATCCATGGCGCGATATTTCTGCGGCTATCTGTTATTTGTGGCATTCGCTGTGTGGCTTGTGGCGCCGTCCTGTTAGAACCACATGTCCTCCAAGTCCATATTATCCAATTGGGGCCAAAAATATTCGGTTATCATTGAACGGTAGCGATTCGCATTCACAGTAATGTGCCGGTCTTGATCATCACGGAAGAAGTACGGCCCAATGACGCCGCCGGCCCATAAACCGCTCCAAACCGTGATTTTTTCAGGATTTTCCGATGAAAATCCGAATCATTATCAAGTTGTTGCTCAGCCCAATTCACGAACATACGACGCTTATGGTGGTCAAGCGGCTTCAGTTCTTGCGTCAATTTGATCTTTTAAGGATGTAGGCCAAGATCTTTTCGCAAAATTCGCCACAACGACGTCACAGAGATGCCCAACGCTTGAGAACGACGTGTGAGAGACACATTTGGGCTTTCTTGAACTGATGCCTCAGCGGCAGCAATATTCTCGACACTATGGGCACTTCTTTGTCTCACTGGCACGGGAACATTTTGTACTGTGCCGGTGGATTCAAATTTTTCCACTAGACGCTCAATTGGTGATCTGGTAGGACGATTATGACGACCATAAATTGGACGTAGCGCTCTGAAAGTTGAGGCCACTGACTCCAAATTTCGGTAGTAAATTTTAATAATTTCGTCTCGCTGTTGGCTCGTATATCTTGCCATGATGAAATGGCAAAAGCTTACTGAAGAGAAATGTCAAAAGAGCGGGGAAAAATATGGCGTCGTTTGCTGTTCCTATCGATTTACTTTTGTAGCGTCTCTGTTGAAAAACCCTTTATAAATCGATCACGCTTTTATACACACGCGCATTCACTCAGAAGTTGTTTATTTGCAGGTGAGAGAAAAGGCTAATGGGTATTTGTTTAGAGTTACAGAACTTTAAATTACAATAAAGCAAAGAAACTAAACTCACTTTATTGGATAGATAATTTTATTCCGTTAGCCACTGCATTTGATTTGGATCATGTGGTAAATTATTTTTATATATTTATCAGATTAATATAAAACAAATCGACAAAAAAAACGCCTATCAAATCATTTTCAGTTAGTGGCACATTTGAACAGATCTCAGTAGCCTACAACTAGGTCTCTGATGGTGAAGTTCACTAACTTCGAAACGATCGTCTGACAACTTGAACTGTTGAAAACTTTTTATGACTTCCAAGCTAACTTATACTATAAGTAGAGTAGTTATAAAGATAGAAACGCCATAAAGCGGGACTTTTCTGTAAAAAGCGGGATTGAAATCTAAGCCAGGATGAGATATCGAAAAGCGGGATAATGCCTCCGAAAGCGTGATGGTTGGTCAGGTTGGTTTGGTAGGTTGGTTTTCGTGGTTGCTAAATATACTATTTAGCATCAATTAGTGTCTTGAGACACCCTTTTGCATACCATATCACTCCGGGCAGTCCAAAGTACCGTGTCTATATCCAGCCAGTTAATCGGAGATACCTCATTATATGCCCTAGATCTACCTCGTGAGGTTATGCAGGAGGTTATGCAGGAAGGGAAGGCCCATAGTCTTCAGGCGTCTATTCATCAAAGCTGGACAACTGCAGAGGAGATGCACCACCGTCTCCTCCCATACTGCCTCATCGCAGGCACGTCAGTGGTCATTATATGGCAGCTTCAACCGTCTTGCGTGATTACCGATTGGCCTGTGACCGGTCAGCACGCCAGTTAGCCTAAATATGTCTTCCCGATTATGGCTAATCATAGAGTTAGTGTGGTGAATGTTATATTCTGGATATGCGGCACGTTTCCGTCCTATCCCATCTGGTCTTCGCTCGTTCAAGGTAATGCAGAAAAATACCTATTTTGACCATCCCTATAGGCGTTGCGACTGACACCATGTGGAGTTTGGTGGAAGAGGATCCTGCCCGGGCTAGTTCGTCTGCCTTTTTGTTACCTAGGAGACCCGTGTGGCCTGGTATCCAGGTAAGAACCACGTTGGCCAGCCGGCCTAGCTCGATAAGTTTTTCCCTACATACGATGCAGTGTTGTAAAATTTAAGTGATAGGAGAGCCGCCTGGCTATCTACAAATATTCCAATGTGCTCTGTTCTTCGCTGTAATATAAGTGCGGCGCAGGCTTCTTTGATGGCCAGTACCTCCACTTGGAAAAAGCTGCATTTGTCTGGGAGTTTGAATGATAAATTGAGTCATGCCTCTTCGGAGAAGACCCCCGAGCCGGTTCCACATTCCACATTGGTGTCTTGGGCAGGTTAGTCATACACAATTAGGGCCCAGGTGTTCAATTGTGTCTGGTTTATCGGTATAGACGAATGACTTTACATAACCCCATAAAAAATAATACAATGTGGGTAAATCACACGATCTTGGTGGCCAATTAACAGGACCATTACGTGAAATTATTCGTTCATCAAAAGTTTCTTTGATTAAATTACTTGCGCTGTGTGGCATGCAGAGTGTTCAAATCCGAAAAACCGGATAACCGGTTTTTTGCTCTTAAACATGTGCCGGTTTTTTAATTAACCTAATTTTCAAGCAAACCGGGATCCGGTTATTTGATGTCGGTTAATTAGTCTTCATATCCTTAAACAAATTAATAATAAATTATATGATTTTCGAATTTGAATGAAATTTTGGAATTAACAAACGTGATTTCTATTCTCAAATATGATTTTATGTTCCAAAAAGTTCTAAATGACATTTTCAAACAATTTTTTAATCAAATTTTAAAATGCTTTTATGACTTGAATATGAAATAACTACAAATTACACTGTGCAACAGTGAGTTTCGGGCCTCAACCAAATCAAAAAATTGTGAAAGTACTTGGACGTGGTATCACAAAACCCCACTCGGTGTTGCCCCTATACGTAACAATTTTTTGTTACAGGCCGATGAAAATTTTTAACGTGGGTCAGGGCCCTATTTCAGATTTTACTTCAATAAATCCTAAACGGCTTGAAATATTGGATTACAACCTTTGACAATATTGTAGCCATTTTCCCATTTCACAATTCCCTCTAATATATTTCTAAGGAAAAGTATACTGTTCATCGATTATTTCACGAAATGTCATGAAAAATTTTACATATTTTATATGTTTTGACATTTCTTGCCTATTGGCAAAGAAATTGCGGTAGCTGTCTTCAAAGCAATTGCAGCTTAAAAATTTCTTGATAACTTTTCTAAATACACTAATCAACAAAAATTATATTTAGAGCTCCATAATTGGTGTAGAAATGCGGCGTTAAACCATTTTCTCTGAATATTCACCTATATGTATTCAATATTGAACAAATTACAAATTGATATATTCAACAAAGTTGTAGTGCCTAATATACTTAACAATATTATCAAATACACTAATGAACAAAAATGATACTTTGAGTTCCAAAATGATTGTAATGATTGTTTAGGAACAAAGCCATTTCTCGATGGACAAAAAAAAGTCTAGCTATATCTGACTCTCATTTTACCTGTCTTGACATATGGCTCCGAAACTTGGGTCATATCGCAAGCGGATGAAAAACACCTGGGACTATTCGAGAAAAAAATTGTCCGTAAAATATATGGTCCTGTTAGGGAAAACGGCGAGAACCGACGTCGCTGGCACCAAGAGCTATATAATTTATATTCTGACGTGGACATAGTTACGCGGATCAAAATAGGTCAATTGTGTCGGATGGGCGATGTTATCAGGATGGATGAAGATGCACCAGCGCGAAAAGTTTTCGATACCGCACCCGATGGAAGCAAGAAAAGAGGACGACCAAGACTCCGCTGGAAAGACCAGGCAGAAGAATCCCTCCGTACACTTGTTGTTACCAACTAGCTAGAGACAGTTGGAAGAATATGTTGAAATTTGTTTAATTTGGTTGTTTAATTAACATGTGTAATTCGTCTGACCCCATGAGGTTGTAAAATAGTCAATAACAGTAAAATTTGTATAATATTGAATACATATAGATGAATATTTAAATAATATTGTTAAACGCAGCATTTCTTCACAAATTATGGAGCTCTAAATATAATTTTTGTTGATTAGTGTATTTAGAAAAGTTATCAAGAAATTTATAAGCTACAATTCTTTTGAAGACAGCTACCGCAATTTATTTATCGTTAGGCAACAAATGTGAAAATATACAAAATATGTGCAATTGTTTATGAAGTTTTGTGAAATAGTCGATTATCAGTGTACTTTCCGTAGAAGTATATTAGAGGGAATTGTGAAGTGGGAAAATAGGTACAATATTTTCAAAGATTGTAATGCAATATTTCAAGCTGTTTAGGATTTATTGAAGTACAATCAGAAATAGGGCCCTGACCCATTTCCAAAATTTTCTTCGGCCTGTAAAAAAAATGTTACGTATAGGGGCAAAACCGAGCGGGGTTTTGTAATACCACGTCGACTTACTTTCACAATTTTTTTGGTTTGGTTGAGGCCCGAAGCAAATTCCTTTCATTTATGTCATAGTATTATTTAAGAATTAATTGAACTTTTCAAACATTTTTTTTCAAATTTAAAAATTAAAGTTATTTTATAAATAAATGTTTGAAACCTAATAAGATTTTCATACATGAAAATCTCTTTCTAATTTAATTTTGATTTTCGAATTTAAATCCGTTTAATGTAAATTTGAACAAAACTTTTAAATTTTATATTAAACACGCGTTCTAAATTGGAATATGACATAATTGTTTTATTTCAAATTAAAACGTAATTGTCATATTTAAATAGAGTTGTGCAATTTTCAGTTTTAAACATTAAGAAGTATATTAAATGATCGCTAAACAAATGTATTGTAAGTGCTACATGTGTTCTTTAATTAAAAAAAATCCAAAAAACCCGGTTCCACCGGTTTTTGCCAAAATTAAAAACCGAAAACCGGTTTCTTGAAAACTTGATTTTCGAACCCGGTCGCAGGCCGAAAACCGGTTCCCAAAAAATACCTTTTGTTGGACATTCTAGTGGCATGTTGCTGCGTCCAGCAAAATTAATGACAGCTAATTGAAGTACGAAAAAACTTGTAATCATTTCTCTATACCGTTCATAGTTGACAGTAACATTCTGCCCATCATCGTTTTTGAAGACATATGGACAAATGACCCCGCCGGCCCATAAAGCCCATCAAACAGTAAATTTTTGTGGATGTAATGGTATTTAGAAAAAGCTTGTGGATTATCTTCACTCCCAATGCGACAATTTTCTTATTTACGAATCTATTCAACAAAAATTAGCTTCATTGCTGAATAAAATATTGTATGGAAAATCAAAATCAATATCAATTCGTGCTTCAGCCCAATTGGCCGAATCGTTTGGCTTTAATTCTTACACAATTTGAATCTAAACTAAGATCCTTTCGTAAAATCTTCCATAAAGTGGACGGCCACAACCCCATTTGCTGAGAAAAAAAAATGGTTTACCATTACATACCATTAAGGAGTTGGGTAGAGCTTTTCACAACGAAGTGAACTCTGCGCTTTGCAGTTTTATACTCACTGATTTTGACCTACAGTTTTACAACGGTGCCGAATGGTATTTTGAGAAACTTTTTCATGAATAAATACTCGATAGTGTCGCCGTCACTATGAGAGGTGACCGCCGCCGATAGAAAATTTTTTTTTATAGAAAATTTCAAAAATTTGCAAGTGTTGCTCTCGTATAAGTCTATTCATAATGAAATAGAAAACCAAACTAAAGAAAAGCCAAGTATCCGCTGTTAAATCGGATGTCAGATAAAGCACTGCTACCAACTCAATCCTGTAACAGAACACACTTATAACAGAGTCATGACTCAAAACTTTCAGATTTCAATTGATTGCTTAAAAACAATAACTGTACAATAGGGTGTCCCAAAAATTTTTTTTCGATTTTCATGGTTGCTCAAGCTTGATTGGAAAGCTTATAGGGTAAAGTATTTTTGAGATTTTTTTCAGATTTTTCGGAAATCGGGTATTCCGGACGTTTTTGAATTTTACTTAAAACTCGGTCAATAACCACGATTTTCTTAATTTGCAAGTCAACATTTTTAAAGCAAAACGTCCAAACTTTTATTGTATTTTATGCATAAACCACCAGTTTTGGCAATGATTTTGCTCAATAAGGTACAACGTATTACGTTTTTTTTTCGTAAATTTTGGATAAATTGTGTTAGTAACGCTTTATAACTTTTAAAATTTCTATGCAAATTTAAAAGACTAATGATGACTTCTTAAAAAAGGGATAAATTCCAAGCAATTTTGTTGAAAAACAATTTTTAGTTTTCAGTTACTGTTCCAGAGTTATACAATTTTCAAGCCTTTTACCCATTGTATGAACCTAAAAATATTATAAACTGTTTGCCAGTTTTGCAAATTTGAAAGACTAATGATGAGTTCTAAAAGAGGGATAAATTCCAAGCAATTTTGTAGAAAAAAAATTTGTAATTTCCAGTTACTGTTCCAGAGTTATACAGGATTTTTCAACAGAGACGCTACAAAAGTAAATCGATAGGGACAGCAAACGACGCCATATTTTTTCCCGCTCTTTTGGCATTTCTCTTCAGTAAGGTTTGTCTTTTCATCATGGAACGATATACGAGCCAACAACGAGTCGAAATTATTAAAATTTACTACCGAAATTTGGAGTCAGTGGCCTCAACTTTAAGAGCGCTACGTCCAATTTCTGAATTCTGAATTTCATTTCTGGCTGAATGGCAAAATATGCGTTATTGGTCAGACAGCAATCCACACGTAATCCACGAGTCATCATTGCATCCCGAAAAACTTACGGTTTGGTGCGGTTTATGGGCCGGTGGCGTCATTGGGCCGTACATCTTCCGTGATGATCAAGACCGGCACATTACTGTGAATGCGAATCGCTACCGTTCACTGATAACCGAATATTTTTGGCCCCAATTGGATAATATGGACTTGGAGGGCATGTGGTTCCAACAGGACGGCGCCACAAGCCACACCGCGAATGCCACAATCAATTTATTGGAAACCAAGTTTGGTGAACGTGTTATCTCACGAAATAGCCCAGTCGATTGGCCGCCTCGGTCGTGCGATTTGACGCCGTTCGATTATTTCCTGTGGGGCTACGTCAAGTCTATGGTCTATGCCAACAAGCCAGCGACGATTGATGAACTTCTTACGAATATCGAACCTGAAATTACAGCAATATCGGCCGATTTATGCTTGAGAACCGTCGAAAATTGGGTTCAACGTCTGGACTTCTGCAAGCGTGCCCGTGGTGGCCATGTAAAAGATATCGAGTTCCATACATAATGGCATCGAACGTACTTTCACAGGAATAAAGAATTTCATTGGTATCTAAAACCGGTTTTGTTTTATTTAAAAAAAACTTTTGTAGCGCTCATATTGAAAAACCCGTTACAATTTTCAAGCCTTTTACCCATTGTATGAACCTAAAAATATTATAAACTGTTTGCCAGTTTTGCATCGGATTTCCTTTAAATTTCTATGAAAATTGAAAACAATAATGATGCACTTTAAAAGACAGATAAATGCCAAGCAATGTTGTAGAAAAATTTTGAATTTGCGGTTACTGTTCCAGAGTTATGCCATTTTAAAACGCTTTCCCCATTGTATGAAACTAATAATACTATAAACTCTTTGCCAATTTTTCATCTGATTTGCTTTAAACACTGTATTCATGCAAAAATCTATATGCGCTTAGTAACGACGAAGAGTTACACGCAGAAAAAAACGGTCCCAGCATCATATTGCAGGAAACATATATGTATATGTTTGCAAACAAAAAGACAAACAGTTTATATTACTATTAGGAATACCCGATTTTTGGGAGAAATTCGACTTGCGCGACCTCTAAACCACTTCTGAAAAATCTGAAAAAAATTCTCAAAAATACTTTAGCCTTTAAGCTTTCAAATAAAGCTTGAGCAAAAAAAAAATGTTATTGATGGGACACCCTACTGTACAATAACTGGAACAATATTTTGATTTTTCATACGTTTTTTAACATAGCAAAGCCAGATTTTTGCCTTTACTGTAAATTTCTAAATTTTGATTTATGATTCTTTTGTAGTTAGGGTGCGATATATTGTGTTCACAATCGCTCACTGCCTGTGATAGCGCGCTGAATGGATGCGGGGAATCTTGGTGCCTGGGTTCAAAATAAATTTGCACTAAAAACCAGGCATAGTAAACGTCAACGGACAACGTCAATGAAACCTGTTTGTGCCATGTTTCGTCACTGTGACGAAACTTAATTATTAGCACTCTCTTTCGCGTTGTGGTGATGTACAAGGAATTTCAATAAAAAAAATAGTCGTTAAAGCTACAACTTATTTCACTAATGTGACGATCTCTTTCCTTTCAGCTGAATAACATTCCTGTCCAAGCAAATTAGCCTACAATTACTTTATTTGACCGATTTTTTGAAATATCTTGAGTACTAAAACGTTTGACTTTGTCATGTTACCGGGTTTTGAGTAATTCAAAACCCTAGTTTTTCAAATGAGTGACTCAGAGAACTCCTTGTAACTTTAGTTTAGTAGTATATTGATTACGCCGGTTCCACAAACAGATGCTACTGGACTGGGTTTTTATTAACTTCCAAAATTATAGGCGAAGCTTGTGAATATGATTTGAATAATAACTGGCCTGAATTTTCATCAAATTCCAGTATAACAGGTGTAGTTCGAGAATATAGTATGAGTTATTACAAAGCTTTAACAAGAGTAAGTATAATTGGAACCACTAGTTTTCCATTTCAGTCCAAACATCGTTACCCTTTTTAAAAAAAAAAGGACACAGGTGTTTCTGTCTGCGACGACCCCTAATGGCCCACTAGCTGTCCATTTTAGAACCCTTTTTTTTTCGTAATTTCTAACTAGAGTACGAGCGAGACCTTTGAAGTTTTAATATAAATTTCATTCGAATGTTTTACGAAAATAATCCCAGTTTGATTGCCTAAAAGGAATATGATCACAAGATGTAGCGTAATAAAATAATTATACGTTATTTTGAAATTTATTCGAAACGAAATGTATTCTTTAAACTCTGACTGCCATATAATATATGGTCTGATACACAGCGGTCACCATTTTGAGGGTCTGACTATACCCAATTAGTTTAAACATATAGGGAAGAAACCAAACAGCCTCAAAATTGGTGTTAGACTGCGTAATTTCTATAAAATGTGTGAATTAGTGATACAAAAGCTTAAAACGGAAGCTTCAGTCAGACTAGAGCCACCGGAAATTCAAAAGATTTAATTGTTGCCCACGTATTAGCCTCTAGAAAGCCATCAAGGCGCTGAGGCATAACATTGTCAAATTGTAAAAATATTATTATGAAATAAATATAAATATAGAAAGAAAAAAATAAAAAAATAAAAATGTCGCAGAACGCGAGGTAACACATATTGATTTTCCAAATTACATTGAACCCTATCGATTCAGATCAGTTGATTAAAAACCTAATAATTTTCTTTTTGAATTTTATAAACTTCCAGTCCACTAATCTCTCTTATCTCTCTCAGGGATTTCCGACAAAGCATTTAAACTAGCCGTTAATGTCAATCAATTGATCCGTTTCCATTTCGTACATGATTGTATTTTTCAATACGTATTTACCCATTTAAATAAAATAACAACAACAACTATTTCATCTATGGTTAAGTTTTCCAATACAAATATTCTGATTTTAACAAAAGATAATCCAGCATCACCATGTGGTTGCTGTTATTGTTGCCTGGAAGGGTGTTGGTTTTATAATTATTATAACTTTGTTAACAAACAAAATAAAAACAAAACCTTTTAATTAATTAATTGAACACGACTATAAAAATTGAAATCAATAAATTATGATGTCAAAATGTTAATGTGGTTTTAATACTAATGTTTTGTTTATGCTTTGGTGTTGTGCTTTTTTTTCTCTCGCCTGTTGAAGGTTTGAAAGTTCCGGAGGTGATTTGTGAAATGTGTTGAGTTGTCAAACAAAGAAATGTGTGTGTGTGTATTGATGTCACATTGTGGTCAAACATCTAAGACAAACAGTTTGGCTTATTTGCCGGAAATGGCGATGACAGTTACACTATTAATTAACAGCATAATCATGGAGGGGTCGTTAGTGGTTTTGAATAGTTTCGGTAAATGGGGATGCTACAAAAAACGAAATTGTAACACCAAAAATTATTCCAATCCTCACAAACAAGATCCCCTACTGCGTTGCAGTTTTCGTCGCTTCAACGAATATTTTCGTCGATACTGGACTGACGTACGGTTTAATGCCGCAACAAAAATAAATTCATTAACAATAAATGTTTCGTCCGTTTGACAAGTTTTTTTCATTGCTGCAATAAATATGTTGTTTGTTGTTGCGATGAATATGCTTCTAAAATTAGTTAGCGAATTGTAGCATCTATTAATCGAGGGTTAAAAAAATTCTTACGAGGTACTGTCGTTTAACTTTCGATATGTTGATAATTTTGCACTTAAAATCACAAATTTTAATGGTAATATTTTTTAAATATTTTACTGTAAATTATATTGGAACGAATTTCCATATCGCACGGTGCGGGATGGCAGCTAAATGAAGAAAAATTAAACAACCCTTTTAACGCCATTTTTCTACAACCCAGTATTATCAACTAGATAGGGTACTTTTGCTTTGGTTTGTGTCTAGACTAACATATGTTGGAAAATTTCTTGTTTAATGCGAAGTTTTCTAGGTGGAGCCTGTAAGCAATATTTAGTATATATTGTAGTTTTGAACCCGATAAAAAGTAAATTTAAAAAAGCGAAAGCGAAAGAAGTTTGAAAAAAGATAAATTTCTTAAATAAGTGCCTTTTCTTAAAAAATTTAAATTTTCTCCAAAAAAATACCTATTCATTTAGCTTTTAATAAAAGAAGTACCGCTCTTCAAAGAAGGACCTTTTGGGGAAATATAATACATATTCTTACAAAAAGGACCAAAAATACTCTTTAAAAAAATACATTCTATAAAAAAAATTTCTTTAAAAAAGATTATCATTATACAAAAAGTATCTTTTCTTAAAGATCCATTTAAAATATCGTATTTTTCAACGGGCGTCTTAGGCGTGTTGGAACTAACTAGTTCATAATATATAGCGAAAGGAACTTCGTTCCAACCGGGTGTGCCCTGAAACCTCATGTATTTTTTTTAACTTTGTATTGTAATATTTTTATATATTTTAACTAGTGGATTGGAACGCGCCTATGGCGCCCGTCCAAACACGTTTTTTTTTTTTATTTTTTTCGTTTTTTTTCTTTTTTTTCAAAAAGTGTGACAGAGTCAGTGAATCAGCGATGAGCGTAACTCTTTAAGAAGATATTATAAAAAGGGTCAATCTGCTGTCTTATATATAGCTATGGAAACTAATGGTTGGGTTCTTCGAGCAATATAATTGTCTACCTATTTCCTTGCAGATACGCTCAAGCAGTTTGGTCCTTTCGGCTTGGAGATTGGCTCTTTGTACGCAACACCATCGATATATATGTAAATAAAATTAACTAAACTTAATTTCTTTTGGTATATTACGGTTTTAATAGAAATAGTAAATATTCCAATTATTAATGGAACACGATTTAATTCATGTGGCTTTTTCATTTCCTTTTTTAAAGAGAGGTACTTCTTTTATTAAAAGCGAATGTGTTTTTGAAGAAAAGGTGCTATTTTTAAGAAAAAGTCTTTCTGGAAGAAAAAACCATAAGATTATGAATTTTTTTTACACCGAAGTCCTTTTTTTAAGAACAGGAACATTTTAAAGAAGTGGTACTCTTTTTAGGAAAAGGTTATTTTTTTACTTTCTAATTATCTCAAGAAAAGGTATTATTTTATTTTTAAGAAAATGTACTTTTAAGAAAAGGAATTTTTGTAAGAAAAGGTATTTTTCAGAAGAAGGTATTTTTTTGAAGAAAAGTTTTTTTTTAAGAAATGGGAATTTTTGTTAGAATTGGTCCCTTATTCAAGAATAGGTACATTTTTAAGAGTAGGTGCTTATCTGAAGTGAAGTTATTCTGTTTCACAAAAGGTACTCTTAAAGAAAATATAGTTTTTTAAGAAAAGAAAATTTTTTTTGTTAGAAAATTTACTTTTTTAAGAAAATGTACTTATTTAAAAAATACTTTTTTTAAGAAAAAGTACTTTTTGTAAGAACATTTACTTTTTTTGAGCACAGGTGCTTCCTTATGGTAAGGTATTTTTTTAAGAAAAGTTACTTTGTTTAAGAATATGTATAGGTATTTTTTTTGAGAAAAAATGCATTTATTTAAGATAATGTTAATTTTTAGACTTCTTTCACTTTGGCTTTTCTACATTTAATATAATATAATATATAGTAAAATATATAAATATAAAAAATATATAAAAAAATATATACTAAATATTGGTTACAGGCTCCACCTAGAAAACTTCCCATAAAACAAGAAATTTACCAACATATGTTAGTCTAGATACAAACCAAAGCAAAAGTGCCCAATATATTGTGCTGTACCATAATAGAGTTGTATAATAATAGTTGATTTTAAAATTAAAAAAAGTTTTATTATATTAAAAAAGTTGTTTAATTTTTTTCATTTAGCACCCATTCCGCATAGTGCAATAAGAAACTTCGTTGCAAAAAAAATAATTTTTTTTACAAGACCTGTATTTGGGCCACACGTTCTATTAGAAACAAGTTTTAGACGAAACATGATTTTGTAGAAAATTAAAAAAAAAATAAGTTATTCTAAAAAATAATCACAGGAATATATACACCCACAGAACTAATGGCATGAGAAGAGATTGTAATAACCACAATTGGGGGAAAACAGTCGAATTTACCGAATTGAGACTGTCGCGACTGAATTGCTGAAATTTGGCTGAAACAACTTTGGTTAATAATTGACTTTTGTTGTTCCTAAATTGACTGATACACAGGAAAAAAGACGACAGTACAATTTTAACAAAAAAATTGGTACGTCAACATTTTAAACAATCAACTAAATTGTTCATTGATATGCGAAAAATTAAGCAAATATTGAAATGAAAATCGATAAATGTGAGCAACAATAAATTTCATTGGAAATATCCCAATAGTTATTTATTTATTTACTCAGCTAAAAACAGCTGGAAAAATATAATTTTATATATCTTCAGTTACAAACTAAATTTAAAATTAAAGTATAATAATTAAATTAAAAGATCAGGAGCAGTGGTAAAACACTAATCAGGAACAATATTAAACAACAAATAGTAGTAAATGCATGCAGGAGATTATAGGTTGAATATCGTCGATATTAACAGAATTATTATATAAATATAAAAAGACTAATATGAAGACAAGAATGATATGAATGGAATAGGATGGATAAAACAGGAACAAATGAAGCTGCAACAGATGCAGCAGGATAGAAGAGCAGGAACTGGTGAAGTATGTGGAGCAGGAACAGATTAAGAAAGAATAGATGTAGCAGGAACATATGTAGCAGGACTGAGGAAGCAGGAACTGATGCGTCAGGAACAGATGAAGCAAGAACAGATGCCACGGGAACAGATGAAGAAGGACAGATGAAGCAGGAAATGATGAAGCAAAACTAGATGCCGGTGGACTAGTTAAAGTAAGAACATATTTGATGAAGTTTTTTGTTGGCTTTAACAATACCATATATCACACTCAACTAACCTGGTTAACAAATAAATACATCCATAAATTTACCATTTCTAATAAAAGTTTTAGTTAAATTGAAAAAAATAATAATTTCTATTTTCGATCATTTTGATAATACGACCAACCGATATGATACGAGCAACCAAATAACTTCGGTTAGTGATAAGTTTGGAAAGACCATCGGTGGAGTAACGTGCTAGATGCTGCAGAAGATGTTGCTTCACAAAACATCGAAACAATCGTCCAGCGAATGTGAGTTTGAATCCTACCGCGACAGTTTCCAAATTTTGGAACGTAGTTCCTTGTCGCAAGTTGCGGAATGGGGGCTAAATGAAATAAAATTAAACAACTTGTGTTTTTACACTAGTATGTTCCCACTATTACCAACTATATTTTTTAATTTTGCTTTGGTTTGTGTCTAGACTAACGGCTTGAATCATAGAGAAAGAAATTAACTATATGTCTCTTATATGTTGGGAAATTTTTTGTTTAATGGGAAGTTTTCTAAATGGAGCCTGTAACCAACATTTAGTATATATTGTAGTTTTGAACCTAATAAAAAGTAAATTTTGAAAAGCCAAAGAGAAAGAAGTTCATATTCACATTCTTAAACAAAGTACATTTTCCTAAAAAAAAAACATTATCTTAAGAAGTACCTTTGCTTCAAACAAAGGAAATTTTCTTACAAAAAGTACCTTTGCTTAAAAAACGAACATTTTCTTACAAAAAGTACCTTCTCTTAAAAAACTAATTACAAATTGCCTTTGCCTTACAGCAAATTGCCTTTTCTTAAAAAACTAACTTTTTCTTTAACGAGTAAATTTTTTGTGAAACAAAATAACTTTTCTTGAGATAAGTCCCTACTCTTAAAAATTTACCAATCCTTGAAAAAAGGACCAATTCAAAAAAAATTCCCAATTCTTAAAAAACTACATTTTCTTGAAAATATACCTTCCTTTAAAAAAATAAGTTTTCTTAAAAAAAATTCATTTTCTTAAAAGTAGTTTTTCTTAAAAATAAAATAGTACCTTTCCTTTTCTTTTCTTGAGATAAATAAGTAGCCTTTCTGAAAATAAGTACATAAGTACAAAAAATAACTTCTTCCTAAAAAGAGTACCTACCACATCTTTAAAAAGTACCTGTTCTTAAAAAATGTACTTTGTAAAAAAACGCATGCTATTATGGCTTTTTCTTACGGAAAGTACTTTGTCTTAAAAATAGTACCTTTTCTTAAAAATATATTAGCTTTTAATAAAAGAAGTACGTCTCTTTAAAAAATTACCTTTTCGGGAGAATATAAAAGGACCGAAAAATATTTTTTTTTTAAATACATTCTATAAAAAAACTGTTCTTAAAAAACGTTTATCAGTTTACAAAAAGTATCTTTTCTTAGAGACCTATTTAAATTATCGTATTTTTCAACGGGCGCCGTACACGTGTTGGAACTAAATAGTACATAATACATATCGAAAGGAACTTCGTTCCAACCGGGTGTTCCCTGACACCACCTCATGTGACCTTTTTTAAACAAACAAACTTTCTAAAAATTACTTGGAATGATGACAAAACGTTTGCTAACATGTGAATTTCTTCATCGCCTGAATTGAGGTTGTCACAACTGAATGGCTGAAATTTGGTTCTAATTCGGTTGTGGCGACCACTAATACGTTTGTGACAACCTTCAATTCGCCTGGGACAACCTCTAATTTGGTTGTGTTAAACTCTAATTCAGTTGTAACAACTTCGTAAGTCGGTTATTGATAATGCAGTTGTCGCGACCGCAATTTTCTGTGGGTGTACCCGTTATTCCGTTGTATCGAAAAATATCTATTTTTGTATTCACTGCTATGAAATTTACGATATTGTATTCAGCTTAAAACCTTGTAGCATAACAGTATAAATATAAATAAATACATAAATATAATACACATAGCTATCTTAGTCTTCAGGAACGTTGACTCTTATTCTTGGCAGCAGCTTTTCGTAAGGCTCAATTTAGTTATAATATACTGGCGCAATGTACAACACAAGATTGATATTTGTGTAATTTAAAATTAATATAATTCGTGATGTGGATATGGTAAATTATTTTATCTGAACTTTAACGTCGCTATAATTTATTGCGTTTTGTATAGTAAACTTATTTATCTTAACTCTTCACTTAAATTGCAAATTGGATAAAATAGCTAAAATACCAAATCATCTTAAACAACTGAAACTGTTCAAATTGTATGTTGAAGCAATTGAAAATCAATTAGTAGCTCATCTCTCTTTTCTTATTTTAGACAATTGTGAAGGGTAAATATGATATGAACTCACTGTTAATTAAAAATCGCAATCAAGTCCGTTCATTCTAACTGTTGTTATTGTGTATTGTAAAAGTAATAAATGTTAAAATCGTGTAACTTCAAGAAAAACGTGGTTGCCCTTTACATCCCATTAAGGTATTGGCTGGGTTCATTACAGACACTGAGCTGTACCGATTCTAATTTGTTGACTAACTGACCGAGTAACTGAGATATTAAAAATATTGAAATATTCATAAAATATTAATACATTCAATAAATACAACTTGCACGAGAATTAAAACGAAAAAACAACCTTTTTTACATAGAAAAAATTTTTCTGAAACTGTAAACGTGTACAAGCAAAGAAAAAAACCTTTGTTGCTCGGCTGCCGCAACAATACTTTGATTGATTTGTATTAATTTATTAATCGCAACCGTTCATGTAGTTCTCCCAAATAAACTCATATATCGCAAATGTGTCTTATGTTGTTGCAAACAAGTTTTCCTTTGCATCAGACACGTACAAAGTTACATTTACCGCAAATTTAAAAAACGTTTGCGATAACTGAAATTAGCCATTTTTCTAATGAGATCACAGATTACGAAGAACGTAAATTTCTCTCATTCTCTTATTCTGTCGACTGTATACACTGTCTTATCCACTCGTTTCGCATACACACTCACGCATGCACATACCAGTGATCACACACTCTAATGCTTCTACCTTGTCAATATATCTTGGATGGGCAATTGACGCGTTGTAGTTTGCTGCGCTTTTAGTTGCTATTTGAATGCAAGGCGAGAGAGAGAGAGTGTAAGTAGACAGTGAAAAAATAGACAAAAATTCCAACTTTTTTTAAAACAAACTTTATGGGTAAAACCAAAATCTTAGAAGTTGGAAATTTATAGAAGCCATAAATAAGAGCTTTAATTACAACTCGGTTGCTGTAACCGAACGAACAGTTGGTGGAACCGTTGTTCGTTTCTCGCAAACGTTTTTTCAGCCCTAATTTTTCTTAACTCGTTTACTACAAACGTTTTTCAGTTCTCGCAAACGTTTTTGTAGTTGGAAGCAACCACACCTCGGTTGCTGTAACCGAAACAACAGTTGGCGGAACCGTTTTTCGTTTCTTGCAAACGTTTTTTTTTCAGCTTATATTTTTCATAAGTCGTTTGATGCACACATTTTTCGGTTCTCCCTAACGAAATGACATGTATGGATTAATAGAAGTTCGTTTCTCCCAACTACAGTCCCCAAACGAACTTCAGTTATCTGAGATTTCGTTTTGGAGGAACGAGTTAGTTCTTCGCGTGTAGTATAAACTTCTCATACATTAACATAGAATATAACTGTAGTTCGAATTTGACTAATTAAAGGAAAAGCTTCGTGACTTGAGTGAAATCGTTCTTTTCCGCTACGAATGTTATCTTCGAAAGTGATCCGATGTGAGGTACAGATTCATCGCCACAACTAAAATGTGCTATTTTACTGAAAAGGTGTCGCTCCTCTTTGTTGTTGTAATGAATATTCAAATATATTCCATGGAAAAAAATTAGCTGGAATTTTGATGAAATTTTAATTTAAATGCAATTTAATTTGAATTCAACTGCACTGAAAAGAAACAGTTCATAACACGAGTGTAATTGTTCGTCGATAATTTTCGTGGCTCATTGTTTGTCTACTAATGTTGTCATCAGAAGTGAAATACTATACTGCGACGTAACCAAAATAGTTTCAATAGATTCGCTCTTGTGAAAAATATATAAGTATATTTATTATTGCGATGAATAGGTCAGCAGTGGAACGTGTTTTTTATATATTCTCTCATAAATAAATTATTATTTTTCAATCGATTTCATGTTACTTTGCAAAATAGTGCTATCTGCATTTAGTGGAGTGAAAATAGTGTTTCAAATGACAATTTTATGCCTTAATTCGATAACACTGTGACACAAATGAAAGGAATTTGTTTCGGGCCTCAACCAAACCAAAAAAATTGTGAAAGTACTTGGACGTGGTATCACAAAACCCCGCTCGGTTTTGCCTCTTTAAGTAAACAATTTTTTTTACAGGCCGAAGAAAATTTTGTAGGTGGGATTTTTTCAGATTTTCTTCAATAAATTGTATACAACTTAAACTATTGCATTACAACCTTTGACAATATTGTAGCTATTTTCCCATTTCACAATTCCCTCTAATATGTTTCTACGGAAAAGTACACTGTTAATGGATTTTTCACAAAACGTCATAAGAAATTGCATATATTTTGTATATTTCCACATTTCTTGCCTAACGATAAATAAATTGCGGTAGATGTCTTCAAAAGAATTGTAGCTTATAAATTTCTTGATAACTTTTCTAAATACACTAATCCACAAAAATTATATTTAGAGCTCCATAATTGGTATAGAAGTGCTGCGTTTAACCACATGTTTTAAATATTTACCTATATGTATTCAATATTAAACAAATTACAAATTGATATCTTCTACAAAATTGTAGTGCTTAATATACTTAACAATATTGCCAAATACACTAATGAACAAAAATGACATTTGGGGTTCCAAAATGATTGTACCAATTCAGAAATTAATTTTTTTTTTAAATTTTCGATTATAATTTCTATACTATTAACACAGGAATGTAATAATGTTCTCCAAAGTTGTACAGATTAAGGCTTTCGAAAAAATTGCCAAATACATTAACCGAAGTTATGACGCATTGAAAGTATCGTCAACATTTTAATTCAAGATTACCTCCCACAGCCATCATGATAAGGGATTTGGACTGTAGATTGCAGGGCTCAGAAAATCCAAGGGCAACACACCAGCATCAGTTACATCCATCCAAATGCACTGTTTGGTGTGCAAGGCAAACTATCCCTTGGCCACTTCGTTCGCCAGATTTAACTGCGCCCGACTTTTTTTTATGGGGATATTTAAAAGACAAAGTGTAGGTCAATAGACAATTAGACAGCTAAAGCAGAATGTTCGAGACGACATACTGAGCCTGCAACCAGAAACATTGCGTGGTGTTATGGAAAACGTGCTTAAAAGAGTCAATGTTTGTATCGAGCAAAATGGTGGACATTTGTCTGAAGTCATATTTACATATTACAAATTCATATGTATTTAATACATGTATATAAAAAAATTAATAAAAACAAAATATTATTACAAGAGTTATACGTATTTTACATTGGTAGGTCTTATTTGGCCCAGCCCCCGATTCAAAACTTGTAAGGATATTCAAGGATACAATATTAAAAGGACCTAAATGTTACATCCTTGGTTCTTGAAAAATTAAATAAAAAATGATAGTCAATAGTTCAGATTTCCCACTTTCATTCATAAGAATATCAGTGCTATTCGCATTGTCAGATAAGTCAAGAAAATTATTTTAGGGTGGATATCCTTGAAATTTTAAAAATCCTGTAAAACGAACAAACGATCAAAAAATAATACTCCACAGTTTCACTTGAATATACACGCTAACATATCGATTTTTTTTTGTTTGTATGCAAATATAACGTGTTTATAGCTTGCCGTAAATATAGTATACTTGCGTCCAAACACATTGGGCTTGCTATTCAATGTTACATTTTGGAGACACAAAGTAATTTATTATAATATAGGTTTTTGTGGCATAAATATTGCTTTGTTTGTTGTAAACACAGTGCAACACGAAAAAATATAACCATATACGAACACCAATACGTGATAAAAGACCAAAAAAAAAGCCCCGTATCTCGGGCAAAACTGGAAGACACGGGTCTTTTGTCCCTATATTTCCATGACTTAAAAAATTACACACAGTGAAATTAAAAAATTTCGGGATATTTTTCACTTTTGCGGCTACCTAAATGCTGCCTAAGCGTTACCTAAACGGTATTAAGAATCATTTCTAGGAAGTTCATATGCTCTAGGAAGTTGTATATTGAGATCTTAGGTAAATTTTTGTAGTTGATTGTTTCCTTGAATCTTGAATGATTTGCTACCTATGGACCTGAACAGGGGAAAAAAGGTAAAAAAAAATCAGATTTTTTAAAGTTTTTTGCGATTTTGACCTTGAAGGTGAAATTGTTTTTAGTTTATATGTTGCCAATTTTTGTTTTTTATGACAAGAGCTACAACTTTCCCTCGGCGAGTAAATCAAAGTTCCGAACAAATTGCAAGATATGAGCCGAACAAATTGCAAGATTATCACTGTTTTGTAAAAATGACACCGAGACCCCAATTCTTGGTGGTGGGGGGGGGGGGGGGTGTGGTGGTTACAATAAAAGTGCATGACTTTGGGCAAAACTGGAAGACACGGGTCTTTTTATTTGTATTTTATCACGTAGTGGTGTCCGTATATGGTTATATTTCCGTGACTTGAAACAAAAGCGTGACAGATAACAAAGAAACGAAATAGCACCAGATCTTCATTTCATGAAAGCAAAGCTAGCGAACACCATTATGGTTCCTGCAATATGTTGCTGGGACCGTTTTTTCAAGCTGGTAGATTCCATCTTAAAAAAGAAAATGTTAATTTTTGTAACACGGTGTCATCAAAGTAATTGGTACATTTTGAAATTGTTTACAATTGTAATTCAACAAAATTGACATTAATCGTAGTTTTTATGTCCCATGTATGCTCCACTAACATAACTTTTGAGAGCGACACAATTGACTACTTTCCATAACTATCTTGCATATCGACGTTTAAATACCAAAACCTCATAGTCAAAATTTACAAATTTTCGGATTACTGATGATAAGAGTCGAAAATATTATTCTGCATGCACTGTAACTTTGTAAAACAGCATTAAATGCCTTTTCAGAATGTCTTTCAGAAATGGAAATTACATCAATTATTTCAAATATTTCCATTATTTGTTATCTCTTATTTTTCGTTGTCTCGTGAAAAGTATGAAATTATGATGCAAATATAAAGTGTGTTTGGAGCTTGTCGCAAATATAATATACTTGTGTCTAACCACATTGTGTTAGCTATTCAATATTACATCTTTGAGACACAATGAGTAACGTGTTATAATATATGTGTTTGTGACCCACATTTATTTATGTTTGTGATACAAATCCAGCTGAGTTTGTTGCACTGTCTATGCACACCTCGAGAGCAACGAGAGGGTCTATTGTGTAAGTGTCGATCTGAATTTTTGCATTATTCTCTCAGTCAGTGAGTCATAAACATTCCTAAATGTGCGTGTAAATTGCAGATGAAGTGTTTCATATTTTGCCTGATGCATGGCGTTTTAGTTTTATGTATTAAGTCGTCAATGTTTCATCGGACAGAGGATATCACCAGCTATTGATCAGTGACAAAAGAATAAACGAAGGCTCGGACGGTTAAATGGTTTGTGATGTTACTTAGATTTTTGTGTATGTGTTTCGTGTATGTATGGCTGTGTGCTACCAAAGTGAGAAACGATTTTGAGGAAAGAAACTAGAAAGGGCAACAATGTTAAGCCCTTTGTCTGTCCGAGCCTTTACTGAGCAAATCGGAAATCGGACTCTTTGTGAAATAAATGTAAAAAAACAAAAGTAATTAATCCACGCTTGGCTTGCTCCACTAACTTGATTGAACTTGATTTGTATATAAATATATTGTTTGTGTTCAAACGCATAGTGATAACTAACGCATATCTGAAACCTTCTGAAAACAAAAACGTGACAGACAACAAAAAAGGAAGAAGCAAAAGACCAGCAGACTCTCATTTCATGAAAAAGAAACAAATAATGCATTCAATGCAAATAAATGTAAAAAGGACCGTTTAAATCTATTAAATTTTGTATTAATTATTAATAAATGTGGATTTATATTGTTAAAATTAATTATAATAAAATTTCAATATATATGTAATAAAATAATACATATATATTGACATCGAAGAATAATTCGTTTCCAAATATTATTATATTTGGGTGGAAATTCGCATATGCTTCCACGTAAGTATATGGATGTTTGGGATGAAGAACGCACGTAAAACCATACATGGATGTCAGTAAACATGATACTGTTTGCATTTAAATACAAGAAAGTCTGTCACTTGCAGACATATGAATGTTTGATGTGTGTTTCAAACATATACATGGTTCCTGCAGAATATGTTTGGGAAAATATGTTAGAGAGGCCGTTATTTTTCGGCGCGTAGGTATTATATCTATAGTTTTCGTTTGTTCAGTGACTTACAGTGAAAAATTTTGTCAATACACTCTAACCTCCTAAAATGCAGTTTTGTGCGACATTTTATCGCCAACTCGGAATAAGTATGAAATTAACCCTTAAAAGGATTTTCAGTTTTGAATTATTTTTGGAATCTAAGTTGAGTTTTGAGCTTTGATGTATTAGCGTATAGTAGTAGTAGAATTAGTAGAATTTATGAGGAATATTTTTGTAGTAAATTTTAACCCGTTACACCCCTGTTATAGGAGAGCTGTTTTTATCCTTTTTCACAAAAAGGTCAATATATTGAATTGGTAGAGTATTAAAGTATTCTACAAAAATGTTTTTTGAACACATCCTATACCTAAAATGTAAGGATAACATGGTTTTCTATGCCGATACATCATAAGAGTGTGCAAAAGAGGGAAATTTCACCTCCCCCCTTAAATAAAAAACTTCACCCGTAAAATTTCAAAACGCCGATACACGTATTTTTTTTACCCTCTCTACCAGAATCACTTGTCAGAACCTAGTTATTTTCGAAAAAGTTTAATTTTGTCCACACTTTAATCCGTTACACCCCTGTTTTAGGGATGGTTTTAACCGTTCTCCACAAAAAGAACAAAAAAGACCCATATATTGAGGGTTTATCCACAAAAATGGTTTTCGTAAATTTTTAAAATTTTTTTTTAAAATTCCCAAATTTTTTTTGTGTTTCTAAAATGTAAGGATATCATGGTTTCCTATGCGGATTCATCATAAGAATGTCCAAAAAGGTGAAAATTTCACGTGTATTTTTTTACCCTCTCTACTAGAATCCCTTGTCAGAACCTTGTTATTTTTTTGTGTTCCACAGTGTTATTGAAGGATGTTTTCCGTAACCTTTTTAATATCTGAAATTATCTTGTAATTATACAAATTGTTACTACAGAACTAAACTGAAGAACAGTACTGAAGAACTGACTTTCGTTTCTTCCTGTACAAAAACGTAATAAGTACCCACTTGCAAACAATCGATTATTCATAGGTAATTCAACATCACTAATATTTCAACCTTATCACCAACAATAACAGAGATATCAGCACGTCAAGTAGTGTTATTTTTTGTTTAACAAAATGCTCTGATTTGGATGTACGGACTGACGTTTGCCAATGATTATTTCGGACCTTACAGATCACTTTGCACGGTGCGGTTGAGACGATTTTATATATAATTTTTGCGTAATCTCTAATTATAAGCGCAATGAGTTTCTAGGCGGTGCAAATAATATAGTGAGATTGCAAATAGAAAAAGCACAATAAAATATTTTTTTATCATGTGGACAACAATTTTTCAGAAGATGATAGAACTTCAAATTATAAGCGGAATAAGATTCTAGCCTGTAGAAAAAAAATTAAGGACACTAAATAGAGAAAAACAGCAATACATTTTTATGTGACATCGTTAATAGGAATATTTTTGTTCTTTGATTTTCCAAACGCTTGTGTAACTTGTTTAATTTGTGTCTCAGAGATTTCTAAGAAATAAAGTTGCGAAAAGCACGGAATTCAGTTCTTATGAAATTTTCGTTGCCATAAGAAGTTCGTGTATAAAAAAGCAAAGAAAATTTCACGAACCAAAAATTACGCTCACCGTCCATTTGCTTAATAATCAGATCTTGACAAGAATTTCATGCGCAAAATCAATTACAATGTTGTTACGCCAAAGTTATTTCGTACCTAAACAAATGTTTGATAATAGTTTGGTACGGGTATTTTGAAATTTAGATTATTTTAACAAATAAAATTAACATCACATAAGTTAACAATAAAATGGAGTGCGAAGAGAAATTATTAATCAAATATTTACAAGGTAAATCAAAGATAGGTGGCAAGTCTCCTCAACAAAATTTTCTGTTTACAAACAAGAGATAATATATCTTCCGAAAATTTCACAAGAACTGAATACGGGGCTTAAGATTTTAAAGTAAAATTTCTCGCGGTTTAGAAAATACGTTCAAGAAATTTAACCGGCACCTGAGATTCAGAGATGCATTTGAAACTTAAACAGTTTGAGGTGGTAGAGCAAAATTTACAGCAGTGTTTTACTAGTTTATGCAAATAG
This sequence comes from Phaonia tiefii, assembly GCA_963931995.1. NCBI lineage: Eukaryota > Metazoa > Arthropoda > Insecta > Diptera > Muscidae > Phaonia > Phaonia tiefii. The sequence continues at coordinate 34,347,556 of OZ008367.1, forward strand.
GTTCAAATGTGATTGGTTGTGTTGCAGCTTGAAACCAGTTTTCCTAAATTGCTGCATAGAGAAATCCTTTAAAATTTTGAACATCTTTTTTATTTATTTTTAAAAACCAACTTGTTTTTCATCCGACTCTCTCGCACCGCTTAGAAACTGAATACGCCTGAAAATTGGAGTAACTCGAAAATTTTATTAAAACCGCCTCCGCCGCACCGCGTTAGTTGCAGGCAACTTGTGTTGCTGCTGCCGCTGTTGATGTTGTTGGTAATGTTGCTGCGTTTGTAACCAGAATCATACACATAATTGTAGCTGCTTCTGTTGTTGTTAAACCACAATCAGACACTAATAATGTTAAAGGTCAACAGCAATTAAGTGGCTGTTGGTGCTGCTGTTACCGCTGACTCTAAAGGCGATATGTTCTTGAAGTGGCAGCAAACAGCAGCAATGGAAAACCCAAAATTATGAAACAAAGAAGATGTGTAAATGGATGGACTCACACCAATACGACCGCACTTTCACAGCTAAATCCACAGAGTTTCAGTTGTAGTTTCAAGTCAACTTTAACGAATCATTTACTCTCTTCTGAACTGGAACGAACGAACGCTGCTGTTGCTGCTGCTACTGGTTGGGCTGTTTTGCGTTATCATAAAACTATAATTTTATGTTTAAAATGATCTTGAAATTTTTTCTGCTGTGTCTTTTTTGACAGTAAATTGATCTCTACACTTTATACACATGCATGTATACGAGTATTCGTATTCATATCTGTTGTATGTATGCATATAATCATTTTCCAATTCACCAATACACTTCCGGTTTGCAGATAATTTGTGTTTAAATATCGAAACAATTATTTTATACCCTTTTCTTTTGAGGGCAAATTCGGTTCTTTTGACTTTTTGTTTTGGTTTTTCAACACAATTATTATTTTAATATTCCTTATATGGGAATTATTTTTCCATAATTTTCAACAAAATGCATGCTATTGATATTCCACGAAAATATTAACACTTCACGCTCGATCGATTGTCTGTACGTAAACACGGGAGAATTAAACGAAACAAAAAAAAACACAACACACGGGGCCCGTTGTAAACAATTCTAAGAGAATGACAGTGACACCGACACCAACTGTGACAACAGAACAACACAAAACCGACAATAAATAAACAAAACAATACACCGACTCACGTTTACACCTGCGTCAATTGTGGAAAATTGGGCAAAAGTCAAAAACTGGTAAAGACCACTATAACTCGTCTGACTTTTCGGCGCGTAAACTCGACTTAACACACGTTCTGCTCGTAATCAATTAAACTCAGGCCAGACTCAGCTAAATCTATACCTAAGTCTATCAGAAATGTTTCATTCTTTTCCCAAACCACATCCAATTGAGAGTGCTCACGCTAATGCTCTCTGTTTCTCACTCTCTATGGCTGTTGATCTCTTCTCTCACACTCTTACTAACCTGGGAACAGTTGTGGTCATTTCAAAAAATATGGCACGCTGGTACATTTTTTGGTACCCAATAAAGCAAAAAGTACAAACAGCAATAAATTTCCTAATTGAATAGAATTATTAAAAATTTATTGAAAATGTGATAATTTTTTATTCGACCTTATTGTATTTTATTTAAAATTAAAATATTCGAGCGTTAAGTCAATATTTGAAATTCTTTTTATTTTTATTTTATATTTATTTCTTTCTATGTATTTCGCTACCCATTGGGTAGCTTCGTCAGGAAAATAAGCAACACTTAATAACTAAAAAGGAAAGGAATCGTTTCCAATAATCTATATTTTAAAGAGTTCCAATGTTTTTAATTCCAATGTATTTAATGTGTTATGTTCATGTTATATACTTATGAATTAACTTAAAACCATACATGGCACCAATTTATTGGAATCCGAATATGATTGAATTTAAAGTTAATCTAAATTACCTGCAAATGAGGAAATTTGTGAAATCTAATTGCCGGGAATGGTAAAGGTTAGTAAATTTTCATTAGGTAAGATTAAATTATAAAGTTCAATGGATGAAAAAATTACCAGCCTTATTCATAAAAAGTTATGAGAGGTTAGTGAGACATTTTTTGTATGATAAATCGTCCCTCAAACCTCTCATAACTTTATATGAATAAGACCGTATGACTATTTAAATCAATAAATTTTACTGCAAACGTAGCGTTTGTTCATAACAACGTGGATGAAAATCTCGTATTAAAGGGTTCGAAACCGAGTAACCTGCTTCTTACTCCTAACCTTGTGCCGTTTTTTTTAATTCGTAATTTTCGAACAACCCGAGAAGAACGAATTTATTTATCGCCGGACGAAGGGTAAAGCCGTTTTTTTTTGGAAAAACGAAAATTAAATAAAAAAAATCTTTTCTTGAATAGAAGAAACATGATTTCTATTTTCAAATCTAAATATGAGATTATAATTAATTAGTATTATCAAATCTAAATAAGAGTTTCAATAACATTTTTATTTTTGTTTCAAATCTGAAAATCTATTGGAATATAAATACAAAAGAGTCATAATTAGTGTCCAAAACACCTGAATATTTTACAAACCGTCATTTTGTAAAGAATGTTTTTCGGTTTGTTCGAAAAATCAGTTTTTTAGGAAACCGGTTTCCGGTTTTCAATTTTAGCAATTGACATTTATTTGACATTTATTTGTGTTTAAATGTCAAAATTTTACAACTCTATTTAAAATTGAAAATAACGACAATAAGTTCCCATTAAACCGGTTTTAATTCGAAAATCATATTCAAATTTGAAAGAGATTTTCATCTAATTAAGTTTAAAACATTTATTTATAAAATATTTAAAATTTTTAAATTTAAACAAATATTTGAAAAGCTTAATTAATTTTAATTCAAGTAATAAATCGTTTGCAAATTCGGATAAAAAAAATCACATGAGGTATCAGGGGACACCCGGTTGGATCGCAGTTCCTTTCGCTATATATTATGCCCTAGTTAGTTCCAACACGCCTAAGGCGCCCGTTGAAAAATACGAAAATTTAAATGGATCTTTAAGAAATTATACTTGTTGTAAAATGATAAACTTTTTTAAAAAAAAATTGTTTTGCCTTATAGAATGTATTTTTTTTAAACGTCCTTTTTGTAAGAATATATATTATATTTTCCCAAAAAGGTCCTTCTTTAAAGACAGGTACTTCTTTTGTAAAAATCTAATGTTTTTTTTTACAGAAAATGTACTATTTCTAAGCAGAAGTACTTTCTCTAAGAAAAACCCATAAGAGTATGAATTGTTTTTACAAAGAAGTACTTTTTTAAGAACAGGTACTTTTCAAGAAGTGGTTATTTTTATAGGAAAAGGTTATTTTTTAAATAAATTATACTTATTTCCGGAAAGAAGACAAAATGTATTCATTTATTTTAAGAAAATGTATTTTTAAGAAAAGGCATGTTTTTAAGAAAAGGTAGTTTTTTACGGAACGGTTTTTGTTTAAGGACTGGGAATTTTTTTTAGAATTGGTCCTTTTTTCAAAAATATGTAAATTTTTAAGAGTATATACTTATCTCAAGAAAAGTTATTTTGTTTCACAAAAAGGTACTCCTTAAAGAAAATGTAGTTTTTTAAGACACGGCAGTTTAGTGTAAGAAAATTTTCTTTTTTAAGAAAAGTTACTTATTTAAAAAAAATTGCTTTTTTTAAGAAAGGTACTTTTTGTAAGAAAATTTACTGTAAGAAAATTTACTGTTTTTTAATCAAAGATACTTATTTAAGAAAATTTTCTTTTTAAACTTCTTTCACTTTGACTTTAAAAATTTACTATTTATTGGGTTCAAAGCTACAATATATACTAAATACTGGTTACAGGTTCCACCTAGAAAACTTCCTTTTAAACAACAAATTTCCCAACATATGTGAGTCATCGAGTTATTCTAGACACAAACCAAAGCAAAAGTAACCAATATTGTTGATAATAGTGGGTATTAGCATAATAGTGTTAAAATAAAAGTAGTTTATTTTTTTTTCATTTAGCTACCATCCCGCAAAGTGCGATAATTACTGAAACACAAAAACTGACTTGAAAAAAGATATCATGTTTCGTAATTCCAGTGTTCCCAGAATCTGTCAAAAAAAAAAACATGGGAAAAAATTGAAATTTGTTAAAAAAAAAATGCTAAAACTAAAAAGTCATTTGGAAAAAAATCATAATTTCTTTATCATCTTAGTTTAGTTATCGTTTCTGTCTGTGGAAAATGCTAAATACACAACTTTCTTAAATTTACGTATGTATATAGTCGGTATTTTCGGTTTAATTACATTAGTATAAAATTGTTTGTATTCGAATTTAATATATTGAATTTAATTTAATATATTGGATAAGAATTGTCTATAAACTCAAAAACGCCTAAACATATAAACAATTTAATAAAAGCGCGCTATCCACTTACCATACATCAAAGTATAGTAATATATCCCTTAATATCTTATGAAATTGCTAATAAACAATTTCTAGACCAACACGCTTTGCCTATTTGACATTCAAATCATTGATAATTCTATACGCTGAAAAATCTGTAATTTTTTGTTGTTTGGATACAAATATAACGTGTTTGTAACGTGTCGCGAATATATATTACACTTGTGTCCAAACATATCGTGTTTGCTATTTAATATTACATGTTGGAGACAGAATGAATAATATCTTCTAAAATACATTTGTTTTTATGACCCAAATATTGGTTTGTTTGTTGAAAACTGCTGAAAACAAAAAACGTGACAGACAACATAGAAACAAAAAACAGAAAACAATGCTTGCACGTAAGTATAAGCATATTCCAAATATATACATGGTTCCTGCATAATATTAAAGGGACGTTCTTTCAGAGTATAGTAATGTTATAATTCTTGATTGTTTAAAATTTATTCTTACAAAACCACAAAAAAAGTAAAAAGTTAGCAAACAGTGGCCTAAAAAGTGCCAAAAAGCATTTAGCATACTTTTCCGAAAAAAAGTGTACAAGGTAGGAAAAAATGCTAGAATTGCATTAAATAAGCCAAATTGGCAACATCGCTTAATTCCAAAATTTTACTCAAATTCAAAAATCATGCCATTTATTTTTAAATTTTGTAAGGTTAACCGGTTTTCTAAAAAAAACAATACACTTTTAATAGTAACAAACCGGTTTTGCTTGTAGACACTCTACTCAAAATTTACAAATTTTCAGTAGAGCCGAAAAGTCGCTAAGTTAAAAAATTAAAAAAATTGTCATAATCCACAATCTGCTCTATTATTATTTCAAAGCTTCGAATAGGAGTCAACAGGTTTATTATCGATGTTAAAGTAGCAGAAGGCCGTTGGATTTTATGGGCCGTAACAGGGATAATTCGTTGGCATATGCCTGTTGTCTTCAGAAATAATAGGCATCAATGTCGAGATGTAATAGTTTGAAATCTTTACTTAATTAGGGGCCTAAAAAGCGTTAATTTGTTTTATACAAAATCTTATTTTGCCATAACATGGCCTGCATTGGTTGTAGAAGAGCTTGTCATAAACTGCAAGCTATGAGTTTAATTTTTCAGACTCACTGATTGGGGTCTACACTTTTACACCAGCGGTTATTGACGAGCTTTTCATTACTAATAAATTGGTACAATACTACGCTTGGTACCTGTCGTCGAGAAAGGTGCCGACTAAAGGAATTCAACCCTCATTATTTTGTACTGCAGTGACGCAAGATAACAATTACACTACCGATGGTCAATGCCAATTTCACAGAACGAAATTTTGAACACAATCGGTTCTGACCTTTTGAAGGTTCTATCGCGCAAAAATAAACAGCTTCTCAGTAAGACTGGACTTTATAAATTTAGTGACATATTTTTGTTTGTCCAAGTGGCAACTCTAAAATTTGATAGCCGATTATTACTTATTTCAAAAATTTGGAAAGTTATGCTGAGACCGTTCGCAAACGACGAAGAATTTTCAGTCGAGAAAGTGCACATAATGTGTCAACCATTAAAAGAGTGGTCAACAAATTTTAAGAAACTAGTCCGGTTATGGGCAGTAATACATACTTCTGTGCGTCAACGTGCCGGTCGCTCTCATGAAAACATTGCTGCCGTAAACGAGAGTGTCGCCGAAATCCCGAAAACGTCAATTCGGCATCGTTCTCAACAACTTCAAAATTCACGAATTTCGACAAAAGATATCCACCTTCATACGTACAAAATTCAGCTTAGTCAGGAGCTCAAACCAGCAGCCCACAGAAAGCGCCAGCAATTCGTTCAATGGGTAATAGAGCAAACTTAATACAATGCCAAATTTTCAAAAAAAAATCATCTTCTCCAATGAAGCGCATTTCCATCTGAATGGCTTCGTGAGTACACAAAATTGTCGAATTTAGGGCTCAGAAAATCCTCATGCAATCCATGAGAATTAAATGCACCTACAACAAGCACCATTCTGGTGCTGATTTAGGCCAGGCGGCGTGATTGGCCTTACTTTTTTGTAGATGAGAACGGCATTCGATACAGGAACATGATAACGGAGTTCTTGTGGTATCAAGTGAACGGCATGGATCTGGACGACATGTGCTAACAATCGAACATGAACCAGAAGATATTATTTCAAGAAATTCTGATATCAACTGGCCACAAAGATCATGCGATTTATCGTCGAACGAATTCCTTCTCTCGGGTTTATGCAAATAAACTAGAAAGAATTTCTCAGCTCAATTCCGAGATCCAACGCATCATCGGTGAGATACAGCCATATCTCTGTGAAAAAGTCATGGTAAATTTCATGAAAAGAGTAATAGCCTGTCATCAGATCCGTGGAGGCATTTGACGGATATTTTATTGCATACTTAATCGGAACATGTCTTCTTTACAATCCGATACAAATATCACAACTCTCTCAAAAAATACGTGTTTTTATTTTAAAATGAAAAAGCGCATTCTTACTGAGACACCCTATATAAGCACAATGTTTGCCACATTTGCTGGCATTGGAAAATTATAATGTTCGTACTGACGTTCGTAGGATTTAATGGCTGGTATTTAGATTGCACTGTGATAGTCGAAAAAATGAACTTTGATGAATCCTTTTCGAACTATTAGGGGGGAGTCCCCTGAGTGCGAAAGTACATTTGGAAGTGTCAGATTGGCTCCAGTTTTTGAGAAATCGGTATATATGTATGGATATAGGTAAGTCTGCGCTATTTAAACAAATTTTACCGGCCATAGGCCAAGTTTTTTTTTTGCCTAAAAGGGCTTAAAAAGCTTATTAAAATAGAAAAAACCAATGTTTGCGCTCGGTCCAACTTCTTGAGATATGGGCCTTTAAAGCTTGAGTATATAATTGGCCATATCTCACATATTTATGGTCCGATCTGGTTCTGGCGAATATCATTACAAAGACCATTAAAAACTCTTTAAATCTGCATATAAATATATTACATTTTATTAACCCATTGGGGACAAATTTAAAAAATACGATTTTGTAACCTCACTTTTTTGCTAAAAATCTGATTTTCTCAAAAAGACAGCCCTAGTAAACCTATTTTCTACCTAGACTCAGGTTGTAGGCAACACTTCAGGCTTTGTTTTTAGGTATAATACTTCGCATTAACCCTTCTAAGACCGGAGATAAGTTTGAAAGAAAGTTTGAGAGAACGGTAACGGTTATTTTTAAAAATTTTTCATTTCTTTGAATTAATTAACTTAAAAAAAAAACGAAAAAAATATATAAAAGTCCAATATTTTGGTTTTGAAGCTTAATTTGAGGCCTATGCTAGGAAAATAAATAAAATTTTGGAAAAAAGTAAAAAAACTTTAATTTTTTCTTGTATTTCAAACTTTGAACATAAATATCTCCGGTCTTGGGAGGGCTAATGCGAAGTATTATACCTTAAGACAAAGCCTGAAGTGTTGCCTACAACCTGAGTCTAGGTAGAAAATAGGTTTACTAGGGCTGTTTTTTGAGAAAATCAGATTTTTAGCAAAAAAGTGAGGTTAAAAAATTGTATTTTTTAAATTTGTCCCCAATGGGTTACTAAAATGTAATATATTTATATGCAGATTTAAAGAGTTTTTAATGGTCTTTGTAATAATATTCACCGGAACTAGATCGGACCATAAATGTGTGAGATATGGCAATTTATATACTCAAGCTTTAAAGGCCCATATCTCAAGAAGTTGGACCGAGCGCAAACATGTGTTTTTTCTATTTTAATAAGCTTTTTAAGCCCATTTAGGCCAAAAAAAAAATTGGCCTATGGCCGGTAAAATTTGTTTAAATAGTGCAGACTTACCTATATCCATATATACCGATTTCTCAAAAACTGGAGCCAAACTGACACTTCCAAATGTACATTCGCACTCAGGGGACTCCCCCCTAATAGTTCGAAAAGGATTCATCAAAGTTCATTTTTTTTTCGGGTCAAAAACTATCACAGTGTTATCCATCAAAGTCTCGGCAGCTTCCTGAGTTTTTATTTGGGATGTATTGGAAAACGCTTTTTTGGAATTTCATATGTTGTGGAGGGGACGGGTCTCAATCGGCCCGTGTCAAAGAAGTGATTACGGGAACGAGAAACTTTTTTTTATACGAGGGTACTTATAGTCCCCTACCGGCCGTTGAAGCCGCGATTCCTAGTACATTTTGGAAAAAAAAATTTTTTGACAATATGGGGCTCAACCGACGTGTAGAAATATAGAAAAAATATTTTCAACATTTTGACAGAGCTATTTATGTCACGGCGTCATTTTGAAATCTTTATCATGCAAATTTTGTCTTCTGCATTTTGCTGTATTTTACATAAATATTCCATCAACTAAAGATATAATAAAGATATTTGTAGGTGAATTTGCGAAACAAATAGACAAACCTGCGCATCGAATGAGATTTTTTAGAAAATTTGCTATTTGTATAAATTACAGTAAAATGGGGAAGACAAAAGGCATGAGAAAGATTTCAAAATGACGTGGTGATAAAAAAAAAGCTCTGTCAAAATTTTAAAAATATTTTTTTCTATATATGTTCATCATGACACGCCCGTCGTTGGAGGCCCATATTGCAAAAAAAAAATTTTTCCACAATGTACTAGGAATCGGAACTTCAACGGCTGTTAGAGAACTATAAATACCCTCGTATAAAACAAAGTTTGACGGTTCCGTAATCACCTCTTTATTACGCGTCGTTTGAGACCCCGCCCCTCAAAAAAAGTTTTCAGTACACCGTAATACATATTTATAACCAGAGCTACAGAAACAATCGAAACCGAGGGCTTTAACCAAGAAAATGGTATAGTCACTATAATTATACGCTTTTTAGGTATTCACATTAACATTGTATAAGTACAAATAGTACATTTTCAACATTACTTCCCATCCCTATTTAATATTCACTCAATATAGATCATTTCTCGCCAGCAGAGTGTTCCCATCCCCAGCACTGAGTTAACCACTTTTGGTTTTTGGCGTTACCGCTCCGCCTTTGTAGTACACTTTATCAAGGTATTCTTTAGTCATTTTCTTAATGTATGTAATCTTAGTCCATGTTATTTCGTACTTTTTCATCGCGATCTGATCAATAAAGTCAAGAACGTCCAGTTGTTGTGTGGCTGAGTACTCGTACTCGAACTCGGGTATTAATGTTTTGAGGTTTTTTAACTTGGTTTTTTTTTTGTTCCACTCATAGAGTGGATTGTATTGGCCAAACCACACATGTATGTATATTAGGAAATACCCAGTTGAGTGGTTTCTTGTTCTATAATATATCAATGATTATTGCCTCGTTATGTCTAACGCTCTGGTTGATTTGTGGTTAATGCGGACCTTATGGTACTCGTATTTTGGGTTATTATGCACAATTGTGGTCAGGATGACATTTGGGTTTGTTGGCAGTTGCTCTTGTGTGTGTCGGTCATAATTATTTTTTAAATGGAATTTAATGAAACTGAAAAATGCTGGGAGGCGGATACGAGTATTGCGCGTTTTATGAATGAAAATTGTCGCGTCATGTATTAGTTATTTTTCTTTTATTAAACTGAGAAGCCTAAAATGTATGTGTATAAGAACATATGTTAATAAGTATATGCATCTTTTTTTGCTGCAGCATAAAATGTCATCTATTCTTGTTGGGCAAATTGGTATACAAAAATATGTAATTAAAATTTGTTGTTAACATCACAACTTATACATGATATGTCTGTAATGTTTTGTTGTTTAGACAAAAGTAATTCTAGATTAAACTATAGTAATTTATTTTTTTTAATAAATATTTTAAATCGGGTTTTAGGTCTTTATTCTAGGTTCAGGTGCGTGGCATGTCGCCCCTATGACCAAATGCTAACCTCAAATTATTAAAATTGTTGCATTCTGTTTACACTGAATAAAAATCGCACGAAACATATGTATCTACATTAGAGTGTCAATAAAAAGTTTTTTTTTGCCCAAGCATTATTTGAAAGCTTATAGGGTAAATTATTTTGAGAATTTTTTTCAGATTTTTCGGAAGTGGTTTAGACGTCGCGCAAGTCGAAGTTTCCCAAAAAATCGGGTATTCCGGGCGTTTTTTGAATTTTACCTAAAACTCGGTCAATAACCACGATTTTCTTAATGTGTAAGTCAACAGTATTGAAGGTAAACGTCCAAACTTTTATTGTATATGCACAACCCACAAGTTTTGGCAATGATTTTCCTCAATAAGGTGCCACGTATTAAATTTTTTCGTAAATTTTCTATAAATTTTGTAAATAACGCTTTTATGTACATACACTCCGGTTAACTCACTTAAAGGCACTAAAAATTCCATATTCAGCAGCCTGTATCTTTGCAATTTGTAACCGATTGCAGAATTTTGAAATGGAAATGAAAGCTAGACATCTTGAGATATTAAAAAAAAAATCATGGCAATAGTGGTTTCTTAACTAACGAATTTGTTTGAGCAATTTATAAAAAAAATTCCAAAAATGTGCTAGTTTTTTGGTTCACTTGAATAAAGGCACTTTATTATTTTTTTATTATTTTTAAAGTAGGCGATGATTTTTTGTAGGGAGCGCTTGTTTATTACAATTTATTACATCTTAATCATTCTATGAGTCAAAATGGCAAGACAAAAAATTTAAAATCTATCGGAAAAACTAAAATCGTTGTTCACAGCACTGAAGGATATTCCAACCGCGCAATAGCTAAAAAAATTGGACGGAGCCCAACCGTTGTTGACAATTACTTCAAGGACCCCGAGGGGTATGGAAAAAATTTTAAAGGAAGGGTTTCATTGTCTTTATCTACACACAGGGATGAGATTAATTGGAATCAATTCAGGAAATTCCATGATAAAGTCTATATTTTGATTAGAATTCATAATTGTCAAACATCAGAAATATTTGTCGATGTTATTGATAGATTAAAAATAGGTTTTACTAAATACAAGTTGCTACTACCGAACATTAGTTGTATTAACCAATTTGAGCATTTCTAAAACCTCATTCATCTGAAATGGAAAATACAACTAATAAAATGTACAATAATAGAATTCGTTTTGAAATATTAGTCACTATAATCATAATTTAGTTTCTGTCGTAAAAACACTTGTTACAATGTTATGTATGTATGTATTCGATTTTTCGCAAGAGGCTTTGCTTTTCAAGAGAAACTACATTCAGTTGAATGTTACACAAAGACTTTACAGAAAAACTATCATTTTAAACAAAGTGTATAGATATCATCCACCGAAGAATACATATGATCAGAAATTGAGGTGAAGTGAGACTTTTAAACACAATCGTTGAATCTGACGCCAATATTGACGCCTTCACAAACATATGCCAACCATTGTGGACACTTGGCTGGAGGAACTAGTATTGTGGATGACACAAATTAACTTAAACATACATATGATACCCAGGGTAACCCATCCACATTTTTGATCGAACAGATGAAAAATTTAGAAAGAGACGCTCCGTTTTCGAGATATAGAAATTATTTCATATTTTCGATAAAAAAAAAGTGGGCACGAAATACGAACCCTGGTTATAAATAATAATAAATTTTGTTTATATTTAAATACAAAATAATAAAAAATGCTTTTTTTTACTTTTTTTCTATAAAATTCATAAGTGGTTAAAGCATCATCAAATGGTTGTGACAGCCATCAAATTCAAGTACATAAATAGTTGAGCATTAAAATATATTATTTGGTACAACCGAATTAGTGTTTACATTTTTCGTCCATCCAACTAATAGAATATTCACCACTACAGGATAATTTGATTTCTAGAACTAAAACTTTGATTTCTAGAACTAAACTCTGTCACATTTATTTCTTGTTACTGTGGCCTCAACTAAATATTTTAGTTCTTGCAACCAAAACTGAATTACAAATCAATTGATATGCACAACATTTGGTGATACTGAACAAAATTATTGGTAATTACAACAGAATGATGTGACAGTCCAAGGAACCGCCAAAGTTTAGTTGGCTTTAAATATAGTTGTGCCAACGAATCTCTTCTCTGTGAGTCCATATGAGAAAAGAAAAACATTAGAATTGCTTCTGATTCTACCTTATCCTTGTCAAAAATAAGAGCTCAAGCTGGAGTGGAAGCGAGCAAGTCATCAGTACGCAAAGTAATTAAGAGCTGTGAGTATCTTAAATACCTGAAATTACAAAAAAGAACCGCCACTTAATGCTCCTCGTAAGGAAAAACGAGCCGCCATGTAAATGACTGGAGAACCGTTGTAATTACGGATGAGAAGTAGTTTAATTAGGATGGGCCTGATGGCTATAACTATTATTTCCATGATCTGCGCAAAGAAAAGCGTTTTTTGAACCGACATCATAGCCGAGAGGGCGGCGTTATGGCGTGGGGTGCTATTACGTACGATGACGCGTCATAACGCCCATGGGCGTTATGTCCATGGGCGACGCGTCACCATTACGTACTATGGCACCATCGATCTTGAATTTCAAAGTGCAAAAATTACTGTTGCAAACTATAAAACGTTATTGGAATCGGCTTATCCGAAGTTCAGTGAACTATTTAGTCCCATATCTTGGATATTGCAACAGGATAATGCCCCTATACGCAACGCCAGAGTAGTGAAGGAGTTCATTGCAAGCCAAAATGTTAATATTCTTGACTGGCCACCCTATTCGCCAGATCTAAACAATATCGAAAATGTCTGGCGTTGGTTATCTCGTAAGGTTCTATGAAGGAGGTAGACAATTTGATGACAACCAGTCACTAATTCAGGCTATTAAGGATGCCTGGAATCAAATTTCGTTGGATTACATAAATTCTGTTTATCCCTCAATGAAAACCCGTACATTTGATTATATCTCTCAATGAAAACCCGTATATTTACGTTATTAAAAACAAACGTGGTTGTACCCATTACTAATAGTTCTTAAATAAAGTAAAATATTTAAAAAAAAAAACAGTTTTTTATTAAAATCAGTTAAAGTGCCTTTATTCAAGTGAACCAAAAAAAATAGCACATTTTTTGACTTTTTTTTATAAATTGCTCAAAAAAGTTCTTTAGTTAAGAAACCACTGTGGTCATAATTTTTTATATCTCAAGGTGTCTAGCTTCCATTTCCATTTTAAAATTCTGCAATCGGTTACAAATTGCAAAAGATACCGGCTGCTGAATATGGAATTTTTAGTTCCTTTATCTGAGTGAGTCGGAGTGTATTTGTGCACAAATCGAAATGCCGTTGCTGATTTATTGTTGGATGGTTTGAGTCATTGCCCCTATCTGGTATTATTAAAGCAATACTTTCCAACATCGAACCGACCATCTGCAACACACCAAATGTCATCAATTTACTGAGAGAGTTGGCGTCTCTATACGTCATTACTCTATGGAATTTACCTCTGTCTAAAAATAAATCGGATCGAAAAAATCTAAAATTTATGATATATGGATCTGTTTTAATCACCACTATATGATAGTGTAAGCCTTTCTACTTATACCCCGAAGTGTAAGTATTTAAACGAATCTAAACAGAGCGATTGCGTTGGCTAGGCCATGTCAATAGATTGGATAAAGATAAACGAGTGCGAAAAGTATTCAATGACGTACTCGAAGGAAGCCAAAGAATATGATAACCTAGACTCCGCTGGAAGGATAAAGAAAACAAGATATCTGTCAAATGAAGTTCGTTGACAAACAAACTTTTTTGCATCAAGCAACTTATTTCGTTTGTGACAGATAAATAAATTCATGTGCGAGGACCGAGAAACGTTTACAAGAAACGTTATATGGGGACTTTAATAAAAAAAATGCGTCTACAAGAAACGAAAAACTTGTTTCGTTACTACCAAACGAGTTGTAGTAATTTCAAACCCCCCAAAAAAATCTATTACAAATATTTGAGTTATCCCCACCCGAGAACCATTTATTTTTGCTTCATTATGTTCAAGAAGCCGTCAATGCCTATTTGAGATAATTTCCCAAGGTCAATATATATAGGATCCCCTTGTAGACATCTTCCTGCCAGCTTGTGCTCTACATATCTGTAATCTAGTCGCATATTCACCAACCGGACAATGTCCTGTCAAAACGGCAGCAATCACCGATGCCTTGGTCTAGCTAGATAAGGAAGGTTAATGAGTCTGCTCCTATCCACTATAGACCGGAATTACCACTACAGAATGTATTTTTCATTTATAATAAAGTGGTTCCTTTATCTAGTGCAAAAGTAACTTTTGACAATTTTGGTGTAATTGGAAGTGCGATAGCAATTTGTTGTAGTCAATCACAAAACTACGAAGCAAAGGAAATATATGTGGGACAAAATTAATTTATTGGACCAAACCTGCTCTAAATGTTTTACCGACGTTGGGTCGAAACTAGAGTATCCAAAAAATCGGAATTTTTTAAAAACCGGGTTTCGGTTTGTTCGAAAAATAAATTTTTCAAGAAACCGGTTTTCGGTTTGTTCGAAAAATCAATTTTTCAAGAAACCGGTTTTCGGTTTGTTCGAAAAATCAATTTTTCAAGAAACCGGTTTTCGGTTTGGTCGAAAAATCAATTTTTCAAGAAACCGGTTTTCGGTTTTTAATTTTGGCAAAACGGGTGTAACCGGTTTTTTTGCTTTAAATTAAATTACATATGTAGCACGTACAATACATTTGTTTCGCGACCATTTCAGTGACTTATTCGATGTGGCCGTCGGTGGTGAAATGGTTAGTATGCGCACCTCTTATACATGAGATCCTGGGTTCGATCACTGTTCTGACCACCTTCAATTTCTTGCGACGGCGGTCACCTCGTATAGTGACGGCGACTATCGAGTATTTAGCCATGAAAAAGCTTCCCAAAATACCGTTCGGAACCGGTGTAAAATTGGAGGTCCCAATTAGTGTGTATAAAACTAGAAATAGCACAGCTCACTGTTTGTGAGAAGCTCTCCCCGATTCCTCCATGGGATGTAATGGCAAACCATTTATTTTTTTTATTCGTATTAATATTTCGTATTCAAAATCTGACAACTCTATTAAAATATGACAATTACGTTTTAGTTTTAAATAAAAATTTTTTAGTAGTTTCATTCAAACTCAAATTGAGCTGATTTCAATTCGAAAATCATATTCAAATTTGAAAGAGATTTTCATGTATGAATGAATATCTTATAATATTTTATGATTGTATGAATGAATATCTCTTAATAATGTTGTCTTGTCCTCCTTTACTGCGAATCACACTTTTGCTGATTCCTTCTCAATTCTCGAATATAATGCAGTGACTTCTCGCGGATTTAGCCCAATGCTGTCTAAATCATCAGCATAGGCGAGCAGCATGCGACTTATATATAGTTTTCTTCGTTACTGATAGTTTTATTCGTGTTGACTGTAGCTTTTCTCACGATGATGTGGAAGAGATCTCCTGATATGGTGTGCTCGCCTCGTACTAAATGGTTCGGTGAGATCTTTACCAATCATTATTGAAGACTTCGTGTTGGTCAGTGTCATTCTACAACGGCGTGACAGCTTAGCAGGAACATAGCTTAGTACAGTTTTCCCTATGTCGGTCTATAGAAGGCACCCTTATAATCTACAAAGAGATGGTAGGTGTTGATTTGTTTTTTGTGGGTTTTCTCCAGGATTCGTCGTAACGTGAGTATCTGGTCGATAGTTGACTTTCCAGGCCTAAACCCACACTGATAAGGTCCGACCCGGTCGACAACAAACGACATTACACTTGCGAACAATAAGCTCGACAGGACCTTGTATGCGATGGTCAAAAGACTTATTCCACAATAGTTCGTACATATTCTCGTGTCGCCTCTTTTTGAAAAGAGGGCACAGTATGCTAATAACACTGTGCGAGACGACGAAAATGGGGGGGTTCTGTCTACGGATTCTGGTAGAATGGTCTTAAAAAAATATACGTGTATCGGCGTTCTGCCAGATCTGATCAGAATTTTTTTTTAGGGCCGGTCAAAGTTTCCGCCCTTCGGAACTTTCCTGCAACATATCGGCATGCAAAATTGTGTGTTCCTTACTTCTGAGGTACAAAATATGTTCAGAAGTTTTATAGAAAAGATTGAGATACAAATTTTCGTAGAACAAATTAACCCTCTAACTGTCACGTATCTATAACCATAATTTTTACTTTTTTTTTAAACACGCAAAAAACTGCTCCAAAATGACGGGGGGCGTGGTCAAAATGTTGTACAAAAATAATCCCCACAAAATTTCACTATACGTGTCCGAACACTCCAAAACACAAATCCTAGCCCAAGTGATAGATAATAAGCAAAAACTAACTGCCTTCTAAGGGTTAATAATGAATTTTTGTCCTTTTGCTGTTTCCATTAAAAATAGTCCACATAATATAATGAATTTTGTCATAATTCATCTTTTACACACAATTTTGCATGCCGATAAGTTGCAGGAAAGTTCCGAGGGGCGGAAACTTTGGCCGATACACGTATATTTTTTTAGACCTTTCTACCAGAATCCTTTGACAGAACCCCATCATTTTGAAAAAAAATCTAATTTTGTCTCACAGTGTAATCAGACAAGCATTCGTCTAGCCAGGTTTTCCATATGAGCTGATACATACGCCTTTCCTACACATAGCAACCAGCCTTAAACAGCTTAGCCAGTAGTCCATCAGTACGATGAAGAGTGTCGTATGGCAAGTGATGAAACGAGCGCTGCACGTATGGCAATGCTTCAATCAGTTGCAACGCGTGCCGCGACAAAGCGGTATAAGGAGAAAAGGAGATAAGAACCCCGCTTTCGTTGTCTTTGAATCCATGTGACGCCCATCACATTTCCCGGATGACTGCGATGTCCGCCTTGTGATATTCTTACATTCCCAGTGCGTATCCTTGAATCGTGGTGCGGACAACATTTGACCTACTACTCGTCAATAAATAGGGGATTGATTGTTTCCATTTTATTATGTGATTGTTTGTATTTTCATGGAATTTTTTTTTAATGTTGGCAAGACCAACCTTCCGGGATGTAGCACTTTACCTACTGTCAGGAATTACATTGCATTGCAACTACCCAATATGGACTAGACGCTAACCAGCGAACAGCTTTTGGTTAGCCTGCTGGACTTGGAGCGTTTTCTTTTGGGCTTTATCCGCCGTTTATCCGTAATGTTGGTTAAGCCACCTTCTAAAGACACTTGGTTACCTTAGAAACACACTCACAGAGAAGAAAAATACGTCAATTAACTAGGCAAGGAATGTGACCGGCCCACGGAACGCCGATGACTCCGGCTCGATAAAGTCAGAAAACGATCACGATTACCCGATGATCCGCCAAAGTTTAAACGACCCAAGCTAAACGGAATCCGCTGCTGACCGAAGGTGTTTAGTAAAGTGTTGAAAGTAAGCTTCGCTATGGCGGTCATCGATAGGGGCGAGTATGTGGAACCACCTTCCGGAATATATGGTTTCGGCTGCCATTCGGTGCGTCTACTATGAGGTCCGTACACATTCTCCTTTATCACCTCTCATCTGTTGTGATGGAAGCTGGTACCAAGGCTGAATAAAGCTCATTGCATTTGAAAAATAAGCCATCTATTCAGCTGTACAAATAAACCACTGCTAAGGTGGGAGAAGTCTGGCCTGTTGCCAAACTAGATGTCGTTGGCAAGAACGACATTCCGTCCCGTCAAAGATATCGCGTTTGGGTACCAACTTGCAGCAAACACTGTGAAGAGTACGTCATACGCCTAATAATGGCAAGTAACCGCGACCTTCTATCTGTCAATTGGAAGGTTGGATATTTGGAGGCCGCTGAAGGACTTCAGCGACAAGTCATGCTTGTCATTCACACCAAATCACTTCCTTTTCTCTCAAAAACTGATTACATCATTTCTAACGATTTCTGTCAGATACAGCGACCAGGAAGCCGCAACTAACAACCATACCCACCGAAGGTACACAGGCATTGGGCGGAATGAAATACAGCAACCTGGATGAGACTACACCTGTTCACACTGGCAAGTCCACATGTAGCCTCCTGAAAGACACGAATGTCGTAATAAATACCCTGAGAGAGAAACATAGCTGCAGATGCTGAGAAAAATTCAGATTTGACTGCCCCTGTGGATACAACGAGGGATGATTTTTAAAAGTTTCAAAAGTTGTCATCCGATGTTCTATGGCTGTAGGTTACATGGGTTTGGCGGTCAACAGCTAACAACTGTTGCACTGACTGCACTTTTCAAGGGAACGTCTTCAAGCCTTTCAGCAAAATTCTCTGTAAAGACCCAATTGCGTGGCACGTCGTGAGGTCGATATTTCCAGGTCCTATGTGACATCTTGAGCCACATCCGTGATATTCTCAGCAGAACGGCTTCTCCGATACTGGTCAGGCCTGCCAGCATATCGTGCTGTTCCTTGCTCTTTAAGAGCAAGTGGATAAACGCCATAGACCTGGCCCAGTTGGTGCCGGACGACCGGGAAATCTGCGCCGAAGTTCACGCTGCGCCAACACAACCGACGAATTTAAAAAATTAATCCACGTTTTTGAGCAGCATACCGATCTTGCTGTTTACGACGCAAATGACAAAGCAGAATTGATAGTCGCCGCACGCAAAGAAAAAACTCGTTCCTCCCAAACGAAATGTTATACAACTGAATTTCGTTTGGGGACTGTAGTTGGGAGAAACGAACTTCTGTTAAGCCATACATGTCATTGCGTTTGGGAGAGCCGAAAAATGTTCGCAGCAACAGCGTTATGAAAAACATATGCTGAAAAAAAACGTTTGCGAGAAACGAAAAACGGTTCCGCCAACTGTTGTTTCGGTTACTGAAACCGAGTTCTGGTTACTCTAAAATAACAAATAACGTTTGCGAGAACTGAAAAACTTTTGCTGTAAACGAGTTATGAGAAATGAGAGCTCAAATACCCTTAACGATAAACGAATAAATGTTCATCCAACTGTTCCTTCGGTTACAGCAACCGGGTTGTAGTTAATCCAAACTAAAAAACCCTTTGCATTAAACGAGTTATGAAAAATTAGAGCTGAGAAACGAAAACCGGTTCTTACGGTTACAGCAACCGAGTTGTAGTTACTCTAAACTAAGAAAACGTTTCGGAAAATTAAAAATCGTTTGCAGTAAACGAGTTATGAAAAATTAGAAATGAAGAAAATGTTTGCGATATACATTACTTGTACATTATCTTGTTCATTAAAACTTTAATTTATGGCTTCCGTAAGCTCTTTTTTGTTTAAATTTCCAACTTTTATGATTTTGGTTTTACCCATAAAGTTTGTTTTAAAAAAAGATGGAATTGCATAAATAACAACTAAAAGCGCATCAAACTACAACGCTTCAATTGTCTATCCAAGATATACTTGTATTGACAGGGTACAAGTATTAGAGTGTGTGATCACTGTGTATGCCAAACGAGTGGATAAGACTATGTATACAGTCGACAGAATGAGAGAAATTTACGTTCTTCGTAATCTGTGCTCTCATTAGAAAAATGGCTAATTTCAGTTAAGTAAAAGTAAAAGTAATTTTATACGCGTTTGGTGCAAACGAGAACACATTTGCGATATAGATTAATTGGGAGTAAAAAATTCTTTGAAAATCTAAAAAAACTACCTTTTTTAAAAATGGCCCAGCTCACGGGATCTTAATGCTAGACACGAAATATTTTGGGAATCATCACAAAACAAACCGGTTTACATTTTGAGGGGTGAACAAAAGGAACTTTTTTTGTGAGTCGGTCTAATGTACATAGTTCCAGCAATATGGTTTTATTCACCGAACACAAAAAATCTGAAAAATTTGAAAAATATTTACAAAATATTTTTCGATTTTGTTTCATACAGCCAGCCTACATCCTGACGAAGAATCCATGGATTAATTAGAAGTTATAATCCATTATATTTAATTAGCACAATTCCACCTAAGTTCGATTATTGTATTGTTTCCTTATAATAGCGTGTTTTTGGTTTAATTCTAGTATTAATGTCGTCGTATTTGAATACAAATGGTATAAGTTATGGTTTGAAGAATCGGTTTATTTCAGGAAGACTTCCTTTCCTCGTCTGACTGTGTGAACAGGTGTTTGATTTTTTGCACCAACTGTGTTCATTCCTTTCTTGTAGACCATGGTCATTCAAGTTACGTAAATTTGTGGTTTCCATATTTTATGAGATTTTCCATTCATGTACACAATAATTATGCATGCATTTTGGGGTATCAATGATTTCGAGACAACCATCGGACCGATTGTTACCTTTGTCTAAGTAGAAAAGATTTACTTTGGAAGAAGTATACTATGGGATTAGGCAAAAGCGGGGTCTGTCCAGTGCTCTGGACTCGGAGTCTGAGATATTCCAAATAAATAAATATTTGCCTGGAGTCGAAGTTGAAGTTTCAGTCGTGGAATTTGGGACAACTTCGACTGGAAGTTTAACATTTCCAACAAAAGTCAACATCTTCGAAAGGAATAATTTGTTGACAGATTTTTTGGGCAAAAACACGTTTTTACACCGTGTTAGATACAATCAGTTTGCCTTATGTCTAAATCGATTTGTCGTGGCTTTCTTGGTTTCTCATGCTAGCAATGCCATATCTTGCAATAAAGCCGGTGTATTGTTTTGTTGTTGGTATCACTAAAAATGTTCCAACTTACATCTAAATTATACTTGCAAATAGACAACGGAATCCAGTTGGAAATTTCCAAAATACGTAATAACAGACCAAGGAGTGGTATTCCAGAGTGCCTACTTACTTGCCGATCCGCTCCCATACAAATAACTTCATGACATCCCATGGCATTTTGATAAATTTTGTTGAAAGTCAGCAGGAATCTTCCGCAGTTTGTATAAATTTCCAAATACATCAACGTCCTAAATTGTCATATATGATCCCAAATGGTCACATAATAGTCGGGTACACCCAAAATACGAGTGAATCTGACCGAATACCCGAGATAAGGGTTAAGGCGAACTGCGTGACCTTAACGCCAACTGGAGACGCCTGGCATAATGGGACCCTGGCACAAATGGCAAATGGGACTTGCTGCTACACGGATGGCTCAAAGCTAGGAGAAAAAACAGGTATAGGATTCTTCATTGAAAATCCAGCAAGCGAATCCCATCTACACCTCCCGGATCACAATACGAACTTTCAGGCGGAAGTTCGGGCGATTACGGAGTGTATCAAATGGCTCGGCGATAATACAATCCCAGCCGAGGCAAATTTGTATATTCACAGATAGCCAAATGGCAATAAAGGCAATATCATCTGTCAAATCTAGAACGGTCCTTGACCGTAAGAAGGTGTTAAACGATTTCTCTATGCACGGCAGACTCAGGGAGCGAAACCCTTTGGGGTGACGAAGGCTGAGTTAAGTAAATGGGCGGAGTCGGCACATATAGCCCAGTGGAACCGGGAATCAGTAGGCAGGATGACAAAGATCCTATGGGGAGACCCAGATGGATTGAGGACAAAAGGTTTGCTGAAACTGGGAAAATCCGAAATGACCGAAATGATGGGAGTCTTAACGGGGCGTTCGGGATTACGGGCCCACCTGTACCGTATTGGACTAGTGTCAAACAGTGAGTGCTGGGCATACATGGAGGACGATGAGACGATGGAGCACTTCTTATTCCGCTGCCCGGCCTTCACACAAGCTAGATCCAGATATCTTTCGGATTGTACGATACCGGACATGACCAAACTTGTGGGTATGGACTGGCACAAACTAAGGAATTTCGTGAATAGCACCGAATTCCTATAAGGAATATAGTGAAGTAGTAGGATAAACTTAGAGCGCACAACAGGTCGAATTTAGCGGCTTAAGTGTATGTCTTACTGACATGGGAAGGTTTAGAGTGCTCCTTCTGAACACTCAACACCGCACCCCTCTTTTCAAACTAACTAACTAACTAACTAATAGTATAGAAACTATAGGCGTAAGTTTTAAAAAATTAAATATTTTTGAATTGGTACAATCATTTTGGAACCCAAAATGTAATTTTTGTTCATTAGTATGTTGAAAAATATTGTTAAGTATATTAAGCACTACAACTTTGTAGAAGATTTAAATTTGTAATTTGTTTAATATTGAATACATATGGGTGAATATTTAAAGAATATGGTTAAACGCAGCATTTCTATACCAATTATGGAGCTCTAAATAGAATTTTTGTTGATTAGTGTATTTAGAAAAGTTATCATAAAATTTGTAAGCTACAATAGTTTTGAAAACAGCTACCGCAATTTATTTACCGTTAGGAAAGAAACGTCAAAATATATAAAATATGTGAAATTTTTCATGACGTTTCGTTAAATAATCGATTAACAGTCTTCTTGTCCTTAGAAATATATTAGAGGGCATTGTGAAATAGGATAATAGCAACAATATTGTCAAAAGTTGTACTGAAATATTTCGAGCTGTTTAGGATTTATTGAAGTAAAATCTGAAATAGGGCCTTGATCCACCTCCAACATTTTCTTCGGCCTGTAAAAAAAATTGTTACGCGTAGGAGCAAAACCGAGCGGGGTTTTTTGATACCACGTCCAAGTACTTTCACAATTTTTTGGTTTGGTTGAGGCCCGCGACCCACTGATGCACATTATAATTTAATAAAATATGAAAGAAACATTGCTCACATCATAGATTAATTTATACATAGATTTGTCAACTCGCTCATCGGTTTAATAATTGAAGGGAAGTGAACTTATGGAGGTTACAAGCTTGAAAATCAAGAGAAGAATCCTGTCGCTGAGGTTTGATTCACACAGCTGAAATTGGTACTGTGACTGTGCAAAATATGTATATATATGAACTTCGTGAATGAACAAAACTAGACCAACATACATTTTCGCCCGAGCCGATATAACTTTTTTTTTGATTTCTTTCGTGATCTATGACCTAATAATAGATACGGCGCAAAAAATGGGACCAACAATTTTTTGCTTTTGTAAATTTGTTCCCATTTTAGCTAAAAGCCGAACATATTTGCCAAACATTTGTTCAGTCCATGTAAGCACGTTGATATTCGACCTTAAATTTTTTTTAAACAGATTCTGTCTTTTTTTGTGGTTTGGATACAAATATAAAGTGTGTTTGCAGCTCGTCGAAAATATAATATACTTGTGTCCAAACACATTGTGTTTGATATTCAATATTACATGTTTGAAACACAATGATTAATATGATATAATATATGTGTTTGCGACCCATATATATTTATGTTTGTGATACAAATACCGCAAGAGAATAAAAGAAGGACAACGACAGAATCTATCTTGTCAGTGTGTATCTGTATTTGTGCATTATGCTCTCAGTGAGTTAATCATAAATATTCCTGAAAGTGGGTGTAATTGCAGGTGAACTGTTCCTTATTTTGCCTGATGTATTGTGTTTTAGTTTTATGTATTCAGTCGTCAATGGTTCATCGGACAGAGGATATTAAAAGCGTTTGATCAGTGAAACAAGAATAAAGGAAGGCTTGGACGGATAAATTGTGTGTGATGTTTCTTTGCATGTGTTTCGTATATATGTATGTGTGCTACCAAAGTGAGAAACGATTTTAAGGAAAGAAACTGGAAAGGGCAACAATGTGCAGCCGTTTGTCTATCCGAGGCTTTACTGAGAAAATCGGAACGGCGGACCATTTGTGAAATAAGTGTAATAAAAAACACAAGTACTTAATCCATGCTTTGCTTGCATGAACTTGATTTGTATATAAATATCTTGTTTGTGTTCCAACGCATGGTGATAACTCATAGCTGAAACCTTCTGAAAACAAAAACTTGAGAGACAACAAAGAAAGAAGAAGTAAAATATTAGCAGATTCTCATTTCATGGAAAAAAAAACAAATAATGAATTCAATGCAAATAAATGTAAAAAGGACCGTCTTAAATCCATTAATTTTTTGTATTGATTATTTATAAATGTGGATTTATATAGTTAAAATTAATTATAATAAATAATATATATACATATATTGAAATCGAAGAATAATTGGTTTCTAAATATTATTATATATTTGGGAGGAAATTCGCATTTGTTTCCACGTAACTATGTGTAGATATCGGGGAGACAGATGAATGCTTCCGCGTAAGCATATGGATGTTTGGGATGAAGAACGCATATGTTTCCACGTAAAAGCATATATGTTTGCCAGGAAACATGCTACTGTTCGAATTTAAATACAAGTATGTTTGGGACTTGCAAACATATGAATGTTTGAAGTGTGTTTCAAACATATACCTGCAGAATATATGTACATGTTCCTGCAGAATATGTTTGGGAAAATATGTTAGAGAGGCCGTTATTTTTCAGCGTCTGTGGACTCAAAACGTGCCTGACGTTTCCCCCACGTGCGCCCTTTTTTGACCCGTGGCATCCATTTGAACTAAGATCACTTTTTGCACCTATTTGAATGGCCCAAAGAGGTAAAATCGGATGAGTCGGAGTATTGATGCATATTACATTATTGTTGCCCCTACCCTCTTCTATAAATCATCCATTGAAAAATTGGTTATATCTCCTACCTGAAAAATTGTAGGTGTGAAAAACACTAGAGCAAACATACATACCTGTGGTTGTCAAAGGGTTAAAACTTTGAATGTCCTCGTAATGGTTAGTTTACTTCCTGTCTCGTTGTGTAGGGTGTATCTTCGTTGATGCCTTAGACAGTTTAGCCGATATGTTATTCCAAATTTTACTAACAAAGATGAGACTCCCTCGAAAATTAGCAACAATTAACTCGCAATTCTTGCGCATTGCATTGCTGGGTGCGAGTTTGCTTATCTTGATGCAACAGTGTTTGGAAAACTTTAACGGCGTTGAAAATGCAATTGGTAATAGTTAAACTCTTAATTATGAACCGTGTGTATTGATGGGCATTGTTATTAAAGTGCACATGCATAGTTATGTGTATGCATATGTTAATGTGTGTGTGTATATCACAGTTCAATGACTGTTGTGTTTAATACCATAACTGCTTGCAAATCATGGATACTGCACTGATTGCACGGATAGCTGGGTGTGTGTCGCAGTGTGGGTGGTCAAGAGTTGCCACCACCTGAATAATTATGAGATAACTTGAAAAACAATTCCATATTTTGGATAAATGTTTCAATAGTTTCACATTTTTACAAATGTTATGAAATTGATTCTTAAAATAATAAGCTACATCGCTATTCCGCTAAAATGTATTTTAAAATAATATGTTTTACATAAAATAACATGGAATATAATATCAAAAAGTGAGCCTCAATGTATGTATAAGTATGTTAAACATGTATACCATCTTAAATATAAGTTTCCGAAACCATAAATTTTGCATGCAAAAATAAATGTAATTGCAAATATGTGTTTGCAAAGATAATTATGTTTCCGTATAAACAAAGCACTGACAACAATACATTTTTAAACATTTTGTCTGTATATAGAAGAACAATAGTTTGTAATTAAACATATTTCATTTGTATGCAAAACAATAGATTTATACTTTTCTGTATGAATATATCAAAAATATTTTTATGCAGATTGTCCTGCAAATATTTCCAGTTCCAAATTACACGGAAGGAGCAGGGGTGTTTCAGGAATGGTCGTAGGTGTGCCGACCACGTGAATACACTCCGTATAATCATAGAACAATCGCTTGAATCACACTCTCCTCTGTATCTGCTTTTCGTAGACTTCGATCAAGCGTTTGGTTGTGTACACCGTAACCCAATGTTGCCCACCTTGACCAAAAAGGCGATACCGGACAGGATAGTGTCCATGATCCGTGAACTGTACAGAGTTGAAGCGTATAAAGTTATTTTTAATGGGAAGGAAAGCCAACCTTTCGCCAGATCTGCAGGACTTAGATATGGATGTGTCTTGTCCCCCACATTATTTCGTCTACTTATGGACAAGGTAATGAATGCAACAAATGCAGAAGCACCGTTCGGTATTCAGTTGAGAAAGTATGAACATCTACATGATATCGACTACGCCGATGACATACGAAGCCGGTCCCAAAACTAGCCGACCTGTAAAAATATTTTTTTTTCCAAGCAATAGATATTAAAGCCGAGATAGATTCTAACTTGAGGGAGTCTGCTCTTTCGTTTACGACTGCAAAATATTGAGGTGTCCACTAAGGTGGACCTTGAAATGACATTTTTGCGATATTTTTTTTGTAGATGAGGGCTCTATTCCGTGCCTTTTTGAAAAAAAATGACAATGCCGAAAAAAAAAATTTTAAAAAAAAAACATTAGGGGTTGCGCACGAGCCGAGAAAAAGGTCCACTTTGCCAAAATTAGGGGGGAAATTGCCATAGGTCATCAGGGGTCACCCGTAGGGGGGAAGAATATATGGCCGACCCCCATTAACTTTTTACCGCCAACATTTTCCCCCAAGACACCCACCCCTATCTCCTCCCCTTAAGGGGGTCACCATACAAAAATGGAGGTTGCTCAGTATTTTCGAAAAACACCATAGGTCATCAGGGGTCACCCCTAGGGGGGCAAAATATATGACCGACCCCCATTAACTTTTCATCCCCAACATCTTTTCCGAACAAACTTACCCTCTATCTCCACTCCTTGAGGGACTCCCTATACAAAAATACTGAAAATCTATGTATTTACAGTTGCACAATATCGAGATTTTTTTGATTTTTTTTTGATTTTTTTACAGAAATTCCACCAATATTCAAGAGTGGTCATTGTTTGGAAAGTCTTGAAAAATTTGAAATGCACACGTGCTGAATCAGGTACATAGGCACCCTTAGCAGATGCCCCCATTCATCAGTACCTGGCAGTAAAATATTGCAAAATACGTAGTAGTTATAAATATCAGTTCATTCATCGATTGTTGTCATTCAACAAGTGCCGACGACCGCGAAAAGTAAATTGATTTTTCTCCCGTTTTTTAAAAGTTAAGATGACAACACGACTTAGATCGCGCGACGATATTTTTTTGATTGGTTATCCAAGCATGAATATTACGGGGAACAAATTACCGTCGAAGAAGCAAGTGCTAAGAATGCATTTCTTCAACATTCGCAAACGAAACATGTCGAAGAAAAATAGTGCGGTTATAGTCGCGGACGCAGTGATGATTTTTTGGCGCCAAGCAGCTATTCCGACGAAAGCCAGAGGAGATGTTACAAGAAAAATAGCTGCGCTGCACGATGAGTCCACTAGAGAAAAAGAGAATACGTTTTCTGATAGCTTGGATAATCTTTTCGACATCGCACACGCCAACGCCCTTGAGAAAATGACAAATACCGAAGACATTGAGTTTCTGCTAAAGCAAAGAGAAGATGGCCGGCCAGGAACTATGGGAGGTGTGGACGCTACTGATACTCGAACGAGGAAAAGAAAAGCTGAGCGCGAAGAACAAGAAGAGTTGCGATGCAAACGTGCAACGGAATCTAGTAGAGATCGGTTCGCTAAAGGCGGTAAGCTATTTCGCGCTTTGTGTGTTCGTCCAATGTTTATATTCAAATGAAATTCGTTCAATTGCAGTGGTTAAATTTTCAAGCAGTGATTCAAGCGATGATAATGGGAGACAGGACGAAAACTTCCCGGCAGAAGCTGGCCCGTCAAATGTTGGTGAAAGAAGAGTTTACAAACAATGTTTTACTGAACGAGTCCTATCAGCTTTGGACAAGTGCAAAGTGACTGACCGAGACGCGGTCGGCATTATGATAGCGGCGGCAGAAGCATTTGGACGCGATCCTCAACAATACACAATAAACCGTACGTCGCTTCGGAGATGTCGGCGTTCAAATCGAGAGAACATGCTGAGTTATGTGAAAGACAATCCAGAAGTAAGATCGCATAGATTTATTTGCTCTCATTCAGAATTCTTATTCTTCAACGCGTTTCATTCATCTCCAGCTTGTCGCAGCTAAATCCTTCGTAGTCCATTGGGATGGCAAAATGCTTTTGGATTTTGTGGGTACAAAGAAGGTGGACCGTCTACCGGTAATTGTTTCGTACGGAGAAAAAGAACAACTTCTTGGAGTTCCCAAAGTAGAAGATGGGAAAGGAAAAGGCCGGAGAATAGCACATGCCGTTTATCAACTGTTGGCATCTTGGCATATGACACATCGAATACAAGGACTTTCTTTCGACACGACATCAACGAACAGTGGCCCATTCTCCGGAGCCGCAGTTGCTCTTGATCGGCTGTTGGAGAGAGAAATCTTATATTTACCTTGCAGACACCACGTATACGAACTGGTGCTAAGGGAAGTTTTTGAGACAAAAATGGGAAAGACCAGTGCACCACGCGTTCCTTGCTTTGACCGTTTCAAATAGGAATGGGACGCTGTAAAGGTTAAACCATTCCATTCTGGCTTGATAGACGATCAAGTCGTCAGAAAAATTCCTGTGGCAATGCAAGTCGGCATAAAGAAGTTTTGCTTAGATTAATTGAAGGAGAAACACCCTCGCGATGACTACAACGAAATGCTACAACTAATTCTTTTGTTTCTGGGTGAAAAACTTGAGAATTACCATTTCCGACCTCCAGGACCCGTTTGCCATGATCGATGGATGGCAAAAGCCATTTACAGCCTCAAGATGTTTTTGTTTCGGAGAACTTTTCACTTATCTGTATGTGAATTGAATGGTATTCGACACGTTTGTATTTTTGTGGTGCGACTTTACGTCAAGGCATGGTTTGGTTCTTCTCGAGCAGCTGAGGCGCCGAATCAAGATTGGAAGTTTTTGAAGGACATCGTCGAGTACAAGTCCGTTGACCAGGATTTATCATGGGTAATGATAAAGAAATTTATCGGTCACCTATGGTATCTCGCCGATGAGCACATAGCCCTTGCCTTTTTCGATGACAAGGTTTCAAATGAGTTGAAGGCCAAAATGGCCCAAGCATTGCTAGAAAATGAGAATGACGAAGGTGAAGAAGATGAAGAAGACGATAAAGGTGAAGAAGATGAAGAAGACGAAGAAGGTGAAGAAGATGAAGAAGACGAAGAAGGTGAAGAAGATGAAGAAGACGACCCGGTTCCCCCAGCTCCTCGCGTCGTAATCAAAAGCACCAGCGTTAAAAAAATCGAGGTGAAATTCAAAGATGTGAATGAGGAATTCTTGGCTAAAGACTTGAGCAACTTCGTCTCTCATAATACCAAAAATTTATTTGTACGATTTGGAATATCGCAAGATTTCATTCTTGCAAATCCAGCAACCTGGAAATCTCGCGCAGACTATCAAGAAGGTCGTAGAATTGTAAATAACTTGCGCGTTGTGAACGACACTGCCGAAAGAGGAGTAAAAATGATACAAGATTATAATAGAATACTGTGTCAAGGCGAAGAAGAGAAACAGTATTTACTACATGTTATCGATTCTTACCGCAAGAAATACCCATCAGCGAACAAAAATATGTTAATTTGACTATATTATATTAAGAGTGCTTAGTAGTACTACTCAATTACAGCTTCTTTTATTTTTGTATGGGGAGTCCCTCAAGGAGTGGAGATAGAGGGTAAGTTTGTTCGGAAAAGATGTTGGGGATGAAAAGTTAATGGGGGTCGGTCATATATTTTGCCCCCGTAGGGGTGACCCCTGATGACCTATGGTGTTTTTCGAAAATACTGAGCAACCTCCATTTTTGTATGGTGACCCCCCTAAGGGGAGGAGATAGGGGGTGGGTGTCTTGGGGGAAAATGTTGGCGGTAAAAAGTTAATGGGGGTCGGCCATACATTCTTCCCCCCTACGGGTGACCCCTGATGACCTATGGCAATTTCCCCCCTAATTTTGGCAAAGTGGACCTTTTTCTCGGCTCGTGCGCAACCCCTAATGTTTTTTTTTTTAATTTTTTTTTTCGGCATTGTCATTTTTTTCATATCGACACAAGGTCCACCCTAGTGTCCACGTCAGACACGGTTAAGAATATCCACAAAATGGTATTGAATGATCGTCGGCTGAAGAAACGTTAGCTAGCATTTTCAAAAGTATATTGACAGCTGAATCATATATTGAAGTGCTGAAAATCATATAAAACAGCGTCGTGAAGATGCTTCAGTTGAGTGTTTGGCGGTGTTTCGCCGCAATAAAGACGAATTTTGCGCCGATTTATAACCATGGATGAGACATGAGTCCACCACTTAACCCCTGAGACAAAGAAAGAGTCAAAGAAGTGGACTGGATTGGGAGAATCGTGGCCAAAGGAGGCGAAGACGGTTCCATCTGCAGGCAAGGTCATGGCGTGAGTTGTTTGGAACGCGCATGGATGCGTAATAATCGACATATATATAAAGGGTGTCTCAGTAAGACTGCGCTTTTTCATTTTAAAATAAAAACGCGTATTTTTTCAGATAGTTATGATTTTTTTACTACATTGTAAAGAAGACATGTTCCGATTAAATATGGAATAGAGTATCCGTCAAATGACCTCCACGGCTCTGATGACAGGCCATTACTCTCTGTCACACCGATAACGCATTCGATTTCGGATTTGAGCTCCGAAATTGTTTTTGCTTTATTCGAATAAACCCGAGATTTCACAAAACTCCAACGAAAGAATTTGAACGGCGTTAAATCGTATGATCTTGGTGGCCAGTTGATATCAGCATTTGTTGAGATAATTTGTTCTGGAAATCGTTGTTGCATTTAATCGACTGTTTCATGTGCGGTGTGGCAGGTGGCGCCGTCTTGCTGAAACCACATGTCATACAGATACATGCCGTCCAGTTGAGGTCACAAGAACTTCGTTATCATGTTCCTCTATCGGATGCCGTTCAAAGTCACTGCAATTTCGGCCTCATCTTCAAAAAAGTAAGGCCCAATCACGCCGCCTGACTAAAATTCGCACCAGAATGGTGCTTGTGGTGGGTAAATTTATTTCTCATGGATTGCATGAGGATTTTCTGAGCCCCAAATTCAACAATTTTGTGTATTTACGAAGCCATTCAGATGGAAATGCGCTTTATGATGGAAATGCGCTTTATCGGAGATGACTTTTATTTTGGGAAATTGACATTGACTTCACTTTGGCCAATTACCCATTGAACGAATTGCCGGCGATTTCCATGGTCTGCTGGTTTGAGCTCCCGAGTAAGATAAATTTTGTACGCATGATTTTGGAGGTCTCTTGTTAATATTCGCTGCATAATACTTCGTGAAATTTTAAGCTTTTGAGAACCATACCAAATTAATGTTTTCGGGGTTTCGGCGACACTCTCGTTTACAGCAACAATGTTTTCAAGAGACCGACCAGTACGTTGGCGCAGAGAAGTCTTACTGTCCATAACCGTACCAGTTTCTTCAAATTTTTTGACCACTCTTCGAATGGTTGACACATTCACTTTCTCGACTGAAAATCGACGACTTCGAAGTCTGCGATCGGTTCGTAACGCGCTCCATTTTTAATAATCGGAATAAATAAAGGGGTTTTCAACAGAGACGCTACAAAAGTAAATCGATAGGGACATCAAACGACGCCATATTTTTTCCCGCTCTTTTGACATTTCTCTTCAGTAAGGTTTGCCATTTCATCATGGAAAGATATACGAGCCAACAACGAGTCCAAATTATTAAAATTTACTACCGAAATTTGGAGTCAGTGGCCTCAACTTTAAGAGGCCTCAACAATAAGCGATGAGGCTCATTTCTGGCTGAATGGCTTCGTCAATAAGCAAAATATGCGTTACTGGTCAGACAGCAATCCACACGTAATCCATGTGTCATCATTGCATCCCGAAAAAATTACGGTTTGGTGCGGTTTATGGGCCGGTGGCGTCATTGGGCCGTACTGCTTCCGTGATGATCAAGACCGGCACATTACTGTGAATGCGAATCACTACCGTTCAACGATAACCGAATAGTTTTGGCCCCAATTGGATAATATGGACTTGGAGGACATGTGGTTCCAACAGGACGGCGCCACAAGCCACACAGCGAATGCCACAATCAATTTATTGGAAACCAAGTTTGGTGAATGTGTTATCTCACGAAATATCTCAGTAGATTGGCCACCTCGGTCGTGCGATTTGACGCCGTTAGATTATTTCCTGTGGGGCTACGTCAAGTCTATGGTATATGCCAACAAGCCAGCGACGATTGATGAACTACGTACGAATATCGAACCTGAAATTGCAGCAGTATCGGCCAATTTATGCTTGAAAACCGTCGAAAATTGGGTTCAGCGTCTGGACTTCTGCAAGCGTGGCCGTGGTGGCCATGCCAAAGAAATCGAGTTCCAGACATAATGGCATCGAACGTACTTCCACAGGAATAAAGAATTTCATTGTTATCTAAAACCGGTTTTGTGTTATTTAAAAAAAACTTTTGTAGAGCTATTATTGAAAAACCCGTTATATGTGACAAGTGCCATATATCAGAGTTGGCACTTGCACAAACAAGATGATGTCACTAAATTTAAAAAGTGCAATCGTACTGAGACACCCTTTTTATTCAAGATTACATATAACTCTATAGACTAGGGAAGGACAATTAATTGATTATTCAGGCAACTTGACTAATAGACACCGTATGTAATTGAATAATTCATTAATCATAAGTATATGTTGATCAAAATGTAAGTAGTTCAACCAAAATTCCCCTCGTTGTCTGAAATGTATATTAGCTTAAACATGAATACACAATCAAGTGTTTATCGGTCTTTAACTGAAAGCCAAATTTGTGCCAAGTTCCTTTAAAATTATAGTAGAGGATCAGAGAAAATTGTTTTTTTTTCTTTGGTGATTCGCCTTGGAATTGTCGCTCATATTTATTAGTTTATTTTGATATTTCCCCACAATCATATACATACGCAAATGTAATGGCCTACAATGTCTGTAGGGGTATTAATTTGAGAAAATAATGGCAAAGAGTTGGCAACATTGTTTAGGGTCGTCTTTGTATTGATAACCACTCACACACTCACAATCTCCCATCCGTATACCACACAAAGAGCGAAGACGATGAATTTAATAAGCCTTTTGTGTCACTTCTGACATGTTAAAATACAAAAGAACCGCTATCAGCCACCCAGCCTATTGTATTAATAATGTTGTTGTTGTTATTGCTGTCGCAGTACTTGTTGTTGTTATTGTTTTTCCCCGTGCTGCTACTAGTTTCATTTAAAATAATGCTGCTTGTGCATTTCATGTTGCATGTTGCATGTTCATATCGTTGCTGCTGACACTGCTGCTATGGCTTCCATATTCTGCTTAAAAAGTCATTTTAAAATTAAGTTTGTCGTCACATTGGAATGGCAGCGTAAGTAGCCAACGTCTGTCTGACGAGAATGCGTAACTGACAGCTAACTACATATTATCACACTCTTTGGTTTGTTGCCCCCTAAAACCCCTTTTTCTATTAATTTCTACCATTAATTTCGAATTCTAAACACGACAAAGTCGACAGAACTTTTCTGTACTAAATATTGTATGACACTCGTATCGTTGGTGTTGAGTTGGTGAAATGCTTGAATACTCGTAAAATGAACCACCAACAATAGGATATATAAGAGGGTCAAACAAATATTCTATGCATTCGTTGTATTTAATAATAATAATAAATCATTACATTTGTATTTTATACAAGTAAATATTTACAAGGTACAGTGGTAAAGATGTTTGTTAAAAAAATTTGGTTTCTATTTGTATTCGAATGAATGGATGGGGTAGGT
The DNA here is from genome assembly GCA_963931995.1 of Phaonia tiefii. Lineage (NCBI taxonomy): Eukaryota > Metazoa > Arthropoda > Insecta > Diptera > Muscidae > Phaonia > Phaonia tiefii. The sequence goes on from OZ008367.1 coordinate 34,381,648, forward strand.
AGTATGTAGTTGTTAAATATGGCATATGAACCTCCCGTTATTTCGAAGTAGATGAAAACTTTGGACATTTATGAAGTGGTACGGTATTAGTAAAATTTTAGAAATTTACGAAATGGGTTGAAACAAGGCTTGAAAAAAATTGGGATATATTGAAAATTTTCTTCCAAAGTTCTGAGGTCCACAGATGAGCACTGTTACCGAAAAGTAATTTTTTGCGATGATGTGGCGGCGCCATAACGCCGTTAAAGTCGCCCACTTCAACTGTCATCGCAACACCAGATGACCGCGACCCGACATGCTCACCACACCCTCATTAATTACACCATGAGAAATTGTGGTATTCATGGTTGTCCGCCGCAGGCGTCATCGTGCAACGCCATTTTTGATGCGGTCTATTCTTTTTCATCTGCAAACCAGCGAACATCGTTCGAGTTCAACTGTGGGAAATTTTATTAGCCTGTACGCAGCAATTGCCCAAGTGAGTAAACCACCAAAGTACAATTCCGTAAGGCAGGAATCCGCCGGCGAAGAAAAACAACCCCGAAATCGAGGCAGCCAGCACTTTGGTAAGTTGTGAAATTGGAGTGTCGATGGTGTCTCATGCTTTTGTTTTTCTACCAACAGCCAGCTACGCTGCGTCTTTATAGCCGACTTTGACGGTTAGAATCCTTACCATTAGCCAGACGCAACCGCCGGCCAAGCGCCCGGTAAAACTTCTTGCCTCGGTGGGCCCAATTTTTGCGCGACTCAAGCCGAGAGCCCCCTAGGCTTCCTTCCACTTCCAAAGGCAGGCCATTTTGAGCCTGTACCCCGCAGTCACCGCCGGAAGTGGAGCACCAGCGGGCGCTCAACGCCTTTGCCACCGGTCAAGCGCCTTAAAATCTGCGCAATAATAAATTGTGCCAGTAAAATCTGTGCATTTAAAAAAATCTACGCCGTAGTATTTGCACCCCATAAAAACGGCGCCATTCAATTGTGCCCTAAAAAGTTGCGCCGCGCCATATCAGCCCCATTACCCATTTTTTGGGCACCACAGACCATCTGCGCCATACAATTGCTCCTTAAAATTTGCGCAATATTAAAATCTGCGCCGTAAAATTTGCACCCAGTTAAAATCTGCGCCTTAACATCTGCGCCATGAAACCTGTGCCGGTAAAATCTGCGCAAGGAAATATAAATCAGTGCAAGAAAATTAGTGATTAAAAACAGTGCCAGTAGTGGGACAATAAAGAGAGGGACAATAAAGCAAAAATCCGTGTCCGTTCTGTCCGTCCGGAGGAGTCCAGCAAGACAGGGGCATAATACCAAGAACCCAGTGCCCGTTCTGTCCATCGTCAACCTCACCAGCCACAGCCATCTTCTATCACCATTTCGCAATAGCTCAACATCATACTCATCAGCCACAGCATATATAAACCAGTCATCACCTCACCCCATAGTCAGTCAGTAAGATACCCACATTTCGTCCCTGCTGAGTGAAGGTAAGTCCGTGCGTTTTATTACTTTTTACTCCCTAGTGGCCAGGTTTAGAGTTAGGTTGTATCTAATTTTCAGGCAAAATGACCTGCAGACCCTGACTGTGACGGAATATATATATTTTTTTTTTCTTTTGATTTATTATGTTTTTGAATATCTATATTTTCACCCATGCGAATTGCCTCTGGGTATATACACAGTTTCGTGCGCGGTAAACTAGGTCGGCCTAGTAGTGTTCGTTTGTAGATTCATAGACCATCGGGGTCTAAATAAGTTAGGCGTCGCGGCATAAGTGCTCGGGAACCATAGTCGTTACGATTTGAACCTTCGGGAATTATCGCGTTCGGTGTAATTCTGGACAGTGTCACTAGGGCATATGCCAGTATTATTTGACGTACCCCTTGGGTTTTAAGTTTGTCGCTCTATAGAGGATTAAGATTAATTTTGAATGTTATTAATTGGAGTTTGATTGCCAATATTAAGATTTCAAAAGTTAAAATAATATGATTATGTTGTTTAGCCTTTTGGGGCTCATTGTTTTGCTCCACGGAGTTATTGTATACGCTGAGAGAGCACTTTGCCCCTGTGGCACCCCTTTATTTTGAATTCGTGTGTAAGATTAATTATAATATAATTTTAAGATCATAAATAAATTGTTAATGAGAATTGAATTCTTGTTCGTTTTCGCAATGGCTAATTAAGCCAAATTTTATGGTAAGGTAGAGGGTATGTTAGGGTAATTGGTGAGTGATACATTTGGTTTTAGGGACACTGCAGACGCAGCAGTGTCATGGTGAAACCTGTAGGTGCTTCCAAAGGGAGGGTTCAAGCTGGCATTAACACCAGTCAGCTATATTTACGCGTTGTGGGAGTAGTCCCTTAAAACTTCTCTAGAACAGAACTACTTTTGGTACATATTCGGTTTTCGGTTTGTTCGTTTTGTTTGTCTCTACTAACGATGATTATCTTTGGGCTCCTTTTATTTAATTTTTTGTCGCGAGAATTTTTGAGTAAGCCTCAGTATGTATTTATTGTTCTGTGGCAGACTGTTGATGTGCTTAGGAAGTGGAAAGATCCCCCCGTTCGGCGAGTTACCAGCCCGGCTTAAACGCATGGCATACTAAGCGCCCCACTAGTCCAGCACCTAAACTCTTTGATCAACTTAGTCCAATTGCAGTATGTGCCCATATGACAATGAAGCTCATTTTCACCTCAGGGGCACGTTAACAACCAACATTTTCCCAGTTGGGGCTCGGAAAATCCACACTTCGCACAGTGCTACCAAATCAATTTTTTTGGTAACTTTTGATCGAGTCAAGATATCGTGCTGAAATTTCATGTGCTTGGTGCGGAGGTATCTCCCCGATGATGATTTATTAAATTTTGGATCCTTAGTGGGTATGAGGGCTACTGGTCAAAGTACTGGTCAAAAAAGTACGGTACGGAAGCAGAGTGCCTATAATCAACAAGATGATATGTATCGTAGATATTATGTATGTAGGTTCTGTGAAAGCGATAGAAGGCAGTATACACCTACAGCTGACTTTACTGTGACTTTTGTCTTCTAGCCTTTTATGATCCTCTCAATGGTTGAACATCGTAACCATTAATCAATTGTTCTCAAAGAAAATAAAAAAACCTGATTTTATAAGTATAAAATAAAAAATACTATGAAAATTATGCTGGATGAATTTATAATTTTATTTCATGTGCGGCAGACATTTCAAAAAATTTTTATATTCCCAAAATCATCATCTGCTTCAGATAATAGTCCCGTTATTTAAGCGACAAGTTTATTTATAGACTGCTACAAGTCTTTCTCTATATCAAGAGAGAGAGTGTTAGGAGAACGTGGATCACATCATCGTTATTCGCCCAGTAGTTTAATGGCAGGTCATCTAGATTTTCAGGGTCTTTAATAGTTGGTATGTTTCTTCTTGATTTATACACTTTGGTTAGTCTTCATCTGAGCTTCTTCCACACCTTCTGGCACTACATCAGTGGTCACCGTCCATAGCCCCCAGGGGCCGAACACGATCGGCTTTTTACACGTACACAACACGAACGTCAATAAAAAGCATATCAAAGAGCGTATGAGAGAAGAAAATTTCATTCAGTAGCACATTAGCTTTCAACGAAGAATGGTCATGCCGCTTTGTTCTGGATTCAGTACAAATACACCAATACATTCACATTTGATTAGTGTTCTCTTTTTGGTGACCATTGCACTACATCAACGCCGAGAGGAGCTTCTTCTCTTGTTTTCTTCATACTGGGCATCACACTTACATGCCAATGCTTAAAAATCTCTGGGTGTTTGCTGAAAAAAATATAATATTTTGGAAAACTTGTCAATTATTTCGTTTGAAAAATTACTTACCTTTTCTCTAGCCATAGTAATTTTCAAAACGTCGTGGAAATATAAGAAATGGAATGACACAAAGTTTATATCTTTCACAAAACAGACTCTAACTTGGTAGCATTTTTTATCGGGGTTAATATATATTTTTTATAACTAGACTTGACATCGATTTTAAATACACTGTTAGATAAATTTATTCTGTACTTCCTCTTTCGTAAGCATCCTGTTGTAATCATTCCCAAATTGTACACCACGTTCATCAGCGTCGTTAACAACGCGTCATTCGATCACGACAAACATTGAGAGCATCTTGATAATCTTATTTCGTTTCCCAAATAAATGGATCATGCTTCAAGAAGTCAGTGGTCAATCCGAAGGCATCGACGAAATTTTTGGTTTTGTATGTCACGAAATCGCTCAAATTATTGTACAGCAATAGCTTTGGGTCGGAGACTTTTCGATCATCATCAAATTTTACGATTGGTTCTATTGATTGCAGGCGTGTGAAACATCCGTATCGAAAAACCCTAAAGCCATTGTTTCCGGTGCCAAATAACACAAATGACTTTTCCATTTATGTAAAACCGCTTCAGACACATCTGAGTTGGTTTCTGCATATTCGATGGAGTCCTTCAAAAAATGTATATATTGATTTAGGGCTCGTATGGCATTTGTACATGTAAACCACGCTTTGAGAAAACTAAAGCCGCACGAGAAAAATACATGTATTGCATAGTCCATTCAATTCTCGTTGTGTCAAAGTGAACTGCTCCCGAAAGAGGTATATTGTCAAGGTGTACATACCTTTTCCCATGAAGCTTGTGTGGGATGTTGGACCAGGTCTACGAAAGCTTCCGCCGACTTTACCAAGGATCGTTATTGTTAATTGTGGTAGTTCCTTGTAATCCGCGCGGATTTGTGTGTGATGTAGCTGTTGGTTGCAGAATTGCTTACTGGCTTCGCAGTCCGCTTTTAAACGATTTGTGGTCGAGATTTTTCCAAGTGGCAGCAAAACGATTGAAAATAGGCACTTCACGCCCACTTGTTACGGAATGTTTGACTTCAAAGCCGTGTTTCAATACGATTTCCAACATGTGATAGCTATATGCGAACTTGATTAATTTCTGATCGAGTTTGTGCTACAACAAAAAGGAAAATGCATGCGCCAGTGTTTTGGCCTGTATTTGATGAAGTGGTATCGAAACCCATGGTGGAAACTTAATTAAAAATATCCCATTTGATGAGTGCATCATGAACGACCTTGGCCATATTTTCTCCTGTGCCAGCAGAGACTTTGGGAGCGCCCAAAAATTTAGATGTCCCTTCATAACTGGCGAGAATTGCGATTTGATCAATTTTGTTTTTGCCGAACAGGTCCGGCAACGGTTTTCCGTCCCAGTGAATAACCTATGAATGTACGCTGTTGATCTAAATATTACAAACAAAATAGAAATCGGTGAGGAATAACATTATTCGTATAACTACGAATTAAATATAAGTTTACAACTAAACTAAATTACTGTTCCACTGAATTCTGTTTGAGCCTCCTCCGTTTCTCGCTTACGATATTCTTTTAGTAGCTCATAGATCGTAGATCGATTGATCACAAGCTCACCATCAAAGGTCAGAGTCATCACAGCATTATTCACGACAGTTATTACATTATCTGCGCATGCTGTCAAAATATGGACAGGATCTGAAATGCTAACTTTGGCCTTATCAATTACTACAGCAAGACGGGGCGAGATCCAATGTTGTCGTCCTCTTGAACGTTTGGTGTGATCATCGTCATCATCGGTATGCAATTCGCATGCCGCATCCGTATCCGTAATGATATCATCGAATTCATATTCGTCTTCACTTCCAATTTTAACTGTATCGAGTACTGCAAAATGCAAAAAAAAAGGAATTAAAACAGTTCAATAATTTCACTTACAAGATTGATTCTTAAGTTCTGAATATTTTCTCTTCCGCGATTCTTCTTTTTGCTTTCGTTGTTCTGATCGCTGTTCTCGTCCGTATAACTTTTTGTCAACGGCTACCATGCACCCTGGTCTTCCTTTCTGTCTTTGCATCAAAAAAACTTCCTGTGTTTTTGTTAGACTGTCCAAAACTGAAACCAAAAACCGGGGAAACCGGTTAACCTGATTTTGCTATTAAACGTGTGCCGGTTTTTTAAAACACGCAATTTTCGAACAAACCGGAAGCCGGTTATTTGAAGTCGGTTACCCGTTAATCGGATTTTACTTAATTAACACAGTGCAACACGAAAAAAAATAGCCATATACGGACACCACTACTTGATAAAAGAATAAAAAAAAGACCCGTGTCTCCCAATTTTTCCCAAAGTCATGCACTTTTTTTTTTATGGGCCGCCAAAGATTTGGGGCCTTGGTATCATTTTCGTAAAAATGTGATCATTTTCTCAGGCTCATATCTTGCAAACCGTTCAGAATTTCGATTTACTCTCTGAGGCAAAGTTGTAGCTCTTGTCATAAAGAACTAAAATTGCGAACATATAAAAAACTTCACCTTCCAGATCAAAATCGCAAAAATCTTAAAAAAATTCGATTTTTTTTACCTTTTTTCCCGTGTTCAGGTCCATAGGTAGCACACCGTTTAAAATTCAAGGAAACAATCAACTACAAAAATTTACCTAAGATCTCAAGAAACAAATTTCTTGAACATATAAACTTCCTACAGATGATTCCTAACACTGTTTAGGTAGCACGCAAAAGTGAAAAATTTGCCGAAAATTTTTTAATTTAATTTTTTTACCTTTTTCTCCTGTTCAGGTCCATAGGCAGCAAAAAATGAAATATGCCTGGCCAGAACCATGTGTTTGTCCAAGGGTTAACACCGTTTAGGTAGCGCTTAGGTATCACGCGATCATGCACCGACAGCAGCAGCACAGGCAATGCAGTATGCTCAGCACACGCAACAAGGGACGCAGCACACAATATAAAAGCGACACGACGCTCACATCGAGGCATTACACAGCGCGACGTCAATGAGACCTCAGCGGTGAAAGTTATAAAGTGAAAGTGAAATTAAAATAAGTGAAAGTGCTACAGTATAATTCGCACACAACATTGGCAACTGACAATTTCAATATGCAGTGTGAAAATATGGATTTATTTTGCTACGTTTGCGGTCATCAAACCAGAAAAAAAACATCTACAAGATTTCAGAAGGAAAATAATCTTTTAACTAGTGACTTCAAAAGAGCATATACATTGTTTTTCGACGAAGTGGACTTGACCGGTGAAAATTACACACCTAATACAGTGTATCGCCAATGTTATAACAATCTCATGGCATGGTTGAGTGGAGGCAGAGGTACTATGAAGTATTGTAAGCCGGTAAACTGGATTAATCGCCCAGGTGATCATGATGCAACCAGTTGCTATGCATGCGTAAATTACACATGTCGTCTAAATCGACATTCTGAGAAGAACAAAATTTATAAAGCAACTGCAACAGCCACACTACCAGTGGCCGCCAACTCCAGATCGTACTACAGAATTTACAGCAATGAGTACAGCAAGTGGTGTTACTTATGAAGATCCATTTGATACCGATTATGAGCCCCAACAGGGAAGAGATGGACCACAACTAATAACACAAATGGAAATGAATTTCATTGTGGCCATATTGGGATTATCGCAGCGACTTGGAATATTTTTGACAGCTTTTTTAAAGCAAAGAAAACTTACACATGCTAATGTTAACTCTACGGCGTACCGCAAACGACAAGCTGAATTTCAGATGCTCTACACTCTAAATGATGACAATTCGTTCGCTTACTGCAACGATATAAAAGCTTTGGTGGTAAAAATGGAAATGAACTACATCGCTAGTGAGTGGAGATTATTTATTGATGGTTCTGTTTCAAGCTTGAAAGCAGTGTTGTTGCATGTGTCGAACCGAAAACCTTCCATTCCGCTAGCAATGGGTATCAACATGAAAGAAAGCTATGAAACATTGAAAGATATAATGGAAAAAATCAAATATTACGAAAATAAATGGAAGATTTGCTGTGATTTGAAGGTCATCAACATTTTGCAAGGGATCATCGATAAGGGCGGCTTCCCAAAATTCTTTTGTTTTCTTTGTAATTGGGATTCACGCTCACCTCTGAATCAATTCCAATGTAACTCGTGGAGGCCAAGAGGAAGTGTGGACGAACAAATACAACAACATAGACTGAAGAATGCACCTTTAATTGACAATACTCAAGACATCTTGCTGCCACCGCTCCACATAAAATTGGGAATTGTTAAAAAATTCATCGAAGTGGCCGTTGTAAATTGTCCAAACGCATTCGACTATTTGAAAAGCGTTTTCCCAAAGCGTAGCGATGACAAAATTAAAAAAGGTATTGTAGTAAATTCAAAACGAATTTTTGTTCACCTAATTGTACTATTTACACTATGTTAATGTTTTCTTTTCTGTCTTTATTTTTTGTTTTCATTTAACAGGCGTACTTAATGGCCCTGACATTAGAAAGCTATTCAAGAGCAACTTTGATTCATCGCTTGATGAAAATCATTCAATGGCATGGATTTACCTTCAGCGTGTATGCACCAGAGTCTTGGGAGGGGATCGAGACGCGGAACCGGAAGCAAGAGAATGGGTGAAACAAATGCTGCATTATTTTGAGATAATCGGCGCATCGATGACATTAAAGCTGCATTTTCTTCATTTTCATTTTGACGATTTTATCAAACAACTCCCTACCGAATCCAATAAGCAAGGAGAACGGTTTCACCAAACCACAATGCCCATGGAAAAACGGTACAAAGGCAAAAACCTCGACGCATTGCTTGCAGAGGTATGTTGGTGGAGTCACAAGATCACCCTGTATGATGTTAATGAAGTATTTGAAGAAGAAAGACCTGATGATGGAGGGCAGTCTGGAAGCAACGTGCCTGTGGACACCATAATTGCTGAATCAGACTCAGATTCGGACGACGATTTGGATCCACAACTTAAGAGAGTGCGATTTGCAAGTCCAGGGCCATCAACATTATAAACATAATATGAATACTTTTTTTTAATATTTTTGTAATAGATAGCATAGTATCTCAATGTTGAAGTAAATAAAAAACAAATGAAATTACAAAACGGTGTTAAGAATAAATCCCAGGAAGTTTATATGTTCTAGAAATTTGTTTATTAAGATCTTAGGTAAATTTTTGTAGTTGATTGTTTCCTTGAATTTTGAACGGTTTGCTACCTATGGACCTGAACACGGGAAAAAAGGTAAAAAAAAAATCTAATTTTTTTAAGTTTTTTGCGATTTTGATCTGGAAGGTGAAGTTTTTTTGATTTTATATGTTCGCAATACTTTATGACAAGAGCTACAACTTTGCATCAGAGAGTAAATCGAAATTCTGAACGGTTTGCAAGATATGAGCCTGAGAAAATGATCACATTTTTACGAAAATGATACCGAGGCCCCAAATCTTTGGCGGCCCATAAAAAAAAGTGCATGACTTTGGGAAAAATTGGGAAACACGGGTCTTTTTTTTTTAGTCTTTTATCACGTAGTAGTGTCCGTATATGGTTATTTTGTCATGACTTAAAAAATTACACACAGTGTAATAATAAAGGATAATAATGATATTTATTATTACTTACAAAATATGACTTTCGCATTTTCGTGAAATTTTGGAATTAAGAAACTTGATTTCTGTTTTGAAATATGATCTAAATGACATATCCAAACAATTTTATTTTTCAAAATGATTTTATGGCTGTAAGTAGAATTAATTAAAATTTAAATAAGAATTAATTAAGCTTTTAAAACATTTTTTTTTCAAAATTAAAATTATTTGATAGCTAAATGTTTTAAACTTAATAAGATTTTCATACATGAAAATTCTTTTCAAATTTGAATATGATTTAAAATCAGTTTAATGCAAATTTGAATAAAACTTTTAAATTTTATATTAAACAGACACTCCAGGTTGGAATACTCACTTATTTAAAGGCACTAAAAATTCCATATTCAGTAGCCTGTATCTTTTGAAATTTGTAACCGATTGCAGCCCAGCGGCGGAATTTGCGAGGCCTTCCACGAATAAGGCATGCTGAATCATTCTTTGGTAATGCCTACTTTAATAATGCCTGCGAAATGCATGATTTTATAAGCCTTCCACAGGCCTTCCTGTTAAAAGAATGCCAAAAGATGCTGTTGTTCATGAAACCCTGTCTTTCCACATGTTCGCAATTCGACGTTGCAAAATCATAACATCCGATAGCCCAGTAGATAAAGCGTCCGATTGTAAGTTCTAAGGCCGTGTGTTTGATTCCTGTGGCTGCAGAATTTAAAAAAATCATTTATAAGAATTACAATTGGTTAAAGTATAAATCTGAAATATGAAACTATTTCCACATATATTTTTTTATTTTTACGTAAGTCCTTCTAAAACCACTCCTTTTGCAGGCCTTCATAAGGCCTTCTAGTAGAGAGCGATGGAAGTCCTTGCCTCCCAATGTCACGCAATGTTAAAAAGAAAGAAGGAGGTAAGGTGTAGGGAAGGCCTGCCGTATATTAAAGAAGGCCTGTTTGGTCATGATTTCAGGCCTTCCACGTTATGACTTCCGCGTTGGGAGAATTTTAAAATTGGAATGGTAAATGGAGACATCTTGAGATATAGACAAAATCATGACAATAGTGGTTTCTTAACTAAAGAACTTTTTTTGACCAATTTATAAAAAAACGTCCAAAAATGTGCTATTTTTTTTTGGTTCACTTGAATAAAGGAACTTCAACTAATTTTAATGAAAAACTGTTTTTGTTGTCTTTTTAATTTATTTTACTTTATTTAAGAACTACTAGTAATGGGTACAACCCCCTTTGTTTTTAAGAACTTCAAATATACGGGATTTCATAGAGAGATAGAGAGAATTTATGTAATCCAACGAAATTTGATTCCAAGCATCCATAATTGCCTGAATTAGTGACTGCTTGTCATCAAATTGTCTACCTCCTTCATAGATCTTACGAGATAACTAACCCCAGACATTTTCGATAATGTTTAGATCTGGCGAATAGGGTGGCCAGTCAAGAATATTAACAGTTTGGCTTGCAATGAACTCCCTTGCTACACTGGCGTTGTGTATAGGGGCATTATCCTGTTGCAATATCCAAGATATGGGACCAAATAGTTCACTGAACTTCGGATAAGCCGATTCCAAAAGCGTTTTATAGCTTGCACCAGTAATTTTTGCACTTTGAAATTCAAGATCGATGGTGCCATAGTACGTAATAGCACCCCACAACCATAACGCCGCCCTCTCGGCTGTGATGTCGGTTCAAAAAACGCTTTTCTTTACGCAGATCATGGAAATAATAGTTGTAGCCATCACGTCCTTCCAAATTAAACTTCTTCTCATCCGTAAATACAATGGTTCTCCAGTCATTTACATGACCTCTTGGCTGCACATCCCATACCATGTAGTCTCTTGCGGAATGAAGCCGCTTTTCCGTACGAGGAGCATTAAGTGGCGGCTTTTTTTGTTATTTCACGTACTGAAGGTACTTACAGCTCTTAATTACTCTGCGTACTGATGACTTGCTAGCTTCCACTCCAGCGTGAGCTCTTATTTTTGACAAGGATAAGGAAGAAATAGAAGCAATTCTGATGATTTTTTTTCTCATACGTCGATGAAGACAATGAAAACCCTTCCTTTACAAATTTTTTCCATACCCCTCGGGGTCCTTGATGTAATTTTCGACAACTGTTGGGCTCCGTTCAATTTTTTAGCTATTACGCGGTTAGAATATCCTTCAGAACGGTAATCATCGATTTTAGTCTTCTCCGTTAGATTTAAAATTTTTTGTTTTGCCATTTTGACTCGTAAAATGATTAAGATGTAATAAATTGTAATAAATAAACGCTCCCTACAAAAAACCATCGCTTACTTTAAAAATATTTTTATTGTGTTGTTCGACCTTTTCTTTATCAATAAATAAACAATATTCTTCGAGCTTGAGGTCAGATTTGCTGTTGTTGTATTTATTTTCCTCGATATTTCGCTACTCCATTGTGTAGCATCATCAGGAGATATATACAATATTTAACATTTGTTAATTGTTATTGAATTGTTAAATATTATTTATATCTCCTGATGATGCTACACAATGGAGTAGCGAAATATCGAGGAAAATAATTACAACAACAGCAAATCTGACCTCAAGCTCGAAGAATATTGATTATTTACTTTAAAAATAATAATAAAATAATAAAGTGCCTTTATTCAAGTGAACCAAAAAAATAGCACAGTTCTGGACTTTTTTATAAATTGCTGAAACAAAGTCCACTATTGTAATGATTTTTTTATACCTCAAGATGTCTAGCTTCCATTTCCATTTTAAAATTCTTCAAGCGGTTACAAATTGCAAAGGACACAGGCTGCTGAATATGGAATTTTTAGTGCCTTTAAATAAGTGAACATTTTTTAAAATACGATGATTTATTCGACCTTTCGCATTATATTTAAAAGAAAAATGTTCGAGACCTAACTATTTTAAATTATTTTACTCTTCCATATTTCGCTACCCATTAAAAATTGCATTTTAATTCGTTATTATGATTTTTATTTAATTGTTAATTAATAGTTCTTTGTGTTTATCTTACCGACGATGCTACCCAATGGTTAGCGAAATATTGAAGAAGAATAAAATAATAATTGTAAATATGTATACAGTTTTTATTTAAAATTAAAACGTAATTAATTAAATACAGTTGTGAAATTTTGAGCATAAGTATATGAAATGGTCGTTAAACAAATGTATTGATAAATCTGCATGCGTAATTTAACTTGAAGTAAAAAACTGAAGAACGGAAAAACTGAAGAATGGCAAAATTAATAACCGAAAACAGATTTATTGAAAAATTGATTTTTCGAACAAACCGAAACCCGGTTTCTTGAAAATTTATTTTTCGAACAAACCGAAACCCGGTTTCTAAAAATTTCCGGTTTTTTGGTCACCCTACTTCTCGTATACACATCTCATTCAGGGCGTTTGTACTAGCGATATCGAACTGATCGTCCATTGTTTCCTCGAAAATATTCACGTTCGATTTTGATGTATCCGGTCTGCGGTTTGCACTTTGTTTGTGGACATTTCTCCAGTCATCGTCCAATTTTAGCAATTTATCTTGACATTTGTATTTATCACGTATTGGTATCTAGTGTGTTGCCAAAAAAATATAGCTGCACACACTGCATATTGTAAAAAAAAACTTGCAGTACCTGACTGTTTGACGGCATTTTACTTGCCCAATTGATTCCACGGATCGCAATGTATCATTGGATCAAGTAACCAACATGAATGTAGTCGATGGTAACTCCGAAGCTGATGTAGATGGTAAATCCGGCATCGGAACAACAATTTATATTTAATTACCCAGATATGGATAACGTCCTACATATAGGATGGCAAGAATATGACTACAATTTCATACATTGATGTTGTCATACTTCAAGCAGATTAATAATTTGTTCTTTGAAGCAGACGTTACTTTTTAGGTGTTGTCATGGTACAAGTATTAGATGTAAAAGTACTAGGTAATGTTGTTGTTGTATCCAAAAAAGTAACGAGACACAGTTACAACAAAAATCAAAGAAAGAAAGAGAATGTGCAAAAGTTGATAACACAGTGCAACACGAAAAAATATAACCATATACGGACATCACTACGTGATAAAAGACAACAAAAAAAAGACCCCTGTCTCCCAGTTTTGCCCAAAGTCCTCCAGGTTTTTTTTTTATGGGCCCCAAAGAAGTGGGGCCTCGGTGTCATTTTTGCAAAAAAGTGATCGTTTTCTCAAGCTCATATCTTGCAAACCGTTCAGAATTTTGATTTACTCTCTGAGGCAAAGTTTTAGCTCTTGTCATAAAGAATACAAATTTTAAACATACAAAATCAAAAAAACTTCATCTTCAAAGTCAAAATCGCAAAAAACTTTAAAAAATTAAATTTTTTTTTTACCTTTTTTCCCCTCTTCAGGTCCATAGGTAGCAAACCGTTCAAAATTTAAGGAGACAATCAACTACAAGAATGATCCTAAGATCTCAATAAACAACTTTCTAGAACATATGAACTGATTATTAACACCGTTTAGGTAGCCCTTAGATAGCCGCAAAAGTGAAAAATTTCCCGAAAATTTTTTAATTTCATTTGTTTTTTCTTTACTTCAATATTGAGATACTATAAAGCCTTCTCCCGTAAGTGAGAAGGCATGTTGCAGGTTTCATTGTTATACTATTACTGATTTTATTAATCTTAGTCCTTAGGTGGTATGGGTAATTTACGCAAGCATAGCAACTGGTTTCATCATGATCACCTGGGAGATTAATCCAGTTTACCGGCTTACAATACTTCATACTATGTTTGCCTCCACTCAACCATGCCATGAGATTGTTATAACATTGGCGACACACTGTATTAGGTGAGTAATTTTCACCGGTCAAGTGTTCTTCGTCGAAAAACAACTTATATGCTTTCTTGAATGCACTAGTTAAAAGATTCTTTTCCTTTTGCAATGTTGTAGAGCTATTTTTTCTGATTTGATGACCGCAAACGGAGCAAAATAAATCAATATTTTCACACTGCATATTGAAATTGTCAGTGGCCAATGTTGTGTGCGAATTATGCTGTATCACTTTCATTTTTACTTTCACTCTCACTTTATAACTTTCACCGCTGAGCTATCGTTGACGTCGCGCTGTGTAATGCCTCGATGTGAGCGTCGTGTCACTATTATATTGTGTGCTGCGTCCCTTGTGAATTCAATGCAGATGTTTGCTTCCACGTAGTTTTTTGATAGAAGTTTTTTTGATTTTATATGTTCACAATTTCATCTTTATGACAAGAGCTACAAAGTGTTTCCAGGAATTTTTTTTGTATTTTGGGTTGTTTTTATGTGAATTCAAGGCAGATGTTTGCTTCCAGGCAGTTGTTTGATAGTTTGGGCACGGGAACTCACCCACCAGCTTGAGAATTTTTATTAGAATCCACTTACTATCAGTTAAGGTATAGTGTACTCACACACTCGGCTTCCTCACTGATAATTATTTACGTTTAAAGGTTTGGAAATCAACATTTTTTTTTAAGAAATCGCTTATTTTCTTACACTTTAATTGTTTTTAAGCGAAATTTTGGCTCCCAGAAAGTACTTTTGTTAGAAAAACCTGACTATCTCCGGTATTAGAAGTGTTGTCTTTTACTGAGTCTAGGAAGAAATAAGTTTACTAGGGCTGTTTTTTGAGAAAACCAGATTTTTATTAAAAAAGTGAGGTTAAACTTTTTTTTTTTTTAATTTGCCCCAATGAGTTAATAAAAATTAACATATGTATATACGTTTCCAAAGGTCTTCTCAATGATACCCATCTCAACCAGATCGGATAAGAAATGGGTGAGATATAAGCGATTATATATTCAAGCTATAAAAGCCTATACCTCAAGAAGTTGGATCGGCCTTCTTAAAAAAACTTCCGGGCTTTAATCAGCGCTGTAAGCCCTAGCAGGCCAAAGAAAATTGGCGCATTTTTTATAAAGTAAATTTGTTCGTAAAAGCGGAAAAATAAAAAAAAACGCTTTTTGGGCGATTTTTCGCTCATTTTTTAAAGTTTTTCGCGATTTTGACCTTGAAGATGAAGATTTTTTTGAAGATATGAGCTTGAGACAATGATCACTTGTTTGCAAAAATGACACCGAGGCCCCACTTCTTCTCCTATCCCACTCTCTTCTTCTATTTTTATATATAAAAAAAAAACATGGAGGACTTTGGGCAAAACTGGGAGACAGGAGTCTTTTTTTTTTGGTCTTTTATCACGTAGTGGTGTCCGTATATGCTTATATTTTTTCGTGTTGCACTGTGTTATTAAAAATTGCATTTAGTTATTGTCATTCTCTGTGGCGCCGTATTTTGGAGCAAAATAACCAAAATATATTGGAAAATATAACATTTTTAATATCAAATATCCTCAAACACATCAGATATAACTGTATTTTAATACGGATTAAAGAGTTAATTACAGCTACAGTTAACTAAAATGCAAAACTTTGTAAGGAAAAAATACTGTTAATCATGACAATACGATGATTTCATTGCATGTAAACGCTGTATTAATACGGCCCGTGTAGATTAACATTTTTGGGGATGAATAGTAGTTTCTTTGAGGATTTTAGGGGATAACCAACAACAATTTGTGGATTCCACCCATGCATACGAGAGACGGGTTTTTATAACGAATTGATTGTGTGATTGACGACTACTAATTTTAAAATTTCAACAAATGTTGTAATTTTTATAAATTTTTTTTGTCATTTGTCAGTACTTGAAATTCATACCATTCACACTTGAAAGCGATTCATGGGTCCCATTTTTGAACGTTCCTGGCTGTACGTCACCAATATCACGAGCAATTGTCGTCGCTAAAGCGTCAATTGTTTATTTTTTATCAGCATAATCCAGTAACTACACGTAGCGCCACAGGAAATAATCGAGGGGTGTCCAACCGCACAGCCTTGGAGGCCAATTGGCAGATCATTTCTCGAAATCAACTTATCGCCATATTTGGACATCGATGGTTCCGGTCGCCGAATGCCACGTGGCCCCTTTTTTGTTGAAACCGCATTTCGCCCGGATCAATATCATCCATATTTTGAAACAAAATATCATTGATCATGGTGCGGTAACGATCTCCATTGACCGTAACGCGACCTCCGGCTTCATTTTTGAAGAAATAGGGTCCGATGATGCCACCAGCGTGTTAACCGCACCAAACAAAGAATTTTTCTGGATGTAATGGAGTCTTGTAGGGTCTGTTGTAGATTAGTCTCACTCCATGTGCGGGAATTTTGTTTATTAACAAACCCGTTAAGCCACACAATTTTACGATAAAACATCGGGTCAATTTCCATGCACCAACAGGACCTTATACAGGTGTATGCCAAGATATTTGCTCAAAATTTTACACGTAGTGGACGGACAAAGCCCCAATTTCTGCGACCGATAACGAATCGTTGAATTTGTATATTCTTCCACACTTTCGTTTACAACGGCGATATTCTCTTCAGTACGCACATACCTTCGACGTATTGGTGTTACTTCATCATTTGTATGAAATCTATCCACAGTTCGACTAATGGCTAGCTCAGATCGAATCGGTAACTTATTTTCAAAGTAATTTTGGATAATTTGGTAGCGTTGCTTAAGCGTGAATCTGTTCATGATGATTTGCCCGAGTATACTTATCATAAATGCCAAAAAGTGAGCGCTGTATGACAGCACGTTTGACAGCTAGCCCTTTCGTAAGTTATATCTAAGCAAAAAAAATAAATAACACCGTTTAGTGTACAGAAAAGAAATGTTTAATACTAAAGGTTGTCGCTGTCTTAATTCTTCTTGGTGGCTATGTAAATTAAATGAACGACACCATCTTTAAATGGCAAAGATGGGAAGGCGGCAATATCCCACAATATATTGTGTACCCTGTTTATAATAAAAGTCGATAGTATGAAGCACTTGTATGCCAGCCTTATCAAATCGCGAAACGATATATCACAGTTTCAAAAGCGATGATTCTGTATAAGACAGTTAAAATTTCTCTTCACTCGAATGCCAACAAACAAAGCGAGTGAAACCTTAACCATTCTCTGTTCTCTCTCTCTCTCTCCTATTCTTTTCACTGAATATTTCAATACACCAGCAGCTTTTTGATAGTGTTATTGTATAAGTATTGGGGCGGGTCAAATTGTATGGAACGATTTTTTTTGATGAAGCGTATAGCAAAAACGTAATCTATAGGTGATTTTGAGAAATTTTGCTCATGAGACCATAGCTCTAAGTCGGATTTAGAGCCCCCAAAATTTCAAAATAGGTATTTTTCCATATATGTATATGGATCTCCCCAGTCCCTTTATGGGATGTAATGGGAAACTATTTATTTTTTATGTATATGGATTTTTTGATTTAATTTTTTTTGATGAAGCGTTTAGCAAAAACCTAATCTATAGGTGATTTTGAGAAATTTTACGGTTTATTTGTTTATGCTTTATTTCTTTATGGTGGAAATTTTTCTACAGAAATTAATACATAGTGAGCATATAACTAGATAGTCAAAATTTCTCTTCACTCAAATGCCAACAAACACAACGAGTGAAACCCTAGTCATTCTCTGTTCTCTCTCTTACTCTCTTCATTGAATATTTCAATACACGAGCAGCTTTTTGATAGTGTTGTTGTACATACATAACTATACAAATTCCAACCAAGTTGAAGTAAAATTAGATTAACTATGCAAAAAGTATGAAATAATCAAGATATAAAGCGAGAGAGAAATGCGTTTGAGTGAATTTCTAGCACTTTTTGGTTCTCGTTTACCAGGGTTGCCAAATTGCGCACATTTTCTGGTTGTCTAATTCTTCATCGTCTTTGCATATAATACCATTTTAGTGTCT
Source organism: Phaonia tiefii (assembly GCA_963931995.1). Taxonomy (NCBI): domain Eukaryota; kingdom Metazoa; phylum Arthropoda; class Insecta; order Diptera; family Muscidae; genus Phaonia; species Phaonia tiefii. The sequence continues at coordinate 34,399,968 of OZ008367.1, forward strand.
TGTTTATTTTGTCCGTAACTGGAATCATTATTATTCAGAACATAATATAGGAGATTTTAATATGAGTATATTTAAATTTTCTTTTGAAACACACATCAATTAATATATTTTTTATGAAGATGAAACGAACTGAGCTGAATTGGACTGATTTGAATTGAACGGAATTGAATTGCATTAGATTGATTGAATTGAAACAATTTGAACTGAATTGATTTGAGTTTACTTAAATGGAATAGAATTGAATTGGTATAAATCGACTGAAATTAATTGAAATAAATTGAACTGAGTTAAATGGAATTGAATTGAATTGAGTTTAATTGAATTGAATTGAATTAAAATGAATCGAATTGAATTGAGTTGAATTGAGCTTAATTAAATTGAATTGAATTACGCTGAGTTTATTTGACTTGAATTGAAGTGAATTGAATTGCACTGAATGGAGTTGAATTGAATTAAATTGAATTCAATTGATTTGTAATGAATTGAATTGAATTGAATTTAATTGAATAGAGTTGAGTTGTGTTTAGTTGAATTGAATTGAACTGAGTTGAATAGATTTGAATGGAATGGAATTAAATTGATTGAATTGAATTGATTTTAATGGAACTGAACTGAACTGTTTTGATGTGAATTGCATTGAATTGATTGGAATTGATTTGAATTGAATTGAACTGAATTGAATTAAATTAAATTAAATTAAATTAAATTGAATTGAATTGAATTGAATTGAATTGAATTGAATTTAATTGAATTTAATTGAATTGAATTGAATTGAATTGAATTGAATTGAATTGAATTGAGTTGAATTGAATTGAATTGAATTGAATTGAATTGAATTGAATTGAATTGAATTGAATTGAATTGAATTGAATTGAATTGAATTGAATTGAATTGAATTGAACTGAAATGAATTTAATTCAATTGAACTGAATTGAATTGAATTGAATTGAATTGAACTGAATTGAATTGAATTGAATTGAATTGAATTGAATTGAATTGAATTGAATTGAATTGAATTGAATTGAATTGAATTGAATTGAATTGAATTGAATTGAATTGAACTGAATTGAATTGAATTGAATATAATTGAATTGAATTGAATTGAATTGAATTGAATTGAATTGAATTGAATTGAATTGAATTGAATTGAATTGAATTGAATTGAATTGAATTGAATTGAATTGAATTGAATTGAATAGAACTGAAATGAATTTAATTCAATTGAACTGAATTGAATTGAATGGAATTGAATTGAATTAAATTGAATTGAATTGAATTGAATTGAATTGAATTGAACTGAATTGAATTGAATTGAATTGAATTGAATTGAGTTGAATTGAATTGAATTGAATTGAATTGAATTAAATTGAATTGAATTGAATTGAATTGAATTGAATTGAATTAAATTGAATTGAATTGAATTGAATTGAATTGAAGTGAATGGAAATGAATTGAATTGAACTGAATTGAATTAAATGGAATTGGGTTGAGTTTATCTTAGTTTAGTTGCATTGACTTGAGCGAAATTGAATTTAATTGAATTGAATTGAATTGAACCGAACTGAAATGAACTGTACTGAATTGAACTGAATTGCGATGACTTGAATTTAATAGAATTGTATCGGATTGAATTGATTTTAATTCGCATGAATTGAATTGCATCGATTGAAATGAAATTGAATTGAATTGAATATAATTGAACTGAATTGAATAGAATAGAATAGAATAGAATTGAAATTGAGTTGCATTGAAATGAATTGAATTGAATTGAATTGAATTGAATGGAATAGAATTGGATTTAATTGAATTGAGTTGAATTATATTGAATTGAATTCGTGTTTCAATCTCAAAACTTCACATCTGTTTTTAAATTTGTCAATCAAGTTTAATTTCTAAATCAAAATGTAAATCATATTTAAATTTAGGATGCGTGTTTAGTATAAAATTGACAATTCTAATTGATATTCAAATTAAACTTATTTAAATGTCCGTATTGATAGAAAATTTTATGTAAAAAATCGTATCAAGTGTGAAGCATTTATATATATGGGTGCAAATAAAAGATGTTGCACTTTTTGATTCTCAAACTCGGCAATTTCAAATATGGTTCGTTAAGTTATTTTTCGATCAGGATCGAGAGATGGGACCAGAATAAGTATAAATTATAAATATTGCAATTACAAGTTTCGTTAAAAAATTTTAAGTTAATTTTAATCAATTGTATAGGGACAGAGTTTACATGAATGTAAATCAATTCATTAAATTCATAGAAACTGTCGTGTAAACTTCGCGATGAATTAAAAATACAAATAATATTTTGTAAATAATATTCTTAAACATATTTAAGTATAATAAATTAAATTGTTAATGCTTCCGTAGCATAAAAAATCAAATCTTTCAAAATAATTACGAACGATAACAAAACTTTATTCAACTTAGCAAACATTTAGGTTCAACTAATTTTTCGTCGTCTTTCATTCTCTCTCATTCTCATGAACGCCGATGTCTCTTTGTTGGCATGGTTGTGTATGTGTGTGTGCGTCTCTAGGCACCGGCTGCCACAATACCGAATCATAGGGACGGAGTTTACGCGGACGGAGTTTACAAACTGTCACATTTTTATATGTAATTAGCAAACGATTTGCCCAAAAATAATAAAAAAAATAGGGAAATTTTAGAGAATTCTATTACACATTTGTTTAAAAAAAGGTCAATTTCGTATCGTCAATTTGTGTCGCTAGGAAAACGCGGATGGAGTTTACATTTTTTTTAACCTCAACTGATATTTCATATTTAAACGAGCACAGTTCTTTGAGAGTGTTCAAAATTGACTTTCTAAAGTTTGTGAATAATTATGTGGTATTTTAGCATTTACCTAGTATAGTTGAACAGGATAGCCGAAGCTTTTTTATTTCAAACTTGAAGCAAACTTTAGGAGCACAATATTTAGTCTAAATCAAGGGACAATGGTAAATTTCTTTTTATCGTTGTTAAACGTTTCTCAATTGTTTCAATTTACCGGGAATGTGAAGATTTTGAGTTACTTTATGGGATAGGGTTGTTGGTTTGTTTCAAAATAACGTAATATTAATGGAAAAACTTAGTGAAAAACCATGCCTATACCGGGTGACAGCGGACGGAGTTTACATTTTACATGTTTAAAAGCAATTTACTTTCAAAAATGGTCACCGTTGGGTTTGCGAATGTATGGAAATGCTTGATAATTTATATGAAACAGAAAATAAAATATCATATTATAGATTTTTCATTTACGTATAAAATTATATAGCTGTGACCGTTGAGTGCAACATTGTTTATTTTCACCCAAATACTGGTTTAAAATTTTTAATTTTTATTCAAATTATAAAATCATTTTGAAATAAACGTTCTTTTAAAATCTCATGTACAGCTTATTGAAGCTTTAAAGTTCCCGTTGAAAGTAGATATCGTGTTACGTAACTCACAAAATTAATTATTATTTCAAATCTTTTTTATTTAGTTTTTAATTTTTTTTAAGGATATTTAACATAAACTAAGAAACCCCCGGTTAACCGACGTCAAATAACCGGGTTTTAGTTTCGAAAAATGCGATCTTTAAAACCCGGCATACGGCTAATTGCAAAAGCCCGGATAACCGGTTTTTCGTCCTCGGTTTTGAACACCCTAGTACCAACCAAATGAAAAGTAAGCGAAATTTTCAATTTATAAAATGTTGGTTTTTTTTTATACTCGTACTTCTTATGGCAACGAAAATTTCATAAAACCTGAATACTGGTCTTAAATTAGTTTCAGTTTGCTAGATGTACTTTGATCACAAAAACACATCGACAAACGCACATGACTATATTAATTCAGAAAATTAATGACTTTTTACAAGCATTAGTAATAACTCGTAAAAAAAATTAGAGTCGATCAAAGTTTTCGACTACGGTTTTTAAAATATTTCTTCGACTTCGACTCCACAGATCTGATTTCGACATTATGTATTATCTAAATAGGCAAACTATTTTCCGGAGTACCCAGCAAGATGTATATAATCGAAGATTATTTACAGATTTACTACAAAATGCGACAGGATTCGCATTTACTTTTACTTAATCGACTTAAAGTATTCAACCGATTGTTAAAATAGTAATCATCATATTTGTTGCTTCATATGTATTATTTACACCTTTAACGTGATTCCAAAAAAATATTGCATTCTCTTTTTACTCGATTTGATTTGATTTAAAACGATCTAAAAAATTATGTATTTTTATCTGAAAAATGTTTGCTTTTACCGGATTTGGAGGATTTTAAAGTAACTACGTAGTTGGCAACACTGTTGTTATGCAACAAGTCGTGTGGTACGAAAAATCTACTGGTAGCACCGCAAACCGCGTGGTACGAAACATTTTCTACAATCAAAGCAGGGGATTTCCCTTTTGTGTTTCAAATAAGTTCTGGTGAATGTATAGTGTAGGACTGCAGTCAACTTTAAATGTTATAGGTGAAAATATATTAAAAAATCAAAAAAATACAGAGAATTTAAAAAATATTTATTCGCATATAAATATTTCTGAATTCAATAAACGGCAATTAAATACATACATACATATTCGTCTATGCATTCATTTATTGCGTGCAATTTAATTATTTTTATAGGTCAACTAATCAGAATGTAGAATGTCCGGTACAAAACAAACCAAAAGAAAAGCTATTTCTTTGGAAGATAAAATAAAAATTTTAGATCGTCTAGCGGCTGGAGAAGGTACCACTTCAGTAGGAAAAAGTTTTAGTTTGAACGAATCAATCATATGAACGATAAAAAAATGACGAATCTATTAGACAATCTGTGATTGCTGGAACAAAATTAAGTTCTCATACATCATCATACACAAGAGTCATTGTAAAAAAGAAAATGGAGAAGGCTCTTGTAATATGGATCGAGGATAGCTCACAAAAATGGATACCAGTTGTCGGAAATACCATAAAAAAGATGGCGTTAAGATTCTATAACCAGATAAAAGATAGGGAACCGCAACCATCAGTCCAGAAAGACAAGAAATTTGAATTTTCGGCCAGTACAGGTTGGATGACAGGTTTTTTGCAAAGACACGCGCTTCATAATATTAAAATTAAGGACGAAATAGCATCTGCTGATGAGCCGGCAGCTAAAGAATTTCCTGCAAAACTGGCTAAAATAATTGAAGATGGTGGCTATACTCCGGATCAGGTATGGAATGCGGATGAAACAGAACTTTTCTGGAAGCGAATGCCGATTAGAACATATGTAGCAAAAATCCAGAAAACCGCTAGTGGGTTTAAAGTAGCCAAAGATGGTGTGACATTTTTATTCTGCTCCAACGCTTCAGGCAATCGGATGTTAAAACCCTTACTTGTAAATCGAGCTCTAAAACCACATTCGATGAAAGGTGTAAATATTGACACATTACCCGTTCACTGGGCAGCTAATAAAAAGGCCTGGGTAACAACTGAGCTTTTTACCGAATGGTTTCTGAAATATTTTGTACCGGAAGTTCGGCGATATATGAGTGATAAAGGTCTGGATTTTAAAGTTCTGTTGATTATAGACAATGCTCCAGGTCATCCACATTTAGAGCATCCAAATGTCCAAATATGTTTTCTGCCTCCAAATACAACATCGTTACTACAGCCGCTGGATCAAGGAATTATTGTCACTTTCAAAATCTACTATGTGAAGCAAACATTCAGGTACATTTTAGATAAATTTAGGAATGATGAAAATTTAAAAGTCACAGACACGTGGAAGAATTTTTCTATTGACAACTGTATCAAACATGCTGGAATAGTGTTATCAGAATTAAAGGAATCAACAGTAAACGCATGTTGGGGAGCAGTCTGGCCAGAATGCGTTAAAAATAATAGCCCAGTTCCTTCTAATGCGGTTGAGTATTCCAACATCATAACCCTAGCTCATGATGTAGGTGGAGAAGGCTTTGATGATTTATCGTCTGCAGATATCGACGAATTACTATTGCCAGATAAGGCACTTAGCGATGATGAAATCATTGATTTTGCGCTTGGGACACCCGATGCCAAAGAAAATGACGAAGAGGTTCCTACTCCAGGATGGACTGCAAATGGCAGCTAAATTGGGGGATCATCTTCGCAAGCATGATCCTAAAGAGGAGAGAGCCGCGAAATTTCAACCGTGAGGTGAAATTATTAATGGGCAATTATCGTGAATTACATAACAGTCTTATCAAAACTGGAATTCAACTATTGATAACAGAATTTGTGACTAAAACCACTGAATCATCGCCACCCATTGAGCATGACTTTGAAAATATTTCTAGCGATGAAAGTGATGTTGAAGTCAATCGTAAACGATTGGGTGTATCAGAAAGTGATTGTGATTAAAAATGAATTTTTATAATACGTTTTTAAGTCTTATGAATTTTATGATTTGTTTTTATAACTGAATTGTGTTTTCTATTATTTTTAGTTGTTTATTGTTAAAATAAAATATGTATATGGATACTCTATCTTTTTTTACGCGAGTTTTCTAGGAACGTATCTATCGCGTAAAAACAGAATTAGGTGCACTTTGATATATCTTGTGTGCGCATCAGATGCCCCCAGCCTGACGTGTTGTCCAACTAGTTACAATCTGCCAATATTTCCCTTTATTGAATTACTCAATTTAATTGTACTAATTGTCATTTTGTATTTTCTGAGAGAATAACTTTAATTAAGTAGCTTATATTATATTATTTAATAAACGCGCATACTACATTCCATATTCCTTCAGTGTTGATGGCAACAAAATCTCTTCATTATCAAGTTCTCTTCATTATAAAGTTCCGAGAATTTAACTCATAAATTCTGTTGTGGTTTGGTAGTATTTCTGACATTTGATCGCATTCGAATAAATTGAATTTAATCACCAAAATTTTGTATAATTTATCCGCTCAATTTTTATGTAAAAATTGTTAGAAATTTGCAATAACCAAACACTATTTAATGAATATTTTGACATACGAATCACATAACTATAATTATTCATATATGCAGGAAAAAAATAAAATTTATCGAAATTTATAAACACATACGCATTTTTTAATTTCACACATTTCCGAGAACTTCCCTTACCATGTCACTTATTGACCACAATAATAAATTGCCGGCTCTAAACAAAAAGTGTCATCAAAAACATGTCCAATTAAACAGTGCAATAATTCTGGCTGGTGTCAATTTTAACTTTTCTATTTCCGATACACAACACGGGGGGCATTTGGTCGACAGACTGATTGCCTAAGTGGCTGACCGACCGTCTGACTCTATTTACATTTAAACACCAGACATTCATTCACTTAATTGCGGCAAAATCAAAATGTAATTAGCAAATATGTACGTAGAAATATTCAAAATAATCACAAGGAAAAAAGTTTACAAAATTTCGAAACCAAAAATTGCAATACATATAATACCACAATTTTGGAAATAGAAAAAAACGCTTCCAGCTATAAAAGTGATGGGAAAGTTAAGAGTGCCCAGAAATCATAAAGAAATTGTACTAAATATAACGGGTGGAATATTTAAACTTTCCCATAATCCAAGCAAGCAAGAATTTTGTACTGGAATAATTTTAAATCAGCACGACTTATGCGACAGAGACACTTGCGAGAAAAGCGCAACTGAAGATGACCTCTCAGCGCTGGCCTCTACGGCCTTAATGTTCTCATTAGACCGCCTCGGACGACGTCGGCCTTGATGTCTGGCATTACCAAGATTCCCGGTGGCAACAAGTTTTTCGTGTAGCGTTTTAATTTTCTAAATATCTTCGTGAACTATTACCCAATAATAGCTACAGCGCAAAAAATGGGAACAATCATCCTTTCATGGTTCATTTTACAGGGGTCGTATTTCGTGGGTAATGGGTTTCACTTGGGTAACCAATTATTATTGCCGTAGGGATTGGGTAGCGATCGTTTACCCATTACCCACAGGGTACGGCGATAATAATGAGTAACTACCCACAACAAGGGGGATTTGCCCATCATGATTACCCGTTACCAACAGGGTAATGGGAAAATAATCGGTAGTTCCCACGCCAATGGGGAATTACGTATCACGATTACCCAATACCCACAGCGGAATGGGAAAAATAATGGGTAGTTACCCGCGACGATGGGGAATTACCCATTACACATTGGGAATGGGTAAGAACCCATCCCCATTTTTGATCGCAAATATGAACAAATTAGAAAAAAGTCTATATCCTGGAAACGGAGCGTCGAACCGAAAGAATAACTAATTGCTTAAGGTTTCTAAGGGTTTTTCATAAAGTGGTACAATTTGTATGGAAGATTTGTTTTTAAAAAACATCGCCAAAATAAGAAAATCACTTACATACAAAAATAGCTATAACTCAGAAACGGTGCATCCAGTCGAAAAAGTAATAAATTGTTTACGTCCGTATGAGCCTTTACCCAATAGATATCTTCAATATGCCATCATTTAAAAAAAATCGCCAAAGCTAAAAAAAGTGCTGCCGCATAAAGACATCCAAATTTTAGTTTTAGCGACTATTTTTTTAAAAAAGTGATGCCGTATTAGAGACATCCATTAGTTAAAGGAGTCCTAAGGAGGTAACAAATTTATTATTTTTGTCATTGGACGCACCGTTTCCGAGTTACAGCCATTTATGTATTTCAGTGATTTTCTTATTTTAGAAAATTTTTGAAAAACTAATTATTCCATACGAAGTGAATCACTTTGTGAAAACCCCTTAGATACCCACAAAGATAGGTTATTTTTCGATTGGACGCTCCGTTTCCGAAATATATACAAAAGGGCGTTTTAGCGATTTTTTATTCGAAAAATGTTAGTTTTAGCAATTTTTATTTAAAAAAAGTGATGCCATATTGAAGGTATCATTGGTTAAAGCCTCCTATGGAGGTAAACATTTATTATTTTTTGGAATTAGGCGCACCATTTCCGAGTTATAGCAATTTTTGTATTTCAGCTATATTCTTATTTTGGCGATTGGACCCATAATGGACGTCTTGGATATGGCATCACTTTTTTTTAAATCGCTAGAACTTAAAAATAGTGATGCCGTATTAAAGACATCCAAATTTTAGCTTAAGCTATTTTTTTTTAGAAAAGTGATACCACGTTGAAGGCATCCATTACGGTGGTAAAACATTTATTATTTTTGCGATTGGACGCACAGTTTCCGAGTTGTAGACACTTTTGCATTTCGGCGATTTTCTTATTTGGCAATTTAAAAAAAATCTTCCGAACCAATTGCACCACTTTATGAAAACCTTACAAACGCATACAAATTGCTTATTTTGTCGATTGGTCGATCCGTTTCCGAAATATTTTATATATTATATTGCTTTAGAAATATATATTATATTATATATGCTTTAGAAATTGTTTTAGTTTTAGCAATTTTTTTCCTTTCCTATGGAGGTAAAAAATTATTATTTTTTCGCAATGTTTGTATTTCAGCGATATTCTTATTTTTGCGATTGGACCAATAATGGATGTCTTCAATATGGCATCACTAGAAAAACGCTAAAACTAAAAAATAATGATGCCCTATTAAAATCATTCAAATTTTAGTTTTAACGTGTTTTTTGTAAAGTGATGCCATACTAAAGGTATCCATTGGTAGAACCTCCTGTGAAAGAAAACATTTATTATTTTTTGGGATTGGACGCACCATTTCCGAGTTATAGCAATTTTTGTATTTCAGCGATATTCTTATTTTGGCGATTGAAACAATAATGGATGTCTTCAATATGGCATCACTTTTCTTAAATCACTAAAACTAAAAAATAGTGATGCCGTATTAAAAACACTCAAATTTTAGTTTTAACGTGTTTTTGTAAAGGGATGCCATATTGAAGACATCCATTGGTTAAAGCCTCATACGGAGGTAAAACATTTATTATTTTCAGGTTTGGACGCACCGTTTCCGAGCTATAGACGTTTTTGTACTTCAGCGATTTTCTTATTTTCGAAATTTTTTAAAAAAATTCTTCCACACCAATTGGACCAGTTTATGAAAAACCCTTAGAAACACATACAGATTGGTTATTTTTTCGATAGGACGATCCGTTTCCGAGATAATACGATAATACGAAAATACGAACTCTGATTCTACCTAAAAGGCGAACATACTTAGTAAACATTTGCTAGGTCCATGTAATCAAGTTGATATTTGACCAAATATTTTTTAAAAGGTAAGGTATGAACTAAAACCGTACATGACTTTTCACCGGTGCGGCCATTTTTTGACCCGTTGCATTCCTTTGAACTAAGAACACCTTTTGCGCCAATTCGATGGCTCATAGAGGTCATTTCGTACCAGTTAGAGAATCGACGCCTACTAAACTATTGTTGGCCCAACCTTCTTCTATAACTAACGCATGCACACATTTCCTCTTTCTCCTACCTGAAAAATTACAGGTGTCAAAAACCCTACGGCATACATACTTGCCTGTGGTCGTCAAAGGGTTACTGCTGTGCTTCGGGCGCGCGAAATTGGAGAAACGATAGACTAAGTGTATTGAGGTAAAGGAGATTATGTTCAAAAATAAATTTTTTTTGCAAAAAAAAACTGTGTTTCATTCAGAAAGTCACTGACTTATTGATCCGCCCTCGTATGTCAATAAACAGAATTGACGAATTTGGTCCAAAGACCAGCGAAAAGCGGTTGAAAAGCAGCCAATGCACCCTGAAAAATTCACTATTTCGAACGGTTTATGGGCCGACGGCATCGTTGGGCCGTATTTCCTATCAAGACAATGATGACCGCAATGTTACGGTCAGTGGACCAAGGTACCGTTCGGTGATCATGGACTTGTTTTTGCCCAAATTAAATGTATTGGACTTGGTTGGTATCAACAGGTTTCAACAGGACGGTGCGACATGCACGAGATACCATGAACAAATTGAGAGGCGACTTTGGTAAGCAATTAATCTCACGTTGTGGCAAAACTCGGATAAACTCGGTGGTTTTGACCAAACTCGGATATTCTTTGTGGGACCACTGAAGTTTCTCATCTATAGGGACAAGTCAACCATGAATAATGCCTTGGAAGACAACATTACACGTGACAATGGTGAGATTCCGGCCGAAATGTGGGAAAAATTATGCCTAAAATTGGACTTACAGAATCAACCACTTGCAGAGTAGCCGTGTGCAACATTTGAATGAAATAATCTTTAAAAAGTAAACGGCAGGCATTGACTCATCGATCTAAATACAGAGATACTTCATCCAGTTGTACATATTTGCTGCGTTTTCTTAAAGTTGGAAGAACCAATTAGCAACAAATTTATCCATGTCTTACACTTTCCCTGAAATTGATGTGAACCCAGGGTGTATCATTGCAAGTCCATGCGTCTTTCCACTGAGTCATCATTGCGCCAAGTCAAACAAAACTTTAAAATTAGGATTAGCTTGTTTGTTTTTGATTAAACAAAATAAAACCAATTCAAGAGAGAGTGTAGGGGTACGCATGTGTTTCTATAAACTTATTTACCCTCAAAAATAATACAACCAATTTTATTAGTTTATAATAATCGAGTTTCTTTATTTGCCGCAAAAGTAAACTACGACAATTTTGGCACAAACGAAAGTTCACTTAGAACGAAAGAAACTACTTTTACGACAAAAGTTTGTTATTTGCAAGAAAAGTACAAGCTTTTGTGGTCGACCATGTAACTAAGTGGCAAACGAAATATTTTTGGGACAAAAGAGATATTGTTGTCACAAACGAGCATTATTTTGTAATCGCGTAGGCTTTGCGTAAAATTTCGGTAATAAAATTGACGCCAAATTGCACCCGAAATGCCCTGGCCAAATATTACGGTACTAAAATTGTGCCGCAATTGACATCACTGTACAATTTACCTGGTACAGTATATTTAAAAATCCATTCATTATTCCTCTAAATCGAAAAGTTGTCGATTATTTTTGTTTTTGTTGCCAGAAATTGAAAATCCATGTTTTATGTCAGTATTATTTTTTTGTTTACAGTTGCTGTAACTATATGCGGTTGTTTTTCATGATGTAGTTTCCGTCAATTTATTGATAAGTCGGTCAAATTCCATTGCCGCAACCAGCAACCATGGCTGATGTTGTCGGATTCAATGTCCGTACCAGTCTTTCACAAATGACAGTGCATTTCACTAGTCAAGGGGTCAAATTCGTCCCACTCGTCTTCTGTGGTATCAAATATGTAGAGTGTTGAATTGCTTGTTCTTTTCCCCTGCTTTTCGTTGGCTGAACTTTTAAGTCAGTTCTTTTTAGTTTAGTTCTAATTGAAATTTTAAACAAACGCTTCGTTCTAAAGCATTTTATTTTCCAAGGAATTAAATTACAGATGCATAAATCTACATACAGAAACGTGCTACATTATGTTACCGACACGGCAATGAGTTTGAAAACGCTCAAGATAAAATGTCTGTTGAAGGTAGGAAACATTTGGAAAACCATTAGGCAGGGCAAGAATGGGACGCACTAATTTCTACATATGAGGAAAGGTTTACTTTTAACACGAATTTTAGTCACTGCATAAGTTTCGTATCATAATTTGTATTGCGAAAGTGGTTTTAACAGAGGTAGCGTCTCCTACAATTGTAAAAACTTTGTCGCCGACTCCGCTGTATTTAAACTCAGAACTCCGACTCCTCTTCCAACCCCACAAACACCACAAATCAATTAAGATAGAAAGAGGAGAGAAACCCCGACGACGACCACTGCAATTAGTGGCAGTGTGAATAACATACTCACTGGCCTATACCGTTAAGGCGCTGATGAGAAGAGCCACAAACGTCGAAACGATCGCCCGCCAACGTCAGTTCAAATCCTTGTTCAGACTGTTTACATTTTGTCTAATTGCAGAAATCTCTGAACTGCTCAAAGGAAATCGGAAAATATTGTTCTAAGAATTAAACGGATTTGGTTTATTTTTTGATGAATGTTCTGAAGAAATTTAAAAATATTGAATAAATTATGAAATTATTTTTTTATTTAAATCAACGTTTAGATGTTCTTCTAATTTACAGGGAAGCTCCATTCTGTCCTACAAAAAAATTAGGTTTTTTTATATTATAAATTATAGTACTCTCACAGCACTAATCATTTGAAAAGAGTCTGTAGCAACCGTGAATTCAGTCGTTTGATGTTGCCACAACCGTACTCAGACTGTCACGATTGAATTTAGTCACCACAACTGATATTCGGTTGAAACAGTTCTCTAATCGTTTGCGGCAACCTGTACTATAGTGCGGCAGCCTCTAATGCGGTTGTGACAACCTCTATTGCGATCCTAAAAACCTATAATTGGGACGAGATAACATGTAATGTGGTTGGGGCAAACTCCTAATTCGGTTACAGCTAATTCAGTTATTTTCTGTGGATGCGTTTCTGCTAACCAATGTCAATGATGGTACTGACACTAATAATCCCAACCGATTAACATTTGCGCGTAGTATTGTTTTTCTTCATCTGCTTCGATTTTACTGTTAGCCAATTTTGTTTTATTAATTTTATTGACATGGATTCGGAGCCGAACTGAAAAGAGTTGTTTACAACTCCTGCTCCGACTACAGTCAAATTTTATGAACTCCGGCTTCTAAAATCAAACTGCGACTCCACACCACTGCTTTTTAGGGATCAACTTTATGGGAACTTGTAAAAACATAATACTGAATTTTTTTTAGCTGCATAAGAGAGACAGAGATAGAAATATTGTTGGAATGAAATTTTTTTCTAATAATCTGGTACATATTTTTATGACATTTACTTTTGAAATATGGATTCCGTCATATGCCCGCCGCGGCTACGAGTTACATGGTCCATTAGATCAGTCCAACTTTTGACTACTTTTCCAAAAAATCTGGCCGTATGACGTCAATGGTGGCTTGATTATTGGCTTCCAATGCTTCAAGGGTTGCTGGTTTGTCGGCATAAACCAATGCCTTAACATAGTCCCATAAAAAGCGAACAGGACCACTTTTGGAAATAAAGTTGCCACCAAATTGATCTTGCAAGAAATCGATTGTTAAGCCCGCTGTATGCCAAGGTCCGCCATCGTGTTGGAACCAACTGTCGTTGATGTTTAGCTGATCAATTTTTGAAAACAACAATTTAGTCAGAATGGCGCGATAGCGCTCGCCATTCACCGTAACCGCAGCTCCTTGCACATATCTTAAGAAATAAAGACCGATGATGCCGCTAGCGGGTAAACCGCACCAAACAGTCAATTTTATTGGCTACACGCTGAAAAATATCGGACCCTGCAAATATTGGAGGTACCGTGTACATGTTTTCGTGAATTGACGATCTGCTGCTTTTTGTTTCTCTATTGTCTGTCACATTTTTGTTTTCAACAGTTTTCAACAAACAAAGTCACATTTGGGTCATAAATACATAAATTATAGCCTATTAATCATTATGTCCCAAACATGTTATATTCAATAGCAAACATAATGTCTTTAGCCACAAATATACTATATTTGCGACAAGCTACAAGCACGTTATATTTGCATCCAAACAAATATCAAATTTTCATCGTGTAAGTGATGGTTTTGAATCTAGGTGAGTAAAATTAGTGCCAAAACGATCAAAAGCTGCACGAATGGCTTACTCACTACGCCGATTATGTAGACCGTAAAATGTACGAAGTGCTCTATGAACTTCTCGAAAAGATTTATTTTTGTCAAAGTAAATTTCCACAATTTGGAAGAGTTGTTGCAGCGTTAAGCTATTCATGATGACTTTACTGATTCATGATGACTTTAGCTATTCATGATGACTTTTACGTTACTGAACAGAAATATCAACACTGTTTGTCATTTTCAGCTGTGAAACCATAGTTATCGATATCGATAGTTCTCTTGCAGCTAAAAAAACAACCTTTTTTGACTTTATTTTTATTTCATTTCATTTCATTTTATTTTTTGATTTGTAACAAAATATCATTATAAGACGAAAGTCAATTAAAAAAATGTTTGTTTTACATATTTGGGTCGGAGTGGAGTCGTGCATGTCAAAAGGCTGGAGTCGGAGTGGGAGTGGAGTTCAGCAATTTTAAAATGCCGGAGTCAGAGTCGGAGTCGTCCAATTTTAGCTAGACTCCACAGGTCTGCACGAAGTACATGTTTGCAGAGTCGTCGAATGTACGAAGCTTTACATTGCTGCTGTTTATATTGTGACGATGAATTTATACCTCAGCTCATTTTAATGGTAACCATTCGTCAAAGTGACGATGCATTTTTTCTGGGCACTTGGGCGATAACTCTTGTTCTGTGTCATGTAGGAAAAATTTTAGTAATCGACGAGAGTACCCTTCTCTGCAAAGCATTTCTTAACCCGCATGTAACACATAATCACAAGCCGGATTGTCTTATAAAGGGTGTCCGAAAATGCACCCAAGATTTGAATTTCTTGCCATGTGCACTGTAAAGTGTTGTAGTTGAAGAAAAATGGTCAGAAAAACGGTTCAGGGTTATATAAACTTAAACTCTAAATTAAAGAGCAGCGCATTTTTATTGTTCAGAAATATTTAAAAAATATTGAAAGGCTTTCGAAAGGCTTCAGCGTGTAGGTTCATTTTCACCATTATGCATTCACATTTAGGGTTTATAAAATACATGGGTGATTGATGATAAACAAATGCATCAATAAAATGTTACTGTTTGGTGTAGAATTCTTCTTCTAAAATTCAAATAGTCGGGCAATGACACTTAACAGATGTAGACGACATGTGGTTTCTACCGGACGCTGTCACACGCCATATCTCCCGTGAACAATGCAATTCCAATTCAATCTTGCGCGCATTTTTGGACACCCATTACATATCCGTTACCGTTGTTCACAGTACATCCCATGATGGGATTGCAGAGAGATTATCACAACCAGTGAGCTGTGAGCTTTCTAATTTTTCACTCCCTGATTGGGTTCTACAGTTTTACACCGGTTGCGAACGATATTTTGAGATGCTTTATCATGGCTAAGTACTCGATAGTGTCGCCATCACTAAACGAGGTGGCCGTCGTCGAGGGAAATGTAAGGTGGTTAGAGCGGGGATCGAACCCACGTTATCATGCACAAGAGCCGCGCACACTATCCATTGCACCACCGACGGCCATTATATGTATATCTACACGCTGCAAAACAAAACGGCTTCTATAATATATATTCCCAAACATATTTTGCAGGACCCATGTATACATATGTTTGGAAAATATTCCAAACATTCATATATTTGCAGGTCTCCAATACATTTGTATTTAAATGGAAACAACAGGGTTACTTGCGAAAATGTATACTTTTAGGTAGAAACATATGAGTGCGTCATTCCGAACATCCATGTAGATAGTTACCTGGAAGCATTCGTGTGTTCCCTCCCAAACCTCCAAATACTGACGTAGACGCATGTGCGCACTTCCTCCAAAACACCCGGTTATTTACGTGGAACTATATACGTGTTTCCCCTCAAATATAATAATGTTTAGAAATAAATAAATTTTAGACTTAAATATTACAATTAAATTTATTACAATTCAATTAACAAATCCAGAATCCACTATATTAACGAATTCATCAACTTTCTAGTAATGAGAGTTATAATGCCATCTAGTTTTTTTTCTCAAGTATCTGCATTTCTGAAAATTCAAGTGGTCTTCTGAAAGTTCATTTTCCGTGGTAAATGCGTTATTGTCAGTACCTTCGTTACCGCCTAAATGTATGCAATGATACTACTTCTTATTATCAGTACTGAAATATTAACAATACGTCTATTGGCAAGTGATGTTAATTGAAATTAAGTGGAACGCAATTTTCGTAATAGCACTGTGTATGAGGAAAAACCAAGCTTAAAATTGTCATACCAATCGAGGTCTTAAGCTTTTAACTCATTACTAGAAAAATAAAAAAATCACTATTTGCGTATTTTCGTGAAATAAGAATCTGCAGCTGTTTTTCTCCTTTCTTTGTTGTATCTCAGGTTTTTTGTATTCAGCAGCTTTCAATATCATCAAATGCTACAACATGTTTACCATAGGATTATCACTATGCACACAAACAATTCCTTCCTCAAAATCATTCCTCACTTTGGAGTACACATAAGTATATGGGAATGACATACGCAAAGGGTAAAGTAACAATACAAACCATCTCAACCATCCGAGACTTTATTTAATATTTTTTACAGCTCACAAATATTTTCTACTAATATAATTTTTTCGCAGCATACACTTTATCAGAAATTTACTTACTTTTATTGACTATTTTACAACCTCATGAGGTCAGACGTCTTACAGATATTATTTATACAAACAAATTTCAACTATTCTTCCAACTGCCTCTATCCTTCGCCTTTTCTCGCCAGCTGGTAATACCAAGGATATGGACCGATTCTATTGCCTGGTCTTTCCAGCGGAGTCTTGATCGTCCTCTTTTCTTGCTTCCATCGAGTACGTTATCGAAAACCTTTCGCGGTGGCTCATCTTCGTCCATTCTGATGACATGGCCTAGCCAACGCAATTAGCCTAATTTCATTCGTCTAGCTATGTCTACGTCAGAATAAAGATTAATATGCAGCTCTGCGTTCCAGCGACGTCGGTACTCGCCGTTTTCCATAACAGGACCATATATTTTACGGAGCATTTTTCTCTCGAATACTCCCAGGTGTTTTTCATCGGCTTGCGATATGACCCAAGTTCCGGAGCCATATGTCAAGACTGGACTTTTGTCCGTTGAGGGGCTTTGTTCCTAAACTGCTTGCTGAGCCCAAAATAGCATATATTTGCAAGCAAAATTCTCCTATCTATCTCCAGGCTGACGTTGTTGTCCTCGTTAATTAGATCGGTTGTCAACGTTCAAGTGCGAATCAAGTCGAGAGGTTTCTCTAGTCGTTGATACCATCAGTTTTGTCTTGCCCTCATTAACAGCAAGACTCACCTACGCTGATTCCTTTTCGATTCTTGAAAATACTGCAGTAACCTCTCGCAAATTCTTCAGCATGCACCAGCAACATATGTTAGTGGCCTGCTTTGTTCATATTTACTGCAGTTTTTCTCATTATTATCTCCATTAAGATGTTGAAGAGATTGCACGAAAGTGTGTCGCCTTGTCTAAGTCCTCGCTTGGTATAGAATGGTTCAGTGAGGTGTTGGTGGCCGATTTGGTGTTGGTCAGCGTTATTCTACAGAGACGGATCAGTTTTGCCGGAATACCAAGTTCAGACATAGCTTCGTACAGTTTACAGGAGCTATCGAAAGCAGCGTTGTAATCGACAAAAATATGGCATGTATCGATTTCCTTTTCGTGAGTCTTTTCCAGGATTTGGCGTAGCGTGAATATTTTTTGTCAGTCGTGGACTTGCCTGGTCTAAAACCACACTGATAAGGTCCAATCAGGTTTTCAATAATTGCCTTTAGTCTTTCACATAATATGCTCGACACGACCTTATACGCGATGGATAAAAGACTGATACGGCGATAGTTGGAACAGACACATTATCACCCTTTTCGAATACAGGACATAATACACTGAGACTCTAATCGTCGGGCATAGATTCCCCCAGCCATATACCGCATATAAGTTGATGCATGTGGGCTAGCAGTCCTTCGCCACCTGCCTAAAAAATTCAGCGGGTAGGCCATTCCGCACCAGAGGCTTTATTATTCTTAAGGCGGGAAATCGCCGTTCTAATCTCGTCTTGGTTGATGGGGGAGGGGGGGGGGGTACAATCTACACTATCTTCCACTATCATTACCTCCTGATCTTCAGTGCAAGAATGTGAGTGGAGTAGTGCTGAAAAGTGGTCTCTCCACATTTTGAGCACACACTGCTTCTCAGTCACCAGATTCGCATTCTCGTCCTTGCAGGAGGGCAGCCCATTATTAGGCCTGTTATCTTCATATTCATATTCAAACTTTCCGGATTCACCATTCATCCTGCACATTTCTATCTCTCTGCTCCTACTGCCATTTTTTCTTATCTCTCTGTTCCCACTGACATTTTTTCCGCCTAAATAGATGGTTTTCCTCCCTTCTTAGCTTCCTGCACCGCTCACTCGCAGCACGCGTTATAACTGACTGTTTCGTTGCCATACGTGCAGCGTCTTTTTCATCAGTTGCAATGCGACATTCTTCGTCGTACCATGGCTTATCCTTCTGGAGTTTTTGATAGCCAAGTTCAGTCCTTGCAGCGGCTTCCAAAGAATGGGAGATGTGCTTCCACTGCGCATCTGGGTCTTCGAGACGGGGGTATTCTGCTCTAGCAGGAGAGAGAGCCTCTGATATCTCCGGTATTTGTAGCTTGTCAATATCCAGTTTTTCCCGTGTTCGGCTTCGTACGTTTTCCGCGCTGCTCGTACGAACTTTCGCAGCCACCAGGTAATAATCCGAGTCGATATTGGCACCTCGAATCACACGTACATCCAGAGTGCCTGCATACTAGTGATCAATCTGGATCTTCGTCCGCTGATCAGGAGATATCCAGGTCGCCTTATGAATGTCCGTGTGCTACTAACTACCATGTTCTTTGCAGCGGCGAAGTCTATCAATCTTATTGAAAAAAATCTCTCTTTGTCCCTCATTTATTCCCTTGCTCTTGGCAGAACATAATAAGTGCAACAAACACAGCTCTATTTGTATTACAAACAAGGCTCTATTTGGGTCACAAACACATAATTGCATATTATAACATATTAATCATTGTGTCCCCAATATATAATATTAAACAGCAAACACGATGTGTTTTTGGCACAAATATACTATATTTACGACAAGCTCCAAACACTCGTTATATTTGCATCTAAACAACAAAAAATACCGATTTTCAGCGTGTATTCTGGTATCTTTTTCTATTGTGATCATATTTTCATGAATTCTTTTACTCGATGGCATAATATCCGCATTTACATCCGAATGGGAACCTACAAACCTAAATAGGATCCACGGTCATCATTAATGCGCATTCGCCTTCATTATCCCAATGTTTATATTGTGGTGATCGTACAGTAGACAATCATTTGGTTTTAGAACGCGATTTGTATGACAATTTTAAGCCTGTTGTTTCCTCACACACCGTTCAGATCATTTTGAATTCTGTTACGAAAAATGCGTTCCACTTAGTTTTAACTATAGATTAATTTATGTATAAATTTGTTATCCGCCTCCACTGACGTTTCTCTTTGCGCTTCTTCAATGAGGAAACGAACTTCTGTCAGCTGTTTTGCTCTTTAATTACAACAATTTGTGCGAGTATCGAACAAAATCTGTTTTGTGCATTCACGATTTTCATCTATGTACATATTTTTAATATTCACAATAACAACTTCAGCTGTGTATCAACTCTCAGCGATAAAAAGAATTCTTTTCTTGACGTTCAAACTTGCCATCACTAAATCAAGGAGCGAGTTGACAACTCTATATATAAATTAATCTATAGTTTCAACTAACATCACAAATGTCAACAATCGTTCTAATAGTTTTATCTTGTTGAGAGAAATGTAGGTTTAATATTTGCATACTGATAATAAGAAGTAATGACAACGAATTTACCACGTAAAAGGTTCATTGGAAAGACCACTTGAAATTTCCAGTACAAAGGAACGCAGATAGTTGAGAAAGAATTAGATGGCACTATTCATTTCTTTTCTAGAAAGTTTATGAATTCGCTAATATAGTGGATTCTGAAAAATACAGGATGTTTCTGGTAGACATTCGGTTGAGTGTTGTAACTGCTACATGGCCACTAATGTCGTTTTCTATGTCAGCCTGTATTGCAGCTCCAAAAGTCAATACCCGTCCGGAAATAGTCAAAGTGTAGAATATTGAATAATTATGAATTGTGTAGTGTAAATAATAGAGTTCTATTGACATTAACGTAATTTATAGAGAAGTTTGTTTTATTGACGATTAATAAAACAACACCAAAATTACAATTCGCACCATATTTTACAATGCCAAGTCAAAACTTAAGCGCAGTACCCCCTCAGATTTAACAACCGGCACAAGTATTTCCAGTATTTATTTTCAACTTTAATCCCGATCGAAGTGACAATATCCTTACAATGAAATGTTATATTTTTTATTATAGACGCTGCAAAATAACGGTCTCTCTAACATATTTTCCCAAACATATTCTGCAGAAACCGTATATATGTTTGGACCACACTTCAAACATTCATATGTTTGCAAGTCCTAAACTTACTTGAATTTAAATGCAAACAGTATCATGTTTACTGACAAACATGTATGCTTTTACGTGGAAACATATGCGTTCTTCATCCCAAACATCCATGTACTTACGTGGAAGCATTCGCGTGTTTGCCTCAAACCTACGTATACTTACGTGTACGTGGAAACATATGCGAATTTCCTCCCAAATATAATAATATTTGGAAACGAATTATTCTTCGATTTCAATATATATGTATTATTTATTATAATTAATTTTTACAATATAAATCCACATGTATAAATAATTAATACAAAAAATTAATAGATTTAAAACGGCCCTTTATACATTTATTTGCATTGAATGCATTATTTGTTTTTTTTCCTGAAATGAGAATCTGCTACTCTTTTGCTTCTCCTTTCGTTGTTGTCTCTCACGTTTTTGTTTTCAGAAGGTTTCGGCTATGCGTTGGTTTTCACTATGCGTTGGTAAACAAGCAATATATTTATATACAAATCAAGTTCATGCAAGTCAAGCGTGGATTAATTACTTGTGTTTTTTTATTACACTTATTTCACAAATGGTCGGCCGTTCCGATTTTCTCAGTAAAGGTTCGGACAGACACAGGGCTTCACGTTGTTGCCCTTTCCAGTTACTGTCCTCGAAATTGTTTCTCACTTTGGTAGCACACATACATATATACGAAACACAGATACAAAACCAAAATAACATCACACAGCATTTAACCGTCCGGGCCTTCGTTTATTCTTTTTTTACTGATCAAGCCCATTTGATATATTTGTTCGATGAACCATTGACGACTGAATACATGAAACTAAAATGCAATACATCAGGCAAAATAAGAAACGCTTCATTTGCAATTTAGACGCATATTTAGGAATATTGATGACTCCATGATGAAATTAATCAGGTGATAGCAGGAGGATTGTGTATGTATTAGTAATACAGAGGTCTGTCAAACTAAGTTGATTTTTGTATTTTTTTCTTTCTTTCTTTAATTGTACAAATAACTTTTCATTTGATTAACAAAATTAGTTCGTGGTCAAGCTGGATTTTGACAGAACTCTGCATAACGACATGAAAAAACTTCGATCAGCTGTTCTTATAACACAACCTCATATTTCAACCATGGATGACTCACTGACTGAGAGAATAATGCACAAATGCAGATACACTTATAAGATAGACTCTCTGTTCTCCCTCCCTCTTTTATTCTCTTGCTCTCGATAGACCATAGACAGTGCAACAAACACAGCTGTATTTGTATCACAAACATAAATATATGTGGTTCGCAAACATATATATTATAACATATTAATCATTGTGTCTCAAACATGTAATATTTAATATTAAAAACAATGTGTTTGGACACAAGTATATTATATTTGCGACAAGTTCCAAACACATTTTATATTTGCATCCAAACAACAACAGTGAATTTCAAATCCATAATATTCAGGCATTAGACATTTGATCAATCCAACTTTAAACTGAAATTTCTCTCTGGGTGTCTTAGTATTTGTACTTTGTTTGTCATTAACATATTCTCGATACATTTAGGTACGTATTCATTTACTTTATGTACATATTAACTTGCCCAAGTTCTTTTTGTATCTATGCCTGAATGTACTACTATACATTTGTGTATAGGAGGGACGCCAAAGGCATTGAGTGGAAATGTATTTTTTTTATTGCGAACATCCAAAGTATTCAAAAAGAGAGATGTGACGGGGCGTCCCATGGAGTTATATTTTTTTAATGGGTAATGTGACACTCGAACATAAAATATCAGCAGCATTGGTTGATGGAAAAATGAGATGGCAGTATTTGGCATTAATCAACATTTGATTGTGAATTCTTTATGTTATTGATTAAAACATAAAATTGTATATCGTGGCCAGAGTCATTAAAGTCGTAATTAATTATGACAGATTCAGACGCAGTGTATTCCAGGGCCAGCCAAATAAATGTCATTTAGCCATTTTCTGGTGACAGTTGTTTTGATATGACATAAATGGCGGAAATAACCTACATTCCTACCACTCCTCTCTCTCTCTCTCTATTTAGTGCCTGTTAAATTTCGAATGAAATGCATAAAATTCATAGTTGGCTATAAATGCATCAAATTCAAATGCGAATGGAATATTAATGAGCCGAATGTAAAAAATTTTAATTAAACCAGAAAATAGGAAATTTATGTTAAGCTATGAAGCGAATACTTTTTAGAAATGCATATCTCTACTATTTTTAATAACTATAAGCGTTGTTTCATATCAAAGCAACCAATACAATTTTGAAATGTTAATGGCAATTTCTTAGATGCCAAGTCATTTGTAGAAAAATTCAGGAGGTGCATTTTCTGTACTTTGGTAGAAATGAC
Source organism: Phaonia tiefii (assembly GCA_963931995.1). NCBI lineage: Eukaryota > Metazoa > Arthropoda > Insecta > Diptera > Muscidae > Phaonia > Phaonia tiefii. The sequence continues at coordinate 34,423,553 of OZ008367.1, forward strand.
ATAGCATTTAAGAAGTTATTACTTACAAACATCCTAGTTAGTTATTATTGAAAACCTGATTGTACCTTATCAGTGTGGTTTTAGACCAGGCAAGTCCACAACTGACCAAATATTCACGCTACGCCAAATCCTGGAAAAGACCCACGAAAAGCAAATCGATACGTACCACCTTATTGTCGATTACAAAGCTGCTTTCGATAGCCCCATACGGGGAAAACTGTACGAAGCTATGTCTGAACTTGGTATTCCGGCAAAACTGATCCTCCTCTGTAGAATGACGCTGACCAACACCAAATCAGCAGTGAAAGTGGGGAAAGACCTCACTGAACCATTCTGTACCAAGCGTGGACTTAGACAAGGCGACACACCTTCGTGCAATCTCTTCAACATCTTAATGGAGATAATAATGAGAAAAGCTGCAGTAAATACGAACAAGACCATTAACACGAAAAGCCATATGTTGCTGGCGTATGCTGACGACATAGACATCATTGGGCGAAATTTGCGAGAGGTTACTGCAGTATTTTCAATAATCGAAAAGGAATCAGCGGAGGTGGGTCTTGCTGTTAATGAGGGCAAGACAAAATTGATGGTGTCAACGACTAGAGAAACCTCTCGACTTGATCCGCACTTGAACGTTGACATCCGATTTAATTTTGAAGTGGTAGATGAATTTGTCTACCTTGGATCCGCCGTGAACAAGGACAACAACGTCAGCCTGAAAATAGATAGGAGAATTGTGCTTGCAAATAGATGTTATTTTGGGCTCAGCAAGCAGTTTAGGAACAAAGCCCTCTCTCGACGGTCCAGCTATATCACACTCTCATTTTACCTGTCTTGACATATGGCTCCGAAACTTGGGCCATATCGCAAGCGGATGAAAAACACCTGGGAGTTTTCGAGAGAAAAATTCTCCGTAAAATATATGGTCCTGTTAGGGAAAACGGCGAGTACCGACGTCGCTGGAACGCAGAGCTAAATAATCTCTATTCTGACGTGGAGAGAGACGAATCAAAGTGTGCCAATTGCGTTGGCTAGGCCATGTTAACAGAATGGATGAAGATGAGCCAGCGTGAAAGATTTTTGATAACGTACCCGATGGAAGCAGGAAAAGAGGACGACCAAGACTCCGTTGGAAAGACCAGGCAGAAGAATCCCTCCGTATCCTTGCTGTTACCAACTGGCGAGAAAAGGCGAAGTATAGAGCCAGTTGGAAGAATATGTTGAAATTTGTTTAATTTGTTTGTTTAATTAATATGTGTAAGACGTCTGACCTCATGAGGTTGTAAAATAGTCAATAAAAGTAAAAAGTAAGTTAGTTCCAACACGCCTAAGGCGCCTGTTGAAAAATACTGTAATTTAAATGAATTTTTAAGCAAAAATACTTTTCGTAAAATGATAACTTTTTCTAAGAATTTTTTTTATTGAATGTATTTTTAAAAAAAAAAGTATATTTTTAGGTCCCTTTTGTAAGAATATGTATTATATTTTCCCGAAAAGGTCCTTTCTTTGATGGGAGGTACTTGTATTTTTTTGTAAAAATTTTTTTTTTACAAAGAACAACTTTTTAAAAGAAAAGGTACTTTTTATAGACGTGGTACTCTTTCTAGGAAAAGGCAATTTTTTAAGCAAATTTACCTATTTTCAGGAAGGCTACTTAAAGAAAAGGTATTACATATTTTATTTTTAAGAAAATGTATTTTTTATAAGAGAAGGTATTTTTTGAAGAAAAACTTTTTTTACCTATGAACAGGAACAATTCTAAGAGTAGGTACTTATCTCCAGAAAAGTTAGTTTGTTTTACAAAAAAGGAATTCTTTAAAGAAAAGGTAGTTTTTTAAGAAAAAACAATTTGTTGTAAGATAATGTACTTTTTTAAGAAAAGGTACTTATTTAGAAAATTTCTTTTTTTTAAGAAAAGGTAGTTTTTGTAAGAAAATTTACCTTTTTTAAGAAAGGTACTTCTTTAAGATAAGGTATTTTGTTAAGTAAAGGTACTCTGTTTAAGAATATGAATAGGTATTTTTTGGCGAAAATTTACATTTTTTTTAAGAAAACGCACTTATTTAAGAAAATTTTATTTTTTTTAACTGCTTTCACTTTGGCTTTTCTAAATTTACTTTTTATTCGTTTCAAAACTACAATATATAATAAACAGGCTCCACCTAGAAAATTTCCCATTAAACAAGAAATATCCCCCCATATGTTAGTCTAGACACAAACCAAACCAAAAGTACGAGTGTCAGAGTAAGTGTGCTGCCAAATGTAATTCCATGCTCAGGGTTGTACTTCATGGATTTGCCAGTCTTGCACTTTGGCTTTTCTAAAGTTACTTTTACTTTACAATAAACAGGCTCCACCTACAAATTTCCCTTTAAACCAAACCAAACCAAAAGTACCCAATATAGTTGATAATAATGGGTTGTAATAAGGTAGTTTAAAAAAAGTTGATTAAAATTTTTTAATTTATCCCCCATCCCGCAACGTGCGATAAGGAATTTGGTTCAAATATATTCTAAGTGACACTAACGAAATTTTCTGCATGTGTTGCCTGATAAATGTGTACACAGATTACGTTCAAGTTGATGAATTCCGTCGATGGGCACGAAAAAAATTCCTGAAAGTTTCACTTTTGGATGAATGAGTAAAATGTCAATAACTGTCAATTCGTACAAATTCCAATATAAATAATGCAACTACTATAATTTATATACACTGAAAAAAATTATATGTTTGAGTTTTTGTGATGTCTTTCAAAAATCGTGCATCTAAAAGATTAAACTAGTACTAAAGAAATTCTACTTATCATCAGCAATTAAATACTATCCAAATCATGGTAATAAATATTCAATTGGGATCAGTGTGTTATACACCAAACGGTGCAAAATATAAGCAGCTAGAATTCGCAGTGTTTGAATTCGTTATCAACAGAGAGATGCTAATGTCCTATCAAAATATAACACGGGTAGATAAATTTGCTTTGCGATCAAACGAAATCTCAGATAAATTAACTTCGTTTTGGAAATATAATTACGATAAGCGTACATCTTTTGAAACAAGCATATTACTTCCTATGTAAAAAATAAACAAAATAGTTAACTGGAACCAAACAGCGTTTACTACAAACGATATATGGACGTTCACACGAAAGAGAGAAAACCCCCATAAAACTGCAATTAGTGCCAATTTGGCTTAGAAAGCTAAGCCACTGATGAGAAGAGTCACAAACTTCGATACGATTATCCGACAACGTGAGTTCAAATCTTAGTTCTTTAACAATTGGAGGTCGCAAATATCCTATCAAACAATCAAAATACACGCAAAGAAAAATAGTATTGCGACCAAACGAAACCTCAGATAAATGATCTTCGTTTGAGGAATGTAATTGCGACAAACGAACAGTTGCTGGAATAATTTTCCACTTTCTATATGATAAATAAATAAATTAGTTTACGAGAACTAAACAACATTTAAGACAAACGATATATGGTCATTCACAGAGAGAGAGAGGAGAGAAACACCATAAAATTGTAATCAGTGACCATTTGAACAAGACGGCAAAAATACGCAAAATCACTGATGAAAGATGAAAAGAGTCACAAGCTTCGAAACGATCGTCCGCCAACGTGAGTGCAAATCCTAGTTCCGACTGTTTACATTTCTTCACTAATTTTGATGTGATGCGTGTGATAATACGGAATTAAAAAAAATGTCTGTGCCACTCAGTGTTGGGATTTTCAATTTGCATTGGATTTTAATATGTATTACTTTATCTAATTCAAATGCAAAAGAATTACCATTGATCACAATGTAAATTAAAAAAACCTGTACGTATAAAATATTTGAAAACTGAAACTGTCACATATGAAGGAAATGCTTTGAACTAAGTAGTATTGAATGTTTTGGTGTGTTAACATCTATAGGCACGGGTAGGGCATTCTATTAAAGTGAACACATGCTAATAACACACAGCGTTAGCATCACATACATGGCTGTAATACGACAATAGTCTCTGCCTGAAAATAAATATGATGGTGTTGATGTAGCGGCAGCGAACAACCAAGCAGATCGTCGTCGTCAAAGAGTGTTGAATAATATAGAGAACTCATGGAACGAATTGTATGAGTGAAGAGCACTGACGACATCTGGCGAATGATTCAAAACGCATTAATCTCTTTTTGTCATAACTTGGTCCATTCATAATGTGAAACATTGGTGCCTTTTGAAACATTTGTGCTTTTTGTATTGTTTTGTGTAATAGCATTGTCAAAATGGTGCATTTAGCTTGAAATAGTCTATAAAGAGAATAAAACTCGTTTATGCTCTTTTATTCAGACGCTGTACATGAAAGCGGAAAAAGAGTGCAATCAGTTCTCTATACTATTTAATACTTTTTGTAGTCGCTCTGTTTATGACTACAGTGAGCTAAATATTGCTTTATTTATTTAAAACATATTACATATAATGTTAAAGCAGATGTAAGAAAAAAGAAAGTGGAATACCAAAAGAGCTTTCAGCACAAAAACTATTTTTTTTTTTATTTTCCAATGTTATATTTACTAATGTGTTCATAGAAATCGAACAGGTACCCTGTAGCAAAAAGGTATTAACACATCGGCTGTGAGTTCGAACACTCATTCATTTTTTAAAATTTGCATTTGGATAGGTAATTCAAATTAAACCACAATTTATAATTAACATAAAATCCGTTTCCCTATGTATGGTGCCACTGATGTGGTGGCAGCTGCTGCGGAAATTATAGCCGTAGCCAGACCTAAAAACTTAGATATTAATAGGTGTAAGGATATTGTAACGATAAATGCTTTTAATTTTTGGTTTAACTAACCACTACAACTGCAGTATGGCAAAATAACATTACAATTCTACCAGTTTGTGGTGTTTTGTTTTGTGGTTTTGATTGTGGTGTCAGTTTGATTGTCTATAATGTTAATTACGCCTAACAATATGCCTTCGGTGCCATATATCATCTCACCACGAACAGTTAATGAATTCACTTCAAACTCTACAAGATTTGAAAACAGATAACGCTACTAGGTTATTTCATTACTAACGGTTAATTCGCATTCGGGAAAAGTCGAAAAAGTAGATGGTGCTACTATGTGATGGTCCTGGAAACGGCTGAGCTGATATAAATAACCGATTCGAAGCGAATATTGGGGCAGTCTCATTTCAAACAAAAAATTGTGTTATTAAGTAAAGAGTTTTTGTGTTAAGTTTGTACGGAACAAGTAACATAAAGAGAGCCGTTGTAAAATGCTTTCTTATGTTACTTGTACCAAAATGTTGAAATGAAACACCACTAAATGGGACAATTAGAAAATCCGTAAAAATATTGTATTCACAAGACATGACTCTGTAAGCAGTGCCACTAACTTACCTGTTTGTTGGCGTGGAACCTAATTACTGTACGCGACGCAGCCAGTCTCCGGTCACCATTTAAATCACATGGTCGATACCTACCTTGTTAGAGTTGATGTTCAACATATAACTGGCATTTCATAGCTGATTGACTAGATATTCCATAAGTGATCAAAACAAATTTGCACGCTTCAAAATACAGAAAAGTCATTTCACAGCAACTAAAGTAAATTGTGTCTGTTTTTTTTTTTTTTTTGATATTACCAGAAAGCATTAGGAATGGCCACCATATCCATATGGCGCCATATCTTGTCGGTCCTCTCCAGTTGGTAACACCAAACTTTTGCAGGGATTCATCTATCTGATTATTCCGGCGAAGTCTTGGTCATCCTATTTGTAAGGTTTCGTACTCGAACGTCTTCGAATACTTTCCACCCTGGTTCATCTATATACGTTCTACCGACATGACCTAACCAATGTAATCGCTCTATATGGATTCGCTTAATAAAAATGGTTTCCCCTTATATTCCATGAAGGGATTAGGGCAAGCTTCTGACAACCAGTGAGCTGTACGCGTTCTAGTTTTACACTCACTGATTGGGACCTACAGTTTAAATACTCAATAGTTTCGCCGTCACTAAGCGAGGTGACCGCCGTAGGAAGAAATTTAAGGTGGTCAGAGCAGGGATCAAATCCACGTTCTCATGCACAAGAGCCGCGCAACACCGACAGTCACAAGGATTCGTTTAACTCTGTCGGGTTAGAATTCATACAGTTCGTGTTTCATACGACGTCTGGATACATATATATTTTAGAACATTTCTCACTCTCGAAGACTTCCAGTGCTGCGGTGGTTGCTTGCGCGATAATCCAGGTTCATGATACAGCAAGATAATAATCGGAATTATCTGGATGTTTGCTCATCACGAGAGGGCTATATCTCAGAAATGGGTGGGAAACCGAAATAACACCTATTTGCAAACACAATTCTCCGCTTGATTTCCAGGCTGGTGTTATTGTTTTTGGTTACTGCATATCGACTACTTCGAAGTTATATCGGTTGTCAATGCCTACTTTCTGGTCCAAACGACTGTAGGATCTGCGCGTCATAATATTGTCCTCTTGTATTGCCAAAACCACTTTTGCTGACTCTTTCGCGGTTTTCGAAAATACCGCTCAGTCCACCCAATGACAGTCATATCATAAGAATAATTGATCAGTATGTGGCTTTATGGTGGACGTCGGTGGCACAATGATAGGGTGCTTGGCTCTTATACTTGAGTACGTGGGTTCGATCCCTTTACAGACCATCTAACCTTAGTGATGTGACAGTATCGAATATTGAGCCACGAAAAAGTTTCTTAAAAATATCGTTCGGAACTGGTGTAAAACTGTAGGTCTCAATCAGTGAATGTAAGACTAGAACGACCACAGCTCACTGGTTGTGAGAAAACTTCCTCAATCCCTTCACGGGTTGTAATGGGAAACCATTTTTTTATGTGGCATTGCTGCTGATTATTATATTCGTGTTAACTAAAGCTTTTCTCATTATGATCTTCGTTAAGATGTTAAAGAGATCGCAGGATAGATTGTCGCCTTTCAAATGGTTAGGAGAGGTATTTTGCAACCTACTCTGCTTAGCAGTCTCTAGTCTCAGCTTAGCACGTACACCAGGCTCAGGCATAGCTTTGTAGAGTTTTTCCTGTCTCAGTCTATCGAAGGTAGACTTATAATCGAAAATGAATTGGTAGGAGTTGATTTACATTTCGTTGGGTTTCTTCTGAACCTTCGAATCTAGTCAGTTAGGTATGTCCAGATCAAAAGCCACACTGATAAGGTTCGATCAGGTATGTATGAATTGGCTTAAATCCTTCGGACATTACGCTGGAGCGGATCTAATATGCAATGGATGAAAATCAGCTTTCAAAATGATTATCAAAGATATTTTGAAATTGTGTTATACATTGAAAAATCTGTATTTTTGTTTTTGTTTGGATGCTAATATAACGTGTTTTGTTGCTTGTTGCAAATATAGTGTACTTGTGTCCAAACACATTGTGTTTGCTATTCAACACTGTACTTTGGAGGCACAGTGACTAAGAGGTTATAATATATGTTTTTGTGCCCCAAAAGTGGCTTTGTTTATTCAAAACTGCTGAAAGGAAAAATTGTTATAGACTGCAACGAAGCAAAAAAAAAAATTACATGAGGTGTCAGGGGACACCCGGTTGGAACGAAGTTCCTTTCGGTATATTACATACTAGTTAGTTCCACCACGCCTAAACCGCCTGTTGAAAAATACTGTAATTTAAATGGATCTTTCGGAAAAGATACTCTTGTAAAATGATAAACTTTTTTTAAGAAATTTTGTATTTATTTATGTGTTTTTAAAAAAAGTTAATTTGAAGGTCCCTTTTTTAAGAATATGTATTATATTTCCCCGAAAAGTCATTTTCTTTGATGAGAGGTACTTCTTTTATTAAAAGCTTATGTAAGAAAAAGCCTAAGAGTATGAATTTTTTTTACAAAGAAATACTTTTTTTTAAGAACAGTTACTTTTTAAAGAAGTGGTACTCTTTTTAGGATAAGGTTATTTTTTTAAGAAAATTTACTTTTTTTCAGGAAGGATACTTATCTCAAGAGAAGAAAAGGTATTATTTTATTTTCAAGAAAGGGTACTTTTAGGAAAAGGAATTTTTGTAAGAAAATGTATTCTTTGTAAGAGAAGGTATTTTTTTTTGAATAAAAGCTTTTTTACGAAAGAACAGGTACAATTTTAAGATCAGGTACTTATCTCACGAAAAGTTATTTTGTTTTACAAAAAAGGTAATCTTTAAAGAAAGGGTAGTTTTTTAAGAAAAGACACTTTGTTGTAAGATAATGTACTTACTTAAGAAGATGTACTTATTTAAAAAATTACTTTTTTTAAGAAAATTTACTTTTTGTAAGAAAATTTACCTTTTTAAGCAAAGGTACTTCTTTAAGATCTATTGTTCAAACCATAGATAAAGGAATTAACTAGATATCGCACATACCGTGGGAAATTTATTGTTCAATGGGATATTTTCTAGATGGAGCTGAATGCAATAATTACAACGTTTGATCCCAAACAAAATATACCGTGCAAGATGTATTTAGAAAAGGTGTTAACAAAAGGTGTGGTAGGCAACATCAACAGGGATTTTGTTTTGTTTAGTGGGCCGATGCTGTACAAGTCAACACAAACGAATACCAACAATAACAGTACACCAAAAAAAGCACATAACCAAAATGCATTTGAATTAGAAAGTGAAGAACACAACGAAATGAAAAAAATTTAATTAGTTGTTTGAATACCACAACCTGGAAAATGATTCTATTTTTGTATTGAAAAAATGTCCCACACTGTTGAATAAACGTCTGTGAATGTTATGAGAAACGTCAATGAAAGTTACAAAACGACGACACAGCATCTAGTGGCAGATATCTACTTATTTCCTTTATCTATGGTTCAAACTACAATATGCAATGAACAGGCTGCACCTAGAAAATTTCCCAATAAACAAAATATTTATGTTAGTCTAGACACAAACCAAAAGTATGAGTGTAAGAGTAAGTGTGCCGTAAAATCTAATTCACGGTTGTACTTCATGGATTTGCCAGTCTTGCGCTTTGGCTTTTCTAAATTTACTTGTTATTGGGTTCAAAACTACACTATGTAATAAACAAGCGCCACCTCGAAAACTTCCCTTTAAACCAAACCAAACCAAAAGTACCCAATAAATATAGTTTATAATAATGGGTTGTAATAAAGTAGTTAAAAAAGTTGTTTAAAATTTTTTCATTTAGCCTCCATCTCGCAACGTGCGATAAGGAACTTCGTTTCAAAAGCAGCAGATCTGCAATTCATGAAAATAGTGCTTGCAAACATATATATGGTTCCTGCAACATATTTCTGGGGCCGTTTTCTTTCGCGTAGTAATGCCAAGTAATACTTTATTCGACCTAAATAAATAATGTTTGAGAAATTGGAGATAATTGGAATATAAATAGAAACTTCCCTCCCTATGTGAAAATAGATTTCCGTCTTACAATACATTAGCAATTTGAGATCCTTAATTTGTTTAACTATGATAAGAAATTATGTGGCTGTCCCAGCATGATGTTATCGTATTTTTAAAAATTGTTAAAATAACGTGTTAAAGTTTGATCACACCCACAATAAATCTCTTCTCTAATGTGATTGTAGGGTATTCAAACGATTCATCTTAGCCAACTGATATCTCCTTATCGCGCTATGGAAACTGAATCTATAGTCTGCACGTGCAGTTTTGTCTTTTTGTCTTTATGCACTTCAAATTCTAAGAAGAAATTCGAGGTGAGGTCTTTTTTATTTTTTGCTTTTAATTTTGCATAAGCACCCACAAATAGAGAATTGAAGTTTCACCGTGTCTTTATTTCCACACAACCTGAGTTGTCGTATTGAAGTAGCATTTTTCCGAGGAAATTTGAAGTCAGCATTAATGAACACATAGTGATAACACTTCTATGCCACATCCAATGCCGCACAGTGTTTTGAAACTACGTATTATTGTGGCATTAATAAACTATTTTATTTTTCATTTAATCTTTACTTTGAAATTGGTGAGCGGGTTCGAAATTAAACAGCTGTTAAAACAAAGAGCAAATACAATTGCTCAATGAAGGTTTCGCAATGAAAGTTTGTTAACTGTCATTAATATTCTCCTCCTACATACCCGCATCTTATGAAAATGATACAGTTTGGAATAGAGTAAAACTCAATTCTTAAGCTCTATTTTACAATTGAATTAAGTTTTTGAAAATCCAAGTGAAATAAACAATTCGGTAAAAAAATTTCAAATATTTTCAATTTGTTTGAGTCGGTGGTGCAATGGTTAGTGTGTGCGGCTCCTGTACATGAGAACCTGGATTCGACTAGAGAACCACCTTACATTTCTTTCGACGACGGTCACCTCGATTAGTGATGCCGACATTAGCGAGTAATAAGCCATGAAAAACTACTCAAAATGCCGTCCAGAACCGGTGTAAAACTGTAGATCCCAATCAGTGAGTGTAAAACTTGAAAGCGCACAGCTCACTGGTTGTGAGAAGTTCTCCCCAGTCCCTTCATGGGATGTTATGGAATATATTTCTTAATTTTTTATTTTATAATGGATCGCGATGTCCATCCAGTACTTAGAACTGCTGGAAGATAATTTGGAAAATATAGATAGGATCAGCCATATACCCAGTAACCGGCGGTTTAGCTATGATGCATACCTTGGCATACCACAAGGGGAACTACTTGCACTACTACTTTAAGGCACCACTTTAAATATCCTACTAAGTATTAGGGACCAACGAGGCATTCAAGTTCGTCTGTTACGCAAACAATGTGGCGATAGTTCTTAGCGAATAACTTATAAACACAAACGGACCACAGGTGCACTTGAACTAGCCTTTAGCTGGACGTAGTCAAGTGGAGTGAACGTAAGATACAACAGATACCCTTGTTTGGCGACCCTTATTTTCTGAACAAGAGACTAAAAATGTACAAAAGATCTTAGGAGTAATCATGGATCGAAAGTTGTATCGGATATTAAAGATTGGCATATGAGTAAGTTTTTGTCACGCTCACGCAACCTCACGTAATTATGACATTCGCTAACACACGATCACCCATTAAGATTTTTTCGGAACTTACATTCACTCGAGTAAATGTTGATCCTACTCACAGTTACGCGGGATTAGCGATAACCACTTGACCCGCGCCCATCTTTATCGAAAACAGATCATAATGTCATGACCATACTGATTTTAGTGTAGTGTGCCGATAGTTCCAAATCTAGTAATGCGAGTGGTAATTCACTGGTATACTGACGGCTCCAGGAAGGATGGGATAAAAGCAAACGTTGTCCTAAATATTAAGTAGGTTAGAAGGGGAGCATTCGCCACTGGTGCACATTTGCCACCATCGTTTATCTAGTAAACTAAGGAAACTATTGATAATCGTATATCGATATTTTATACATTTATCGATGATCTTCCATCGCTCACACTTTGACAGTTTAACTTTAAATGTGATCGAGGGCGGAGGTTATTTTATATTTTACGGACTACCGCGGAAATATTTGATTGTAAGTATTTTTTGTTATAACTTTTTCAGTTTCCGTGATTTAAAAAATGATATTTAACAGATGTATACTATTGCTATTAGTGACATAATGTTTGTTTTAGTTAATTTATTAAAAGTGTCAAAAGCGTTTAAATTAGTGCAAGAAGGGTGGTTTCGCCGTCGGATCTGCCCCATGGGGTGGATTCACCACTGGCATATGTACCCCATGCGGTGGATTCACCCCTGGCAAAGACCTCCAAGCGATAGATTCGCCACTAGCGTAATGAGGGATTTGCTTATAAATTCGAATCTCGATATGCTCTAGTACTATCAACACAGACTAAATTTCTAAACTATTTATTTATACCTGTAGGTACAAAGATCTTATAGCTATGGTTCGAAACTACAAAAGAAGATGAGACCAAGATGAACCATGCAATAAAAGATGTCATCTCCAAAAAAATTACAGCAGACAGTTGTCCGAGGCCTTCGGCCGCGGACTGTCCCTGCAGGCTGTGTCAGAGACACGGCCATTAAGTTTAACGTAGAATACGCCATCCGATAAGACAGAAAACATATATAACAATAAATGCATTTGCTAATATTATTTATCATTTATTGTTATATATGTTTTCTGTCTTATCGGATGGCGTATTCTACGTTAAACTTAATGGCCGTGTCTCTGACACAGCCTGCAGGGACAGTCCGTGGCCGAAGGCCTCGGACAACTGTCTGCTGTAATTTTTATATTTACCAACGGCATTTGATTCAAGTCCGTTTAAAAAGAAAAATATTGTGTTCAATTTTTTTAAACTTAATTTAATTTATGTATTTTAATTAATATTTTTATTGAAATAAGTTCTGCGAATGTTGAGAGGGCGCCCTAATATTAAAAAAGGTTTACCTTATCGAGTCTTCGCATTAGCATTCGAGCGTTGTGTGAAAGCTTTACGCTTTACAAATCAAAATTAATGTTACAACAGCTTTATTGAAGCTTTCGCAAAAAAGCTTTATTACGTTAGCTTACTGTTTGTTTCACTTTTTACTAGATACATGTTCCCAAGCAACATTAGCTTGCTGTTCGTTTCACTTTTTACTAGATACATGTTCCTAAGCAATGTTGAGCAAACAAAAACACTCAACCAAACACCACACATATGTTTGAGTGCATGTGTTTAAACAATTTTCATTTGAGAAATTAAAATACTAGAAATATATCAACCAATATGAAATGTATATCAAACGAAAGATAACATCTTCATTTACCTACAAAAAAAATTTTAAAAAAATGCATCTAGCCGTTTCCTCAAATTCAATGAAATAAAGATTACAACAATAAAAACCTGACATGACTCCTCATACCGTAAGGTAAGACGTATTCTACGTCAAAAAGTATAACCAAGTCAATCTGCTTACTTTTGTGATTTATAACGAGCTACTTTGCGAGATCGTATAAAAAAATTAAGAAAGTTAAACTGGAGGCATAAATGACTCTGGCTAGTCGTCTGAAGATGAATATATATATATATGTATGTATTCATTGAAAAATACCTCAAATCAGATGTTCACAAAACGTCAAGAAAAAGAAATTTGCGAGGACTTTAAAGCATGCTCTAACCTACTGCATGGCTTCTCCTATACAATGGCATGAAAATTTGCCACAATATATGATATTGCCATGCCTTTTTCCAAGGAGAAAGCAATAATCCTTTTCCAGGACAATCACGTTTCTCGCTGCATTCTAACACCAATCATATTTTTCAGAGCAAATGGAATTCATATGATTAGCAAATGGAATTCATTGATTTTAGTCAATGATTTCCTTGTATCGAATCGTGGTAGAATAATTGCAATTTACGATAAACCATCGCTATCTAATATCCGATTTCGGAAGGCATTATTTGCTGAAAATATATGCAAATGATTCGTAACTACAGGTATCAGCCCATTTAACAGACAAATATTTCTTGAATCAGACTTCGTAAGCGAACCAAATTACGAACATCTAACCGCCGACACTGGTAATTAACCTATACTTCAACAAAGGCGGCATTTCAACTGAACCTGAGCTGTTTGAGCCTCCAGTCACAGCAACATCTCTTCCCAAAACTCCTGTTTGAGCCTCCAGTCACAGCAACATCTCTTCCCAAAACTCCTGTTTGAGCCTCCAGTCACAGCAACATCTCTTCCCAAAATTCCGCAGCAAGTTCGCCCACTTGCTACAATTCAACAATCTAATTATAAAAATCTAATTAGAAAAGGGAATCCACAATCTTGACATCTACTCCACCAAAAGAAGAAAAGGAACGTGCACAACAACAAAGGAAACAACAAGCAAATAAACCTTTGGTACGAAAAGTCGTCCCGAAAATAAATAAGAAACGCAAAACCTACGTCGTATCATCATCTGACGAATCAGATACCCTAAGTTTCGCTGAATCAGATAGATCTGTTTGTTCGCTTATAGAACCTGAGAGCCTTGGTGAGATCAAATTCGTATCTGTTCAATTTGGTGGCCAGGTAGATAAGTTCTATGCTGGCGAAATAATCTCTGAATGTCCGCATTAAGTAACTGTTGATTTTTTAAGAAAAATAACAGGTTCATATACTTTTTATGAACCACGTGTTAACGACATATTCTACATACATATATTCCAAAAAAATGGCATTGCCCTGAAGTTGCCGTATCCAAGTTGCCGTATCCAACGTCGCGATCGCGATGTACATATGTCGCAGTACAATGTAATGTGAAACTGACTTATTACCTCGCATTTATTTTTTATGAATTAGTTCTAACCGGTGTACAATATTGACATATTTCGAATTGGCATTTGTACGTTTAATAAATATCACAGGTACCTTCTTACTTCAGATATTTTTCAATGAACTGCCCTGTTGATCTTTACCAATACAATATTGGAATTTTTTCCCTACTTTTACATGAACTAATAGCATTTGAGTTCCTTTGTTGTTTGTTATTGTTTAATAAATAAAAAAAATTGGTTTTTCAACAAGCTTTAAATTGTATTTTCCCTTTTGACGAATACGCCCCACCCCGTTGGCGAATTTACCCCATGGACGGGACAGTTTCTCCTTTTAGGGCCTCTTCGGAAATCCTTACAATTTATATATAAATATGGTTCAGGATAAAACAGGTAAAATTTAAATTCTGCAAATGTAAACCCTTAAACAAAAAAAATTTTTTTGAAAAAACATTAACTGTTTTGTAAGGAGAGCCTCAAAAAAAGTGGCGAATGCTCCCCCTTCTACCCTATTATTTCCATCTACCTGGTCATAACATTGTTACTCTATGGAGAATATCAGATATAAAAGCGGCGATCAAGACGATATCTCTAGATAATATGTGATCACTAATGGTACCCGAGTGCGAGGAGGCAATATACCAGCATTGACATCCTGGGGATCATATTGGCACCTATGCACCACGGTATCGGGTGAAACGAAAGGGCAGGCTGGCTGGCTAGGATGGTTTCTAACCAACGAATGATAAGTCTGTACAACGCACAGTTTTCCACGTAATAACGACTGAACTTCAAAAATGACAAAGAATAACAATAGAATAACAGCACCAAAATATGGGACGTATCGGATGGGATCAAATCAACGACGACCATGTGGCGTGGCCTAGGGGAAAAAATGGATTAAAGAAATTGAACAATCTGAAACTTGGTCGATTGTTATTTGGTATTCTAGACTTGTGGAATGTCTGCGTTAAATTTAATACTTCGACACGACTTCAAAAACTCTGTTCTTGTCCCGCTGATGAGATGAGAGGTAAAAATAAATAAGTCATTTCCTTCCCCCTACGGCTCTATGTTCAAATACACCTTGTTTGTTGCCCTATTTTTTTAGACAATTTGTTAAGAAAGATCGACCGATGTATCCACCAGCCCACAAACCACCCCTAACCCGTTCTTTTCTCAGGATGTAATGGCAGCTCTTGAATATTTTCGGGTTACTCTTGAGCCAAAATTTAGCAATTTTGCATATTGAACTTGCCACTAAGTCAGAAATGAGCTTCCTCGATGAACAATAGTTTGGTCGACAACTGTGGATCTGCTTCAAGCTTAAAGCTTAATGCTAAGTAATTCGTAGACGGTGTCTTAAGTCTAAGTTTTTCCATAATGAAATGTCACACATTACTAAACATAAATTACATGACTGTTTGGATGATAAATTAATTACTTATTTACTTGAATCAGTGTTGGGATTTTTTAATTAGCATTGAATTTTAATTCGAATTGCTTTATATAATGCAAATGCAAAAGAATTATCATTGTTCGCAGTAATAATTAAAAAACATTGAATTTCCATTTGCTCTGGCAATACAAATGAATGTTTTTCACTATTTTGAATTTATTTGACTGCTGGTAATTCTGTTTTTAACGAAGTTTATATGTAGAGGTTTGTGGCTTCGATAGGTAGTTTCAAATTCATAAACCTGTACTGTATAAAATATTTGAAAACCAAAACTGTCAGATATGAAGGAAATGCTTTGAAAATAACATAGAATAACACATACTATAGAAGAACTTATTCTCTCATCTGACGTTTCATTTCACACTCTCTCGGTAGGTCTGTGGAAATGAGAGCAAATTAAATTTAAAATTTACATACACCAGGTGGAGTTACAAAATATGTTCACTTAACTATTTCCTGTCGTTTTGGTGTAGAACTGAAAAATTTAAATGTATTTTGCACTTTTTTGTTGACTTTTAACGTTGGTATTCATTTGTATTGTATTTAACACAACTAGTTTGCCACAAAAACACGAAATTCGGGTGTAGTTCCTTTGCGGATCGCTGTATACTATTGCCACCATCTGGTATTATTGAACCCATATTTTCCACCCTCCACTGTGTAATTTCCATCGTACCTATACCTATAGTACCTATAGTATGTGTTATTCTATGGAAAATAAGTACAATTGCCAATGGTATTTAATTCATTTTTATACCCTCACCCATAGGAGGGGGGTATATATCATTTAATATTGAAAAAAATGTATCGCATAGAAGGAGCCATATTACACCCTCAGTAGCTTTGGATGAAATTCCATGTCCGTCTGTCTATCTGGCTGGCTGATCAACACGATAACTGCCGTAAATATTAATCGATCACAGCGAAAGCTTGTCAGTGACTCTAATTTGTCCATGGCTGGGAATGAAAATGGGCGTTTTTGCCGCGCCCCTTCTGGTTCTTCCCATACAAATCGACACATTTAGTACGAAGTCATGTTTCTTCTAAAACCTTTTTCTGGTAGATGTGATAGTTAAAATCTGTAAATGTCTACTTAACTGGAGGTAATGGGCGAAGTCGCCACGCCCATTCCGGTACCTCCCATGTAAAAGCTTGGTGGTCGCACTGCGATAAGTCGCGTGAAACATTTTCGATTTTAATGAAATTAGGTTATAGGCTTCGAGTCATCAAACGCCAGTCACCGATTAAGACAAGGGTGACTTTGCCACGCCCATGTTTGTTCCTCCCATACAATCTTCATGCAATTTGGTACTAGTCAAAATTTAGTCAAATGCCACTCTTCTATGGAAAATAAGTCGTTTTGCCTTGCCCATTCTGGTACGTCCCATACAAAAGCTTGGTGGTCGTCCGGGTTGTCAATGAGATAAGTCGCGTGAAACAACTCCGATTTTAATGAAATTAGGTGCCATCAAACGCCAGTCACCCATTAAGACAAGGGTGATTTTGCCGCATCCAATCAAGATAAGTTGTGCGGCCGGCTGGTTGTTCGGCAAGATAAAATCAATGAATACTGAAACAATCTTAACGAAGTTTGATACTAGACAAAAAGGTGGGCGGACGACCGGTTGATCGGCACGATAACTCTCGTAGACTACAAGCGATCTTAATCAAATTGTTTCGTACAAATGTTTTCCTACAAGTTAAAGATTAACTACTATCCACGCCCATTTCCGTACCTTCTGCACTAAAGTGGGGCGGCTTTCCGGCTGGCCGTCTCGATATCTCCCGTATACCACAACTGATCTTAACAAAATTTGGTACTGATCAATATTTTGTGCAATACTGTGTAAAAACAGATAACTTCGCCCTGCCTTTTAATGTACCTCCCATATAAATATTGGGCGCACAATTGGCTGGTAGTCACGATAACTGCCCATAATCACCTAGGATCGTAATTAATAATATATAGCGCAATATATATATAGCGCAATTGGCATATTTGCCAATATTCAATAGAGCTCGGTCGCAATGGATGACTTCGGGTGACGGTGTGTTTAAGTCCGTTCACCCGACTGAAATTTCTGTACTGGTTTTAATTTCCATTTGCTCAGGTAATGCAGATTCGAAGCCACAAACCCCTACATATAAAATACTTTAAACACATAATTACCAGCAGTCAAACAAATTCAAAATAATTAAAAGCATTCCAATATTTAACTACAATTAGAACCCGATTCCACAACATGCATTTGCATTCCCTGAGCAAATGCAAATTCAATTTTTTTTTGTTGATTTTGCAAAGAATGTTAAATCTTTTGCATTTGAATTAGATAAAGTAATGCAAATTAAAATCAAATGCGAATTAAAAAATCCCATGTATGGTTGTGATAACCCACTAAATTGGGTTGCGGCTGCGACAACTTCTACTACGGTTGTGACAACCACTAATGCGTTTGTTACAACTTCTAAATCGGTTCTGACGAACCTTTAGTGTGGTTGTGGCAACCAGTAATTCGCATGTGACATCCTCCATTGCGGCTGTTACAGCCTCTAATTCGGTTGTGATTACCTCTAATGTGGTTGTGACAACCTAACCTTCGGTTACGGCTAATTCGGTTTGCTATTGAAGAAAACCCTCGTAATCCATCGTCGTGTGGTTCGGACCAACGGGATTGACAGTTTGGTGTGGCATTTGGCGTGATGGCATTAATGGCCCTTTTTTTCGAAAATGCTTCTGGAAACGCCACTTCAGTCAAACGCGAACGCTACAGAGCCATAATTACGGACTTTTTATGGGCTGAAGATATGAACTTGGATAGTCTTTAGCATCAGCAGGATGGCGCTCCATGTCACAAAGCTCATCAAAAAATCGATCTTTGGGGCACTTCTTTCGGTAATCTCGGCGATGGCAATTGGCCGCCTCAGAGCTGCGACGCTTTCTTATGGAGTGCCGTTAAAGACCGATGCTATGCGAATAATTCAGAAACGATCCACACTAATATCGTCCGAGCCATTCGTGATATAGAACCAGAAAGCGTGCACAAAGTCTTGGGAAATTGGGCTGACAGGATGAGCTTTGGAGAAGGCAGTCACGGCAGGCGCTTGAAGTAACTAATGGGAATATTTGTTAGTTTTAAGAAATCCTTAATATACCAAATTAAATTAAGTTTACTTAATATTATTTAATTTTTGAAAAGATTCGTTTATTTGGACCACCCTGTATAGTAGAGGAAATTTTTGGAAGTAAATTTACACGCTGGAAAAGAATGGCTCCAGCAACATATTGCAGGAACCATGTATATGTTTGAAAGCATTGCTTCCATGAATTAAAGATCTGCTACTTTTTTGTATCTTTGCTGTCTGCACCCAGAGAACTAATTGGTTGTTAAGAGGTTGTAGCAACCGTATATTCGACTGATACCACCGAATTGGGGTTGCCCCATCCGAATTGCGGTCGTCACGACCGAGTTTAGTCCTCACAACTGAAATTCGGTTGAAGCAACCTCGTTTCTTAATTGATTTGGTTATGGCAACCGAATCTTGAATTATATTCGTTGTGTCAACCAAGTTTTAAAAAATTTCGGTTGGTATAACCGAATTTGGAAATAATTCCGATACCAAATGTGGCATCAATTCTGGTGCAACCGAAAGTGGCATCAATTCTGGTGCAACAACCGAATTTAATTAATTCGGATGTCACAACCGAATTTGGTATCAATTCGGATGTCACAACCGAATTTGGCATCAATTCAGTTGTAACTACCGAATTTGGAATAAATACGGTCGCAATAACCGACTTAACTCTTAAGTCGGTTGCAATGACCGAATTCGGCGTCAATTCGGTTGCTGTAACCGAATTTCTCATGAATTCTGTAGGTACAACCGAATTTCATTTTCAACTTGACGTTTAAAATTATGAAAACAAATATTATATTAAAAGAAGTTGAAGAATGTATAATTGTTCCTGTCGCCGCGATATCAAGATTTTTTTGTGGTTATTAACAAAGGTAAGTAAACATATTGTAATTTTGGGTTTTGTATTAAATTGTCTTATTTTGCAGAAAATTTCCAAGCAGATATCAACAGTTTTGAAATTTTTCAAGGTTGGTCATTGGAGATATGCTGCAATCATCTGTACATGAATCGGTTTAGGACCTATAACACGCCAAAAAATGGAGCGGTTACCCATGATGGCCGGGACTTCCAAAAAGGGCGGTAGTCGCATGTAAAACAAATGTGTTACCATAAAAATTAGCCTATTTTTTTAATAAGAATACAGAAAAATAAATCGGCTTTCAAAATTCATTTGTGACACTATCTACATTGTAACACTATCATACAATTGGGTCATAAAACGTATATTATAACATGTTAATCATTGTGTCTCAAACATGTAATATTAAATAGCAAACACAATGTGTTTGGATACAAGTACACTATATTTACGCCAAGCTACAAACACGTTATATTAGCATCCGAACATCACAAAATGCCAGCTTTTTCAGCGTGTAGGGAAATATTGAATTCAAATTGAGGAAATCCTTTTTTCTGACTATATGGGTTACATTTATGAAGCATCAGCGAAATCAAAGTCCATTCACGGTGCAATAGCATAATTTTAGTTCGAAAATGTTTAAAATTACTTTATTGGAAACATTTTCAAAAATCAAAATTATAAAGTAGTCTTCATAAAAACATGAATTTTTAAAATAAATATTTTCTATCAAAAGTAGACAATATAAGAATAGGACTATTCTAATGGAGAATTTCTAAAACTTCTTACTATTTAAACCAGATTTTGTTAAAAAAAAAACGCTGAGAAACACATGATACACTTACCTAAATATGATTTCATGCGATATTAAAGTAAAACAGTAGGTTTTCTTTGAAATGTTTTCTTTATTTTCAAATCAATTTATTTTCACTAAATTTTTCCGTTTTCATTAATTCGTAATAATAATAATAATAATAATATTGTATTATTATTATGATTTCAATGTTTTACATTTTCACTGTTCATCTTGTAATGTTTATATTAATTTGTTTATATATATAATTGTTTTATATATAAAGTGTGTGTATGTGTGTGTGGCTGTGTAATTGTAATATTTGTATGTTTGTATAATTATTTTGTTTGTATTATTTTTCTTGAGTTTTTGTTTCTTTTTTCTTTTTTTTGCAAATTTGTCTTAACATTTTATTTAATTCTTTATAAATATTTAAGTGTTGTTCTTGATTTGGTTTGGATTTTGTTTTTGTTAGTTGCTGTAAAATGTTCATTCATTGCATTCATCCATCATCCGGTCGTTTCAGCGTTCATTCTTCGCATACGAGTATAAATTGATGTCTTTGTATCATCAGCATTTTTTTTTTGTTCAAGAAATTTTAAGTGGCTTTGTGTTTTAAATATGTGTTGTGTGTGTGTGTATGTGAGAGCATATCATTGTTATTGTTTGTGTTTGTGTTTGTGTCTGAGAGTTATCTGTGATGGTAGTGGGGTGTCGGTGTGTGTGTGTGCATTGTGTCCTTTCTATTTATTTTGTATTTTTTTTTTGTTTTTTAATTAAAATTAATTTCAGTTTTATTGACATTTCAAGTGTTTTGTGTCGTGATTTGAGATTCCTTTCTAGTGTTTGTGAGGCTTTTGAAATGTGTCAGGAGTTTTCTTCTGTATTCATTTCTATTTAATTTGTTTATTTATTTATTTAAAGAATCAACAATTATTATTATATTGTTTTGTTTGTGTTATTTTGGTTTATTTGCTTTTATTTTTCATTTCTCTTTTAAGGAGTCACTTAAATTTAATCATTATATTAATAATAATAATAATTAATGTTATTATCCTAAGTATATAAGTTAACCTCACTATATCATCATTATTCTTCATCATCATCATTTGTTTCTTTCAGTGTATGTTGTAAAGTTTTGACTTTTTCTTCCTTAATTATCTTTGTTTTGCTGTTGCGTTCTCACTTTCAGTTTCTTCTAATTGTTTTATTAATATTTAACACTTAACCTTGGTTGTTGTTTAATATTTTTGAAAAAAAAAATCGTTTACATTTCCATCTTATTCCTTCTAGTTTTTTTCGTTTTTGGTTTTAAGCCTCTTGAATAACTTGTGCATCATTACTATTTTCATTTTCTTCTTATGACTTAATCATCTTCTGTTGTTTGTTGCTTTACTTTATCATTATTAATATTTATCTAAATTTTTTGTTCACACACCCTGTATTTTTGCTTCTATTTATTACGTTACTTCTATGGTTACTATGACAGTGTAAAGTTGTTTCACGTGAAAATTTGGCATCTTCAGTTTCCTCATCATGTCTATGAATTGTATACCTTTCCTTAGTTTTGGTTTCGATAGCAATTTCTTTCAATTGTTAAATTTGTTTTTTGTCTCGTTCAAAATATTTGTGTACTAAATCTTAGAAATAGAAAAGAGTGATGTTAATGAGTGTGACAAATTGTTAGCGGGGTAAGGAAAAGGCAATCGAAAGCTTTGATTACATTGAACTGTAAAACATTTTGATACAGTCTGTTAAATATTTGATCAATCTGTAGTCAACTCATTAGCGGCCATATAAATGTATTGTAATTCGGTTTGTTTAAATTGAGGATAATCGAGTTGAAGGAGGAGCGACCAATGTTGCGGGGTTAGAAGGATAGATCTCATATTTAGGGGGTTACTTAGTTATACCTGATGTCATATACGATACTAATACAGAATATTACTTTACGTGAGTGTAACTAAATTTGAAAATATATGCCCTATAAAAATCCTTTTGTCATGTGCAATTGAAGTTGCAATGACTCCTCAAAACGGCCCATATCCAATGTGTTTCCTGTGATCACACACTTTTGATTTGCATCGACATCCCCATCACTGTACTTTGTTCTTCTGTAACTTCCATTTTTGAACATCTTGACAGATCAGCTTGACAGAATAACACTGACTTTCTATGTATATTTCGTTGAAACAATAAAGGCATTTCCAAATAGTTTGATTCCTGAAAAATCACGGAAAAAGATACAGTCTAACATGAAATCTCATCACCAACATCATTGAGATTGTTCTGAGATCGACTGCAGTACAGAATCACTACACAATTTCCAATTAAAATTTGAAAATACTAATTAAATTTTGAAAAAAATCCATTGAAATTTGAAAATTATATTTGAGATCTGAAATACATCAATTGAAATTTAAAAATTCTATTTTGGGCTAAGCAAGCACTTTAGAGATAAAGCCCTCTCTCGAGTAACAAAAGTCCAGCTGTACCAGACTCTCATTCAACCTGTCTTGCTTTATGGCGCAGAATCCTGGGTCCTATCGCAAGCAGACGAAACATCTGTAGGAGTCTTCGAGAGAAAAATACTCCGAAAAATTTATGGCCCTATAGTGCACAACGGCGAGTATCGGCGACGCATGAATCATGAGCTGTATGAGCTTTATCCTGACATTGACATAGTTAAGCGGATCAAGATAACGCGATTGCGCTGGCTAGGCCATGTCAGTAGAATGGATGAAGATGAACCAGCGCGAAGACTTTTCGAAACCGAACTCGAAGGAAGACGAAAAATAGGAAGACCAAGACTCCGCTGGAGGGATCAGGTTGACGAATCCCTGCGTACACTTGGTATTGCCAACTGGAGAGATAAAGCAAAAGATCGAACTGGTTGGCGAAATATGTTATCTTCGTTTTGTAAGGTCCCTGACCCCCTGGGGTTGTCCGAGACCGGATAAGTAAGTAAGTATTTGAAATTTGATATACATCAATTGAAATTTAAAAAACATCAATTGAAATTTGAAAGACATCAATTGAAATTTCAAACACATCAATTGAAATTTGGAACACATCAGTTGGAATTTGAAATACATTAAATGGAATTTAAAAGACATCAATTGAAATTTAAAATACATCAATCGAAATTTAAGAATCATCAATTGATATTTGAAAGACATCAATTGAAATTTAAAATTCGTCACATGAAATTTAAAAGTTATTAACCAATTTTTAAATTTGAATTGATGTGTTTTAAATTTGAATTGAAGTATTTCAAATTGCAATTGATGTGTTTTAAATTTCAGTTGATTTTTTTCAAATCTCAATTGAAAATACTGTAGTTACTCTTGTGCTAGGTAAAGTTTGGAGGTGGTTTTTAAAGTTTCCTCAAGCATAGATTGATGGTCACTAGACCAGAACCTAAATGTGTTTCCCCATTACATCCCATGAGGGCGTTATGGAAATCACTTCAGACCGACACTTTTAAACGGATTTCGGAGGGTTTTGGAGAAACGTTTTCATATTTGTTTAGTCGCTAGTGTTGCCATCACAAGCCAAATGAAAAGAAACTTGATCGCCCTTACTGAACTGATTGCTAGACAGGAGCTTGTACACGCTGAAAAAAACGGACCCAGCAACATATTGCAGGCATCATGTACATATTTTCCAGCATTCTTTTCATGAACTGAAAATCTGCTGCTTTTTTGTTCCTTTGTTGTCTCTCACGTTGTTGTTTTCCGCAGTTTTCCACAAACAAAGCCACAGTTTGGTCAGGAAAATATTTATTATAACACATTAATCATTGTGTCTTCAACATGTAATATTGAATAGCAAATACAAAGTATTTGGACACAAGTATACTATATTTGCGACAAACTAAAAACACGTTATATTTCCATTAAAAAAGCAACAAAAAAATACAAATTTTAATATAATCCCCAAACGAGAAATGAAATCAGTTCATATGGTTTTTCATACATTTTTGGATGTTATTTCATATGACAAAACAATCAAATTTTCTGGGAAGTATTTAATATTTGTTTGAAAGTTATTTCTTTTTCCTATCGGGGTTTCCAAATGGACATTTTACAAGGAAATTGTTTCGCCTTTGTTGCCATTTTACCTTGGAGTTAATTTCATTTTTGTTTGGTTTTTATTTCATTGTCTATTTTTGGATGTTATTTATTTTTTTTTTTTTAGTTTATTTCATTGGGTGCTATTTCCCGGGCGTTTTTTCTTTTGGAGTATTTCGTGGAGCCGATTTTCAGTGTGTATCAACAGTTAATACGGATGTTGCCGCCGAATTGCCGTTGCCACAACCGAATTGTGGTTGTCTCTACTGAGTTTAGTCCCCACAACTGAAATTTGGTATGTGACAACTACTGGTATTTGACAACCACTAATGAGGTTGCAGCAAACCTTAATGCAGTTAATGTGGTTGTAACAAACTTTAGTTTGGATGTGATGACATATAATCATCAAAAACCGCTGAATTCGTTTGTGGCTACTTCGGTTATTGGTTCTGTGGCTGCAGTGTCGGCTACAACATCATATTCATGTTAATCAAAGAATTCTGTCCGCATTATGTGCTACTTTTTCATGCGCCAAGTTTCGTTATACGAGTGAAATTGTTTGCAGCCTCAAAAAATATTTTGTTTCGAATGTAACTGAATTTACTGATTCATTCCGGCAAAGAAAATGTTTCGCCGATGTAATATGTTTGGCCTTATTTACTGCAATGAATATGTTTCGTTCCTGCAATGTATTTATATGGTTCGTTGCTGCAATTAATATTTTTCATTACTGCAATGAATATAATGCATTGGTGCAATGAATATGTTTCGTTGTTGCAATAAATTTACTTCATTGCTGCAGTGAATATGTTTAGTTTAGCATGTGTATAGGTTTAGCAATGAATATGTTTCGTTGCTGCTGCGAATATTTTTTGATTCTCCAATGAATATGTTACATTGCTGCAAAGAATGGGTTTCGCTGCAGCAACGAATATGTTTCGTTGCCGCATTGAATACATTTCAATTCTGCGATGAATATGTTTCATTGCTGCGATGAAGTGCGCTAACGTACATGAATCTGTACGGGAACGGAAAAACTTTTATTACTGAAATTAATTTGTATTATTATTTCAATGAACGTGTTACATTACTGCGTTGAATATGATACACTATTGCCGTGCATTATTGGCACTGTTACGACTAATATGTTTCATTACTCCGATGAACAACTTCATTACGGTAATAAATATGGTTCACTGCTGCGGGGAATAGTTCGATAAATATGTGTCTCTGCTGCGATCAATATGTTTCACTGCATTCACAGCATTATAGAATTAAATATCCTTAATGTCCCATGGACTGAAAAGCAAAAAATTATATTGTCTGGAACATGCAATATCGTTGTTTTATAAAGTTGTTCAACGTTAAGGGAAAAAAATTTTTATGTGGCCCATTTTTGAGTCGATATTTGAGATTGCTATAATATAATCAAAAAAATATGGTTTCTCATTACATCCCATGAAGGGAGTGGGGAGAGATTCTCACAACCAGTGGAATGTACTATTTATTGTTTTTCACTCACTGATGGAGACCTTCAGGTTTACACCGGTTCCGAACCGTATTTTGAGAAGATTTTTCATGGTTTAGTTCATCATGTCGCCTTTGCTAAGCGAAGGCGTCGAAAAGAAATGTAAGGTACACAGAGCAGGGTTAAAACCCACGTTCTCATGTACACTAACCATTGTACCACCAACGGCCACATAAGATAAACAAGGATCAATATTTTTCCTAGTTTCTAAGTTTTGGTTATGTGACTGCCTCGGCTGACACGGAATGTTCAGTACAAATGTTCCGTTCAGTTTCGATTATTTCGGGCTATGAATATGAATCTGTACGTTAGCTCACTTCATCGCAGCAACGCAACATATTTTGTCGAAGAACATTCTTAATGATTACCCAAAATAGTCCCACAGCGCTAAATCTTAGGTCTATCTGAGCAGAAAACCTTAGTCACAGGAGTGAAATTGTTGTTACTTCTCTCTAAAATTAACAATAAATTTATTTATTGCTACAACGAAAGTTGTTTTGGCGAACATGATTCAGAACAGCAACGTCTAAATAGTCGTATATATCAACTTGTTCATTGCGACACCCTAGGGGAAATGGGTGTCAATTGGCCAGAAGTACTTGTCCTGAGATAGGTGAAGAGGTAGTATGTCACCAAATTGGTACCACAGTGTCAAGAAGAAGAGCCAATTGGACAAAACTGCAGTTGATACGGTGAGCCTAAAAATAAAATAAATTGGAGAATACCCAAAGGGATCGGACCCTTGGGGCCTACTGGATCGAATAGAGACGGGTCCTCCTAGAAATAAGGAAGTGTGGGCACTCAAATTAAAAACATTTCTCTATTTCCGTTGAGCTATACAGATCAGAGTTTTTTCCTGTATTTCTTTCCGAATTATACTCCCGTTTTCTGTAAAAGTAAAAGGCGTTAGAATTTTTTCTTCGATATATAGTTTAATCTTGCGATAACTTAGCGAGATATAGAATAATTTTAAACAATTTCTTCGGCTTATTTTGAGGTAAATATTGTGAAAATGGTCATCAAATTGAACTTTCTGAAAGTCACATTGTGAACCAGTTTCAGTCAAAAATGTAAATGGTTTAGCGGTGCTCAAGCAATGTTACGAAAAGTGAAGAAAATGTCTGAAATATAAAAACATTTAAGGACTATAACTATTGTACTGAAACTGAACAGGTCCGTTAGGGTGTAGTTCAAGGACAGGTAAAGGACTAGAACTATTGAACTGAAACCGAATAGGTTCTACGCTGTTAATTAATACCTCGGAGGACAATGTCATACAAAACGTACCGGTTTCCCGTTCTAGACCTAGGACCAGTGACTGGATTTGAATCAGTACAATTTTAACGTAGGAAATGTAGGGTCGCTAATGAACATATTTCATCCCAGCAACGAATCATTTTTCGATCAGCGTTTTTTTTATTTTTGGAGAAAAGGAGGTATTAGCTCAATGCCACCATAGTTTTGGAAATTTTTTTAAAAAAGCGATTTCTTAGATAGAGTTCCATTTAGTGATTGATACTCTACATTTATTTCGAAAGGATATCAGTAAATGATAGCTGACAGTCATTTTACAACATCAAAGGCTTCGTTCGATTTAATTATCCTTCCCCTTAACCAAAATTAACAACGTAACTTAAATTATATTAATTATAAAACATTGTAAGTATTCATGAATGTTTCCTTTTGTTGCAATAGTATCTGTTTTAAAGATTTAATTACAGTTGTAAGATTTAATCTGGTATTTATTTATTTTTTGTTTTCATTTTAATTCTTTGCTTATATTTCACTCAACCCATTGCTGTTGAAACCATAGTTTCTATATATTGTTAAAGATATATTTAATATAATTATAGTTTTTTGTTTGTTTTGTAATTTATTTTTAATTAATTATATCTTTGTTGTGGTTTCTATGTTGTTCTTGTTGTTGTTAGGAAAATAAGCTCAGGAAATTCAAAGAAACGGTTGGTTGATGAAAGTCGGATTTAAAGTTGTCATCTTTTGTATTCAAGGATATTAATACTAAAGGAATGTGGGAGGACGCAGAGGTTGATGTGTACAGTTCTTAAGTGTAGCAATCAATTTGAAGTTGAAAATATCAATATCGAAAAATATATGTTCGTTTATTTGTAGAAGAGTATTGTAAATGTTTTTTTTTTTTATTTTCTGTGTATGTGTGAAGAAAATATTTAAAATATTTACTTATGCAATTAAATGTAAATTATTTGGAACAAAGAATATTTAAAAACAACTTTTGTAAATAATAACTAAAATAGGTTAGAAAAAAGGAATACTATTTGCATTCGACTAAAAATCATTTTAGTTTTTTTACCCATAATTCTGTATTTACTTTCCTTCAATATTTGCACATAAAAGTGCACAATTTAGTTTTCATGAATTTTTAATTGTATAGATTGTATTGGTGTTTGTTTTCTTGCAGTGTAGTGGAATGATTACAGTCTGATATGGTGTAGATTAAAGTTTGTATTGCAGAGAATAAAAAAGAAATGTGTTTACCAATGTCTGGAAAACGGAAATGAAAATAAAAAATTAAATTAAATATGAACTGAAAAAATTATCCTATTTTTATTAGTTTTGAATTTTCATGTATGAGAAGCATTTCACAAGCATTCACAAATGTTCCCTTGTAAATTTGTCGAATGTAAAAAGTTTTTCATTGCAGTTTCATTCGTAGGATATAGGAACATTTTCATTGCACCAGCGTACACTTATTAATCTTATTTTCCCATTACGTCCCATGGTCGGATAGGCGAGAACTTCTCAATAACAGTGACGAATGAAAGTGTTTGATTCCTGACGAAGCGTTTTTATTCTTTGTATGCACACAGGGAAAAGATAAGTTGGAAATCAATTCAGGCATTGGAAATTCCATGACAAAGTCTATATTTTGATCAGAATTATTTGTCGATGTTATTGATAGATTAAAAATTGGTCTTACTAAATACAAGTTGCTACTACCGAACTTTAGTTGTATTAACCAATTTGAGTATTTCTAAAACCTCATTCATCTGAAATGGAAGATACAACTAGTAAAAAGTACAATATTAGAATTCGTGTTCAAATATTAGTTACTGTAATCATAATTTAGTTTCTGTTACAAAAACACTTGTTGCAAAGTTACGAGTATGTATTCGATTTTTCACAAGAGGCTTTGTTGTTAAAGAGAAACTACGTATATTGGAATGCTACACGAGGACTATACAGAAAAACTAATATTTCAAACAGAAAGTGATAAACAAAGTTGTGAAAAAACAATAAAGTGTATAGATATCAGCCAGCGAAGAATACATATTATCACAAATTGAGGTGAAGTGAGACTTTTAAACACAATCGTTCAATATGACGCCACTATTGACGCCTTCACAAACACATTCAGACAATTGTGGACACTTGGCTGGAGGAACTATTATTGTGGATGACACAAATTAACTTAAACATACATATGATACCCAGGGTAACCCATCCCCATTTTTGATCGAAAATATGACAAATTTAGAAAGATTGTCTGTATTTGTTTTTCGATTGGACGCTCCGTTTTCGAAATATAGAAATTGTTTAATATTTTCGATAAAAAAAATGGGCTCGAAATACGAACCCTGATTACAAATAAAAAATAAATAAATGGTTTCCCATTACATCCCATGAAGGGACCGGGGAGAACTTCTCACAATCACTGAGCTGTGCGCTTTCCAGTTTCACTCACTGATTGGGACCTACAGTTTTACACCGATTCCGAACGGTATTTTGAGAAGCTTTTTCGTGGCTATATACTCGATAGTGTCGCCGTCACTATGCGAGGTGACCGCCGCCGAAAGAAATTTGAAGGTGGTCAGAGCAGGGTTCGAACCCAGGATCTCATGTACAAGAGCCGCGCACACTAACCATTGCACCACCTGATTACAAATAATAATAATTTTGTTTATATTTAAATATAAAATACACAATTTTAAAAAAAAGTTACTTTTTTTTAACTTTTTTCTATAAAATTCATAAGGGGTTAAAGCATCACCAATTGTTTGTGACAGCCATCAAATTCAAGTAATTACTTTAGTTAAGCATACCAATGTATGATTTCGTACAACCGAATTAGTTTTTACATTTTTCGTTCATCCAACAAATAGAATATTCACCACTACAGGATAATTTGATTGCTAGAACTAAAACTCGATTGACAGATCACATTTATTTCTTGTTGCTGTGGCTTCAACTAAATATTTCAGTTCTTGCAACCAAACCTGAATTACAAATCAATTGATGTGCACAACATTTGGTAATACTGAACACAATTATTGATAATCACAACTGAATAATGTGATACTCCAAGGAACCGCCAAATTTTAGTTGGCTGTAAATATAGTTGAGACAACGAATCTCTTCTTTGTGTGCACACACTTGAAGTATTACCTCGAAACTTACTTTGTTCAAACTCTTCTTCCCTTGAATGTAGCCGGTGATTTTTTTGCTATTTAGGGGTTCAGTGTTAAATGTTTGCCAGTTCACACATGTTTAGTAACATGTATCAAAGTTCAAAATGTTCAGTTTGCCTTGCCATTTCGGCATGAATAGATTTTCAGACGAACAACGCTTGCAAATCATTGAGTTTTAATATCAAATCTCGTGCTACTTGAAAAATGTTTTTGGAGAGTTAGCGAGGTTCTCACAATCGACCCACCGAGCAGGCTATTCAAGCCATTGTGAAATAATTTCCAACTGGTTTCACTCTACTGGACAGCAAATCCACCAACCAGTATCTGTAGAGCGCGTAGAGAAGAGAATATTGCTGTTGTTGCCGATCGCAGCAATTGGGTTTGTGTTAATCGACCACCTGGAAGATTTAACGTCAGGACCTTGATCTAAAGTCATACAAAATACAGGTGGTGCAGGAGCTGAAGCCGGGTTGACTTGTTATTTCAACAGGACCGTGCCACATGCCACCCTGCACGAGATACCATGCACCAATTGAGAGGTGAGTTTGGTGAGCAATTAAACTCAGGTTGTGGCGAGTCTCGTTCGTGCAATTTGACCCTACTAGATTATTTTTTGTGAGCGGGCTGTGAAGTCTCACGTACACGCTGAAAAATAACAGCCCCAGCAACATATTGCAGGAACCATGTACATGTTTGCAAGCATTGTTTTGTTGAGTTTAAGATCTACAGCTTGCTGTTTCTGTATTGTCTGTCACGTTTATGTTTCCTGCAGTTTTTAACAAACAAAACCACATTTGGGTCACAAAAATATATATTTTAACATACTTATCATTGTGTCACCAACATGTTACATTGAATAGCAAACACAATGTGTTTGGACACAAGTATACTATATTTCCGACAAGCTACAAACACGTTATATTTGCATTCAAACAACAAAAAAAGGGAAATTTTTTAGCACGTATATAGGGGCAAGCCAACCACGATTTTTATCTTGGGAGACGACATTACACATGTCATTGGTTAGATACCAGCCAAAATGTTGGAAAGAGTGTACCAAAATTTGACTTTCAGAATAGACCACGTGGAACGTAGCAGTTGACAGCATTTGCATGAAATTGTCTTTAAAGCGAGCCACAGCCTGAGCATTCATTAGCATGAACATCAGCTATCGTTGTTGTTTATTGTCGCCTTACCGCCCTTCATGACACCAGATAAGAATGTAATCGAAATTGTGCACATCACTATCATGTTTACGATATTTTTTGTTAATATTTTGTAAAATTCATCAGTCTCAAAAAAAGTTATCGACTAAGCTCAGGCTCATGAATGACAAGTCTCTGGTTCGCTTAAAAAGTAAATGGCAGGCATTTATATATCGATCCAAATATATATTTGATTCACTCGTACACATTTTCTGTATTTTCTTCAATTTTCGAAAATCAAATAGCAAAAAAATCACCCTACCCATAGGGATAGGGATAGGGTATGTATCATTTAATACGGAAACACATGGAACGAGCCATATTAGAGCCTTAGTATCTTTGGACGTAATTCGTTTTAAGTCATTTGAAGATTATTGAGCCATGTCCGTCTGTCTCTCTGGCTGGCTGGTAACTACCGTAAATCTATACCGATCAAAATTAAATTTTCCCACTGACTGCTATTTGTCCAAACTTCCTTTGGGATTGCAAATGGGCATTTTGAACATGTCTCTTCTGGTAGCTCCTTTACAATGAAATTTTTCCATTGACTACTATTTGTTCAAATTTAGATTGGGATTGAAAATGGCCATTTTGACCACGTCCATTCTGGTACCTCCTTTGCAAATCAACGCATTTAGTACAAAATAATATTTCTTCTAAAACTTTTTTCTGGTAGATGTGATTAGCTTCAATTCATGTGGTGCTTGATAATCTGTAAATGTCTACTTAACTGGAGAAATTGGGCGAGGTTGCCACGCTCAGTTTGGCGGTCGTCCGGGTTTTTCAATCTGATAAATGACGTGAAATGCTTCCAGCCTTAATGAAATTAAATTTAAGGCTTCACGTCATCAAACGCCAATCACCGATTAAAACAAGGGTGATTTTGCCACGCCCATTTTGTTACCTCCCATACAAAAGTTGGTTGGCCTTCTAGTTCTTCGGCACGAGAAGTCCCGCAAACCAGAACCAATCTTTATGCAATTTTGTACAAGACAATATTTAGTCAAATACCACTATCCCATGACAAATGAGTGGTGTTGCCACACCCATTATGGTACCTCCGATATAACATCTTGGTGGTCGTCCAGGTTATCAATGCGATATGTCGCGTAAAACTCTTCCGATCTTAATGAAATTAGGTTATAGGCTTCGTGTAATCAAACGCCAGTCACCGGTTAAGACAAGGGTGATTTTGCCACGCCCTACTAAGGTAAGTTGTGGGGCCGGCTGGTTGTTCGGCAAGATAACTCCCGCAAAAAGGAACCAATCTATATGAAGTTTGGTACTAGACAAAACTTAGTCAAATGCCTACAAAAGTTGGGCGGATGTCCTGATGATCGACATGATAACTCTCGTAGACTACAAGCGATTTTAATGAAATTCGGTACTCGACAATGTTTTCCTAAAAATTAAATATTAACTACTGTCGACTCTCGTACCTCCTATACAAAAGTTGGGCGGCTTTCCGGCTGGCCGACTCGATATCTTCCCTATACCACAATCGATCTTAAAAAAATTTGGCACACCTTCGCCATACCCATTTTTGTACCTTCCATATATAAATGTTGGGCGGACAATTGGCTGGTAGTCACGATAACTCCCCATAATCACTTAGGATCGTAATTACGAGGGCGGATCAATAAGTCCGCGAATTTTCGAACTTCCCCCGTAGTTATATGAAATTCAACACTGCTCCCATCAAGTACCAACTGTTAATAGACTACTGTCATAGTTTGAGAGTTCCGTCATTTACTTTGCGTTTAACAGCTGTTCAAAACATACAACCTCGTGTATTTTTTTTAAAATGGAGAAAAGTGAATTTCGAGTGCTCATTAATCATTATTTTTTGCGAAAAAAAATCCTCAATCGAACTAAGGAAAAGCTTGATGAATACTATGGGGACTCTGCACCATCGATTTCCATGGTAACAAAGTGGTTAAATGACGCTGAACGTTCTTTACGACCAATTGAGGTCAATACAACCGAAACTGTCGAAAATATCCACGATATGGTGTTGGCCAAGCGAAGAGTAAAAGTGCGTGAGATTGTTGATGCCATAGGCATTTCATATGGCAGTGTGTGGTTTTGATTTTAATTGATCAGTTGGGTTTAAGAAAGCTGTCTGCAAGATGGGTGCCGCGTTTGCTCTCAATTGACCATAAACGTAATCGTGTGACAACTTCAAAGAATTGCTTGGAGTTGTTTAATAAGGCGACGAATTGATATCTCATCCGCCATATTCCCGGATTTACCCCCAGTGACTATTTCCCATTTCCAAACTTAAAGAAATGGCTCGGTAGAAAGAGATTTAGCTCCAACGATGAAATTATTGATCAAACCAATGCCTATTTTATGGACCTCGAAAACTCCTATTTTTTGGAAAAAAAATCCTATTTTGATATCCTATTTTTGGAAAAATTGGAGAAACCTTGGACTAAGTGTATTGAGCTAGAAGGAGATTATGTTGAAAAATATTTTTTTTTTTGCAAAAGAAACTGTGTTTCATTTCATTTCACGGACTTATTGATCCGCCCTCGTAATTTGGATATTGAATAATACTTGGCGCAATGCCACTCTGCTATTGAATATTGTCAAATGTGCCAATATTCAATAGAACTCGGTCGCAATGGTTGACTTCGGGTGAGGGTATGTTTAAGTCGGTTCGCCCGACCGAAAATTTTTTATTTGTGGTTCGCTTAAAAAGTCAATGGCAGGCATTAATTTAGCGATCCAAATATATATTTCATTCACTTGTACACATTTTGTTGTGTTGTCTTCAATTTTCAAAAACCAAATAGCAAAAAAATCACCCATTATTTCAAAAGTTCTGTTTCTCATGGGGAATATAAGTTATCTTTCAAAGCCAAAAAGCAAACAATTATATTTATCCCACCAGCAAAAGATTCATCACACGAATGTAATCGTTCGTCGCTTCCACGCATATGTTAATCAATTGTGAGCTAAGGTACAGATTCAACACAGTAACGAATATGGGTTTATACATGTAATGAAAATGTCTCCAAATGTAAATTAAAAAATGTTTCATCTTCAAAACATATTAACAAATTCACGTGGAAATGGGAACATTGTACTTTCAGGAATTTATGTTTTAAGGTGAAAGTAATCAACTTTCAAACACGAGTATACCCAAGCAAGACTTGGTGGCGAAAGCCTTATAATGCAACAATTTGTATTTTCAATTGTCTATTGATATTTCTGGCTCAAGTGTAGCATCTTTATTTATTTTTTAAATTTATAAATTACAAATATTCTGCAAAGGGTTAGACTGTAAATGACAATTTGTAACCAATAAAATGTTTAAATTGCCACCAAAATTGACCATATATTCCGCTGTTTTTATTGAGCCTGTGCAATATTCACTCTCCACACCTCAATTAATTTTAAATTACATTTATTCCCCAAAGGATTTTCCCGTAGCGGTTAGAGTTCTTGTTGCGTGTAGCCGAAACAAATGTAATTTTGTGGTGGCTTTACCTATTGGCAAATATTTAGCCACAAAATACAAAACACCACACATTTACCGTATCCTCGTAAACCAAACTTGATTAGCCTAACACATCCAAAGGACATTTTTTTCCACCTCATTCATTTGATGGCGCTGCATGGGCAACTGAATGGCCTCGCCATCTTCGCAAAAAAACGGGAAATAGCTGTCATACAGTCCTTTGAAATTTATTTTAAATCAAGATCCATGAATGCCTCTTGAGAGTTCGGTATCTGTTTTTGGAAAGACTTTGTTTTTGATAACAAGGCGCCAAAGGACTTCCTCACTCATTCTCTCTGATGTTGTTGCCATATTTGTGATTATAAATAATTGCCACACATCACAAATGCCGGCTATATAAAGTTCTAACACAACACAATAAAATTATCCTCATAAGATTGTTAACGACAACTGGCTTACACGTGGTATTTACGAGTACAATCCAATTATGCTGGCACATTTTAATACAATTTGACTGTGTGTTTTGGCAAATTTTAATGAACAATAAAGATAATGTTGCAACTTTCGAAAATGTCTTTCTAATGTAATTTGTTCAACTTACAAATTCCAATATTGTAATGTTGTTAAACTTATTGTTGTACACTTGGCTAGACGCCGCAGTGGGAAGTTGAAAGCTGCACAATCAGCGTTATGTTAATGTAACATCTTTTAATTTGAGCCAAGTTAAGGAGGGGTGGTTACAAGATGGCACTGGTGTTGTTTTTTGTATAAACAGTTGTATGCCTTACATTTTAAAGACATTAACAAAATGAATTGGTTGTTGTTGAAAGGTAATAGCTATCCATGAAACAAAGTCATGATAATGTGCACAGTGGTATGAAAGGAGAATGGAAGTTATACCAATATTTCGGCACTCGCTGACCAAGGTTTGAAGGAAATTGTCACAACAGAGTTATGGTGATTTCGTTTCTAAAAAAATAATGTTGCCCTTGTTTGAGGCGACATTTAAAAAATTTTGCCATCGCCCCTTCAAAGTTGTGACTTTTAATGGGGGTGAGGAAAGAACACACAAATGTTGCACTTTCGCACAATTGTATTCTTCGGTTTGCTTTTTTAGCATGTTTTATTTACCTCAGCTATATTAAATATTCGACCCGTATATATGGAGGTCTAAGCGATAGCAAGCTTTTTTAAAAGATTCATCATACAATCTGGTCGACAAAGTACCCTACGAGAAATGTGGTGTCAGTGGTCTAAAAGTTTCTGTCCTGAGATAGGTGAAATGGGTATGTGCCTTCAAACTGATTCCAAATATTAAAGAAGTGTCAATTGTGCTAAACAGCCGTTGATAGGGCGAGACTAAAAAAAAGGAATTGCGGACTGACTAAATGGATCGGAACCACTGGACCTACTGGATCGAAAATAAACGGGTCCTCCTAGAAACAAGGCAGTGTGGACACTGGAAATTAAAGTCATTATCTGTAAGAATTATATTAGGATTTTCTATAAAATTTAAAACCGATATAATTTTTTGTCATATTTAATCTTGCGATAACTTAGCGAGTTATCGATTTATTTTAAATTTTAAATATTTAAATAATGTTTAATTCATACTAGCGTTTTTATTAGACAATTTGGAATTTCTATCGTTCTCGAGGTTCATACCAATTTTGAAGGTTTGTTTAAGAGATTAATTGGGACTTTCTCTGGAACTGGTTCAATTCGGACTTAAGCGAACCACAGACTTGTCGTTCATGAGCATGAATATCAGCTATCGTTGATGTTTATTGTTGTTTTACCGCCCTTCTTGATACCAACTAAGAATGTAATCGAAGCTGTTCGCATCACTATCATGTTCGCAAAATGTTTTGGTAAATTTTTTTAAAATTCATCAGTCAGATAAAAAGTTATCGACCGGGTTTATGCTGATGAATGACAAGTGTGTGGTTCGCGTTACTCTGTGACGGATTCCATTGGTAGTTATTTTGTGACGGGTTGTTT
Organism: Phaonia tiefii; assembly: GCA_963931995.1. NCBI lineage: Eukaryota > Metazoa > Arthropoda > Insecta > Diptera > Muscidae > Phaonia > Phaonia tiefii. The sequence goes on from OZ008367.1 coordinate 34,460,773, forward strand.
TAGATCACTACGTTGATATATCACACACGCAAAGAAAAAAAACCTTTATTGCTCGGTTTCCGCAACAATACTTTGATTTATTTGAATTAATTTATTATTCGCAACCGTTCATGTAGTTCTCCCAAATAAACTCATCTATCCCAAATGTATATCATGTTGTTACAAACGAGTTCGCGTTTGCATCAAACGCGTTCAAATTACAATTTGCCATAACTGAAACTAGCCATTTTTCTAATGAGAGCACAGATTAAGATTACGAACAACGTTTCTCTCACTGTGTACACAGTTTTATCCACTCGTTTGGCATCCACACTCACGCATTCACATAAAAGTGATCACACGCTCTAATGCTTCTTTTACCACCATGTCAATATATCTTGGATGGACAATTGATGCGTTGTAGTTTTCTGCGCTTTTAGTCGTTATTTGAATGCAAGGCGTGACAAAAGGGACGGTACAGGGACCGGTCGCTATCACTAATGGGCCTATCATGTAACTGGTTCTGTACCGGTCTCATTTCCCGTAGGGTACCAACACTATTGATATTTTTTTGTTATACACTTATGCTTAACTATTGTGTCGTCCACTTTGTTTGAGAACGTAAGCGATTTTAACTGAGGTCGCTTAAATGAGCTTAGCGCCCCAAAAAAATGGTAGAAAAATTAGCTTAGCAACGACAAAGAAGACATACAAAAAGCCAGAATGTCAGCCATTTTACAGGGCAACATTCTCCTCCGTGCCACTCTGGAAGGTAGAAAATGCACCATTATTGCAGTTTTTGAGTGCAACATTCTCAGAAACGACCACGAAACCTTGCAATTGTTTCACGAATGATCACGAAATGGCAACGTTTAGGGCAAAGGGCAGAAAAATGTTTGCATTTTTTGTCAGAAACAAAATCGCCATTAGTCTCTTGTTTGCAAATATTTGGATAAACTACGTGTATACTGAAAAGACTTCGTCATTTTGACGAACAGTGTCATCAAAAGCAAGCTTCATCGCAACAACGAAAATATTTATTGAGACAATGAACGGCCGTCAGTGGTGCAACTGTTAGTGTGCGCGGCTCTTGTACATGAGAGTGTGGTTCCGACCTCTGCTCTGACTACGTTACATTTCTTTCGAAGACGATCATCTCGCATAGTAACGGTAACACGAAAAGTCACGAAAACCTTCTCGAATACCGTTCGAAACCGATGGTATTCTCAGTGAGTGTACAAACTAGAAAGCGCATTGCTCACTAGTTGTGAGAAGGTCTCCCCAATCCATTCATGGGATGTAATGGGAAATCATTTTGTTTGTACGTACGACGATGTTGTCGCCGCCGCAATGAATATTTGCGTTCAAATGGTAAATCGGTGCGTTTGCTTTCTTTCAATTAACTATTCGTTAAAGTGATGAAATGTTTTTAGGTAGGACTAAAAATCAAATATCTTGTTAATAGAGTCTACGCAGCTGCTGAAACCATTCTTTGCGTATGGAGTCTTTTGTGACGATGAAATCTAATACCCTTTAGGTGACTGTGGAATACAGTACACCCCCGCGAATACATGCCAGCACCGGTGATCACATGTTATATGAAATATGATATGAAGGATTTCATAATATTTTCGAAGAACATTCTTTCAGTATCGGAAATCATAAACCCACTGATAGGCAAGCATCCTAGAATCTTTGAAATGGTTAACTGATATTATAAACAAATTGCATAGATTTATTTCGTTAGTATCCACGAAAATATTTTGTAGATAATATGAAAAATTTCCTACATTTCGTTTCATAGGAACCATGTAAATGTTTGCAAGCATTACTTTCGTGAATTGAAGATCTGCTGATTTATGTTTCTTTATGGTGAGAGACAGCAGTGTTTTCAGAATTTTTCAACAAACAAATCCACATTTGGCTCACAAATACATACATATATTATAACGTATTAATCCTTGTGTCCCAAACATGTTATATTGAATAGCAAACACAATGTGGTTGGACACAAGTATACTATATTTGCGGCAAGCTACAAACACGTTATATTTGCATCCAAACAACAACAAAAAGAAAAATTTTCCAGCGGGCACACGACTGAAATTGCTCGCCACCGCGACGTATTTTTGAAGGGAATTGAGCCAACGTGCATCCCTGCAACAAAGAAGAGCTCAATGACATTGTGGAAATGTTTCATTGTTGCAATGAATACATGCTGAAAAATCAGTAATTGGAATGAAGTTCCTAATCGCATGTTGCGGGATGCGGTCTAAATTAAAAAACCATAACACCATTTTTTACAACCCAGTATTATCAACTATTTTGGTTACTTTTGCTTTGGTTTGTGTCTAGACTAACATCTGTTGGGAAATTACTTGTCTGATGCGAAGTTTTCTAGGTGGAGCCTGTAACCAATATTTAGTATATATTGTAGTTTTATACCAAATAAAAAGTAAAATTAGAAAAACCAAAGATATTTAAAAAAAAAGAAAATTTTCTTAAATACGTGACTTTTCTTAAAAAAAAATACTTTATCTTAAAGAAGTACCTTTGCTTAAACAAAGTTAATTTTCTTACAAACATCGTCCTTTCTTAAAGAAATTTTTTGTTAAAATAAGTAACTTTTCTTAAAAAACTACCTTTTCTTTAAAGAGTAGCTTTTTTGTGAAACAAACTAACTTTTCTTGAGATATGTACCTACTCTTAAAAATGTACATATTCTTGAAAAATGGAGCGATTCAAAAAAAAATCCCATTTCTTAAAAAAAAACTTTTCTTCAAAAAAAATACATTCTCCTAAAAAAATACCTTTTCTTACAAAGATTCCTTTTCTTAAAAGTAATTTTTTCTTAAAAATAAAATAATACCTTTACTTTTCTTGAGATAAGTAGCCTTTCTGAAAATAAGTAAATTTTCTTTAAAAAATAACCTTTTCCTAGAAAGAGTACCACTTCTTTAAAAAGTATATGTTCCTAAAAAAATACTTCTGTGTAAAAAGAAATTAATACTCCTATGGCTTTTTCTTACAGAAAGTACTTCTGAAAAATAATAACTTTTCTAAAAAAAACATTACCTTTTAATAAAAGAAGTACCTCTCTTTAAAAAATTACCTTTTCGGGAAAATCTAATACATATTCTTAAAAAAGGACCTAACAATATCCTTTTTTTTTGAAAAAATACTTTCTATACAAAAAAATTTCTTAAAAAAAGTTGATAATTTCACAAAAGTATCTTTTCTTAAAGATCCATTTAAATGATCGTATAATTCAACTGGAAGGGGTGTTGGAACTAACTAGTACATAATATACTTATATAGCGATAGAAGCTTCGTTCCAACCGGGTGTCCCCTGACACATCATGTCATTTTTTGTTGTTGTTTGGATGCAAATTTGTAGCTTGTGACAATTATAAAATACTTGTGTCCAAACACTTTGTGTTTGCTATTCAATATAACATGTTTGAGACATAATGATTTATAGGTGATAATATATGTTTTTGTGACCCAATTGTGGCGTTGTTTGTTGAAAACTGCTGAAAACAAAAACAAGGCACACAAAACAGAAACAGAAAGGCAGCAGATCTTCAAATCATAGAAACAATACTTCCACAGATATATATGTTTTCTGCAATATATTGCTGGGGCAAACAAACATAGAAATATGGCAACAATTTTATAATTTTCTGTAAATGTAGAAAAACGTTTGAGAATGTGCCCAAAACGAACAAGCGCTACTGAGACACTATCTTTCTTGAACTGCGTCTCTTTCCCTTTAGAAGAAAGAGCAAGCAAGTCCTCATTTTAAAACGCTGAAACATAACGGCACCAGCAACATATTGCAGGAACCATGTACATATTTGCAAGCATTGTTTTCGTAAATTAAAGATCTGCTGATTTTTTCCCTTTAGTATCTGTCACGTTTTTGTTTTCAGCAGTTTTCAACAAAAAAAAAAACACACCTGGGTCACAAATTCGTATATTATAATCTATTAATCATTGTGTCCCAAACATGTTGTATTGAATAGCAAACACTATGTGTTTGGACACAAGTATAATATATTTGCGATAAGCTACAAGCACGTTATACTTGCACCCAAAACAACAACAAAAAAGTAAATTTTTCAGCGTGAAGATATTGCTAGTTTTGATGCAATGTCTGCGACAGCTCAGTGTATAGACATGGGGACTTGCAATCATAGTACCTGGGTTCGACTCCATTTTAGGGAAAAGTTAAATAAATTTGCAATTAAAGTTAGTGGCCGTCGGTGGTGCAATGGTTAGTGTGCGCGGCTCTTGTACATGAGATCCTGGGTTCGAACCCTGCTCTGACCACCTTCAAATATCTTTCGGCGGCGGTCACCTCGCATAGTGACGGCGACACTGTCGAGTATATAGCCATGAAAAAGCTTCTCAAAATACCGTTCGGAATCGGTGTAAAACAGTAGGTCCCAATCAGTGAGTGAAAACTGGAAAGCGCACAGCTCAGTGATTGTGAGAACTTCTCCCCGGTCCCTTCATGGGATGTAATGGGAAACCATTTTTTTTTAAAGTTCAGAAAACTACTTCAGTTCTAGGTGTAACCCTCCATCCGCAATTAATTGTTTCAGGGGAATTTTCTTAATTAATTATCGCAACATACCGAAACATTAGTCATGGGTGTAAAACCACCTATGCATATTAAATAATCATAAAAGAAATTGGAAAAACTGTTTTAAAAAAATAAAAATATTTTCTGGCTCACGGGTGTTTGAACCATACATGTGGCAAATTAATTATACGACAATCATAATTTTTACTTTAATTTGTAGTAGTTTAAATGAAAATTCAAAAAAATTTAGATACCATTGCCAATTGTACTTATTTTCAAAGCACGACCTCCATATCTGGAAGTTTTGGTTTTCAAATATTTTATACAGTACAGGTTTGAGAATTTGAAAGTGCTATGAGGCAATACCAAGCGAAGCCACAAACCTCTATATATAAAATACTTTAACAACAGAATTGCCAGAAGCATAGATAGATAACAACCATAGATGATTCATTTGCTTAATCACAATTTTCACCAGAGGGCACATGCTGTTTCCGTACGACCATTTTTCACTCGGATGCGACGAAAAAGCACTCAAACATCATTTTTATTTCGATTCAAAAAATAGGATATAAATAATAGAAAAGAATATCTCTTTTGATATTTGTTCACAATACAAAAGGCAAAAAAGCATGGTTATATAGTATTTTCAATAGTTTTTATTTCCAGGGAAATTTTCCCATATCCACCATTCCGGCGCCATCTAGAAAATTTCCCTTTGCTTTCAAATCCAACAGACTTTCACCATCGATGGTTTTTTATTTATCTATGCCAGCAGTCAAACAAATTCGAAATAATTAGTAGAATTTCCATATATTATTACAATAGGCATCCGATTCTACAACCTGCATTTGCATTGCCTGAGCAAATGCAAATTCAACATCTTTCAATTGCTCTTGAGAACAATGGTAATTCTTTTGCATTTCCATTAGATAAATTAATGCAAATTGAAATTCAATGCTAATTAAAAAACCCATGTATGGTTCGAACGGGAAGACTGTAGCTGTCGTTTGCGCTACCGCTTGACGTAGTGCCATATTCTAAACAAATTTTCGTTTGCCTAAAAAAATCCTCAAACGTAGTTCTGTTGTAGGAAATTTGATTTTCCTTTGCATTTTGTTGTCTACTTTCGATTTTACGTTGCAGTTTCTATAATTTCAAATTCAATATAGTATCTCGTATATCCTTAAAATTGTTCAGTTCTTTTGAATCGACTTTTATTCATTATTGAATTTACTTACTAAATATTATAATTCAAAACCTTTACAATATAATTATTATTCTCGTACAAAATTTGCATTGTAATGACTTAGGTTCAGTATCTCTACGAACATTCTTGCGGTATTTTAAGCACGTAAACAGATTAAGGAGTACCTTAGCTAAGACCGCAAAAAATTGAATTGAAAAATCTCACATAAACCCAAAGCGATTAAAGGAAATTGACTGGGAGCCACTGTGTATTAGACTATACCAATTGTTAAAGGTATTTTGGAGGAAAAATAAGACTCAATCCTTAAAGTAATGCCGTCTATTTATATATACATATGTATATATTTAGCAGTTTTTTATTAACCCTTGATTTGTGTTAAAGTGTGCATGATTGTGTACTTTTTTTTTATGGCGCTGATACCACCTCCGGAGTAGGGATGGAGGGAGGTAAGGGATGTGCGTGAATGTTTTTAATATGATGTGGCTCTTTGTGCGTATCCGGTAATCCTTGAAGTGGTTGCTTGGTTCGTTGCTAGGTTGCCTTTTGTTGTTTAATGTAATTTGCACATAAATTGTGCATAACACCTGAGAGTTACTCGAAATGAGAATGAGAAACATAATACACATGTATGTGTACACATGTATTTATACATACGCACGCATACGCTGAGGTACACGAATCCACTTATAAGACAATTTAAAAAGTTAATGACATCCACCTACTCCGCCAAGCATTCGCCACCGACACGAGCAGTAAACATATGGTTTGCCATGGTTTTATGGCAAACTTGGCTAAATAACCTGCACGCATTAAAGTCGTTACAAAGGTGCGCACACTTGCGGACACAGTGGTTTGAAGAGTTCGTTTTGGTTGGCTAAGCGAATTTATTATTGCTTGTCAATTTAGCCATTGTGGCTGTCTGTGTTGCAGCTGTTTGTATGTGCGACAATTGTTCCTGAAGATCATTAGTCTTAGTGATAAGAAACACTATCGATAGCCACACCAGTTTTTCCCATTAGAAGGCATAATAGTAGAAATACTGACACCCTGTGTTCTTCGTGAACCTTTAATATAAACTTTGTATTGTAATATTGTTTTATATATTGGTATGTTCTGTTTAAATAAATAAAGGACATACATATATTGCAGAAATATCAGCTAATGCTTTTATGTTAAGGGTAATTCCAAAATATTTCGACACAGTCCTGGACCCGACCCCTATTGAATTCTATCAAATTTGGACAGAAGTTTCTCCTTGTCCATACGAATTCTATGACACCAGAATTGAGTCAAAATTTCAAAGTAGTTTTTGATTTATGGTTCGTTGAAGTAGTACAGTATCACTTTCACTTTTATTGAAGTTTTTATTAAAATTAATTATGCTTTGTTTTTATAAAATTTTGCCAGCATTACCAGTAAAGAGAAAAAACATAAATAGAGCACGAAAAACGTTGTGAAGGCATTTTTAGAAAAATTCTGTTGTAATAAAAACTTCAATAACTCAGTAACTTAATACCGGATTTTTAAAAACAGAGTTGCGTTTTACTCACTAGGAAACGTCCCTTTTGAATAAATTCAGGAGTTTTATGGTTTCTTTATAAAATAATGTGTTAAATTATTGCCAAAGTTGAAAAATGGCGACAAAAAATTAAAAAAAATATTTGTTGGACAAATACACACAGACTTCTCATATCCTCTTAAATAACCTATATATCGCTTGAAAGGGATTCTTTTTAAATCCGGTGAGAAAGTGAAAATCGGTTGATAATCAACTAACTTACAGAGTTATAAATCCGCAAAAGTACGCAAAATCGGTGTTTTAACAGGTTTTCAAGATTTTGGTGACGTTTGGGAAATTTCACTAACAGATTCTTGTGCCACTCGACAATACCTACAAGAAAAATACTATCACTTCCCAGATATTTCTGCTTTAGTAATTTTTGTATCACAGTGTTATACGTAGTCACTACTTGAAAAATCGAAACTACAACAGCAAATCTTGAGAAGTCTTTGCCAAACCTTATGTATCTATTGATCTCATGGAGATCCCATTATGAAATTTGGCTGTGATGTAGAGAAAAACATAGACTTTCATTTTGGTGGGGGAAATCAAAAATTAAAGATACGTTATGCCAGGATATTCAAGAATAAAGGATACTTTAGAGTTTTCAATATCATTGAACCACAACGACATGACTGTTGTATGGCCTATTATTAAAGCGGTTTTAAAACGGTAAGCTTTAAAATGGTATCCAACATTTTGAAATCCATTAACGCATTCCAAAGTTATGCCATTTTTAAGTCAGGTCCTTTTTCCAGAAAGTGCCATACAATACCTACTTCAACGAACCATAAAGCAAACACTACTTTGAATTTTGACTCAATTCTGGTGTCATAGAATACGTATGGACAAGGAGAAACTTCTGTTCAAATTTTATACCAATCAAAAGTGGTCGGTTTCGAAAATACTGATGCTAGTGTCGATTTTTTTTGGAGTGACCCATAACTAATAAGTTGTTAAGCTACACGCTGAAAAATCTGTGTGTTTGATGCTTGGATGCAAATATAATTTGTGTGGAGCTTGTCACAAATATACTATACGTGTGCCCAAACACATTGTGATTGTTGCTATTAAATATATCATGTTTGAGACACAATGATTAATAGGTAGTAATATATGTTTTTGAGACCAAATGTGTCTGCTAAAACCGCTAAATCCAAAAACGAGAGACAATAAAGAAACAAAAAGGCAGCAGATCTTCATTTCATAAAAACAATGATTGCAAACGTGTGCATGTTTCCTGCAACATGTTGCTGGGGCGGCTAATTTTCAGCGTGTAGGATTTGCGAGTTAGAAAATTGATATCAAACTGTGTGCAATTTAAGAATATCGACCAGTCTTTCAAATGGTAATTTCGCGCCCCTCAAATGCTTTTTATGGAAACAGTTTAATTTTTCAAACACTTTAATTACAAAAGGACTTTCTTTTATATTCATAACAGTTATTGCTACTTATATTATCACACCTATTATTTTGCCAACAAATTTCGTGTGTCCTCTAACATTTTCTGTGGATTATTTCACCTGAAACTTTTAAATTGGCGTGGAGAAAGTTGCTTATTCAAATTTTCGTTTCAAAATAACAATGACGTATTTTCCAAACGCCTACACTGTAAAGAAAAGCTTCGTCACACGATTGAAATTAGTCGTTGCCTCTACAAATGGTTTCTTTCATTAAAACTGACTTACCATGCAGATTCATTTCTGCAACGAAAATGGGATCGTGACTACAATGCAAAATTTTCACTTCAACGATGAATATGATTCTTGTTTCATTGCTGTGATGGATTTTGTTTTATTACTGAAACAGATACGTTTTATTGCTGCAACAGATATGTTTCATTGCTGAAATGAATATATTTCTTTGTTGCAATGAATATATTTCTTTGTTGCAATGAATGTTTTATTGGTGCAATGAATATGTTCACTGCTGGTTTGAAATGGCATTAAAACTCTTATATATAAAATACGGATGAATGTTTTTGTGAATTATATTGCTTGATTACACGATGCTGTAAAATATCACTTTTTTCTACTTGAAAAACTAACTGGTGTGGGTTATAGGCCCTGTTGAAGGAATCACATAAAAAGTTCTGAAATACCTTCATAATTTTAATTTAATCTCAAAACCCCGCTTTGTGATAAGTTCGCGTACTTAAAAAAAAAATAAATGGTTTCCCATTACATCCCATGAAGGGACCGGGGAGAACTTCTCACAATCACTAAGCTGTGCGCTTTCCAGTTTTCACTCACTGATTGGGACCTACAGTTTTACACCGATTCCGAACGGTATTTTGAGAAACTTTTTCATGGCTATATACTCGATAGTGTCGCCGTCACTAAGCGAGGTGACCGTCGTCGAAAGAAATTTTAAGGTGGTTGGAGCAGGGATCGAACCCAGGATCTCCTGTATAAGAGGCACGCACACTACCCACTGCACCACCGACGGCCCAAAATTTCTTAAGTTGGCCCAAATGGATCACTTTCACTCTTGTATACGGCATTTACACCGACCAAGATTATCGCATTTCGAAGGTTAACTCAGTTAACCCAGAATATTACTTATTCAATTTAAACTGAAGTTACACTGGTTCACTAAAGTACCAAAAAAAATGCAACCATAATAAAAACATACACAAAAAATCAACTGTTTGACAGACGACACATCGAAAATTTTCCTACGAGCCGCCGCTACCAAAGAATTTGTGAAGCTCATGCTACCGCCAATATACTTGCCTCTTATAGTTTTAATAGGTGAGCCGATTTGACCGACTGCCCCAATTCTAAACGTTCATAAGCATCCCAAATTTGTACAAAACAAGCAAAATCTACAGCTGTTAATTTATTTTTTCTGTTGTGCCGCCGTTGTCGACAATTTCGTATCGGCACGGAGTTGCTCTAAATTGCTCTAGAACAAGGTTATCACTAACCTAGCCGCGATAAACTGCGGTCTAAAATCGACATTAAGGCCACGGCTTACTATCCCTGATAGTCATCGGATGATTGCTGAGCAAAATCTGACAGCAGTCTCTTCCACTTGAATGTGTTTATCACTGCCAGACCAAGACACATAAATGCTGCGAACTGAAATACAGGGTAATTCAAATGTAATACAGATCTTTGACAGCAATTATTTGTGATATGCTAGCGAAGTAAAATCTTTTTAATGATTGAATGAATATGTTAATGAATGATAACATGTACACGCTGACAAATCTGTATATATTTCTTGTTTGGATGCAAATATTTATAAGGTGTGGTTGGAGCTTGTCGCAATAATGGTATACTTGTGCCCAAACACATTGTGTTTGCTTTCAATATTACATGTCTGAGACACAATGATTAATATTAATAATATTTGTGTCTGTCCTTCGAATATAGCTTTATTTGTGATACAAACACAGCTGTGTTCGGTGCACAGTTTGCTTCTTATTTTTCGCTATGCTCTATCGAAAGCAATATACTAAAAGGCGGACAGAGAAAGATTGTTCTCAGCCTAAGTTATAGTTGTTACAGTGTAGTGTATTTTTCATCATTCTTCCAGTCAGTGATTCATAAATATTCCTGAATGCGTATTCAAATGAATTGAGTGTTTATGTTGACTGCGTCTGTTGCGTTTAAGTTTCATGCATTAAGTCGGCAATCGTTCGTTTGGGAGGAAACACACGAATGTTTCCAGGTAAAAGTATGCATCTTTGCAAGATAACATGTTAATGTTTGCAGTTTAGGACTTGGAAACACAAGAATGTTTGGAATGTGTTCCTTCAGAAGATAATTGGGAGAATTTGTTACAGATGCAGTTTTTTCAGCGAGTGTACTTGGCAATATGTGGTATCAACAGGCCGGTGCCACTTGCCATACAGCGCTTAACACAATGACCTTATTGCGAAAGAAGTTGCCAGGCCGCATTATCTCACGAAATGATCGGCGACCATTTGACAAACCAATGCGCGTAAGGCATATGAATAATAATATAATTAAAACGTAATTCCTGTGAAATTAGACTAACATCTCGACTAACTGCCAATAAATTAAAATATGTCATGTTAATATAAGTATCATGTTAAGAGTAAACACTGCGAGTGTTTGGAAACGGACCACCAACGTTTTCAGACACTCGACACAAAGATCTTACATGACAGCACACTATATCACATAAAAAGTGCGCAGCATTTGCTGCTCGAACATTCCGATGATTGGAGTTGCTTTTACTTTTCCTGCTCATTTTGGAGTATCGTTTAATTGCTGGATATATTCGGCTTATGCTTTTCATCATCGATGTGGAGACGTTTTGTCTTTCCAAACCAAACCGCCTTCGCTAACTCGTTTAGGATTCATGAAAATAATGCCGTCACTTCTCTAGCTTAGTTACATCTTTATCATCATGACTTGCAAAAACAGCATAAAACTTTTGGAAATGACCTGAATCTCCATCCTATTTAGTCGCATAGTCTGGACTAAGATTGAAATGAATTGCAGAAAATGTGACAGGTTCGTCTGACTTGCTAATATTGCATAGGGTGATCCAATTAGACCGCAGATTTTCTTTCATAAATAATGCACTATAAAATTTGGCGGAATGTTTTTTTTCATTTCATTATGTTTGTTAGTCTATGGCATTTATGTATGAAACTCAATATGCGTTAAATCCGTTAAAAGCTCAATGGTGTCGAAACGATTCTAACATTGATAGTTGCACGCTTGTGTTGCAGAGCTCGTGAGTGTACTTGACGGAGTAATCGATTTCGAGTTTTCGTTTGCATATACTCCGTGTTTAATTTATCTTTGTAGTGTTTTGAGTTCGTCGCGATACTTGATCGACGCAGAAAATGGGTTATCTAACAAGTTACTTATACAATATGAGGAATCTATTCACGCAATGTCCCATATATATAATCTCGACGGTTCACCAGCCATGGCTCGAAGGTAAAATTATCAATTAATAAGCACAGCTGCTGAAATTGTGTCAAAAAATAGAGTGATTTTTGCGTGCAAGTGCATTTTATAGAGCCAAAGAATGCTTTTCAAAAATAGGAAATCCATAACTTGAATTTATGTCGGAATTAAGAGCATATACAAAGCCAAAGAGAAATATAAAAGTTTGATCCCAGTCGCAGCGAACAGCTTGTTGAGAGTTGTGTTTATATTGTTACGATTAAATGCTTCACTTGTAAAGTTTGTTACTGTAATAAGGCAATTAATATTACGCCAGAAAGTATGCCTTTGCAACAACATACCAGGTCGGAAAACCACTTTATTGAATACGCTACAGTACCGATTAAAATCTCCACTAATCTTAAAAAAGGCCACTGGCTCTGGAAACGGGTGAAAATCTCCAAATAACGACTATAGCAGGAACGAAAGACAATGTAGAGTGGAGGTACTACCAGAATGATCTAGAAAACCCTGTGCCAAGTAATGGAACTGATATAAATAGTAATAGTCAAAAGCTTGAATAAGGACTTACTATAAAGTGTTACGTAAAGAAAAAGAGCTCATCCTATTGTACTTATTGTAATTGAAAAAGAACCTTGTTTTATTAACGGGCACTAAAAAGGACTATTAGAAAATTCGTAACAATATTATAGCACTCACATACATATATGTGACTTGCTCCACGAAAAGGGACCTCTGCGCCGAAAAGAAGTTATTGAGAAAAACGCGTTTAAAAAAAGCGCTTCGTTCATTTTTTCACTAATTATGTTCATCTTTACAGGTGATTTGTAAAAAAACTAAAAGACATAGAAACTTTCGGTTTGCGGCATTTGAAAGAGCGGTTTTTTTCCTATAAGAATTTTTCGGCGCAGAGGTCCCTTTTCGTGGAGCAGGTCACATATTCTGTTTGTCTTCCGTTCGTCATTTTCCAATTTCAAATACAGTCACTTGAATTGGCAACTTAACGTTGAGTATAATTCAAACAGAAAAGTGTAGCGCTTGAATCGCTGCCTACTGACACAAATTACAATGTCTTTCTTCTTCACATTTTAGTCTTCCTAAACCACTGTGCCGCTACAACGTAACATGGTAACCCACGTATGTCTGTGCCATATGTTTGAGACCACCAGAATGCGTGCGTGAAGAGGTGCACTTTACATACTTATATTTATCTGTATAGAAGTGTGTTAGTTCTTCTGCTATTTGCGTATCATTAATGAATCTTATGACATTGGTGTGTGTGGGTGTGTTCGAATGTGTATGTAGTCGATAGAGATGCGAGCGTTTACAAACGAAAACAAACGTAACTTGTACAGCATATTTTTGGGCGGAGTGTGCTTAATATACATACATATGTAAGACCATGCGTGGCTCTAGCTATGACGGTGGTGTCTATGTGGGCGCACCTTATGTGCAAGTGTGGGTAAAAGTATATAAATTTTCTTTTAATTGATAATTTTCATGTAATTGTATTGTTATTATTGGTGTTGTTGTAGATGTTTCTTACAGTGTTTATATAAATTTAATTTTTTTTTTGCTCACTATCCTAAGTTATTTGGATTTTTATTGCTGTTTTGTTCTTTGTTGTTCTTGTTTGGTGTTAAAAACAAAAGAAAAGTTTGGGAAAGGAAAGGGGATCGGATCGCGGGTGTTATTGAAATTAAAAATAACTAAACACAAAATAAATTTGTTATTTCCGCTCTCGAAACAAGTAAAAAAATTAACGTATACGAGAAATTATGGCGGGGAAAATAATCCAAAAGAAACTGGAAACTCTTTACGATTGTATTAGTTTGTTCGCTGTCCAGGCGTCGCACAGTGAGAGATATACAACATTAATCTGAATATAATTCAATAATTTATTTTAAATTAATGCAAGTTAATTGAAAATACACAAAGACATAGTTGAACTGATGACTAGTTTAAGTTAAGATATTTATTCTTGCAGCTCGACAGAATTAAACTGAAATTGAGTTCTTTTTTAAGTCATATCTATATGACGTCCCAAAAATTCTTGCGCGTGAGTGTGGCAACAGTTTTTAACTGCGTCAGTTTTAGAAGCCAACACGAAATTAGTATCCTCATCGCTTGTATTCCCGACGTTCGCATCCCTCCTCAACCCCAAACAACATATTTTTCCTTTCAATTACTGCACTTTGTATAGACCCCGCTTTCAAGGAATTAACCAGAATAACAGCTAGAATCAAAGTCATGGACTCGGAAATTAGAAAGCCACTTTAAGATTACTCATATTTAGTTATATGGCACATTAGAAAGAAAGCCTTTTGAAATCGGTATAAAACTCTATGTCCCATTCAGTGAGGTTATATATAGATATATCCCCAATAACTGATTACGAGTAAATCTCCAGAAACTTCCGATGGAATATAATGGGAACATAAGTAATATATATTAGATTTAGTAAAACAAATCCTTACCTTTTTATTAACTGGGACAAATTTCGGCCAATCGAGGTTACAAATTCATCATTTCTGCAAATTAGAATGGAAGAGTTGGCTGGATTGGAATAAGATCGCATGTGCTACAGTTCGAACCATTAGTGGAATGCAATAAAAATGAATTGGGGATAATTTAAACCTTTATATATATATTCCCATTACATTCCATGAAGGCACAGGGATAGGGGAGAGCCTGGTACAGTCAGTGAGCTGTGAGCTTTCTAGTTTTACACTCACAGATTGGGACGCCTACAGTCTTACCGAAGGGAATTTTTAAAATATTATCCATGGCGATATACTAGAATGTGTCGCCGTCACAAATCGTGGTCACTATCGCCGATAGTAATGTAAGGTGGTAAGAGCAGAGATAAAACCCACGTTCTCATGTACAGGAGTCGAGAACACTAACCATTGCTTATCTAACGGCCACACCGTTAGTGGATTAGTATAGGGATGAATATGGAATATTCTGAACCTTTAGCTAAGGGGACTAAATTGAGGAGCATCTTAAAAATTTACATATTTTCCATATTTCGATATTTACTTCACATCGGTTTTTTGGGATACTGCTATATACTGAATAATTTGGGTTGATAAAAGCAATTGTTAGCAATTTTTCAATATCTCATTCCCAAAAAAAAGCGGTGATGAAGATCTGTGATTAGACTAGATCCGAAATAGCTATATACGGTTTGCCAGGATGCCTTTTGCAAATTTTTTTAAACTATATCTCTCTTAATAGAGATATGGAATGGTCTTGATGACTTTTAAATTTCAATTCATGTGTTTTAAATCTCTATTGCTGTCTATTAAATCTATTAAATTTAATTTAGGTTGTAGCTCTCTTAAATATTCACAATTTCTGTTCTTTATGACAAGAGCTACATCTTTCGCTCAGAAAGTAAATCAAAATTCCTTACGGTTTGAAAGATATGAGCCTGACAAAATGATAAGTGTTTTGCAAAAATGACACCGAAGCACCAAATCTCTGGGGGCCCATAAAAAAGTGCATGACTTTGGGCAAAACTGGGAGCCACGTGTCTTTTTTTTTGTAGTTTATCACGTAGTGGTCTCCGTATATGGTTTTATTGCCATGACTTAAAAAATTACACATAGTGTTATTAACCGATTTTATGCATTAAATTTTTAAATTCCAATTGATGTCTTTTAAATTTCAACTAATGTATTCTAAATTTCAATAGTTGTGTTTTAAATTTCAGTTGATGTCTGTTAAATTTCAATTGATGTTATTTAAAATTAAAATCATGTGCTTTAAATTTCAATCGATGTATTCTAAATTTCAATTGATGTGTTTTAAATTTCAATTGATTTGTTTCAAATTTCAATTGATGTATTTTAAAATTCAATTGACGTATTTTAAATTTCAGTTTATATTAATCCAAATTTAGAATAGAATTTTTAAAATTCAATTGATTTATTTCAAATTCCAAATAGAATTTTTAAATTTCAATTATTTTTTTTCAAATTTCAATTGAAAATGGCGTAGAATATAAACGAAACATTTAGCGCGACATCGTGACACAGACACTAAATATTAATTTCTCATTACAAATATTCTTACGCATTTTGAAGATGGATTGTAGATGTTTTTATATCTTGTGTTGCCAAGGATGAACCAGTTTGAATATGCTAATTCGAACCTCTCAATATTTGTTTCATACATGGGTTTTTATACTTTGCATTGATTCTAATTTGCATGACTTTATTTAATGCAAATGCATTAGAATTACCATTGTTGGCAATGTCAATTAAAAAATTTTGAATTTGCATTTGATCAGGCAATGCAAATGATGGTAGAGAAATCCGATACCAATTGTACTGAAATATGTAAATGCTTTTCATTATTTTGAATTTATTTTACTGCTGCAAGTCTGTTTTTAAAGTATTTTATTTGTAGAGGTTTGTGGCTTCGATAGGTACTTTCAACTTCACAAACCTTTACTGTATAAAATATTTGAAAACCAAAACTGTCAATATGAAGGAAATGTTTTGAAAATAATTACAATTCCCTTTGTTATTTTTTTTTTTCATTGAACTTGCCATAGAATAACACATACGTAGATAAACTTATTCTCTCATCTGACGTTTCATTTCACACTCTTCATCGTAGGTTTGTGGAAATGAGAGCAATTAAATTTAAAATTATCTTACACCAGGTGGAGCTACAAAATATGTTCACTTAACTTTTTCCTGTCGTTTTGGTGTAGAACTGAAAAATTTAAATATATTTTCCACTTTTTTGTTGACTTTTATCGTTGGTATACATTTGTATTGTATTTAACACAACTAGTTTGTCACAAAAACGCGAAATTCGGTTGTTGTTCCTTTGTGGATCGCTGTATACTATTGCCACCTTCTGGTATTATTGAACCCATATTTTCCACCATCCAATGTTTACTTTCCATCGTACCTATGACGTTTAATTTATTGAGCGAATAAAAGTTTCTATGGTATGTGTTATTCTATGGAACTTGCATTTGTATAGGTAATTCAAATTAAACAACAAATTAGAATTGCCATATAATTAATTTGTCCCATGTATGATTTTTAAAAAAATTAAAAAACTATAAATGTAATTTTTTTTAAATATTTTAGAGCAACTCTTTCCCCAAGGTATCACATACTTTGTAGACCATAATTTGAAATATGGCTTTACCTGTTCAGAAGCCACAAAACTGACAAAAATATGGGGGCGTCACCGAATTTGAAATCGAGTACTTCGTCACCGTTATTGTACCGCAACAACTCGAACTTGAATTCGATTAGTAATCTATTATCGTAACCAAACAAACACTAGGTGTTTTGGTGTGAAACAAGACTAAAAGGAATTGATAAAAATGTAAGTATATTTCTGATATTTTTGAAAATTAATTGCAGTAGCACTTTGCGCTAATCCAAGTAAGAAATCATTCCTTGGCATTATGTGGAAAACTGGCACTGGCCATGTAGCGGCAAGCTGCAATATGGGTTGTACGTATACGCTAAATTGCCATTTTGAGAAAAATGACTACAAATTTTAAAATCTGATAAGCATCGGGCTTATACGGCAAAAGCAATACTCTATATCTCTGAAACCAATGAAGATAGAAGAATGAGGATCAGCGTCCGCAAAATTTGAGTGTTTCTCGTTTCAAATCCGTTTCTAACTCAAAAACGTCTAAATCGTGTATACGACAAGATTGAGCAAATATATTTATTTCGGATAGAACAATTTTAAAGGCTTCATTCGACAGTTGAGAACGACTTTTAAATCTATGACCGTTAAAACGTTTTTTTTTTTAATCAGTTACGTACTTTAAAAGGTACAACCTACTCAACTTCTTGCAATGAAAATTTATTGCTATTGTCACGAATATTTATTCTAATAATAGCAATATTGGACTTATATTCAGATTCCGAATTTGAGAAATATAAAAAAACATTTGGATCAATTTTAATGAAAAGTTGTCTGTATGTTCACGACAATCTTCACAATTTTAACACGATTTTATTTATTTTGTTTTCCTCTTTCGTTTTGTGTTTCTTATTGCCATATGTTTACAGCCATGTAAAAAATAGTAGTAGGCATTACAAAATACAATCGACTAAAATGATCCAAAAACTGTCAGCTGTCGAAAATTGTCTCTAACATGCATGTGAACTCGATGCCGAAGGCGGTGATTTGCCCCATGTTTACACATTCAAAAACTGCAGTGCATTAAACATTACAAACTTTCGTTAAAATGGCTACAAAAGTTAAACTTTGATCCTCGAAAATCCACGAACGGCGTTAAATATCAAGGAACGAAATATACCAAGACAATGATCATCGGCCCAGAAGTAGAGTTGGTATTTATAATAATAATAGTTATATTAATAAAATCCAAAAATAAAGTAAATACAAATTAATAAAATCCAGAGGCCCGATCGAAATTTTACATACGCTTTGGGGCCGAATGATGGTTTACATTTCGTATCGGAATGTGGATTTCGAAAGTGATTTTAAGGCGACAACTGTCTCAGAACTTCTAAAAATCTAGCACTGGTGAAATATTATTGCTCTATTGACTTGATACATAGATATAACAATTTCGAAAGTCTGGATTCAAGTTTCCATTTTTTTCGCTCTTCCAAAATATAGATTACGATACGAAAAGAAAGCGACCATTAGACACCTGATGGAGCTACACAAAAGCAAGAAGTATGAAAAAAAATCAGATTGGATATTTAAGTAGAAAAGCTGATAATTAAGCTAAACTCTTAACTAAACATATATATAAAAATGCTGTAACGAATTGATTTAATATTTTAGCAATAAATGAATGAATGAATGAAAAGTGACTTCCGCTCAAAGTCGAATGACAGCTTTCGTTCTTATTCTACACCATTTCCAATTGAGACTTAAAAAAAATTAATTGAAATTTAAAAATTCTATTTGTAATTTGAAATACATCAATTGCAAATTGAAACATATCAATTGAATTTTAAAATACATCAATTGAAATTTAAAACACATCAATTGAAATTTGAAATACATCAATTGAAATTTAAAACACATCAGTTCAAATTTGAAAGACATCAATTGAAATTTAAAAATCTGTGTTAAAAGTGATGTCTTTCAATTTTCAATTAATGTTTTTAAAATTTCAATTGATGTATCTCAAATTTCAAACAGAATCGTTAAATTTCAATTGATGTATTTTAAATTTCAAATACATATATTTTTCGAATTTCAATTAATATTTTCAAAATTAAATTGATATTTTTCAAATTTCAATTAGAAATGGTGTAGGCGAAAGAAATTTGATGTGGTGTGAACCCCACACGTCTTGTCATTTCAAGGCGAACGACAACGTAAAATTTGTCCATTTCGAATGATTTTTCATTTTTCATCAAAGATAAATTCAGTCCACCGAAACCTTACGACTTAGGGGAATGCAGTTTTGGTAGAATTTGAGAGACTTCCTTTCGTTCCGTATCGCGGAACAGGGCAAACATTTTTCTTAAATCACTTCTCACCCTAACTTCAAAAGAGTCATAACTAACCTGACCAACTGGTTTTGATCGAAAAGCGGGATTTTGACCAAAGAAGGAAAGTCGGCGACTACAGTGTAAGTTGATATTAATTGGTTATGGTTCCGCCATTTTTGTGACCCATCCGACGGTAACAAAATTAAATATATCAGATAAATATGAAGCAAAATTGACAAAAACCGTATCAAATTATTTCAGTTAGTGACACATTTGAACAGAATTGAAACCCTGCTTGTTCCTGTTGACAAATTTTTATTAAATAAATATAACTTCCAAACTGAATTATGCTACACCACTTTCAAATGCAATTTGAAATAAATCAATTGAAATTTAAAAACTATATTTGAAATTTGAAATACATCAATTGAAATTTGAAAATTCTATTTGAAATACCTCAATTGAAATTTAAAAAAGATCAATTGAAATTTAAAACACATAAATTGAAATTTGAAAAGTGGAATACCCAAATCTGTTAGGACGTCACGTAAACTAAACGGAATTCTTAGAGAATTTTCACCATATTTTCAGTTTCAATTGAAAATGTTCTGTCTTTGATTATTTTCAAAATTGCATTAATTCATGTTAACAATTTTGGATCTAACAAATCTAAAATTGGGTGGTGTGATCTCTATATTAGAAAAGTTTCCTATTTTAGCCACCATTTTGTGTTTAATTTTCTTATACAATATTTTTTATTTTCAAGAAAACCCGCTCGATCGCCGGAAAAATTTTCGATGGTTCAGAACAAATGTTTTAATTTTTTTTAATTACTTATATTTCCGTAATCAGTTTTTTATCTTTGTTTGAGCGATATTATTTAATTTTTTTTTTCTGACGGCCACTTCTTAATCAACTCTAAAAATTAAATGATTTATCGAGTCAATGTAAACTTTGGGTTAATTTTGAATATTTCTGGACACGACAAAGATCAGCCAAAAATATTTGGGATAATTTTAAATATTTCTGGAAACTACAAAGATCTGAAAAAATTTCTAACATTTGTGGTTACTACAAACATCAGCACAAACTTGTACTGCCCGACAAATAAATAATTAATTAAAAACACTGTGCAAGTTTTAGAACAAAATTTTTGAAAACATATGCGGACTCAACGGATTTACACTAATTCGGGTCCTACGAATCGAACCGCTTCGTTAGTTTTTTAGTTTCATACAGAATTTTTTGTTTAATTTCTTACTCAGAGGCTGCGATTTAGAGCTCATTTTTTACATGATTTTTTTACATGTCACCATTACTCGTGAACGCCTCATCCGATTTTGTTTAAACAAATTTAGAAAAATTAACAATTACCATACCTTTAATCTATGCCTATACTATTTCCCAAGATAAGCAACAGTTTCGCAGTTATAAATAAATTTATGAAGAAAAAATAATAATTTTTTGCCTAAACAATTAAAATTGTATATGAAAATTTTTTTTATAAAAAAAAACTAATGACGCAGTTCGATTTGTAGGACCCGAATTAGTGTAAATCCGTTGAGTTCACTTCTGTTTATTTTTCGACTTGCACAGTATAATTAAAAATTAAAGAGGGCCTATTTGTTTACAAATTTCAGTTATTTCTAAAAACTGTTTGGAAAATATTACGATTAAAACAATTTTTGACCATTTTTTTTAGTGCGACTATTGAAATAGTAAAACCGTAAGACTAAACTTAAGCTCTGCCTCTGTAAAATTTGATTTCAATATAATTTATATCCAACTAACCCAATACAAATTGCGAATTTTATTTGTATTTTTTTGTGTGTATGTGCATTATCCCCCACTGTGCTGCGTCGCGTTGATTTAATGATAACATTCTTTTCAAGAGGTTTTTTTTTTTTTTTTCTTTTCATTTTTATTAAACAAACGTTTCATCAGTGTTTCCTTTTTTTATTGGTTTCTTTCAATTATAATTAGTATAATAAATTAATTTGTTAATAATTTAAATTACTTCTCGTTTATCTCTTTCTTTCGGTTTTGTGTTGTTTATCATTTACTACATTTTCTTTTTCATTAAATTGTTTTTCTTTTAATTTTTCTTTTAATTTGTGTTTTATTAAAGTTCTTGTTGTTTGTTGTTGATTTGTGTTTAAATAATTTAGTTAATCATTTGAGAAATATTTGGTAGCAATTTGTTTTTGTTTTAAGTATTAAATATTTTCCGTGTATGTATTTGAGTGTGTGGGGGGTAGAGGAAGTGGAGAAAATTTTCCAAAATTGTTCATCCATAACTTGTTAAATTTCCATAACTTGTTTAAGATTTGTATTGTTGCTACAGAAGTGTGAATTGATTGTTGGTATTTGTTTCATATATTTGCAATTTGTTAATTTGAAACTTTCCAATACATTTCTGTGAAATCATTTAGGTTTCATCTAACATGCGTGTTCTGATTTTCACCGGGTTTCAATTCGTATGTATGTGAGCTAAAAACTGACTTGGATCGTGTTTGGCTACTTCGAAACAATTTAAATAACTGGCGAACATCATATTGTTTTTGTCTTAAAGTCAATTGATAAATGTTTGCGCTTTAAAAACTACAAGTGAAATGAAATCACGCGAATCTAGAACAGATCTAAAAAATATATTTAAAAACAATAAATATTGTTCCATTACATCACATAAAGGAACAGGGTAGAGATTCTCACAATCAGTGAGATGCGTGCTTTCTAGATTTAAACTCACTAATTGGGACCTACAAATCTACACTGGCGCCGAACTATTTGTTTGAGAAGCTTTTAAATGGCAAAATACTCGCTAGTGTTGCCGCCAAAAAGACAAAAGAAATGTAGGATGGCCAGAGCAGGGACCTCAAGTACAAGTGCCACGCACACCAACCAATGACCACCGATGACCACGAAATTATATTTAAAGTTTGTTAATTTTCTAAGGTTTGAGAAACAGAATTGTGAAGGGGAGAAATTTACTACAAAGTGAGAATTAATTACGTCTTTTCCTTACGTGATTTCCTGATTTTAGTTAATATTTGTTTTTTTTTTTTTGAGAGAAGATCCAAGTTAAAAATCTCAGAGGAGTCAACTGACTGTTGACTAATTTACATTAGATTGCTTGAAGATATAAAACTATTCAACTAAAATTCAAAAATAATAGGCCAAATATAGAATTAAAAATCATCCCTAAATCAAATAAAGTTATTCATATTTGTGGTCACTAAATGTGAAATATTTCAAGTTCATAAATGCACTGTTTCTCGATCTCGAATAGAAACAAGTCACCCGATTTTGACTGAAATTGGGTGCCTCTTAAGCGAAGCAAACACTTGACATTCACGAGCATGAACATCAGGTATCGTTGATGTTTATTGCTGGTTTACCGCCGTTCTTGATACCAAATAAGAATAAAATCGAAGTTGGTTGCATCACTATCATATTTAAAAAAATTTTTGAAATAGTTTTTTCAAATTCATCAGCCAGTTAAAAAGTTATCGACCAAGCTCATGCTCATGAATGAGAAGTCTGCGGTTCGCTTTAGTCAAAAGATTTTGTTCGACTGACTTTATCTTTGATCGCACATGACAGCACATTCGAAATTCAGAAATTTTTAATTTTCGTTCGACTTGAAACAGCAAGATTGGGGAGCCCCGAATAAATTTCTTTGAACTAGAATGCGAACGAAATGTTTTAAGTCTTATGATGCGGGGTATGACAAATTAAAAAAAAGGGATTCCTATTACATTTCATGATGTAATGGGGAAACTATTCATTCATTCAGGCAGCTACTCTGTAACATACATGTATATCGAAGTCAAAGTAAGAACAACACACAACTTCGCTTACAAAGTATATCGCCTTGTGTGTCATTCTCTGGGTAAAGTAAGTGAGACTGTGTGCAGGTGTAGAAGTTCTCTTGGATTCTCTTGGAACTTGAGATTACTATCTACCCAGCGGGAAATTGTCCGATCACTTCGTTAAGTGTTATCGCTACTTTTTGGACATGTTGTGTACATCACTTTGCTTTGCTGAACTTATCGATGCTTTCATATTAATTTGTGCCAAGCAAAATCAACTGATGAATTCTTCATAGCATTTGAGAATATTGTGTGCGCAAACGCAACAAAATGAAGAAGATTGTTATGTGCGTGCGTTTGCTTATTTCTTTTTTTCCTGTCAGTACATTCGACTGATGAAATCTTCGTTGCCTTTGCGTTAATTTTGTGTGTAACACAAAAAACGTGCAAAACAAACTAAAGAAAAATATTTTCTAACAATTTTTTGCAAAAAAAAGACGTTAATGTGACGGATTGGGGTATTTACATATTTGGAATTAGAATTCAGTGTGGTTTTAATTGTGCAGCAGTACGGGATCAAGTGAAAAGGTGTATGTTAAATTGTAGGCTACAAATTGTATTTCAAAAGTAATGAATAGTTTGCCAAAATTGTCTACAACACCATGCATTGTAATTAAAAATATGGTAAATCAATCCACATCTGCTTAAAAGTAATGCGCGATGTAGCATGACTATCCACAACGTCATAAATTGTAATCAACAAAGTGTTCAATCAAAGTGTTCAAAAGTAATGCACGGTATAGCGAGGCTGCCCACTAATGCCATTATATGAAATCTACAAAGTGGCAAACCAATCCACATTGCATGAAAAAGTAATGGAAGCTGTAGTGCGTTTGCCCACAAGAACTGGTTAAATAAGCTACTATGTAAGCCGACCAGAATTCTCGTGCCTCACCACAATATATAGTACATTACTTTTGCAAAGAAGTAATCTGCTATGTGGTCTGACTGTCCAACAGTAATCTGTTTTGTAATCAGAATTAACCTAGGGGTGGAAGCGCTTACGCATCGATTATTTCATGTGGAAATTTCCCGTTGGGTAGTCTCACATTTCTCAAACAATACACAAATATGTATATAGGAATGAAATGATATGATCATGTCGATAATGCTTATTTATTTGAAATACATACGTACATAAAACTTCACTAACGATAAGGAATTCGATACCATTTGTTACGAAAGGGCCTGATCACGTAAATCACTTTCACATTCAAGGCATTTTTAGACATCATCTCTTGACCAAGTTAGGAACCTAAAGAATGATATTAGTTAAAAGATTTACTGCTTGTATTGGGGTTTACACAAATATTGACGAAAATCTTTCAGGAAGTATTTAGTTTATTTAGCGTGTGATGTCGAAAATAGTAAGCGGGGTGAATAGGAATTGTGA
Source organism: Phaonia tiefii (assembly GCA_963931995.1). Classification (NCBI taxonomy): domain Eukaryota; kingdom Metazoa; phylum Arthropoda; class Insecta; order Diptera; family Muscidae; genus Phaonia; species Phaonia tiefii. The sequence goes on from OZ008367.1 coordinate 34,485,740, forward strand.
GAGAAAGCCGATAATTAGCCCCAGCCCAAAATTTTTGAAAATTTTACATCTTAGATACAATTTGTATATTCCAAATTTCTTACTGCCAGTTACACATAATCAATTGCCCAAATTACATATCCGAGTACTCTGAAAGTTGTTCACAGAGTAATTAATATTTCTGACCAAATATAAGGTTTAAAATCTTTAAAAAAATATCCTACTAACGCCAACCGGATATAACAGGTTAAATGGTAATTGATTCCTTAAAGGTTTCGAACATAACCGAATTCTTAAAATTCTAATTTTTGTATAATAACAGGTTAAATGGTAATTGATTCCTTAAAGGTTTCGAACATAACCGAATTCTTAAAATTCTAATTTTTGTATAATACCGTGTTACCCGTTTATTACACCATGAAAAAATCATTACATGTTGAAAAAATCACCACACGCTGAAAAAATCGGCCCAAGAAACATATTACAGTAACCATGTATATGTTTGCAAGCATTGTTTTCAAGAATTGTAGAACTTCTCCTTTCTTGTTTCGTTGTTGTGTGTCACTCTTCTGTTTTCAGCAGTTTTCTATAATCAAAGCCACATTTTGGTCACACAAAATATATATTATAACCTATTAAGCATTGTGTCTCAAACATGTAATATTGAATAGCAAACACTAAGTGGTTGGTCACAAGTATACCATATTTTGGCGACAAGCTACAAATTACACAAAATACACCCAAACAACAAAACAGAAAAATTTTTCAGCGTGTAGTCGATATTTAAAAATATCAATTTAAGTTAGAAACATCAGATTAAATACAAATTAATAAATACATATTTTCCCATTACAGTCCGTGAGAAGACAGGGGAGAGCTTCTTACAACCAGCGAGCTGTGCGGTTTCTGGTTTTACACTCACTGATTGCGACCAACAGTTTTACACCGGATCCGGATGGTATTTTGAGAAGCATTTTCATGGCCAAATACTCGATAGTGTCGCCCCACTAAGAGGTGTAAGATGGCCAGAGCAGGGATCGAAATCACGTTCTCGTGTACAAGAGTCGAGTAGAATAGAGAGCACATCAATTGAAATTCAAACCACTCGTTTGCAAATAATGTATGCCTCAATTGAAATCGAACATACATCAGTATCAAAGTGAAATTTTAAAATAGTAATTTAAAGTCAATAATATCAAGTGAAATTTAAACATTCCTTCCTAAAAAGCAATACAAAATTATAAATGAATTAAAATTCAAAAAATTTCAATTGCATTTCAAAATTTATCAAATTTAAGACTTCAATTGAATTTCGAATCTACCAAATTTTAATGTAGGTAGCCCGCAATTGAAATTCAAACTACATCAACTGATGTTTAAAGTGTCACAATTACAATTCCGAAGACATCAGTTAAAATTCAAATGCTACAAATTGTAATTCAAAATTTGAAAAATAATCCATTACATCCATGTAAAGACTTGGGAGATATTTTCACAATCAATGAGCTGGGCCCCTTTTTTTATCTATAGACCTCTTGGTCGAGACCTACACTTTTACACCGAGTTGGAACCGTGTGGCTTTGAGATGTTTTTAATTTAATAATTACTTGATACCGTCGCCATCACAAGGCAAGGTAAGTGTAGCCAAAAGAAATGAAATGTGCACAGTCCTGGGATTGTACCCACGTTCTGATGTACAATAATCGCGCACACTAATCAGTGCTCGGCCGACGTATTTAAAATACATTATATGTTATTCTCAATATAACAACTGTAATTTTGAAATATGAAATACATTTTTTATTATTAAAAATTTCAAAATTTACTGTGCCGCTGCTAAAACGAATGACGATTTATTTAGGTTTCGAACTTTGGCTTTTTTTTTTGCAAATGTAATTCAAACATGTTGCTAATAGGCTGTAGGATCAGTCATCTATTACTAGCACAGTTTGGTGGAATTTAAATTACATGATATATAGAAACATAGTTTTGAAATTGTTGCTTAATATTTAAATATTTGTTTACTTAAACTTCAAAGTAAATCAATCTAAAGTCGGCCCAAACAGAGACACTTTTGCCAGTCTACACATCCAATACTTCTTTCCAATCACTCGAATTTACACCACAATTACCCACGTCAAGAAAAATAAACGGATTGAGCCTGTTTGGGCCAAACACATTTTTGTTTTGCCCCAAAAATGTTTCGTTTGGTACTTAGTCTCTTGGATGACCACAAAAGGTGCAACTTTTGCTGAAAATAATAAACTTTTTTAGTAAAAATAATTTCTTTTGTTGTAAATGAATTTTCATTTACCCTAAAATTTTCATAATATACATTTGCAGTAACTTTATAACTAATTCTAAAGCACAGTTTTGTGCAATTTGAGTCACATGACATACAGAAATATTGATTAACATTCGAAAAATATTGAATTCAATTCAGAAAACACAAATTCAAATTCAGAAAACTCAATGAAGATTTGAAATTGCTTCTTAATATTTAAAAATTATTTTTCTGAAACTTCAACGTAAGTCAATCTAAATTCGGCCCAAACTAGGGCAATTTTGAAAGTCGGCGCATAAAATATTTCTTACCAATCACTGGAATTGTCACCACAACTATCCACGTAAAGAAAAAAAAACGGATTGAGCCCGTTTGGGCCAAACTCATTTTTGTTTTGCCCCAAAATTGTTTCGTTTGGTACTTAGTCTCTTGGCTGACCACAAACGATGCAACTTTTGCTGCAAATAAAAACCTTTGTAGTAAAATTCATTTCTTTTGTTGTAAACGAACTTTTATTTACCCTGAAATAATCATAATTGACGTTTGCGGCAATTTTATGACTAATTATAAAGCAGTTTTATGCAATTTAAATTACATTTCATACAGAAATATGGAGAGATATTTAGCATATACTTTATTACGTTAAATTCAAAAATTTAAGATCAGAAATGTAAATACTGTTTTGAAGTTGTTGCTTAATATTTAAAATATTTGTTTATTAAAATTCAAAGAAAATTTATGTAAATTCGGTCCAATCTAGGGCGCAGGAAGCATTTTAAACCAAACCTTTGCATTTTCAATACAACTATACACGCAAAGTAAAAAGGGTTTGTGATAGTTTTGCCCCCAAATATTTACTTTTCCCCCAAAGCATTTTTCTTGCTACTGAGTCTCTTGGTTAACCGCAAAATATGCAGCATTTCATGCAAATAAAAAGCTTTTATAGAAAATGTAGTTTCGTTTCTTGTAAACGAACTGTCTATTACCCCAAAAATTTTTATAATGTACATTTGCAGCAACTTTAAAACTAATTATAATGCCATTTTGAACTAACTCCATATATGTAGCTCCCATGTGCGATTATGTCCTTTCGCTTCACGTCCTTATTACGAAATCTCACTGTTTGCTCGGTTTCCAAATTAACAAATTCACCTCATACAATTCGAAAACAAATGCTTTTATTTAACTGCGTTATAAATTTTGGATTCTCATGTGCATTTCTGTTGTTGTTATAAACATTCAGTATCGAGAGTTTTGAAATTCTAGTTTAGATTCGAGATTTAAAAGTAATGACTGCTTTTTTTTGTGTGGCATTGTGTTTTGAGTTAAGTGTGTGTGTGTGTGGGAGTGTGTGTTAGTGGGAGTGTATGTGTGTTAGTGGGGTGTTATCTTATACATTCGATTCAGTTTAAACAAGTGCTTCTTGACTGGTGTTTAATGTTTTTATTAGTATTGTTATTATTATATATTTTTTTTAAATTTAGTTTCATTAGTATTAGAATTTATTAATTTGTTTAATATCATTTCTACAATTTTGTGAATTATCTTCAACTTTATCTTACTTCGTTTTCAACTTTTCCTTTGTTTCCATATCATTTATACATCATAAGCGTAATTGAGATTAATAAATTAAAACAAAAAATTAACAAGTAATCGAGAACAAATAAAATGAAAAATAATAATACTTAAAGGACGAACATATCCTGTGACTAAATTTTGTAAATAATACATGACTTGTTGTGTTAAATATATTAATTTGTTGTTGTTTTTGGTTTTATAAAACTATACAGATGTGAAGCTTAAATATAAACAAAAGTTTGTTGTTGGCTGGGTGCGAAAGAAGGATTTACAGAACTGAGAGTTGTTTGCAGGATATTGAGGTGGACAGGGAGGATTTGTTTCACGAAAGGACATGTCTTAGGTTTACTGCTGTTAAATCCATTATTTCTTAACATCTCGTTTATTCATTCCTTTTATTGTGTTGTATTCTATTACAAAACAAACAAGCAAACAAAAAAAAAAACTTCTACAAATTTGTAACATTTCTCTGGGTTGTGTTGTGAAGGGATAGGAAATTAACATCTTATTTGCATCTAAATAATGATTAGATTTTCTTATGCCTTGTTTTGTATTTTGTCTTTTTTTTTGTCTCCTCGACGTTGGATGTCCTTTAAGTTTGAGCTAAAGTTATGTGTGCGGGTGTTTGAGTGTTTTGAGTCTTTCAGGTGTGTGGGTAGGAGTTTTAGATTTGCGCACAAAAAATTTGGAGCATATGTTGTCAAACTTGAATTCATGTGTTCGCTTGCCGATTGAATGGACTGCAAGGTATGTTATATTAAATATAAAATATTCAAATCAATTAAAATACAATTAAATCAAAACTTAATTCATAAATAATCCAAATTGTTCGACCTTTTGAGGTCAGTATTGCGTTTTATTTGCGATATTTCGCTACACCATACTGAACTCAAGCTCCAAAAACTCAGATTATTTAATTGGTAAAACAACAACAAACAAAGAACAATCATTCAAATTTAATTATGATCTTTTTATTCTAATTGAGAAATTTGACTTCTTCGTGGATGACTTCTTCGTCGAATAAATATCAATTTGAATATCAGCAACATAAATATTTTCCTCTCTATACTCAATATCAACGTGCATTCTCTTAATCGGCCTTATAACAGTTGTCGTCGACGACTAAAAACGACGACGCTTTGTGCCGACCGTTGGAAGTTTATATTCGCATTGTCGTTATCGATATCAATCGATGACTGTTGACACATATTTGATATTGTCTAAATTTTACTGATGTCGATGTTAAATTGCAACGACTGCATTTCCACCAACATTTCACTTTTAAATTTAGTTTTTAATTAAAAAAATTAAAGATAAATTAGGTTTGAAAAAAAAGAGATAAAAAAAAGTTATAAATATATTTGTAGTGATATTGCAGAGGAGGTTTGGAGATGCACGGAATGGCCAAGAAAGTGTGTGTTGCAGAGACCTATCAAAAATCAGCGGGTGGTACTTATTGCACACTGAGGAGTATTAACAGAATGACGGTGTCGATTTCTTTTTGCAATTGTACACGCTGAAAAATCTGTACTTTTGTCGTTTATTTGATGCAAATCTAACGTGTTTATACCTTATATCAAATATAGTATACTTGTGTCCGAACACATTGTGTTTGCCATGCAACATTACATGTTTGAGACACAAATATTAATAGGTTATAATATATGTTTTTGTGACCCAAGTGTCGATTTGTGTGTTGAAAACTGTTGAAAACACTGCTGTCTGACACAATAAAGAAACAAAAAGCAGTAAATCATGAATTTACGAAAACAGTGCTTGCAAACATATACATGGTTCCTGCAATATTTTGCTGGGGACGTTATTATTCAGCGTGTATAAGTATTTATAAACACCGCTACAATTCATATTTTTTTTATTTTATATTTTTCGAATAATGTTATTTGTTCGTTTTATTTATTTCTATTTTACCGATAATGTTACCACATGAACATTTCCCTTCGAAATGCGTATGAAAGTTGTTGCAACTCCCTCTTACACTGATGGATAAGTTGACATCAACTTGAAAAAATCTAAATCGCTTTGATTTTACCTCAAGTAGTTTGTACAAACCACCAACTTCACCTTACACCATGGATAAGTTGATGTCAGCTTGAAGTCACTGCAACGCATCCACAGTTCTAAGAGCCGCTTAAGAGAGAAGTTCAATGTTTTATTTATAAAAATAATAACAACACACAAATACAAAATTTTTGGAATTCGTTTGCCGCCAACATATATCTGTTGCCGCAAAATTTTTTATTTTGCTACGAATACTAGCAACAATTGAAACGTTTCCCTCAACTGGACAAATTTGTCCGTCAGGTAATTTGTCCGGTATTATAGCCCATGTAATGCCAGAACAACAAAGTGTTTGCAGTGTTCATAATATATGTTTGCTACAACAACAAACATATGTTTGCTGCAATAGCTTGTCAGCGGTCTTTTTTTGACAGCCCTTATTAATTCATACACGGTGGAAAAACTGGAAGAAAAACGTTTATATAATTTATTTTTATAATTTAAATTTACGGCAAATACAGAAAACGTTTGTAAACTTGTGTAAAATGAAAAAGTGTCCAACCGCACACGAATACACTCAAACGTAATCTATCTCTTGAATTGCCTATCCCTCCTTTCAACAAAATCAAAGACGCAAATCCCAATGTTAGGGTATTATTCGTCCTCGCGCAAAGTCACCGATATTCTCGGACGATAAATGCGCTCTCCGATGGGCTCAGACGATAAATCCGCGGACACTTGTTATCATGGTAACCGGGTTCAACTCCATTTCAGGGAAATTGTAAGTACTAACTAAATATGAATTTTAAATTCAAAGATACTTCTAATACAAAGGTGCTTAATTCCATCCAAATACTCGTAGAATACCATTCAGTTTAATTTTCATTTATTTCTTTTGATGAACCATATCAGCGATTAAGTCATAGAAAAAAGTTATAAAAATCATATTTGACTCTACTGGGAATTGAACCTGGGCCCCTTAAGAGCCTCCGTTGTCTAGTACAAACCGCATCCCGGGAACCGACGTAGTTAATTGCACATACCCTCACTCTAACTCATCCAGTGCTTCTGAGTTCCGTTAAAAATTGCCTCTATTGTGACTATAACCAATACCAGATTGACATTACGCTGAATATTATTTAAAACCCAACTATTTCTGACTACCAAACAATTTTCCGCCCAATATTTACATGGGAGGTACACAAATGGGCCTAGCGAAGTTGTCAAATTTTTTATTACACAGTAGCTTTTGCCAAAATATTGATCAGTACCAAATTTTATTATGATCGGTTGTGGTTTACTGGATCGGTTACCGCAAATATGACTACCAAACAATTTTCCGCCCAATATTTACATGGGAGGTACACAAATGGGCCTAGCGAAGTTGTCAAATTTTTTATTACACAGTAGCTTTTGCCAAAATATTGATCAGTACCAAATTTTATTATGATCGGTTGTGGTTTACTGGATCGGTTACCGCAAATATGTCCAACTTTCCAAGAGAAGGTACGAAACTGGGCGTGGCACGATAGTCAATTATTAATACCACAGTAGCTTTTACCAAAATATTGTCTAATACCGAATTTCACAACGAACGGTTGTGGTTTTCAAGATTTTAGTGTCGATCAACCGGTCAACCGACAAACTTATGTATGGGCGGTACCAGAATGGTTGTGGCGAAACTGTCCATTTTCCATAGGAGAGTGGCAACTTACTAAATCTTTACTTGTACAAAATTTCATAAAGATTGGTTCGGATTTGCGGGACTTATCGTGCCGAACAACCAGACGACCAATTTTCAATCCCAAACTAAGTTTGGACAAAATTTCATTGTGATTCGTAAAGATTTATGGCAGTTATCGTGATGACCAGCCAGACAGATGGGCATGGCTCAATCGTCTTAAAATGTCCAAAAACAAATTTCGTCCAAAGATACTAAGGGTCTAATATGTCTCCTTCTATGCGCTAAAGTTGTTTTCGCATTAAATGATACATACCCCCATCCATGTAGGCCATATAGGTAGAATGGATCAAAATGAACCAGCGTAACAGGTTTTCAAAAACGTGCTTTTAGGAATGGAATCGAAAAATTGGACGATCAAAACTTCGTTGGAAAGACCAGGTGAAAGAATGCCTGGAAGAGAGGTGTTACCAATTGGAGGAGGAAACAAAAACGATGTACAAGTAGACAGTCAAAATTTTTCTTCACTCAAATGCCAACAAACACAATGTATGAAACCCTAGTCATTCTCTGGTCTCTCTCTTACTCTCTTCATTGAATATTTCAATACACGAGCAGCTTTTTGATAGTGTTATTGTATATAACTATACAACTTCCAACCAAGTTGAAGTAAAATTACATAAACTATACAAAAAGTATGAAATAATCAAGATATTACCCGTGAGAGAAATGCCTTTGAGTGAATTTCTAGCACTTTTTGGTTCTCCTTCTAATTCTAGATCGTGTTTGGAGGAAAGGTGAAGACCGAGCAGGTTGGACAAACATGTGATATTCGTTTTGTAATTTCCTTAAGCCATCCGGTTTGATTGAGGCCCCCTAAGTAACTAAGGTTGTAAGAAGCTCTCCCCAATCCCTTCATGAGATGCAAAGTGATAATTATTTTAAAGTTAGTAAGTGAGTTTTCAAGTCTACTGTGCGTCCGTCACGATACAATTTTCGTTTCTTAGAAACATACGTGTTCGTTTACCGCAAATATATTGCTTAAACGAAGTCATCAATTTCATTTGAGGGAAACTAAATATTCCTTTACGTGTACTTATCTACTATCTAAACATCTTTGGATGTAATGAAAAACCGATTCGTTTAAGACACTAACTCACAAACCTATTTAGTTCAACGATCATTAAAAAAACGCGTGTGAAAAAATTTAATCGCATAGTCTGCACCGAGTGTGAAATAAATCACAAAAAATGTGGCGGGTCGGTTAGACTTTCAAATTTGTTGACATTGAAAAAAATATGAGGGTTGAATTGCAGAACAGAAATTGTTGTATCTTTTGCATGGGCTGGTCTGGCAGCGACCTAATTAAACACTTGCGTATGATACAAACGTTGAAATGGTCGATCGTCCATGAATATGAGTTAAAATCATAATTCTGACTGTTGGAAGTTTTTTACTAATTGTAGAAAAACTCCTCATCTAGTAGCTCAAATGAAATTAAAATATTTTGCTAGTAAGGAAGATAATGTTGCCCGATTATTCTTTACAAGAATCCAATGACAGTCTAGGAGAGTAAGTCAGGAAGTTTAGAATGATTTAACTGTTTTTTTGGTCAAATTTGTATTAATATATAACCTTGAAGATTTGATAATCTATATATAAAAATTAATGTTTGTCTGTATGTCGTTTGTAAAATCGTAAACTATGCATTTGATCATGTGATGATCTTAAGCAAAGTTATTGTGCATGAGCCCACGAAGGTTTCTGAGTTGGTACAACCAATTTCCGACAGATGGGGACACTGTCATTCCACCATGACTTTGCAACGGAACCAGACTTTCAGTGAAAATACAATTGGAAGGCAAAACAACGTTTGCCGGGACAGCTAGTATTAATATAAAACCTTTGATTCCTCATTTAGATGTCACACGCGTCATTAGAGAGTTTGACATTTCCGACTCTAGACATAAAAACATTGTAGCTTATATCAAAAAACAAAAATATAGGTTAATTTCAATATTGGTATTATGAAATTAGTTAGAAAAGAAAGCAAAACTCCAGCAAAGTTAAATCGTTAGCCGGACAATAATACCTATTAAACAGGATAAGACTCCCAGACAAGGACTCCATCAAAGTCAAACTGTTTACCTCAAACTCATTAGTGTTTCCATAAAAAAAATTTGTTAGAAAGAAGTCATATAGAAAAACTTTAAATTTTAGTTAAAATATAGTTAGTTATTTAACAAAATCTGTAATTCAGTATAAATTTGAATAACTGTAATTCCAAATAATGTGTAATTTTGAATTGAAATTGAATTTTTAAATCAAATGTTATAGCAATTTTCAAAGCTGACATAGATTCCTGCACCATATTTTTTTGCGCGCAAACCTTAAGCGTCCATAAAATTGAGTGAGTGAGTTCAATTGGATTTTTTTTTCTTGTTTGTTTTTGGCGTAATTCATTCATGACTTGTTTTTTTTTTGTTGTGTTTTTTGCAGAATTCTTGTTGTTTTTCTAAACTTTTTCTTCAGATTTTTTCGAGTTTTTCTTTATTACATTTTATATTTCTTTTTGTTGTTGTTGTTGTTGATTAAAGGCAATTTGTATGATTTTTTTTTGTTCTTGTTATTGAAGGGGGTTTTTACTTAATTTTTTGTTACTTTATTTTTTTTTATTATTTTGTTTAAATTACTCCTACTTTGTTTTTGTTTTGTTGTGTTTTTGTTGTTTAGCATTTTCGCCTAGATTTTCCTTCTCTGATTTGTTATTTAGTTTTTTTTTCTGTTTTTGTGCTTTTTTGTGTTGCCTTTTTTTCCTTCATGTTGTTGTTGTTGTTTTGAGATAATTTTCTTTTTGTTGTTGTTGCTTCATTTTAATAACATTGTTCTTTGTTGTTTTTACTAAACTTAATTAAAAGTATGTGCTGCTGTTGTTTTTTGTTATATATTCTTTTTGTAATGCATCATCATCATCATCCTTGATGTCATTCATGTCCTTTCAATCCCTCCATCCTGTCATTATCTTGTTACAATTAATAGCTGCTGTTTTAGTTGTGTATTGGTGTGAGTGTGTTGTGATTATCTCTTGAGTGTATGTGTGTGTCTTACTTAGTCCGTCTGTCTGTCTTTCAGGGAGTTTCTGTTTCTGTTGCTGTTGTTGATGTTGTTGTTGTTATCATTTCATTTCTTATCATTTTTGTTTTCCTATCTAGAAATGTTGCCATTTTTCGCTCGCACACTGTCCATTTGTATAGGCATCCCACTCACAATCACATCCCTCCAAACAATCGGGACATTCGAGCTCACTGTCTTGTCAGTACATCCACGAGACGGGTATCCATTGTGATGTTGTCTGTACGCGGTCAATGGCGCTCTCTAGGCATCCTATAGTCTCGCTTATATCGTTGTTAACAATGGTCAAGTCGAAGAAGTGACCATACATTTGACGTAACATATCGGATTCTTTGGCCAGACGTTCCAAACTGCCATCATACTGTAACGAGAGTTGTTAAAGAGAAGGCAACTATTTAAAAATGTGTCTGTTAAAGGGGTTTACATGAGCTTACATACATATATTATATGTGTATATGTGGGAAAGATTAAAATGTCCACTACTAAGAAGATTCCATATCCTTTCAAATTTTATTTAAAAAAAAAACACAAATTAATATAGAGAAATAACAAGTAAAAACAAGTAAAGTTCGGCCGGGCCGAATATTTCATATCCTCCGCCAGTTAATTAGTAGAAACAGTTTTAAAAATTAGACAATGATTGTTAGTTATTTAAAATTCTTCTGCAAAGGGAAGTGGCGCCACCCTTTATTCATGTAAAACAAACAAATGTATTTCTTCACCACAAATACACTCCGGTTTACTTTTTCAAAGGCACTACAAATTCCATATTCGGCAGCCTGTATCTTTTGCAATTTGTAACCGACTGCAGAATTTTAAAATGGAAATGGAAGCTAGACATCTTGAGATATAAAAAAAATCATGACAATAGTGGTTTCTTAACTATAGAACTTTTTTGAGCAATTTATAAAAAAAAATCCAAAATGTGCTATTTTTTTGGTTCACTTGAATAAAATAACTTTATTATTTTTTTTTTGTTATTTTTAAAGTAAGCGATGATTTTTTGTAGGGAGCGTTTGTTTATTACAATTTATTACATCTTGTGGCCGTCGGTGGTGCAATGGGTAGTGTGCGCGCCTCTTGTACTTGAGATCCTGTATTCGATCCCTGCTCTGACCACCTTCAAATTTCTTTCGGCGGCGGTCACCTCGCTTAGTGACGGCGATACTATCGAGTATATAGCCCTAAAAAAGCTTCTCAAAATACCGTTCGGAATCGGTGTAAAACTGTAGGTCCCAATCAGTGAGTGAAAACTGGAAAGCGCACAGCTCAGTGATTGTGAGAAGTTCTCCCCGGTCCCTTCATGGGATGTAATGGGAAACGTTTTTTTTTTTGTATTACATCTTAATCATTTTACGAGTCAAAATGGCAAAACAAAAAATTTTAAATCTATCGGAAAAAACTAAAATCGATGTTTACCGTTCTGAAGGATTTTTACTAACCGCGCAATAGCTAAAAAAAATTGGACGGAGCCCAACAGTTGTCGACAATTACATCAACCACCCCGAGGGGTGTGGAAACAATTTTAAAGGAAGGTTTTCATTCCCTTTATCTACGTATGAGAAAAGAAGAATCATCAGAATTGCTCCTAATTCTGCCTAATCCTTGTCAAAAATAAGAGCTCAAGCTGGAGTGGAAGCGAGCAAGTCATCAGTACGCAGAGTAATTAAGAGCTGTCAGTATCTTAAATACCTGAAATTACAAAAAAGCCGCCAGTTAATGCTCCTCGTAAGGAAAAGCGGCTTTAATTCGTAAGAGACTACATGGTATGGGATGTGCAGCCAAGAGGTGGAGACTGGAAAACCATTGTATTTACGGATGAGAAGAAGTTTAATTTGGATGGGCCTGATGGCTACAACTATTATTTAAATGATCTCCGCAAATAAAAGCGTTTTTTGAACCGACAGCACAGCCGAGAGGGCGGCGTTATGGTGTGGGGTGCTATTACGTACTACCGCACCATCGATCTTGAATTGCAAAGTGGAAAAATGACTGGAGCAAGCTATAAAACGTCCTTGGAATCGGGTTTACCGACATTCAGTGACCTATTTAGTCCCATATCTTGGATATTTCAACAGGCTAATGAGTTTCAACGCCAGAGTAGTAAAAGACTTCACTGCAAGCCAAAATGGTAATATTCCTGTCTTGCCACCCTATTCGCCAGATCCAAACATTATCGAAAATGTCTGGGGTTGGTTACCTCGTAAGGTCTATGGAGGAGGTAGACAATTTGATGACAAGCAGTCACTAATTCAGGCCATTAAGGATGCTTGGAATCAAATTTCGTTGGATGACATAAATTCTCTTTATCTCTCAATGAAAACCCGTATGACTCTTTTGCGGATGACAGTAATCTCTGTCATTCTTATTCATTCGACCGTAGGCCAAATCTTCAAGAGATTGAAGTCAAACGCCGGACGATGAATGAAACACTCGGCCGGGATCTGCTGCCCATTGCTGAATGGAGTCGAATGAATAGAGTAGATTTCAATGCCGGTAAGACCCAGTGTTGTTTGTTGTCGCATAAGCGGATTGCTGACCCAGGTGTGTCGTCATTGTCTATGGACGATGTGGATATTGATGAATCAGACGCTCTTGATGTGAAATGAAAATACAATGTCATATCCGTTGGGCAAAACGTGTATTTGAAGTGTCGAAAGATGCATTCAAGTGTCTAGGCTTTTTAAAGCATTGCAGGAAATACTTCAGTCCATCTGATCTTCTCAATATCTACACCACCTACATCAGGCGAAAGATGGAATATAACTCCCATATATGGGCAGTTGCTCCTAGGACATCTTTGGAACTTCTCGACCGTGTCCAGAGGAGAACGATGGTGTTGATAGGGGACAGTAGGGTATCCAACTCTATTGTCTCCCTTGAGCATCGTCGAAATGTGGGTTGCGTGTCGCTGTTCTATCGATATTTCCACGGTATGTGTTCCTCAGACATCCGTCGACTTACGGCAGACGTGAGGGTATTTAACCAAAGTACGCGTTCGAGGAACTCTCAACCGTTTTTTTTTTTATCGAATGGCCGGTTGACCGCACTACACACTATAGAGGTAGTTCGTTTTTCAGCCGTACAGTCCGTATGTGGAATAAACTTCCGTCTAGTGTATTTCCAAGCAATTGTGTCATACAAAGATTCAATGCAAATGTCAACAGACACTACTTCCTCTTTCCACCCTCCACTTCCACAATTTTCCTTCGCCAACACAATGCACTGTATTTAGTGCTGGGTTTGTTAAAAAAAAAAACAAAAAGTGTACACAAAAGTACAATAACTGTAAACGAAAATACAACAACAACACCTAAAATCTCTACACATAAAGTGTACACAACAGCTAAAAACTCTACACAAAAAGTGTACACAAATGTTCAAAGTGTGCACAAAAGTACAAAATATGGATAATCAAACAAATTCCAGGGTAATTCTATAAAGTCTACATTGAGGAAAACAAATAAACACACGTACATAAAATCAGCCACACGTGCACAGATATACACCGACTTCCTACACGTTAACGCAATCACTTACTGTACAAGACGAACGTCAATGATTTCAACAATTTCTATTAAGTGTACACTGAGGAAAACAAATAAACACACGTACATAAAATCAGCCACACGTGCACAGGTAAACTCCAACTTCCTACACGTTAACGCAATCACTTACTGTACAAGACGCACGTCAACGATTTCAATGTAGAAAGATGAATTAACCCCCCCATCGACGACGGTGTAAACAACTGTACCATATATGTTTCCATCAGCTCATATGCAAAATCTGGCCAGTCGCATGCATGCCCGACGATTGGAGTATTCGCATACAGAGTTCTGTTTGTGTTTAAAATTAAGAAAAAATGTGTCAGTAATAAAATGAGGATACCCACTTATACCCATTTAGTACTGTTGATGTATTTTAAAACTAGACTCGAGTTCAATACTAAACCAGTTCCTGTATTCCCTCAAACACATGTCTCCAATATTGCCACTACTTCCGCTTGGAAGATGCTTCTAAAAACAGGGAGACCTATTGATAGGGTTATACCCAGTAACGTTGAGTAAACCGCAGTTAACACTCCACAATCCCTCTTAAATCCATCCGTAAAAATGTCTATGTCATCATCCTGAAATAGTGAGTGCGGTATGATTGTTCTAAAGTTTTTCCGGAAGTTAAACTCTGGACTAGCATAGTCCCTTCATTCAGGTATAACCCCACTACGCAACAGGATCTTCCTTTGACCATACCTTCGTTGGGTCCAAAATTTCAGTTCCCATTTCAGCACTGTTTTCCGCTTCACTCTTAGCAAACTGTGCAATCGGAAGCAAATTCATCATCTTCTTAATTTTTGGTTCCATATTAAGTTTCCAGTTGAGTTCGGATTTAGAATTATACCCACATACTTGGTCCTATCCGACAACTCTAATTGTTTACCATTGAGTTAGAGTAGCCGATATTGTGGAATAGTTTGCCTACACGCTGAAAAATAACGGTCCCAGCAATATATTTCAGGAAACATGTATATGTTTGCAAGCTTTTGTTTCTTTGTTGTCTGTCTCGGTTTTTTTTTGATTTTGAACAAACAACGCCACATTTGGGTCTCAAAAACATATATTAAAGCCTATTAATCATTGTGTCTCAAACGTTGTATATTGAATAGCAAACACAATGTGTTTGGGCACAAGTATAGTATATTTGCGACAAGCTACAAACACGTTATATTTGCATCCAAACAACAAAAAAGGATAGATTTGTCAGCGTGTACTTGTGAATAGTAGCAGGACGGTTTTATCCGGTTTAACGCCTAGACCATAGCATGTGACCCAAGTGCTGATATATCCCAAGATATTTCCCATTACTTCACTTGTCACGGAAATATATGGAGCTGTGAGTATAACAAAACTAGAAAGCGCACAGCCTACTGGTTGCGAGAAGCTCTCCCCAATTCCTTCATGGGATGAAATGGGAAACCATTTATTTATGTTGCCATCACCATGACATCATCCGCTTATGCGATTACCCACAAGCCAGGGGCCGACACTCTACCTGCGCGCTTATCCGTCTCGTCCGTAGCATTAAGTCTATCCAACTCACACTACTTTCGCCTACAGTCATATCTTTTAGGGCTTGGATAATTGAAATTGTTGAAAGCGCCCTCTATATCCAGAAAGGCTGCCATTGTATGCCTAAATACATTTCTGTCGTGGGCGGTTGTCGATAATGATGTCTTGCCCCATTATTAAGTCAACCCGAACGCGAATCGCATAGACATGATAAATCCAGAGAATGTAATGAGATTTGTATTTTTCTTTTAGGATTATTTTTTTGTTGAAAAATATCTTGTTGGAAACAGATGTTGTCAAGATCAACTTCTTCCAATTTCGGCCATTACAAGTTTTTTATAATCGATCTATACCGCTCTCCATTGACAGTAACGGTGTTACCAGCATCATTTCGAAAGAAGTACGGACCGATGATTCCACCAGACCAAAAACCACACCCAACTCTCAATTTAGGTGAATGTAATGGTTGTTCATGAATAATTTGTGGATTTTCTTCGCACCAGAATCGACAGTTTTGTTTATTAACCGCACCACTCAGATGAAAGTGAGCCTCATCGGAGAAGACGATTTTTTATCGTTTTCAAGTTGTTCCAAGACACAATCAGCAAATTCATGGCGTTTACTGTCTTCCAATGGCTTCAGTTCCTGAGTGATAACAATTTTACACGGACGCAATCCCAAATCCATTCTCAAAATCCGCCAGGTTGTGGTTTGAGACAGTCCCTATTGTTGACATGCCTTGGAATCGGTAAATTGCGGTCTTCAGCAACACTTGACTGAAAGGCAGCAATATTTTCATTACTTCGAGCGGTTCTTTGTCTTATTGAACAGTATGTAAAAAAATGTATGCTCGTAATTTGCAACAATTCTATGAATAGCCAGCACAGGTGGGCGATTATTACGATCATAAAATGGCAAAAGGGCACGAAAAGGTGCAATTGGAGAACGAATATTTTGATAAAATTTGAATAATCTGTAAACGTTGGCTTTTTCTCGCCAGTTGGTAACACCAAGGAGACGGAGGGATTTTTCGGTCTAGTCTTTCCAGCGGAGTCTTGGTCGTCCTCGTTTCCTGCTTCCATCGGGTACGTTGTCGAAAACATTTCGCTCTGGCTCATCTTCATCCACTCTGATAACATGCTCGAATTTGATTCGTGGGCCTAACTTGATTCTCCTAGGTATGTCCACGTCGGAATACAAATCAGATAGCTCCTGGTTCCAACGAAGTCGGTACTAGCCGTTTTCTTTAACAGGACCATATATTTTCCGGAGAATTTTTCTCTCGAATACTGCCAGGTGCTTCTCATCCGCTTGCGATATGACCCAAGTTTCGGAGCCATATGCCAGAGCAGGTAAAATGAGAGTCTGGTATAGCTGGACTTTTGTCTGTCGAGAGAGAGAATTTTTCTCTCGAATACTGGCAGGTGCTTTTCATACGCTTGTGATATGACCCAAGTTTCGGAGCCACAAGCAGGGAGAGAGAGAGAGCTTTGTTTTTAAACTGGTTGCTGAGCCCAAATAAGCTTCTACTTGCAAGCCCAATTCTCCTATTTATCTCCGGGCTGACGTTGTTGTCCTTGTTCACGGCGGATCCAAGGTAGACAAATTCATCCACCACTTCAAAATGAAATTGGTTGTCGACGTTCAAGTGCGGACAAAGGCGAGAGGTTTTTCTAGTCATTGATACCATCAAATTTATCTTGTTCTCAGTAACAGAAAGACCCACCTTCGCTGATTCTTTTTCCATTCTTTAAAATACTGGAGTAACCTCTAAGAAATTCCGCCCAATGATGTCTATGTCGTCAGCATATTTACTGCAACTTTTCTCACTACTATCTCCATTAAGATGTTGAAGAGATTGCATGAAAGTATGTCGCCTTGCCGCAGTCCTCGCTTGATACAGAATGGTTCGGTGGGATCTTCCTCACCTTCACTGCTGATTTGGTGTTGGTGAGCGTCATTCTACAGAGGCGGTTCAGTTTTGCCCGAACCCCGCGTTCAGACATAGTTTCGTACAATTTGCCACGTATGGGGCTGTCGAAAGCAGCTTTGTTATCGGCAAGAAGATGGTATGCTTTTCGTGGTTGGTTCACGTGGTTGCTAAATATACTATTTAGCAGCAATTAGTGTCTAGAGACACCGTTTTGCATAACACACCACTCCGGATAGTCTTATGTACAGTGTCTATGACCAAGCTGTTAATCTGAGATACCTCATTAGATGCCCTAGATCTATCTCGTGTATCTCAGTGAGGTTGTGTAGGAGCGCACGACCTATAGTCTTTAGGCGTCTATTCATTAGAGCCGGGCAACTGCAGAGATGTTCCTCCGTCTCCTCCTCTTCAACGTCTTCGCAGGCACGGCAGTGGTCATTATATGGAAGATTCAGCCATCTTGCGTGATTACCGATTGGACAGTGGTCGATCAGCACGACAATTAGCATTGATTAGTTCCCCATATTTTTGGCTAATCAGGGAGTTAGTCCGATGAGTGTTATATTCTGGTCATGTGTTTCTGGATTTGCAGCACATTTCCGTTCTATCTCATCTGGCCTTTGCTCGTGCAAGGTAATGCAGGAAAATACCTCTTTTGACCGACCCTATAGGCGTTGCGACTGACACCATATGGAGTTCGGTGGTGGCGGATCCTGCTCTGGCTCTGGTTTGTGTGCCCTTTCGTTCCCTAGGATACCCTTGAGGCCTGGTATCCAAGTAAGAACCACATTGTCCAGTCGACCTAGCTCGACAAGGTTTTCCCTACAACGAGTTTAGATCTTTCAAGATTTCAGAGTTTGTTAGATTTAAGTTACAGGAGAGCCGCCTGGCTATCAACAAATATTCCAATGCGCTCTGTTCTCCGTTGTAGTATAAGTTCGACGCAGTCTTCCTTGATGGCCTTTACCTCCGCTTGGAAAACGCTGATCGTGTCTGGGAATTCTAATGATGAATTGAGGCTTGCCAATTCGGAGAAGACACCCGAGCCGGTTCCACCTTTCATTTTGGATCCGTCGGTAAATAATTTGGTGTCAAAACATGTCAGTGGTAGCCCTTTATCCCACTCTATTCTTCTGGGAAACTGATGTTCGTGGGAATTATCAAGAATTTGGCGTAGCGTGAATATGTGGCCAGTCGTGGACTTCCCTGGTCTAAAACCTCACGGAAAAGGTCCATTTCACATAATACGCTCGACAAGATCTTATACGCGATGGATAAAAGACTGATACCGCGATAGTTGGAACAGACATACGGATCACGCTTTTTTGAATAGACTCGAATCGTCAGGCATATATTCCCCCAACCAAATACCGCAAAAAATGCAACTCTGTGATATAGTAAAAAAACTCACCTCAAAGCACAGCAACAATGTGAGTATGTATGTTCATGTGTTGGTTGGAACAGACATACGGATCACGCTTTTTTGAATAGACTCGAATCGTCAGGCATATATTCCCCCAACCAAATACCGCAAAAAATGCAACTCTGTGATATAGTAAAAAAACTCACCTCAAAGCACAGCAACAATGTGAGTATGTATGTTCATGTGTTGGAATTGTAGACCTTTCAGTGTGTGTTGATACTTAGCGAACTTCAATCGATTCTACTTCGCATATGTAAATAGCATAATTCAGTTTGTATATGTACGATGGATGATCACCCGATGGTATCAATTCAGGCACAGTAGTTAGGCATCTGATGATGAACTTGTCGCGGAGTTCAAAACAAGTCATGCCAGTGAGTGTGCTTAACTGAATTGTCTATTATTCCAAAAAACCCCAACCATTTTTCAGTTAGAAAACTGTTCCTGAACTTGTAAGCTTGTCTTATGAATTTCTCATACATTAACTAAAAACTAACGAAATCGGTCATAAAATTCAAATAAAAAAAAAATAATAATACCGCATATAAGTTGATGCATGTGGGCCAGCACTCCTTCGCCACTCCGCCTGAAAAAGCTCAACGGGTAGCCCATCCACACCGGCAGCATTATTATTCTTTAACCGGGTGATTGCCATTCTAATCACGCCTTGGCTGGGGGGTTTAATCTACACTGTCACCCACAATCGTTTATACCTGATCTTCAGTGGAAGAACCTGAGTGGAGTAGTAGTGATGAAAAGTGGTCTCATTTTTACAAAAGCTTAATGTGCAAAATTTCAGAATTATGCCAAAATTGTATTAGGGAGAATACGAACTGATGAGTTTTAAGAATTCTTTCTACTTAAAATACAAAGTTTAAGCTTTTGCTGCAGAATTCATACAAAATGTAACACTTGTAATGCAAATATTCGTTTGAGCAAATTTAAAGCTGAAAATCTTTTAAATGTCTGCCCTGACTTACACCTCTTCGAGATGATGCCATGCACAATTTGCTTTCACTGTAAGCTTTACGGAAAACACATTTTCCTAATATGTGTCGTCACTCAAAATCATCATTTGTTAAACTTTATCCGGAACATTGTTGCCTGCCTGTCTACACAACGTTACACCTCAAAAGCTACAAAGTATTAACATTTCTTCGCAACATTTGTCTTAAGTTAACAGAAGAAGAAGAAAACAACAAAAAAAACACAAATCCCTAACTCATTCTGCATAAATTTTAATTTGTTTTAAAGAAACTCTATAAAAGAAACAAAAGACAAATTGTACAAACATTTTAAACTTGTGCCGGTTCGTTTGAGTACAACTTCAACTGAGATAAACCAGAAGGAACTTGTAATTTTCAAATACTAAAAAGCTAAAAATAAATGGCGGCTCAACGCTTCGTAAAATCCATTTGTTTAACGGTAAAGTTCTTTATATGCGCGAGAGTGCAAACAAACAAAAAACGATACAACGAAATATAAAGTTACAGCGCGGAGAGAGCACTGGAAACCCCCATACATTTTGAGTAAACCTAATTCCCAAATTAACTTTCTAAGCCTCTTTACCCAATAGCAATCCCAAAGGTGCGGCGTATACAAATTCCCATACAACTGGGAACCACTGACGCTGATGATGATGATTATTATGGAGTTCTTACTGCTATGGGGTAAAGCTTCTTTATCACTATGATGCTCGACTCGATGTTGTTCCGTGCAATGGAAATGTAAATTAGAACGGACAGACAGATAGATGGACGTAACCATTGATTCCGTAAACACCATATTCCTCCGTGTGTGTTGAGTCTCTAAATAAATGGATGGATGCGCAACGAACGAAAAAAAATACAAAAAAAAAACACGCAACACAGTAGAAATTCTAACATTTTGGTTATAATCCTTAATCCCCCAAACACCATTAATATCCTCTAAAAGGTATTCCATGCCAAGCAAATATGCCGGCAACGCCGCTACATTGTTATTCCTATCTACCTAAAGAGTAGAGTAGTAATACACAGCAAGAAAAGTAGGGATTGGTTGCTTAGGGATCCAACAATGTGTTAGACGTGCGGGGGTGTAGTTGGGAGTTTCAAGACATGAGTGCTGGGGTTGCGTGGTGGTAGTTAGTACTTACATCTGCAATGTTTTGTAGAGAAGGTGCCGCTATAAACACCACATATGGCGTAAATTCAGATGTGCGTAATATCTTCAAAGCCTGAGGTTCAACATCGAGTATTGCCATTTTGCCTTCGGTGTGTATACGTCTAATTGTATCCAACTTGGTGCCGTACATTGCATCCTCATGAGTACCTACGGGCATTATTCAAGGGACACACAAAACATCCATACATTTTGTATGTAGATAGATATTTAACCAAGCATCCAATCCAATCAGCCAATTCATCCAAACGTTGCAAATTTGTTGGCGAAGGATAAGCAGAAAAGGGATATGGTGCGGGGAAGAAAGAGAAGAGAAGATAGAAAAATAATAGTCAGCTTGAAAACATGAAACAAGTGTATATATCAAATTAAATTCGAAAATAGGTCCAACATATCCCTATTTTTTTCGATTTTAAAGCAGGTGGTTTTCGTAACTTGTAAAGTATATGTTCAACTTATCGCTTCAAATTTTTTTACTTGGCCACATTCATAAATATGGCCATTGATATGACAGCTGTCAGTTTATAAGCGATAACCTGTACATGTTACGAAGATACCACACCTACTGTTAATGCCAGCCAGCATTCCTTTAATTACCGGGCAATGACCATGGAAATATATGAAACTGCTTACCGTATTCTAAATATTCATTTGCAGCAATGTCGGCCATCATTTCATCGTGTGATACAAAATAATAGCTACGGCCGTTTTCCTCATCCGGCTTAGGAGGTCTGGTTGTATCTGCATCATGTAAATAGAAAGTAACACAAGACACGACATGAATGTGTGTAAATAACATGGGAATAGAAGTAGAAAAATAACTGATAACAATGAAAAACATAAAACGAATAAACACAAATACTTGCGAAACAGGATAATAAATATTGAAACGGAACAAGCGAATCGTAAAAACAATAATTTTTAAAAAGCAAACTAAGAGCTACAGATTTATATTTCAAATATTCCATTACTCAGAAGTTAATGGTACTGTTATGCTCAGGAAGATCTTTATTTGGATGAAACACGATTTCAATGCTCCATTTAGCAGTCAAACTAAAGTCGATGAAATCTGGGAATAAGTTTCATCTTCTACTTAAATTTTCAGGCATTTTCAATGGCAAAGCCTGACATTTAACAATAGTCTAATTGTAGGACAATATTATTTATCAAGACCCAGTAAGGAAAGCGACAGATAAAAATCAAATTTTCTTAATAAAGTAGAGATAAGGCCTCCATCGAGGTGATAAACATGTAATATTAAGCGAAGGCTGCCATATTTCTTTAAGTTGCGAAAAAGAACGGGCAAAATTGGGCTAAGATGAACAAATAAATATTTTTTCATTACAACCCATAAAGGGACAGGGTAGAGGATATCCAAGTAGCCCCATGGAAAACGGAAACAGAAAATCATGTTGAATTTTTAATTTATTGACAAACAAATTTCAACATACTCTTCCAACTGGCTCTATCCTTCGCCTTTTCTCGCCAGTTGGTAACACCAAGGATACGGAGGGATTCTTCTGCCTGGTCTTTCCTGCTTCCATCGGGTACGCTATCGAAAACCTTTCGCGCTGGCTCATCTTCATCGATTCTGATAACATGGCCTAGCCAACGCAATTGGCCTAATTTGATTAGCCTAGCTATGACCACGTCAGAATATAAATCATATAGCTCTGGGTTCCGCGACGTCGGTACTCGCCGTTTTCTTTATCAGGACCATATATTTTACGGAGAATTTTTCTCTCGTATACTCCCAGGTGTTTTTCATCCGCATGTGATATGACCCAAGTTTCGGAGCCATATGTCAAGACAGGTTAAATGAGAGTCTGATATAGCTGGACTTTTGTCCGTCGAGAGAGGGCTTTGTTCCTAAACTGCTTGATGAGCCCAAAATAGCATCTATTTGCAGGTAGAATTATCCTATCTATCTCCAGGCTGACGTTGTTGTCCTTGTTTACGGCGGATCCAAGGTAGACAAATTCATCTACCACGTCAAAATTAAATCGGTTGTCAACGTTCAAGTGCGGACCAAGTCGAGAGGTTTCTCTAGTCGTAGACACCATCAATTTTGTCTTGCCCTCATTAACAGCAAGGCCCACCTTCGCTGATATCTTTTCGATTCTTGAAAATACTGCAGTAACCTCTCGCAAATCTCGTCCAATGATGTCTATGTCGTCAGCATATGGCTTTTCGTGTTAATGGTCTTGTTCGTATTTACTGCAGCCTTTCTCATTATTATCTTCATTAAGATGTTGAAGAGATTGCACGAAAGTGTGTCACCTTGTCTAAGTCCTCGCTGGGTACAGAATGGTTCAGTGAGGTATTTCCCCACTTTCGCTGCTGATTTGGTGTAGGTCAGTGTCATTCCACAGAGGCGGATCAGTTTTGCCGGAATACCAAGTTATCGAAAGCAGCTTTGTATCGATCGTATGTATCGATTTGCTTTTCGTGGGTCTTTACCAGGATTTGTCGTAGCGTGAATATTTGGTCAGTCGTGGACTTGCCTGGTCTAAAACCATACTGATAAGGTCCAATCAGATTTTCAATAATTGGTTTTCGTCTAATACGCTCGACAAGACCTTATCCGCGATGGATAAACGACTGATACCGCGATAGTTGGAACAGACACATGGATGGATCACCCTCTTTGAATACAGGATATAATACACTGAGACTCTAATCGTCTGGCGTAGATTCCCCCAGCCATATACTGCATATAAGTCGATGCATGTGGGCTAGCAGCCCTTAAAAAGTTCAGCGGGTAGGCCATCCGCACCAGCGGCTTATTTATTCTTAAGGCGGGAGATCGCCTTTCTAACCTCGTCTTAGTAGGGGGTTACAATCTACACTATCTTCCACTATCTTACCTCCTGATCTTCAGTGGAAGACTCTAAGTGGAATAGTTCGGAAAAGTGGTCTCTCCACATTTTGAGCACACACTGCTTCTCAGCCACCAGATTCCCATTCTCGTCCTTGCAGGAGAGCAGCCCATTATTAGGCCTGCTATTTGATCTTCTTGCCCTCTGGAAAAACTTTCGGGATTCACCTCTAACAGGAGAGAGAGCTTCTGTCGATAGGACCTGGATATCTCCTGTATTTGTAGCTTGTCAATATCCAGCTTTTCCTGTGCTCGGCTTCGTACGTTTTTCGCCATGCTCAGTCTTGTGCGAACTTTCGCAGCCACCAGGTAATGATCCGAGTCGATATTGGCAACTCGAATCACACGTACATCTATCACACTAGAAGAGTGCCTGCCATCTATTACCAAGTGATCAATCTGGTTCTTCGTCCGCTGATCAGAAGATATCCAGGTCGCCTTATGTATGTCCTTATGCTCGAATCGTGTGCTACTTTTATTACCTGGTAATTAATGGAAGGGACTCTACTACAGCATTTTGAATTCCAATTTTAAAAAACAATTGAAATTTAAAAATTATATTTGACTTAAAAAATATAGGGTTTTCCAATATGAGTGATATGATTTCTAAGTGACATTTCGGCCATTTGTAGTATCCCAGCGGCGAAAGTCGAAAAACCTTCCAAAAGTACGTCATGCTGAATGGTTCTTTTGTAATGCCTTCCTAAAATAAGGCCTGAGGAATGCATGAATTTTTTCATCAGATAAAACCACGAAGAAGATTTTTACAATTTTCAGAAATTTCTTTTCCTATTCTTTGTAACCGTAATTTAATTGTAAAATTTACTACAAATTTTACAATTATATTGTCTATTTAAAATTTTTCAGGGTATCTTTAAAATTTTCAATTTGAAGTTGGACGTGGTAAAACTTTCTTAGATTGATACATACATACATACATACACAACATGTAGAAGTGGATAACGATTTTGTAATAAAATAAATTATTTTAATTATATTTTTGTTTAAGGCCTTCGTCTTTGCATGCCTTCTAAGGCCTTCCATTTTGTATGCCTTCTTTAGGCAATGGGCAGGGAAGGCCTTGCCTCCCAATCTTACGCAATGTTAAAGAGAAAGAAGGAGGTAATGTGTAGGGAAGTCCTTCCGTAATTTAAAGAACGTCTGTTTGGTCATGTTTTTAGGCCTTCCAGGTCCTGACCTCCGCCGCTGGCATGCCATGATCTGTAATTTTTTTTTCATTGTTTTCAGTTATGTTTACATTTTCATCATGGAGAGATATACGCAAGAACAACGTTTAGAAATTATTAAATTTTTTTTATCAAAATATTCGGTCTCCAATTGCAGTATTTCGTGCGCTTTTACCATTTTATGGTCGTAATAATTGCACACCTGTGCTCGCTTTTCGTCGAATTGTTGCAAATTACGAGCTTACATATTCTTTCCATAATGTTCAAGTAGCAATAAGACAAAGAACCGCACGAAGTAATGAAAATATTGAAGCCGTTCAGGCAAGTGTTGCGGAAAACCGCAATTTATCGATTCCAAGACGTTGTCAATTTTGAGAAAGGATTTGGACTTACATCCATATAAAATTGTTATCACTGAAGAACTGCAGCCATTGGACTACGGTAAACGTCATGAATTTGTTGATTTTGTCTTGGAACAACTTGGAAACGATAACGATTTTTTTTAAGAAAATCATCTCCTCGATGAGGCTCATTTTCTTCTGAGTGGTGCGATAAATAAACAAAACTGTCGATTCTGGTACGAAGAAAATTCACAAATTATTCATGAACAACCATTACATTCACCTAAATTGAGAGTTTGGTGTGGTTTTTGGTCTGGTGGAATCATCGGTCCGTACTTCTTTCGAAATGAAGATGGTAACACCGTTACTGTCAATGGAGAGCGGTATAGATCGATTATAAAAAACTGTTAATGGCCGAAATTGGAAGAAGTTGATCTCGACAACATCTGGTTCTAACAAGACGGGGCTACGTGCCACACAGCACGTGCAACAATCTAATTATTGCGAGAAAAGTTTATAGATTCGATTATATCAAGAAATTGTGAC
This sequence comes from Phaonia tiefii, assembly GCA_963931995.1. NCBI lineage: Eukaryota > Metazoa > Arthropoda > Insecta > Diptera > Muscidae > Phaonia > Phaonia tiefii. Next base: position 34,511,950 of record OZ008367.1, read on the forward strand.
GTTTAATGGCCTCCAAGAAGTTGTGATTTAACACCATACCAGCGGCGGAAGTCATGACCTGGAAGGTCTGAAATCATGAGCAAACAGGACTTCTTTAAAATACGTAAGGCCTACCCTACACTTTACTCCTCCCTTCATTTGGTGTGGTTTTTGGTCTGGTGGAATCATCGGTCCGTACTTCTTTCGAAATGAAGATGGTAACACCGTTACTGTCAATGGAGAGCGGTATAGATCGATTATAACAAACTTTTAATGGCCGAAATTGGAAGAAGTTGATCTCGACAACATCTGGTTCTAACAAGACGGGGCTACGTGCCACACAGGCCTACCCTACACTTTACTCCTCCCTTCATTTTAACTTTACGTGAGATTGGGAGGCAAGGCCTTCCTTTTCCATTGCCTAAAGAAGGCCTTAGAAGGCATGCAAAGAGGAAGGCTGTAGAATGCATTTACTCTACTTTATTTTTGTTACCCAAAAAAAAAATTAAAATGTTTTATTTATTTCTTCTAAAATTTGAAAAATATTAAATAAAAAATATATATAGTTTTTAGCAATAAACCAGACTCTCTTCAAGCTTTGCAAGTCAATATTGAACGTGCTATTATTCATGACATACGACTTGATTTAGAGGAAAAAATGCTCGAATATTGGTTTCATCGACTTCGTTCCTGCAAAAGAAGAGGTGGAGACCATTTGAAAGACGTTTTATTCAGAACTTAATTGTATCGATTGTACTGCACACTAAATAGAAAATATTTGAATTTTCCTAACAATTAGTGTGTTTTTTTTAACGAAAACAGATTACTCAAATTGGAAAACCCTTTACATTAGTTGAAATTTTAAAAAATTATTTGTAATTTGAAATACATCAATTGTAATTTAAAAAACATCAACTGAAATGTAAAAGACATCAATTGATATTTAAAAGATATCAATTGAAATTTAAAATAAATCAATTGAAAATTAAAATACATCAATTGAATGTTACAAAAAGCATCAATTTAAATTTAAAAGACATCATTGAAATTTACAACACATCAATTGAAATCTACAAATCTAATACATAAAATCGGTTAATAATTTTTAAATTGTAACTGATGAATTTGAAATTTCTATTTACGTTTCTCAAATTTCAATTGATGTCTATCTATTAAATTTCAGTTGATGTCTTTTAAATTTCAGTTGATGTTTTTTAAAATTCAACTGAAGTATTTTAATTTTCAATTGATGTATTTTAAATTTCAAATATAATTTTCAAATTTCAATTGATATTCTTAAAATTTCAATTGGAAATGGTGTAGTGTATTGGATGTTCGTGTAATGCGAGGAGCTAATATCGATTCGGATCACTACCTGGAAGCAGCAAAGGTTCTCACAAAGATAAGCAGAGCGAAAGTCATCCAAAACCAAACATACTCAAAGGATGACATCCGATAGCTGCAATTACCAGATATAGAAACGACCTATGCAGAGAAGCTCCCTCGGCTGCTGACGGAGAACGCTCCACCGCTTCATGTTTCTGAAGGGCAAAGAAAACACATTTCCCGCTCTGCGAAATCTGCGGCAGAGACCGTACTTTGTTATGAAGGACAGCTAGCGGGGCAAACCATGGTACGATTAAGAGTATCCCATGGCATGTGATTAAATGAACGTTGCACATATGACAATGCTTCAGCCAGTTGCAACGCAAGCCGCGACAGAACGGAAGAGGGGATAGCAATCCCGCTTATTTAAGGGGGAAAATGGTTGTGGAGAAATCGTGAAAGTAAGCAAATTCAATCTTACAGAGGGAAGACTGAGGCCCGTAAATTCTACTGAAAACTAAAAAGTCAGACCAACGACCGTGGATCAGGGCCCCCTTTTATAGAGACAAGGGCGACAATCTTGTAACAGATGTGCAGAGAATTTTGGGAATATGGAGAAATCATTTGTCTGCTTTACTTGTACCCGGAAACTTCAATCTAGACGAGGGTGTTGAGTAAATTCAATCTTACAGAGCGAAGACTGAGGCCCGCAAATTCTACCGGCAAATACAAAGTCAGACCAACATTCGTGGATCAGGGCCCTCGCTTTTGTAGAGATAAGGATGGGAATCTTGTCACAGATGTGCAGAGTATTTTGGGAATATTGTACCCTGAAACTTCAATCTGGACGAAGGTGTTGCGGAAATACAGGATGATGGAAAAATCAATCTTACAGATGCAAGACTGAGGCCCGTAAATTCTAACGATAAGTACAAAGTCAGACCAACGGCCGTGAATCACGGCCCACTTCTTTAGTAGAGATGAGGACAGATGTCCAGAGTATGTTGGGAATATGGAGAGATCCCTTCTCTGGTTTACTTGTTCCCGGAAACTGCAATATAGACAAGGGTGTTGAACAAATACAGGATGATGGCATCGACTGCCCGCTCCTAGCCAAAATTAAGTTGGATCTACAATTACCTGGCTTAAGTACAAGAAAGCCGCTGGCGCTGGTGGACTACCGGCTAAGCTTTATATGCCCAGCGGCTATGAGTTGGAAAGGTGCATGCATCAGCTCATTTGCAAAATCTGGCTAGAAGATTGCATGCCCCACAATTGGAGCCTTAGCGTTCTGTGTCCTGTTTATCTCTACAACTATCGTGGAATAAGCCTCTTATCTATCGCATACTCCTGGCCGTCGGTAGTGAAATAGTTAGTGTGCGCAGCTCTTGTACATGAGAACATGGTATCGATCCCTGCTCTGACCACCTTACGTTTCTTTGGATGACATTTTCATAATACCTCGATTATACCGTTCGGAAGCGGTGTAAAACTGTAGGTACCAATTAGTGAGTCTAAAACTAGCAAGCGCACAGTTAAACTGGTTGCTAGAAGTTCTCCCCAATCCCTTCAGGGGATGTAATGGGAATCAATTTTGTTTGTATGCAAGGTCTTAAGGCCGTTTGATGCAAACCTGATCGGAACTTAACAGTGTGGCTTTAGGCCTGGAAAGCCGATTATCGACCAGATGTTCACATTACGATAAATCCAGGAGAAACCCCACGATTCACAAATCAACATCTACCACCTCTTTGTAAATTATATGACTGCCTTTGATAGACCGATATGGTCTAATTCAATTCAATTCAATTCAGTTCCGCTAAGTTCACTTCAATTCACTTCAATTCATTTCAATTCAATTCAATTCAATTCAATTCAATTAAATTCAATTAAATTCAATTAAATTCAATTAAATTCAATTCAATTCAATTCAATTCAATTCAATTCAATTCAATTCAATTCAATTCAATTCAATTCAATTCAATTCAATTCAATTCAATTCAATTCAATTAAATTCAATTCAATTCAATTCAATTCAATTCAATTCAATTCAATTCAATTCAATTCCATTCCATTCAATTCAATTCAATTCAATTCAGTACAATTCAATTCAACTCAATTCAGTACAATTCAATTCAACTCAACTCTATTCAGTTCAGTTCAATTGAATTAAATTCATTTCAATTCAATTTAATTCAATTCATTGCAGTTCAATTCGATTCAATTCAATTCAATTCAATTCAATTCAATTCAATTCAATGCAATTCTATTCAATTCAATTCAATTCAATTCAATTCAATTCAATTCAATTCAATTCAATTCAATTCAATCCAATTCAATTAAGTTTAAAACATTTCAATTCATTTAATTTCAATTCAATTCAATTCAACTCAATTCAATCCAATTCGATTCAGTTCAGTTCAATTCAATTCAATTCAATTCAATTCAATTCAATTCAATTCAATTCAATTCAATTCAATTCAATTCAATTCAATTCAATTCAGTTCAAGTCAATTAAATTCAATTGAATTCAATTCAATTCAATTTAATTCAATTCAATGCAGTTCAATTCAATTCAATCCAGTTCAATTCAATACATTTCAATCCAATTCACTTCAATTCATTTCAATTCAATTCAAATCAATTCAATTCAATTCCATTAAATTCAATTCAATTCAATTCAATTCAATTTAATTCAATTCAATTCAATTCAATTCAATTCAATTCAGTTCAATTCAATTCAGTTCAATTCAATTCAATTCAATTCAATTCAATTCAATTCAATTCAATTAATTCAATTCAATTCAATTCAATTCAATTCAATTCATTTCAATTCAATTCAATTCAATTCACTTTATTTCAATTTAATGCAGTTCAATTCAATTCAATACAATTCAAACCAATTCATTTCAATTCATTTCAACTCATTTCAATTCATTTCAATTCATTTCAATTCATTTCAATTCATTTCAATTCATTTCAATTCAATTCAATTCAATTCAATTCAATTCAATTCAATTCAATTCAATTCAATTCAATTCAATTCAATTCAATTCAATTCAATTCAATTCAATTCAATTCAATTCAATTCAATTCAATTCAATTCAATTCAATTCAATTCAATTCAATTCAATTCAATTCAATTCAATTCAATTCAATTCAATTCAATTCAATTCAATTCAATTCCATTCCATTCAATTCAATTCAATCTAATTCAATTCAATTCAATTCAATTCAGTTAAATTCAATTCAATGCAATTCAATTCAATGCAACTCCATCCAATTCAATTCAATTCAATTCAATTCAATTCAATTCAATTCAATTCAATTCAATTCAATTCAATTCAATTCAATTCAATTCAATTCAATTCAATTCAATTCAATTCAATTCAATTCAATTCAATTCAATTCAATTCAATTCAATTCAATTCAATTCAATTCAATTCAATTCAATTCAATTCAATTCAATTCAATTCAATTCAATTCAATTCAATACACTTCAATTCAATTCAATTCAATTCAATTCAATTCAATTCAATTCAATTCAATTCAATTCAATTCAATTCAATTCAATTCAATCCAATTCAATTCAATTCAATGCAATTCAATTCAATGCAATTCAATCCAATTCAATTCAATTCAATTCAATTCAATTCAATTCAATTCAATTCAATTCAATTCAATTCAATTCAATTCAATTCAATTCAATTCAATTCAATTCAATTCAATTCAATTCAATTCAATTCAATTCAATTCAATTCAATTCAATTCGATTCAATTCAATTCAATTCAATTCAATTCAATTCAATTCAATTCAATTCAATTCAATTCAATTCACTTCAATTCAATTCAATTCAATTCAATTCAATTCCATTCAAATCAATTCAATTCAAGTCAAGTCAATTCAATTCAAATCAATTCAATACAATTCAAATCAATTTAAATCAATTTAATTCAATATAATTTAACAAGATATTTTCTGACAGTGTTGCATTTTCCGATAAATAATAATTCTTGCAGTCAAAATTGTAAAAATAAATTGTAAAATAAAGTAAATAAAATAATTATTTTGTGTTGATTTTATATTAATTTTCTATAAAAATTTACACATTTTTATCCACATAAATAAAATCGAAAATTAACCGGTGTTTTACATTCTGTGAAATCGAACTTGATGGTGTCAGCGACTAGAGAAACCTCTCGACGTGGTCCGCACTTGAACGTTGACAGCCGATTTAATTTTGATGTGGTAGATGAATTTGTTTACCTTGGATCCGCCGTGAACAAGGACAACAACGTCAGCCTAGGGACAAATAGGAGAATTTTGCTTGCAAATAGATGATATTTTGGGCTCAGCAAGCAGTTTAGGAACAAAGCCCTCTCTCGACGGACAAAACTCCAGCTATATCAGCCTCTCATTTTACCTATCTTGGCATATGGCTCCGAAATTTGGGTTATATCGCAAGCGGATGAAAAACACCTGGGAATCTAGACGAATCAAATTGGGCCAATTGCGGTGGCTAGGCCATGTTAATCAGAATGGATGAAGATGAGCTAGCGCGAAAGATTTTTGATAAGGTACCCGATGGAAGCAGGAAAAGAGGACGACGAAGACTCCGCTGGAAAGACCAGGCAGAAGAATCCCTCCGTATCCTTGGTGTTACCAACTGGCGAGAAAAGGCGAAGGATAGAGCCAGTTGGAAGAGTATGTTGAAATTTGTTTAATTTGTTTGTTAAATTAATATGTATAAGACGTCTGACCTCATGAGGTTGTAAAATAGTCAATAAAAGTAAGAAAGTGAAAACCGGGTTTGCAGAAAAGTGATTTTTTGAATAAAACGAAAACCAGTTATTCAAAAATTATGCTATGATATGCTTGAAAAGTTAAGAAAAAGGGCAACACTTTGCCGTGACCATTAAAATCGGTCATTGGATTGATGTTGTTTGCGAAAACTAGTCCAAATAAATTGTACAGTATTAATTTAGATAAAAATATTACTTATATGGGAATTGCTTGTTTTTTTAAGTTATTCAATATTCCCATATCGACATAAATGATGGCGCAACTCTGTACAAAAATCACACACAGTGTAATCCACCACCAAAATTCCTGTTGCACTGTGTAATCAACTGCATTAGTTAACAAATCTATATTTCTGCCAAAAAATTTAAAATTATACAAAAAAAAATTTTTAAAAAATCTACTGTTCATTTTTATCATGTGATTCAACAGGCACCATTAAAAATTAATCGAGCATAAGAATTTTTGTTCTGACGACTCATCACAGCCTCCGTTGTGAAAGAAGGAACAAAATTGGAAGACCCGTAACATATTGCAATTATGTAACTATGTGTGTATGCTGGTGTATTACTTACGTGGTATGGGATAAGCATATTTGTCAGGATATTTGGATATTAAAGTATTTTTGATATGACGTCGACCCACACCATGAGCACCCAATAAAACTAAAGTCTTTCGTTGGAAATTCGGATCACCAACTGGAAGCAAAAAAGAGTGGGAGAGAGAGTGAGAAAACAAACAAAAATATTAATTTTGAAAAGGAACACAACAATTATTATTATTATTATCACAACATCTGTGTTAGCCACCAAATAATTTTTGGGTGTAAATTTAATGATTTCTTGTGGTTTTTATTTTTGCTGTGTAAAAACTTACCCGGCACTTTTACAACCTCCTCGTATGTGACCAATTCCAAATTGTCAAAGATGCCGCTGTGTTTTGCCAAATATTTGTCGCGACATTGTTTCTTCTTACGACCGAATATGGAGCAATTAACTGTAGAGAATGGCAAAGAAAGGAAATTAAAGAAAATTAATTAATTTACCGCCTTTCCAGAGGATGAGAAGGTGAAGTAGAAACAAAAGTTTAGTTTAGATAAGTTTATGATTTCATTTCCATTTTAGTTTCATGCTCAGAACACACATGCGCTCCATTTAAAATCAAATTTATTTACACATTATTACAAAAGCAAAAACAGAAGTTAGCAGCCCAAAATAGTACGTGCAGAATGCAAAATTCTCAAAAGTTTAATTATCTTCAAAATCCTTGGATACGTGTGAAATATTAAGTTTACAATATTATGAACAAAGAATACAAAATCCTTCATACACATATGACTTATCGCAGGACTACACTTTACATACATGGCCATCTTCATTGAAACTTAACTTAGATAGTGATTATAACTACAACTCAACTTTAAATATGTTATTCAATTTAAATCAATAGTGCCAGATTTTTTGATATTTAAAATCTTAATATAAAAATAAAAGAATACTTTTTTTAATAAACCTATCAGGATATTTTGTTGATATTGTCTCAGATCCATTTAGAATCAATTTAAGTTGATGTTGCTACAAACAATTCCACGATAGATTGTATTGAACAAGGACGAACTAGTAAAATATGTGCTATATCTGTACACGTTTTGATATAGCGAACATGCAATACAAAAAAGTTAGCTACGCCAGTACGAAATTGTGTTGGCAAAATCTAACAAAACACAGAGGGATAAATCTCCAATATTAATTTTTGATTTATTCAAATCGATCCAAAGTAGTACTGCAAGACAATCAGAGGGACACTTTTCTCGCACTAGGTATAGAGTAAAACGAATGAACTCGACGAAAGAATTTCCTTTACCACCTTCGATTTTGTTGAAATTTAGTGCAATTGTAGATCTGTATAAGAAAATAAGATGTGCCAATTTCTGGGCCTGTGACCGTATTTATTCGCGAACTATGGCGACTTGAAAAGTGAGAAAAATCGTGAAAATGGTCTTTAAAATGTTATACAACTTACATTTTATTCTTGAAAGGTCAGAGGTCATTTCGCATGAACTAAAGTTCGGGAAGGTATATCTCAGAAAGCGAAATTTTTAAAATTCTACAAAAAATATATGTTGGTTCCTAACCGTTTCTTTACGCGTATGCAAAATATCAAGAGGGCGTTTTTTCACAGTCCAGAGATATTAAAAAAATGTGATGCTATGTACAACATTTTAATTTTTTTTTTTTAATTTTTTACTTCTAAAAAAAATAAAAAATGTCATTTTCGATTTTGTGCCAATTTTTTGTTTTACTTTTATATTTTGGATTCTAAAGTTTCAAAACTCGGAAATAAAACTAAGTTTAAAAACAGACATGCAGAATTAAAAAAATTTTCCGAGCTTCGCCGACGAAATGTTGTTTTAGCACATGCATGTGGCTCTACATGCAATCAAATAAGATTTTGAATGTACCGCTGAGTGGCATTTCTTTGCAACTAGCCACGGAAAAGGTCCTAGTGACGCACTTGGAGGTACCGTTAAAAGAGAAGCACGACCAGCCAGTTTGCAACGTCCATTGGATGATCAAATGACTTCTCCACGGCATTTGTTTGATTGGTGCCTAGAAAACCTCACAAATTGCAACTTTCAATTTTTAACAGAAAAAGACCACAGTGATGAAGATGAATTTCTACGCCAAAGATTTGTTGGACTACGTACCATTCCTGAAACACAGAAATATCATTGCTTTGTTCCAGAAGGAAAGGCAAAACTAAACGCAAAACTTTACTCCAGGGATACAGATTTTGTAAATGAGAATATTTACACTTAAATTCATATTAATAATAACACCATTTTAAACTTAGTATTATTTTTTAGACCACTAATTACCGAGTTTTGAAACTTTAGAATCCAAAATATAAAAGTAAAACAAAAAATTGGCAGATGTTCTTTTTTTACACAGAACTACATACGCCCCAAATTTCATCAAAATCGAAAATGATATTTTGTAATTTTTTTTCCAGGAATAAAAAATTAAAAAAAAAAATGTTGTACATAGCATCATATTTTCTTTAATATCTCTGGACTTTGAAAAAAACTCCTCTTGAAATTTTGCATACGCGTAAAGAAACGGTTAGGAACCAACATATATTTTTTGTAGAATTTTAAAAATTTCGCTTTCTGAGATATATTTTTAGGTCATGCGAAATGACCTTTGACCTTTCAAGAATAAAATGTAAGTTGTGTACCATTTTAAAGACCCTTTTAATACCTACAAAATAAGACCACAATACAATTTTTACTACAAGTAGTTTTAGAATTATAACTATTTCTTCCGGTACACATTTCCACATTTTTACGATTTGTCGCATTTTACAAGGTGCCATGGTTCGCGAACCAAAACGGTCACAGGTCCAGAAATTGGCTCATATTGTTTTCTTATAAAGAACTACATACGCACCAAATTTTATCAAAATCGAAAGGGGTCAGGTAAAATTTTGTCATTTTTTTCGTCGAGTTCATTTGTATTAACTCTATAACTATTAACCCATTAACGGCTAATAAAGAACTACACGTCAAATGCACTTATAAGCGCGTGTGCCGCTGTAGATGGAATGGAATTTAGAACACTATTTAATGCACAAGATTTCCATGACAAATGTAAAAGTAACACATTTCATTTATGATTTTCGAAAAAGTTATAGTGAATCCGGGCTCGGAGACCATATGTGCCCGTGAATTTGCAAAAACAGACTTTCGATATGAAACCCACCACTCGATTTGGCATACATTTCTGCGCCATAATCGGTCAAACTCCTAAAATGGCACACTAGGTTCCTTCCAGCATTCCAGGTCACATTTACAGATTTAACCCAAGTGCTGTTCCGATAAAAAAAAAACACACACATTCGAAAAGAACACTGCCAACAACACCTTAAATTATCCCTATTGTGGTATATATTAAGCACGAGGTATTCGCGCCAAAACGACTGCAAACAACAGGAGAATGTGTTCGACGGGATCACAGATCATTTAACTAGCATATAATACGTAATCAAAAAGCAGATTAGCTTCGCGCCGTCAGATATAGAACTGCTGGCATTCTACAGAAAATGGTTATGACAAATTCCTGCAAATATTATAATATTCCATACATTCGCCCCATAAGGATAGCAGCCGCAGTATCCACTGCTACATTCACAGATCGAATTGTGTGAAAAGAAGTTGTAGCCGCCGTTAATTCGGATGTTGCCACCGAATTGCAGTTGTCACAACTGAATTGAGTTTGTCACGACTGAATGTAGTCGCCACAACTGAAATTCAGTCGTAGCAGCCTTCTGATATGGTTGTGACAACCTCTAATGTGGTTGTAACAAACTCTCATGTGGTGGCGACAACCTCTAATATGGTTGTGGAAACCTCTAATGTGGTTGTTACAACCTCTAATAATGTGGATGTAACAACCTATAATAATGTGGTTGTGACAACCTCTAATAATGTGGTTGTGACAACCTATAATAATGTGGTTGTGACAACCTCTAATAATGTGGTTGTGACAACCTCTAATATGCTTGTGACAATCTCTAATGTCGTTGTGACATCCTCTTATGTGGTTTCGACAACCTCTAATGTGGTTGTGACAAACGCTAATGTAGTTGTGACAACCTCTTATGTGGTTTCGACAACCTCTAATGTGGTTGTCATAACCTCTAATAATGTGGATGTGACAGCCTCTAATATGGTTGTCACAACCTCTAATGTCGTTGTGACAACCTCTTATGTGGTTTCGACAACCTCTAATGTGGATGTGACAACCTTCAGTAATGTGGTTGTGACAAACTCTAATGTGTTGTGACAGCCTCGTATGTGGTTGTGACAACCTCAAATGTGGTTCTGACAATCTAAAGTGGTTGCGACATTCTCTTATTTGGTTTCGACAACCTCTAATGTGGTTGTGACAACCTCTAATGTAGATGTGACAACCTCTTATGTGGTTTCGACAACCTCTAATGTGGTTGTCATAACCTCTAATAATGTGGATGTGACAACCTCCAATATGGTTGTGACAACCTCTAATGTCGTTGTGACTACCTCTTATGTGGTTTCGACAACCTCTAATGTGGTTGCGAAAATCTTTATTGTTTTTCTAACAACCTCTAATGTGGTTGCGACAACCTCTAATGTGGTTGTGACAAACTCTAATGTGTTGTGAGAGCCTCGTAAGTGGTTGTGACAACCTCAAATGTGGTTCTGACAATCTCTAATGTGGTTGCGATAACCTCTAATGTGGTTGCGAAAATCTTTATTGTATTTCTAACAACCTCTAATGTGGTTGCGACAACCTCTAATGTGGTTGTGACAAACTCTAATGTGTTGTGAGAGCCTCGTAAGTGGTTGTGACAACCTCAAATGTGGTTCTGACAATCTAACGTGGTTGCGACATTCTCTTATTTGGTTTCGACAACCTCTAATGTGGTTGTGACAACCTCTAATATGGTTGTGACAACCTCTAATGTCGTTGTGACAACCTCTTATGTGGTTTCGACAACCTCTAATGTGGTTGCGAAAATCTTTATTGTTTTTCTAACAACCTCTAATGTGGTTGCGACAACCTCTAATGTGGTTGTGACAAACTCTAACGTATTGTGACAGCCTGTATGCGATTGTGACAACCTCAAATGTGGTTCTGACAATCTCTAATGTGGTTGCGATAACCTCTAATGTGGTTGTGAAAATCTTTATTGTGTTTCTAACAACCTCTAATGTGGTTGCGACAACCTCTAATGTGGTTGTGACAAACTCTAATGTGTTGTGAAAGCCTCGTAAGTGGTTGTGACAACCTCAAATGTGCCTGTGACAACTTCTAATGTGGTTGTGACAACCTCTAATGTGGTTGTGACAACCTCTAATGTGGTTGTGACAACCTCTAATGTTGTTGTGACAACCTCTAATGTGGTTGCGACCACCTCTAACGTGGGTTGTGACAAATTCTAAAGCTCTAACCTATAATTCTTCTAACCTCCAATTTGGTTGTGATAATATGTAGTCTGCTTGTGATAACCGTCGGTGGTGCACTGGTCCTGTGGGCAGCTCTTGTATATGAGAACGTGGGTTCAATCCCAGCTCTGACCACATTCAACTTCTTTGGACGGAGGTCTCCTCGCTTAGTGACAGCGAGATTGTGGAGTATTTAGCCACGCAAAAGCTTCTCAAAATACCGTTCAAAACCGGTGAAAAGCATAAAAGCGCATAGCTCTCACTAGCTTGACTGCTCTCCCCACTCTTTTCGCGAGATTTTTTGGAAAACTATTAATTTATTTAGTACGAACTTCCTACCAATTAATATGAGGTACTCTCGGGTCCAACATTTTTGCCGAAGTGTATGCGAAGAAATGGGTCATGAGGATAAGCAGCTGTGCCTCGCCTACTACTTCCCACCTAACCTACTTTTGACGCACTCTCTTTATCAACCCATTAAATATGGTAAACAGCACAATATGCAGGAAGAATATAATACAAAGAGCCGAAACAAAATATGCAGACACTAGGGCACATTTAACGAAAGAGAGAACTATACGAGACATCTATTTCACTTTTAACAGAAATACACAAGAGTCTACCCCAAACATTATTGGTTTAATACACCCTTGGGACATTACGCATCTAATCTATGCAATTATGTAGTATCTCATTATGTTTTCCACTCTATTAAACTACATGTCAATATCTTCTAGTCTTATCTAAGGCTCATTGTAACCGAATACTGATAAGAAATTTCCGCGAAAAGTTAATAAGGACGGAAATCGTACAAGAGATATAATTAATTATGGAATGCTGACGATAAAATACGAATATGGCAAATTCCATGTTTGACAATGAAACCAAAAAACTTCATAAATATTACAGATAACCGCATGAATGGCTATTACAATGTAATTTGGTTTTATGGCTGCATATCATATCACAATACGAACAATTATCTGCAAAGAATTCTCCCAAGACCCATTCATTCAATCTCCAACCCACACTTAAGATCTATTTAATACAAATGTCCTTTAAGATGCCATCTAAGGATATGCTAATTTTCTATAAAATTCTAAGCGCTTTAAAAGACATCCATCACAGTTTAATATAAAGTGGGTAGGTAGAAGTTGTGACTTTCAGTTGAGATGTTCTTGTCATTTTTTTGTAAACTGCCTGCAGAACATGACTTTGAATAAGTTTATTGGTGTGGTTTACCAGGACGACAAGATATCCTGTTGCCATTTACATGTGGTTGCATACTAGAGTGGCTGTCCTTCATGGAACTTAACGGGAAACAATGTATGTGCATACTAGTCTTATCGTCGGAATTGTTTTCCATCTGTGATTACATCTGTTTAAATTATTTTATTGCGGCGGAGCTGCACAAACTTTGGATATTATGTTGTGTCTTGTTGTTTCCAATTTTGTAATATAAATTCTAAACTACAGAAGTTTGTTAAACGTTTCTAAACTTTTTAGCATAATTTTCTAGGAAATACTAAACTCGTTTCCTCTAAACAGAAAACACGCAGGACCCAAATGGATATGAACCAAGTTTCTTTTCCTCATTTAAGCTTTGGAAACTTTTGTATATTGAATTATTCTTGCATTAAGACTGTATCTTAATTCCGGTGAAGGTATATTTTAAGCCTAGGGGTAAAGGGAGAATTTCCGTGGCATTGGTAATACACGTATAGGGAGGTTTACGAGGTCCAATTCAATTCTACTGCTTGCACATAAAGCAAATTCGTGTCGTGCGCATTTATTTTACAAACTCTGAGAGGAATTTTTAAATCTTATTGGAACTCTTAGAACTTGCAAAGATGAAATAATTCATAACTGAATATCTTGTAGCAATTTGAATGTAACACTATACTTTTGGTGAATAAAGCCTCACAAGGTTTTGACCTGACATTTACGATGATTTTACTTCATTCGTAATTTTGTGAATGTCAAGGTTAACGTTGCATGATTAGCTCTTTCGTCGAATTTAAATACATTTTTTAAATTCACTTGAAAGTCAGAATATAAACTGTAAGGAAAAGCTTCGTCATACGAGTGAAGTTGGTCATAGACTCAACGAAAAACGTGTCGTGATTTTAATTAATTTTCGTCACTGTAACGTATATGCATTATTGCTTTAATGAAGAGCGATATGCTGCATTTACGTCTATTGGCATGTGCATTAGGGTGCACTGAAAACCTCGATATTTGGAATCTCAAAAGGTGCGCATTGAAAAGCTGATTATGCGAACGTTGATAAGTGGTTGGGCTCTTACGAAAAGGTGGATAAAATACAATATGTTTCCAGATAGCGTTATGTGTTTCTCCACCAAAGGTTGATGAATGCTCTTTATTATGATTACGGAGATCGACAATTTTCTTGTCTTCCCCTGTTTTTCTCTGAAAATAACTATGAATATAATCCTTGTACCAACACTCGACGAAGTACTATGACGTGTTTCATTGCAGCAACCATAAATCGTCCGATATAGGAAACATTTCATTGCAACAATGTAAACACACTAACCAAAATGTTTCATCCCTGTGACGGTGTAGTACTCCCTGTCAGTGTACTACACCAAATATATCTTAACGAAGTTTTGCGAATACTCCTTGTATTCGTATAAGAGTTTGCTATACAGCTTGCCAGGAATCAGGAGCACGCAAATCTTAACGAAGATTTTCGAAAATTGTTTAATGATCGTAATAGCTACATATGCAGTTCGGCGGGAATCATGAGAACACATTTTTTTACTTTACTTCACATATAAATGGGGAAATTTGGTTTGGTTTGGCCCTGTACCTTAGTTACATGATCATGTCTTACTTTATGGGACTATACAATAGGCAAATACAAGGTGGCACAACAGTAACCACTCCTAAATCTGTAGTTGTTTATCTGATGGAAAAAATCGGTAGTGTTTGTGATTAATATTTATTTGGATCGTTGCATTTGTTCCTGTTAAGTAGAAATAGTTATATAGGTATTGTGGCCGCCTCCAGAATAAGGGCGGGTTCTCCATAACTTTTCTCAATACTTCATAGGATGAATTCGACATTTAAACTTGAACATACTCTTTTAGGGCTACCCAAGGCTGTAGGTTGTTCACATAACCCCAAAGAAATAGGTGTGGCGCAGTCCAATCGGGCGATTCACGTTGCTTTAAAGCCACTGACCGATTACTGATCAATTCGATTCAATTCAGATAAATTCAATTCATTTCGTTTCATTTCATTTCATTTCATTTCAATTCAATTCAATTCAATTCAATTCAATTCAATTCAATTTTATTTCATTCTTTTCGTTTCTATTCAATTCAATTCAATTCAATTCAATTCAATTCAATTCAATTCAATTCAATTCAATTCAATTCAATTCAATTCAATTCAATTCAATTCAATTCAATTCAATTCAATTCAAGTCAATTCAATTCAATTCAATTCAATTCAATTCAATTCAATTCAATTCAATTCAATTCAATTCAATTCCATTCAATTCAATTCAATTCAATTCATCTCAATTCAATTCAATTCAATTCAATTCAATACAATTCAATTCAATTCAATTCAATTCAATTCAATTCAATTCAATTCAATTCAACTCAATTCAATTCAATTCAATTCAATTCATTTAAATTCAATTCATTATTTTAATTTCTATTAAAATTCAATTCAATTCAATTCAATTCAATTCAATTCAATTCAATTCAATTCAATTCAATTCAGTTCAGTTCAATGCAATTCAATTCAATTCAATTCAATTCAATTCAATTCAATTCAATTCAACTCAATTCAATTCAATTCAATTCAATTCAATTCAATTCAATTCAATTCAATTCAATTCAATTCAATTCAATTCAATTCAATTCAATTCAATTCAATTCAATTCAATTCAATTCAATTCAATTCAATTCAATTCAATTCAATTCAATTCAATTCAATTCAACTCAATTCAATTCAATTCAATTCAATTCAATTCAATTCAATTCAATTCAATTTAATTTAATTCAATTCAATTCAATTCAATTCAATTCAATTCAATTCAATTCAATTCAATACTTCAATTCAATTCAATTCAATTCAAGTCAATTCAATTCAATTCAATTCAATTCAATTCAATTCAATTCAATTCAATTCAATTCAATTCAATTCAATTCAATTCAATTCAATTCAATTCAATTCAATTCAATTCAATTCAATTCAATTCAATTCAATTCAATTCAATTCAATTCAATTCAATTCAATTCAATTCAATTCAATTCAATTCAATTCAATTCAATTCAATTCAATTCAATTCAATTCAATTCAATTCAATTCAATTCAATTCAATTCAATTCAATTCAATTCAATTCAATTCAATTCAATTCAATTCAATTCAATTCAATTCAATTCAATTCAATTCAATTCAATTCAATTCAATTCAATTCAATTCAATTCAATTCAATTCAATTCAATTCAATTCAATTCAATTCAATTCAATTCAATTCAATTCAATTCAATTCAATTCAATTCAAGTCAATTCAATTCAATTCAATTCAATTCAATTCAATTCAATTCAATTCAATTCAATTTAATTTAATTTAATTTAATTTAATTCAATTCAGTTCAATTGATTTCTACGAGTGTGTGTAATAAAACTCTCCATGACATGTTAACGTGTTTTTTAGAACAGTCTTCTGCAGAAATGCCAAAATCAAGATAAACGATAACACCATTTGCAAAAAACCGGCATTTTCCTAAAGGGTAATTAATTTTGTGCCATCTGCTACAAATGTATAAAATTTTTCTTATAAATTTCAATTATTGAAGGCTCCATTTTATCACTTGACACCAGCAAATCTAGCACACGAAATATGTTCGGTATTTAAATTCAGAAGAATAATCACACCCCATTTGGTACGTATATTAAAAATGCGAGGATATAATAAAATAATCAATTTAGATTTTCAGATTTACTATTACATGTCCAAATAAAATTTTTGAGTCCTACGACAAAATATATCGATGTTCATGTTCTTTAATAATTGTTCGGTTCACGTTCAGTTTTCATAGAAACGGTACTTTTTAGTTAATAGAAAATATTAAAAGTCGATTTTCTTAACAAAATTTAGGAGCCGCTTACTGCAAGATTATTCATTCGATTCCTAGAGTGCCATATGAATCCGTTACGAATTCGAGTCGGATCCGTTTCCTCGTACATATTGTCCGAAACGGACATTCGTTATGGACTCACAACGAATCCGTTTGCGTATGAAATTCTTCTCGAAAACGATACTCGTTTTTTGAACTATTTCGGATCCGTTTCGAACTCGCAACGGACTTCATATTCGAATCCATTTCGGGTTCGTTTTTTGTAAAACGGATGCGAGATGAATCCACTTTTATAAATTTTTACTAAAATAGATGTTAATTTTTACCCATTAAAAAAATTCGTTGTCAGCTAAATTTAAATCGTTTTAGCATTCTTTTGAAGTTTTTGTGTTTTATCAACTCAGATATGAATCTGCGTCATTAAATATTTCACAGATTTGTTTTTCTCTGACTTTTGAAGACTCTTAACGGGTTCGAAGCGAAGCGGATCCATTAATTCGCAATTTCACTGATTCACTTTTCTATGTTTTTACGGACTCGTAGCGGTTGCGAGACGGATCCGCAAAATCGCAATTTTACTGATTTGCTTTTTTATGTTTTTACGGACTCGTAACAGGTTCGAATTGGGTTCGACAACTCACATTTCGCTGCTGTATGATTTTAAGGACCCGTAACGGTTTCGAAACGGATGGACATACATTTTCGTGCACTTTGGGTTACATTTTGTTTCGCCTCTAAAATAATGATAGTGTTAGTTATGGCCGTTTGCATTTCATCGTATGATATATTAGGTTATGAAATTCTGGATTTGCGTTTGAACGGAAGATATTTAATATCAAGTGTCAGCCGAAGACCATACCAACACATCCATCATTTTGCACGAAATTTGCATCAAATTTAATGTAATGACCCATAATACGGATGACACGTGTATGAAAGTAATTAGGATGTCACGCTCTCATTTAAAGACCCGTGTTTACCACAGATGAAATTTTCGCTGCTACAAGAAGTAAGTGTATAAACAAGGAACGAAAATTTAGTGACTCGAAATTGCGGCGTTCAGATTATTAGTACAAATTGGGAAATATTAAAAACGTTCTTCCAAAGTTCTGAGTTCCACAGATAAGCATTTTTACCGAACAATAGTTTTTTCCTATGAAGCTCATTTTCACCTCGGGGGCTACGTTAACAAACAAAATTGTCGCATTTGGGGCTCGAAAAATTCACACGTCGTCCAATAAGGCTTTAAAACACGAAATCGAAAAATGTTTTGAAAAATTGGATAGCTCGAATGAGGTACTCTAAAGCAAGTCGTGGAAGTCATTTGAACGGTATTGTGTTGCTTTCATAAACGACAATGGTGGGGCCTTACCAATGAAATCATAATTTTGAGAAAATATCTATTAGTATATTAGGCGAAATTAAGTAAAATTCCGAATTTTACATGGCCCAGCCGTTATAAAGGGTCCGCCATCTAACGTGTTAGTGCTTATTTCGTGAATGGTAATGTCTGTCTGATTTGACAGATAATTAGTTGTATCCTTCCGCTGAACGAATATGGTTGTGTATACGCTTAAACAACGCTGGGAAATATGGGAAAAATGGGCCTGCGATCGACTTACAGAAGATGCGATTTTGCCAAAAACAAATCATCTTTTCAGATGAAGCTCATTTTGATCTTGGCGGGCATGTAAACAAGCAAAATTGTCGCATTTGGGGCACAGAAAACCCGCACGCATACATTGAAAAGCTGATGCACCCAAAACAAGTCACTGTTTGGTGCGGATTTTGGTCCAGAGCCATAATTGAGCCATTTTTCTTCGAAAATGAGCAAGTAGTGGCCGTTACAGTCAATGGCGATCGTTATCGGGCCATGTTGAACGAATTTTTGTTCACAAAAATTGAAGAGAAGGATATTGGCAACAATTGGTTTCAACAGGACGGCGCTATGTCGTTTGGCCACCTCGGAGCTGCGATTTGACACCGTTGGACTATTATTTGTGGGGTGCCCTCAAAGATAAATGTTATGCCGACAAGCCAGAGACAATTGACGCTTTAAAGGACAATATTCGTGAAGCCATTGGTGAAATACAGCTGCACATAATCGATAATGTGCTTAAAAATTGGACCGATCGTGTAGGCTACTGCATGGCCAGCCGAGGCAGCCATTTGAATGAAATTATTTTCCATTATTAACCGGAAGGATTGTACTTTCAAATAAAAAAAGAAATTTGAGAAAATATTCAGCAGTTTTTTTATAGGATTTTCAAAAAAAAAAAGTTATTTGGCGGACCCGTTATAATAGATATAGTTAAATACTTATATATAGTGCTAGTTTGGACTTGTAGTGAATTTGGAATTTTAAAACACATGATGGACTTAATCGTTTTGGGAGCGGACACATCCAACTATCGCTCACATTTCATTTGCTTGACACTCTCTGCTATATGTGAGAATTTCATCAACAAAATCAGTTACATGTTTGTTGTGGATGGTTTATTTCGTGCGGGAAACAATTGTTGAATAATTGTTTGGGTTCGGGGATTTTGACATTTCGATTATTTTGACAAACAAAAGAAACAACTTAAGTACGAAGAGGAATTGTTCATACAAAAATTGACAGTTGGTAACTTTCTGCAACAAAAATACCGGTATAGAGATATATGACAAAATTGCTTACGAAAATTTATTTGATACTGAATACCAACAGGCTTTAAGTGGAACTATCAAATAATAAGTGGAACTATCAAAAAATATCCTTATGAGAGAAAGTTTGTACTGTTTTGTATGATGCCACATAGAGCACTAATTGTTTGAGAAGTGGTTGCAGCAACCGTAAATCCGACTACTACCACTGAAATGCGGTTGCCACAACCGAATTGAAGTTGTCATGACCGAATTTAGTTCCCACAACTGAAATTCGATTGAAGCATCCTCGTTTTAGAATTGATTCGGTTGTGACAACTGAATCTTCAATTATATTCGAAATGTCAACAAAATTCTCAATAACAAAGACAGTTCGAATTAATTCGAATGCAGCAACCAAACTTTGTACCAAATTCGATTGCAGTAACATGTGTGCATAATTCAGGCACAATAACCGAATTTGGCACAAACCTCTAATGAGGTTGTGTCCACCTCTAACGAGGTTGTGTCCACCTCTAATGAGGTTACGCCAACCTCTAGTGAGATTGTGAGAAACCTCTAATGTGGTTCTAATTCGGTTGAGACATTCTAGCTCCCGTAAAAAGCGGGACTGATGGTCAGGTTACGAATGGCACAAATAGAGTTGGAGGGGAAAACACCAAATGTTTGGTTATGTTTTGAGCAACGCATTCTTGTGACAAAAATTTAGCAATTATTTTCGATAATTTTAAAAACTCATTGTACGAGTGTCACCCGTAGCTGAATTGTTATTGTCTGCATCTTACAACAAAATTAATTGAATGGAATGCCTTTTGGAAGACACACACACATAGGGACAAAATTAAAACAAATCATCCCCGTTTCATTTTACTTGACGACGATGATATTTTCCACATACGACTGAGTAGAGCACAGAAAAAAAATCCAAAATTACTTAGTTTACTCCAAGCAGAGATTACGAACGGGGTTATCGAGGCGGTTATGGTACCAAAGGATTTCCATTTACAACTTGTTGTTATGGCAACAGGAACAGCAAAAACACTACATAGTGTATAATATTATGCAAAAACAAAAAAGAGGAAAAGCGGAAAGCGAATTAATTAAAACTACGGAATATGAAGGGATGAATATCTAAATGGAGGCACTAGTGGTGTTTCTTTTTTCGGATGTGTTGAACTTCAATATGAAAAACTCGGTGGCTTTTGAATGGTGTGAGGCTGATAGGGATGAGCAGGAGCGATAGTGTTAAAGCGCTACTCTAAAAACTTCTGTATCAGCATCTAGGAAAAACAACGTGAATACTACATGTATAAATATGTGAAAAAACTGGGGGACATGTGATGCGAAAAAAACACAATTAAAAGGATAAAATTGGTTCACAGGTCTTGAAGGGAGTGCTAACTGCGTGGTAGACTCTACTAGATATTGTATGTGACCAAGTTTTGGTTTCTCTCAGTGTTTCATTCACAACTAAAGTGAGGTTATGGTATTGGTTAAGGATTCAGAGTCAAAGTTGTGCAGAGATGTAATGATAATTTGGTACCCAGCAACCAACCAGCTAGATTGGCTGGCTACGATATTTGGTTTCCTTTTTGTGTTTCGTTACAAAGATAACCAGAATATTTTGCAGCATGGTAATGTGTGAAAATCTGGGTGAATAAGTGAAAATCTGAATGTAAATATGAATTTAATATGAGAAACCTCTAAATAAAACCAACAAGTGGGAATCAAAAAAAAATTAATACTAAGTGTGTGTGTGTTTAACTACTTCTCTGAACTATTTATGAGAAATAAAAAACAAGTCAAAAACGAACATAATATGCATATTCCAGCCAGCCAGAGTTACAGGAAAACTTGCAATAGTTTTTTTTTTAACAAGAAAATGTACAGAGTTAAGGGGATGTAAATGTTTATACAGCTACTGTAGTTTCTATTCTACATTTTCGGTTTTATTACTCCGACAAAGTAATAAACAACAAGAGAATGTAACAATATACAAATTTTGAATACTTTGCAAAGGCTGACATTTGAAATTCTCTACACCACTTGAGAGGTAGGTTTGAATGTTGAAGGATATTTTCACGATTTGTATTGGTATTTGTAAAATTTTGACGATCGAAACAGAAGCCCATGAACGGGTCCACTAGGGTTGGTAAATTTTTTTTTTGCCGACCAACAGTATGACAGTAACGTAATCTACAGAAAATTTTATGAAAATGTTCCCAAGAAACTATGGATCTAAAATTAAAATCGAGCCCGCGATTTTTCACTTGAAAATTTCTCTACATATTAGCGTAAAAAATCTACCCAAAATCCATTCTTTTATAAACTTTATACTGTTCGCTGCCTTTTAAATGACATTTATAGTAGGTAGAAACTTTCCACGGTTCATGTTTTATAGCTGTGTAAAGTTGGTCATGTCCAGTATTTTAGTGACGAGATACCTGTGTTAATGTTAGAATAACTTTTGAATGCGATATTAGATTTTCCATTTGTGCTGTTATTCCTAAAGAGAAGGTTAGAACCTACCAGACGATACCTTGACCGATACAATCTGATATCGCATTCAAAAGATATTCTAACATTGCACGAAAATGCTGCAAATGACCAACTTTACACAGCTAGAAAACATGAACCGATGGGAGTTTCGACCTAAAATAAACGACATTGTAACGGTAACAACGAGTATAATATATATGTGTGAAATTTCATCGAAATCGAAGAGTGTCAAGATTCAAAAGTATGGCTTTTGGATCGATTTTTTACGCTAATAGACAAATTTTCAAGTGAAAAATCGCGGGCAGAATTTGGATTTTAGAACCATGGTTTCTTGGGATTATTTTCGTAGAATTTGCCGTAGATTACGTTTCTGCTATACTCTTTGTCAAGTTTTTTGGTCCCATACAAATTGACCCACCCTAGGGTCCACATTTCCCGTTTTGTACACTAAAAAATGTAAGGTCCAAAATCAGTTCTCATCAGAGTTGACTTAGTTCTCATCTGAGATGGCTTTGTTTGAAACTTGCCAGAGCGTCAACAAAACAAACTATCTAACCCTGTCAGCACCAGAATTCATCAACTTTTAACGATACAAATCGGTAGAAAAATTAACAAAATTCCGAATTTTTTTATTGAAATTTTATGAATTTTGAGAATTTAACTACCGATTTGTATCACTAAAAATTGAACGAACATCCTGCGCATTAAAGTGAGTGTAAAGTGAGAGGTCATTCTTATATCCTACAAGCACTGTTGATATCCGGCGAGTCCTGGTTATCCAGCGAAGCCTTGGGAATATTTTGTGGGATTAAGAAAGTGTACCGCTTGTCCCTTCCCGCTTGTCCTGTCCCGGTTGTCCTGTCAAATAACCTATCAACTAAGACACTGTAACGTGAGAAATCACTCTATAGGCAAGGACTGGCTTTAAGTTTCGCCAGTATTATAATAGGGTTCGTATTTTTTACATTCTCGACTGTTAACAAGGGTATATATTGAAGTAAATAATCTCCAATTAAAGCATAACGTCATTTTCTACTCTCCATCACTGAAAATAAATAAATTTCTGTGGCGATCCCTGGCCTCCGCGAGCTTATCCCAGCAACCAGAGAAAACTCTATCGTCAAACTTTTTAACGATTAAAATCGGCAGATAAATTGTCAAAATTCGAAAATTTAGTATTGAAATTTTATGAATTTTGACAATTTTGTATTGAACTTTTATTCCGATGCAAATTCACTATTACAGTCGACACAGTTTTTGATGTATTAACATCTATAGGCACGGGTAGGGCAATCTATCAAAGTGAACACATGCGAACAACACACAGTGTTAGCATCACATACGTGGTTGTTGTACAACAATAGTCTCTGCCTGAAAATAAGTATGATGGTATTGATGTAGCGGCAGCGAACAAACAAGCAGGTCGTCATCGCCAAAGAGTATTGAATAGTAGAGAGAACTCATGAAACGAATTGTATGACTCAAAAGCACCGGCGACATCTGGCAAAATTCAAAACGTATTATTCTCTTTTTGTCATAATGATGTGAAACATTGATGCCTTTTGAAGCATTTATTCTTTTTGTATTGTTTTATGTAATAACATTGTCGAAATGGTGCATTTATACTGAAATATTCTATAAAGAGAATAAGACTCGTTTATGCTCTTTTACTCAGACTCTCTATATGAGAGCGTAAAAAGAGTGCAATAAGTTCTCTATACTATTCAAAACTTTTTGCCGTCGCTCTATTCATGGCAAAACAAAAGCAATTATTTCAGTGAGCTTAATACTTAT
The DNA here is from genome assembly GCA_963931995.1 of Phaonia tiefii. NCBI lineage: Eukaryota > Metazoa > Arthropoda > Insecta > Diptera > Muscidae > Phaonia > Phaonia tiefii. The sequence goes on from OZ008367.1 coordinate 34,536,102, forward strand.
TACTTTATTTGTCAAAGCAGATGTAAAAAAAAGTGCAATAGCAAAAGAGCCTTCAGCACAAAAACTATTAATTTTTTTATTTTCCAATGTAACATTTACTAATGTGTTCATAGAATTCGAACAGGTACCGTGTAACAAAAAGGTGTTAACACATCGCCGTGAGTTCGAACACTCATTGATTTTTTCCTGACACTCCGAACGATCGATATTTTACAGTCAACTGAGATGAGAACTCAGATAGTGTGATTATAGCTTAACCTATATTCATTGTCCCTATGTACAAATACATTGGTGCAATGAATAGGGTCGTGGGAATTTTAATGACAGTCCATTATCAGTATTAGTGACACTTTAAACCCAGTATATTACTAGCTGGTTTCAAAATAGGAACTACTGTAAACGCGTGGAATCTTTGTTCATTGAAACCATTATATTTAGTATTATCCCCATTTACTGCCTAAACCTTTTTAGCCGATTAATTTACGATTCACGGAAACACTGCAGTGGCCTCTGGTAGTGTTCGTCGCCCTGTGATATTTACGTGGTAACTCATATGTTCTGGTACACGGGGTTTTCTTGATAAAATCCAAACAACAGATTTTTTAATATTTTCTATTTTGAATCCTTCTGGTTCCTTCTAGTTTTATGCAGGGAATTATTTTATGGTAAAATAGGGTTATCTGGGTCCACAGACATCGCACATCAAGTCAATATACCACTAAATTCGTGAGGATAATACATTTGTACCCTTGTACCCACACGCTGAAAAATAGCGGTCCCAGCAACACTTTGAGGAACCATGTACATGTTTGCAAGAATTGTTTTCGTGAATACAATAGAATAGATATGCTGCGTTTTATTTACTTGTTGTCTGTCACGATTTTTGTTTTGCGCAGTTTCCAACCAACAAATCCACATTTGGGTCACAAATATATTAAATATAACCTATTAATCAGTGTTTCCCAAACATGTTAAATTGATTAGCAAACACAATGTGTTTGAATACAAGTATACTATAGTTCGACAAGCTACAAACATGTTATGTTTGCATTCAAACAACAAAATATGACAAAATTTTCAGCGTGCACATGCCTTTGTACCCTTGAGTACCCACAATTGATGGTTCCTACGATGTCCCTAGCAGGACCCGTTTTTTGGACCCTAGGGGCTCTATAGGTCCGACTGGAGAAAAATTTTTTAAATTTTTAACTTCAAGATATGGCCGATTTTTGGTTTTTGTTTTTGGAGCCCCGCTCGGAGAAGTGCAGTTTTACCCATAAGTCTGCGGCCGTTATTTGCGTACTGATGAAGCAATGGTATTGATGTTTGCTTCCGTTTCTGCTGCAACGTCGTCGTAAGTAGTTCCCCCACGTATCGTGCGAAAGCAGCAAGTCCCACGTCATATTTAATCATGCGAGAAATGGATACCTTCATTATATTCATCTTCCGCGACAATATTATTTGATTTCGGAACGGATTTGGACGAATTTTATTCTACCCCACCAGTATCCCTAAACATTTTTTCCCTTCACAAAACCAGAATGAACCTTCGCGCGTTTTTTTGGAATAAAAAAATGTAATGTTTTTTTTTTCTTAATTTCAAGTTTTCTTAAATAAAGGGTTCCTTCTGTTTTTATGCAGGGAATTATTTAAAAATTTTTTCTAAATTTCTCGATACCCGATATAACATGCTAAAGCAGGGTTATATGGGTCCACAGACGTCGCAAATCAAAAGAAATATGACACTAAATTCGAGAGGAGAATCCTTTTCATGAGAGTATCCACACGTGATGGTTCCTATGATGTCCTTAGGTGGACCCTTTTTTTGGACCGGCTGTTTTTGTTTCTTTTTTTTGGAGCCCGGCTCGGAAGAGTGTAGTTTGCAGATTTTTGCTTCCCTTTCCGCTTCAACGTCGTCGTACGTAAATGCCCCGTCTGTCGTTTGTAAGCAGCGAGTCCCACGTCATATTTAATCATACGAGCAATGGATACCTTCATTATATTCATCTCCCGCAACAATATTTTTTGCTTTGGGAGAGGATTTCGACGAATTCGATTCTCTATGGCTTTAACGGCTCTGGGAGTTCGCACACTGCGCGGACGGCCATCTCAGGGACGGTCTGCTGCTCCACCAGCATCCCCAAACAGTTTCACAGCACGATAAACAACGGTACGAGTGAATCCAAGTAACTAGTTGCAACGTTCGATAAATTTCGCCAGTTTCCATTCCACATTGTTTTTGGCCTATTACAACAATACGGTTTTCAATATCTTAGCATTTCATAATTATAAGCAATAGACGTCAAAAACATTTTACGCGAAAATAAATTATAAATGTCAGTTGTCTATAAGCTGTCAAGATAGAGAGAGTACGTTCAGTGGATCTCTTACAGTGGGGGCGATAAATATTGTACCAGTATTTATGAAAGTACTAATATATCATTAGCATACGCGAGCGGCATGAGACTTTTTCTGCTGATGGTTTTATTTGTGTAGTTGCAGTTTTTTATTCGCAACGATCTGCCTTAAGCGGTTGAAGGGATCGCACGACAGGATGTCGGCTTTTTTTTTTTGCTTAAATTTTTAAACCAAAATAAACAAAATTGGGTTTCTAATGTTTAGTTTTAGATCCAAATTAGTTTCTTGTGTTGGAATTATGGGCCTTTACGGTTTTGCATACGCAGTCAAACGAAGCTATGGCTTTTCACAATACTGCCGTTGCTGCAAGCTGTCAATGGTTGCTTATAATGGGTTTTCCAATAGGTACTTGACATCTTTGAATTTAATTTGTGAACGCACTATTTCACTGATCATCTAACTGTTACTTTAATTTTTTTCAGTAAACTCTACATTTTCATCATGGTAAAGTACACGAGCGAACAATGTATGCAAATTATAAAAATGTACTACCGAAATTCGGAGTCGTTGACCGCAACTTTAAGAGCGTTAACACCAATTGTCGGTCGTTATTCTCGCCATAGTAGATAAGCAATAACAAGTTTAGTGAAAAAATTTGAGTCTACATATTCATTGTGTGAAGCTGCCGTGCCAGTGAGACAACGGGTTGGTCGAAATGACGAAAATATCGCCGCCGTTCAGGCGTCCGTAACAAATGATCCAAATCAGTCGATTCCGTGGCGTTCTCAAGAACTGTGCATCGCCAAGACCACTTTATGACGAATTTTGCGGAAATATCTTGGCTTACACCCATACGATACAAGATCAAGCTGTCTCAAGAATTGAAGCCGATGGACCACGTACGTTCTCCGTTACTGCAAAATCAAGAAATAAAGAAAAACCAACTGAGCACTTGGAGGAAACAAATGAGTTGCTTTATCTTTGCTGTTTGCTCCTGCTGATTTGTTATTCTTAGTCGTACCTAAGCCATTGCAATGCCTTGAAATAGTCACGCTATTTCAAATACAGATTAAATCGATATAATCCATTTAATTAATTGAACACACGTCCATTTAATATATTTGCCATACGTGATGTTATTGTTCGTCGACACGCAGTGTGACAATCAAGGTGCATGGCTTAAAGTTCCGATTGGTGAACGATTCTTCTTCTAATTTTTTTATACAAATCGGATTCACAACTAGCAAAATATAACAGGAATAAATAAAAAGCGACAAAAACAAAGCAAAAAAAAAAAACACAATAAGACTTTTTTTAAATTTTGACCGCTGAGATTCTATTCCAGGACACCAAGTTTTAACACATTCTAGGTAAACGTTTACATCGCAATTTATTTGCTTTGTGACCTAATAACTTTTGTTGAATTTAGCTCGTAATGAAAGACTAGTATACAGTTGAATGCGGTTTAGTTTTACATTCGAATGCAGTCGAATTCAGTTTAGTTTTGGACTCAAATCTATAGATTCATGATTTGTCATCTGTCGCCAAACTTACAGACCTCCTTTAAAGCACTGTGATTCAATTTATTAAATTTATATTAATCAAGCGTCGCGATCCCTTTTTGAAGTGACTGCCAGATGTTGGGGAATCCAATGAAGATACATTTTTTTGACGGCCAAATTCTGAAGGCACAATAAACTCCTGAGAGTGGAACTAATACTCAGACTTCACACAATTTTACAATACGTCACATGCCGACTTCACAACGTCAGTTGTGGCACAGCATAGACGTTTTCTGACACAAAAATCGGTTCTAGACGAGATTCACGAAATTTGTCCACGAACAACCTACGAACTGAATTTAATTCGGCAAACCAGTGAAATATTTTGGCCCGGCATGGTATCTAATCACCAAAAGTCAAAGCTAGTTAAACGAGAAAGTGTTTGCTATTGAATTGCATTTTATGTCCGGGACGATTTTTTCAAATCACTGTAAATGACATAAATAACAATCATATGCCAAAACGTTTTGAACACGCATGCAGAAAAATCTGTATTTTTTTGTTATTTGGAAGCAAATATAACATGTTTGTAGCTAGTCGCAAATATAGTATACTTGTGTGCAAACAAATTGTGTTTGCTATTCAATAGTACATGTTTAAGACCTAATGATTAATAGGTTATAATATATGTGTTTGTGATCCAAATGTGGCTATGTTTGTTGAAAACTCCTGCAAACAAAAATGTGGCGGACACATTTGAAACAAACAAGCACCAGATCTTCAATTCATGAAAACAATGCTTTAAAAATATATAAGTAAGTACACGTTTCCTGCATTATTTTGCTGGAGACGTTTTATAGCAGCGTGCATGTACAATCAAACAACTCAGACTTTACGATGCTGTTGTCGGGTTTGAGATATCTACACCAGTGTTACCATATCTCACAACAAAAAAAAATCTCGCAAATCACACATATCTCACAAAATCGTTATTATTCGCATAGCATCGGTCTTTAACGGCACTGCACAAGAAAAATTCTAAAGGGGTCAAATCGCAGCTCCGAGGTGGCCAATTGACATCGCTAAGACGGCTGATAACACGATTATCGAACGTAGTGCGCAAACAATCGATTGTTTGATGAGCTATGGGACATCGCACACCATCCTACTGAAACCAAAGACTATCCAAGTTCATATCTTACATTTGAGCCCATAAAAAGTCCGTAATAGTGGCTGTGTAGCGCTCGCCGTTGACTGAAAAAATGGGCTAATGATGCCACCACTCCAAAATCCACACCAAACTTTTACTCTCGGTGGTTTCAGTGGCTTCTCGACAGTGACGTGCGGGTTTTCCTATCCCCAGATACGTTGACATAGCCGCCGAGATGAAAATGCGCTGGTGCGTAAAATGCCGAGTGGTTGAGATCGGTGACGAATCGATGTTGTTGGATGAGTCATAGAGCAATTCACAAGATTTTCCTATCTTTACGTTCTCTCGATTACGACGAGGTAGTAGACCATTCCATCGAGTTCGAGTTGCTGTTGTATTTTACCATTTGATTGGATATAAAACGGACAGAAATATAAGTGTTGCATCGTTAGATGCAACCAACATGAAACATAATTTAGCTGCCATTACTATCAATCAAACACTATTTACACTTAGTTTGCTGCATGGGTTTCTTCTGATTGCTAACCGCTCTCTCGCTTATTCACCCTGTTTTCTATCAATTTCCTATTACAAAGTCGATCAGCTGTGTCATGGATACCCCCTGATTGAGTTGCACACTTTCGGCCACAGCAGCCACATTGTCGTCGGTACGCATCGTACGACGATGGAGATCATGAGTGTTGTCTCATGAACTTTTTGCACCAACTTGCGTACAGCGCTTGCGGTGGGTGCTTCATTTCGGACAAAACTTATTTTCAACAAACGCAAAGTTTAGGCAACACAGCACTCACTTTGGAAATAAGTTTGCAATATTTCCAAACGTTGTTCAAACGTAAAGCGACTTATTTTGGTCCGTCGAGGTATGATACTGACCGTTAGTCAATAATTCGAATACAAAAAATTTATCAGTTTCAAAATACCACATTTTTGTTGTTGTTTGGATGCAAATATAACGTGTTTGTAGCCTGCCGCAAATATAGTTTACTTCTGTCCAAACACGTTGTGTTTGCTATTCAATATTACAATGATTAATAGGTTATAATAATTATTTTTGTGACCCGTATTTGTTGAAAACTGCAGAAAACGAAAACGTGACATACTAACAGCACACAAAAAAGCAGCAGTACATCAATTCATGCAAACATATACATGGTTCCTGCAATATGTTGCTGGGCCGTTTTTTTCAGCATGAAGATACCTGTATTTGCATCGCCCGTTATAAGTTCAGATTTTCCAGGCCTAAAGCCACAGTGATAAAGTCCGACGACTACTGCAACAATTAGATTTACTCTTTCTCACAATTCGTACATTCATGTAAGTACTACTTCTACGCAGTGGATAAAAATGCCAGAACATTTCTTTCTGAACTCATTTTTCGATCTCGTTTGGTAACCGAAACCATAGCTTTATAATATTTGCTTGATTCCTTCAGTTCCAGTGGATTCATTTGGGGCAAGCAATGCAAATAAATGTTCTCTCCATATCACCAGCATACTCTGCACATGTGTGATAAGATTTACGTTCTCATCTTAGCAGAAGGGAATTTTTGAGCCAAGGCCATTGGTTCGGCCTTTAACTCTAGTACAAATTTCGAACTATGTTGTTCCTTCTGTACAGTTAAATGTTTTCACTCTCACGATTTCTCCACTATCAATTTGTTTTCGTGTAAATAGACAGTTTACCACTCCTTCTTCTCCTTATACAGCAAGCATTGCAACTGACTGAAGCATTGCCATGCGAAACTCTTCGTCGTGCCTTAGTTTGTCTCGAGCGAGGTTTTCATAAATAACTACAGTTTTGGCAATAGTTTCTACAATGTGGGAAATGCTTTCCCACCACGCTTAGGATGTTCAAGAGACGGTTCGTTCTGAGCCAGCGATGGAGTGCGTTTGTTTGAGTAACTTGTCGCTACCTCGAATAAATACAGCTTTTCGATAACCAGCTTTCTCTATGTTTGGGTTTGTACGAAATTCGCTCTGCTTATTCTTGGGGTAGCCATCTCTTTTGTATCCTTGGAACATCGTCGAAATGTGAGCTGTGTGTCCTATCGATATGTCCATAGGAAATGGCCATATGAGATACATAATCTCACACTGGAACTTTGAGTACCGTATGTAGACCGTACGACAAGGCTGCCCTGAAATTCACATCCATTTCTTGTCACTTGGCCATTAGATCGAACTACACACTGCAGAAATTTTTCGTTCTTCAGCAGAACAATCCGTATGTGGAATAAGCTTCCGGCAAGTGTTTTCCCTATTACCTATGATGTTACCAAGTTTAAGTTAAATATCAACAAACACTATTTGCTCTTTCCTCCTTCTCCTATCCCTATTTTCTAAGTCAAATACAATGCACTGCATTTATAGGGGACCATCACCTGAGTGTTGGTCAACATCAAAAACAAATGTATTGTCTTAAAAAAATGTATTGTCTTAAAATTATCAGCATAATTGAAACTTCACTTGTTAAACAACAAACATATGTATGTTTGCTGTTTTAGCAATCATGTTCGCTTCGAATCGCAATGTGTTACCTTTGCTCTTTAAATTTAGGACGTTGCCATATAGAAGAGAAACAAATTAAACCACATGGCAACATACTTTTTGTATGTATTATAACAGAACCAATACAGTTCTAGGAAAATACCATGATATTGCCATATGGCTCATCATGTTACCAAGTGGCAACACCATTTCAAACAATATTGTTTGCCACCGTTTATGTTTTTGATAAACACAAAAATGTTTAAAAGTCAATTGTTTCTTAAAGTGATAATCTCCTACAATTTAACTATATTTCTTGACTTGTCTAAGAAAACTGGCATTGCCATATTGCTCATTATGTTATCAAGTGGCAACACAATTTCAAACAAAATTGTTTGACACCGTTTATGTTTTCGGTAAAAACAAAAATGTTTAAAAATCAGTTGTTTTTTAAAGTGATAACTTTAGAAAATTTATCTATATTTCGAGAATTGTCTTAAGGTAGTCCACGGTGGCATATAGGTTTATCCGACATAAAATATAGGAAATTTTTTCATTTCTGTTTCGTCAACATTTTCGAGGGCAGTGCCAAAACAGCCGACGTGACGTATAGATGGTGCCAGTGGTTTGCAAAAAAAATATTTTGGTGAAAAATGGCAACCTTGTAAAACATATGTTTTAAGTTTCAAGGTGCCACGTTGTTTAGTATTTTTATTTGAGCCTTCAAAAGTATGAAGTATATATTTTTAAAAAATTGGTCACCGTTATGTAATTCAATATTTCCATTTGAAGGGTCTGAGTCCAAGCAATATTAAAGCCGAGCTAGATTCTGCTCTGGGGGAATCTGCTCTTTCGTTTAAATAAATAAATGGTTTCCCATTACATCCCATGAAGGAATTGGGGAGAGCTTCTCACAACCAGTGAGCTGTGCGCTTTCTAGTTTTATACTCACTGATTCGGACCTACAGTTTTACACCGGTTCCGAGCGGTATTTTTGAGAAGCATTTTCATGGCTAAATTCACTATGCGAGGTGACCGCCGTCGAAATACATTTTAAGGTGGTCAGAGCAGGGATCGAACCCAGGATCTCAAGTACAAGAGGCGCGAACACTACCCATTGCACCACCTTCGTTTAGGACTGTAAAATATCGGGTAGGAGAGCTTACATGAGGCCGTACGCGCTGCCAAGACGAAGACCGTAGTGGTTGACCAATTGAGGTGTCCATGCCAGACACGGTTGGTATTGGATGATGGATGATCATCGTATTGGATGATCGTCGCCAGAAGCTGCGTGAGCTCGCTTAAATGATAGGCATTTCAAAAAGTGCTACACATGGTATATTGCCGGAAAATTTGAAGATGATATAGCTGTGCGCAAGATGGGTGCCGCGTTTACTTTCAGTAGCGCAAAAACAGCGTTGTGAAGATGTTTCAGTAGAGTGTTTTCCAGCAATAAAGTCGAATATTTGCGTTGATTTATAACCATGGATGAGACATGGGTTCACTCACCACTTCAAAGCAGTTTTCAACAAACAAAGCCTCATTTGGGTCACAAATACATATATTATAACACATTAATCGTTGTGTCCTAAACATGTTATACTGGATAGCAAACACGATATGTTTGGACACAAGTATACTATTTTTGCGACAAGCTACAAACAAGTTATATTTGCATCCAAACAACAAAACAAAAGACAACATTTTCAGCGTGCACGGAATGTGAATCCACATTTTGAATAATTTGTTAAAACTTTCTCAAACTAAGTTTTTTTATCACATGTTGGGCCGCACTACTGTATAGGGAGGGGCTTATGAGCAGTGAACCCAGCATTGTCCATTCAACCATTTTTTAGGCTCGAAGGACCATAATATAAATCACAAATATAAAATCTCAGCGTTTCTTACGTTCTCCCCTGCACTGCAATTGTACCACAAGTTATACTGGTATACAATTATCAATTATCCGGCCAAAGGTGATGACTGTCAATGGGCAATTTTTTTTAGTAACCAATAATACTCTCGTATATTTTTACATTCGATCTAACAGCAGGACTATATGCAAACATGCAAACTTTATACAGTAAATGATTGACTCTTATCTCACATCAATCTTTTATTGGCCTGACCTCCGGTCCCTCTCTGACCATGGTGTAGAGCTATCAAAAGGGCATTTTGTGTTGATTTTTTTTCGTTTGAATGGTCTCTTTTGTTTCGTTTGTTATTAATACTTTTTCAATTTATTTATTGTTTGGGATTTTTAGAGTCCTTTTTTCTGAGTTTATTAAAGTATTTCGTGTCAGTCTGTAATGGCGGGAGTGGAGGGCAGAGGGCAGAATATTCAATATTTAATTTTCCATTTTTTGTAGAGTCAATTCAGTTTAATGAAACGAATGGTATTTTTTGTGGCAGGCAGGGGCGTAGGCGTGAAGGGGCGAAACTACAAGGTAATATAGGGGTAGTGTGGATAGCGTGTGTTCTGTGTACAAATGTGTTGGTGTTGCTGTGCACTTGGACATGTGGTTGGTGTTGGGATTTTTGTGTTTTTCATTTGCTATATACCTGTGGATCCATCACACCCCTCGGTATGAGCGGAACATCCAGCACCAGGTTCTCCTGTTAGCAGATACATACACACACACACACATACACACACGCAATGGTACGATTTCGTGGTGGTAGTGGTTGGTGATGGCATTGGTTTGTAGAGTGGTAGGGGGTCATTTTACATTTACGAATACATATGCATATATAGATATATATTGTAGTAATTGAATTAAATGTTTATACAAAATATTATAACATGGAAGGAGAGGAGAGTAAAATACAGAGATTGAAACAGATACTGGATCTATCATATCATATATGCGATTATATATGGCGACATTTGTAAATATGTATATAAGTATATGTAGATGTGTGTATGAATGCAACGTTAAATGGCTGTAAATGATTCGAGTTTAATGGCTTTAAGGCAACAGATACATATAAACGAATTAATGGCATCTATGCGTTGAATTCATTTGATGTGTATTTTTTTTGTTTCATTTTCGATTCAACTTGCTGGTCGTTTGGTCTGCATGATGACATGACGCAACTGCGTTAATAATCCTAAAACTGACCTGATTTCTCATGATAAACGAAACCCAAATGATGGCACTTTTCGATATATTTTATTCTGATTTCACAAATGCAAACAAAAAACTTTTATGAATTTTGTCAAAAAAAAAAATAATAGGAGGACAAATAATTAAATTTTCATGCCATATGAGAGTACGAAAACATGGCTGTATGTGTGTATGCATGTGTAAAGAGGATATATAAATGAATTTCAAATATAATCTCTTTTTGGGGTTTTTTCATTGTTGCTAGATTTTCATACTAGACACACATATAGAAATTTACAAAAAGGATATATGATGATTGACAGGGGATTTCGAATACGAAAAACAAAATTATAAAAGTAAATCCCACAAAATTTTATAGATTTTGTTGCAGCAAACGAGGGTGGTCTGGTAAATTTGATAGCAGTACGAAAAGTAAAACGATAAGGAGTTTTCGAATGAATTTTCCACTCAACGGACAGAAGAAAGTGGACAATTTGGTGTAAATTTGGTAGAAAACCTACAGCACTTACCGCAATTTTTATTTAAAAATAAATTTATATTTTAAATTTTAAATATCAATTCGGTAAATAATTTTAATTCAATTTTTAATTCAGTAAATCGATGGCTTAATATAAAAAGGCACTATCTCGATTTTTTGTTACTTGACAAGAGAAGGAAAAAACTGAATAAAATCCTTAAAATTGTAGATACAACAAAAAGTTTTAATGCAGTTTCCAAAAATGTGTTGCCTCTTTTTATTAAAAATTGCATTAAAACCTTTTTTTTCTCTAAAATTTTACGGATTTTATTAAGTTTTTTCAATCTGCTGTCAAGTAACAAAAAATCGAGTTGTGGCCTTTTTATATTAATCCATCGAAATGAGTTAAGAACTTAAAAGTAATAAATTAAAGTTAAAATATGTCATATGAAGTTAAAAAAACTGTTATTAAATTTGAAATAAAAAATTTTAATTGTAAAAAAATTTTTGGAACCAAGTCCCTTATCCCACGTTGCGGGATAAGGGCTAAATGAAAAAAAAATGAAACAACTTTTTTTAACACTATTATGCTACAACCCAGTATTATCAACGTTATTGTTTACTTTCGCATTGGTTTGTGTCTAGGCTAACATATGTTTTGAAATTTATTGTTTAATGGGAAGTTTTCTAGGTGGAGCCTGTAACCAATATTTAGTAGACACTCCGGTTTCCTTATTTAAAGGCACTAAAAATTCAGCAGCCTGTCCCTTTTGCAATTTGTAACCGATTGCAGAATTTTAGAATGGAAATGGAAGCTAGACATCTTGAGATATAAAAAAAAAATCATGACAATAGTGGTTTCTTAACTAAAGAATTTTTTTGAGCAATTTATAAAAAAAATCCACAAATGTGCTATTTTTTTGGTTTCACTTTAATAAAGGCACTTTATTATTTTTGTATTATTTTTAAAGTAACCGATGATTTTTTGTAGGGAGCGTTTGTTTATACAATTTATCACATCTTAATCATTTTACGAATCAAAATGGCAAACCAAAAAATTTAAAATCTATCGGAAAAACTAAAATCCATGTTTACCGTTCTGAAGGATATTCTAACCGCGCAATAGCTAAAAAAATTGGACGGAGCCCAACAGTTGTCGACAATTCCATCAAGGACCCCGAGGGGTATGGAAAAAATTTGAAAGGAAGGGTTTCACTGTCTTTATCTACGTATGAGAAAAGAAAAATCATCAGAATTGCTTCTAATTCTGCCTTATCCGTGTCAAAACTAAGAGCTCAAGCTGGAGTGGAAGTCATCAGTACGCAGAGTAACTAAGAGCTGTGAGTATCTTAAATACCTGAAATTACAAAAAAAGCCGCCACTTAATGCTCCTCGTAAGGAAAAGCGGCTACAATTCGCAAGAGACTACATGGTATGGGATGTGCAGCCAAGAGGTCATGTAAATGACTGGAGAACCATTGTGTTTACGGATGAGACGAAGTCTAATTTGGATGGGCCTGATGGCTGCAACTATTATTTCCATGATCTGCGTAAAGACAAGCGTTTTTTGAACCGACATCACAGCCGAGAGGGCGGCGTTATGGTGTGGGGTGCTATTACGTAGTTACTATGGCACCATCGACCGTGAATTTCAAAGTGCAAAAATGACTGGTGCAAGCTATAAAACGTTATTGGAATTGGCTTTTCTGAAGTTCAGTGAACTACTTGAACACATATCTTAGATATTGCAACAGGATAATGCCCCTATACACAACGCCAGAGTAGTAAAGGAGTTCATTGCAAGCCAAAATGTTGATATTCTTGACTGGCCACCCTATTCGCCAGATCTAAACATTATCGAAAATGTCTGGGGTTGGCCATCGCGTAAGGTCTATGAAGGAGGTAGACAATTTGATGACAAGCAGTCACTAATTCAGGCCATTATGGATGCTTGGAATCAAATTTCGTTGGATTACATAAATTCTCTTTATATCTCAATGAAAACCCGCATATTTGAAGTTATTAAAAACAAAGCGGATTGTACCCATCACTAATAGTTCTTAAATAAAGTAAAATAAAGTAAAAAAAACAAGAAAAACTGTTTTTTATTAAAATTACTTCAAGTCCCTTTATTCAAGTGAACCCAAAAAAAATATCACATTTTTGAACATGTTTTTTTATAAATTGCTCAAAAAAGTTGTTTAGTTAAGAAACCACTATTGTTATATTTTTTTTTTGTATTTCAAGATGTCTAGCTTCCATTTCCATTTTTAAATTTTGCAATCGGTTACAAATTGCAAAAGATACAGGCTGCTGAATATGGAATTTTTAGTGCCTTTAAATAAGTGAACCGGAGTTCTGAACCCAATAAAAAGTGAATTTTTTTAAAAAAAGGGAAATTTCCCCAAAAAAAAACCAATTCATAATCTTAAACAAGGTACTTTTAACTTAAAAAAAATAACTTGTCTTCAAGAAGAAAATTTTCTTACAAAAAGTACCTTTCGTAAAAAAACTAATTTTTTTAATATACATAAGTAGCTTTTCATAAAAAACTAAATTTTCCTACAACAAATTGCCTTTTCTTAAAAACCCACCTTTTCTTTAAAAGTACTTCTTTTGTGAAAAAAAACTTTTTTTGAGATAAATGTACCAATTCATGAAAAAAATTACCAATTCCAAAAAAATCCATTTCACAAAAAAAACTTTTTTTCAAAAAAAATACGTTGTCTTAAAAAATAAATTTTCTTGCAAAAGTTCCTTTTTTTTAAAGTACCTTTCATTAAAAATAAAATAATACCTTTTCTTTTATTTTCTGGAGATAAGCATTTTTCTGAAAATTAGTACACTTTCTTAAAACAATAAACTTTTCCTCAAACGAGTACCACTTCATTAAAAAGTACCTGTTCTTAAAAAAAAGTACTTTGTAAAAAAAAATCATACTCTTATGGCTTTTTCATACAAAAAAAACTTCTTCTTAAAAATAGAAAAATTTCCTTAAAAACTACATTAACTTTTAATAAAAAAAATTATCTTTTCTACTAATGATGCAGTTCGAGCTGTAGGACAGGAATTAGTTTAAATCCGTTTAGTCCACTTCTGTTTTTTTTCGACTTGCACAGTGATATTAGAGCAAATACACTGCCAGAACAAGCAAACTTTACTGCTGTGTTTACTAACATATTTTTTTTTGGAGTGTAACTCTTAAGGCCTACCCCATTTTTATCTTTTTTTTCAAACGCCAATTTTTTTCTCTACACTCAAAATAAAAGGTACATACTTTTAATGAAAAAGAACATCTTCGTAATGAACTTTTTGATGAAAAGGCAACCAAAGAACAAGTTCATTAAAATTATGAATCATGTTTCATAAAACATCACATAATGTAGAATTACCCATCACGATTACCCATTACCCTCAGGGAAATGGGGAAAATAATGGGTAGCTACCCACGACGATGGGTAATGGGTAACTCATCCCCATTTTTGATCGAAAATATCAAAAAAATTAGGAAAAATCTCTATATCTCGGAAACGGAGCGTCCAATCGAAAAAATAACCAATTTTTTCGAATTTGTAAGGGGTTTTCATAAAGTGTTCCAATTCGTATGGAAGAATTTTTTTTTTCGAAAAATCGCCAAAATAAGAAAATCGCTAAAATAAAAAAAGTTGCAATAACTCGTCCAATCGAAAAAATAATAAAAATTTTACGTCCAAAGGAAACTTTTACCATTGGGTGTCTCCAATATGGCATCACTTTTTTTTTTTAAAAAATCGATAAAAAATAAAATTTTTCAAACAAAAAAGTCGCCAAAACGCCCTCATGTTTATATCTCGGAAACGGTGCGTCCAATCGAAAAAATAACCAATTTTTGCTGGTTTCTAAGGGGTTTTCATAAAGTGGTCCAATTCGTATGGAAGAATTTTTTTTTTGAAAAATCGCCAATATAAGGAAATCGCTAAAATAAAAAGGTGACCTCCTACGGAGGTACATTTTTTATTATTTTTACGATTGGACGCACCGTTTATGAGTTATGACCACTTTTTTATTTTAGCGATTTTTTTATTTTAGCGATTTTCTTATTTTGGCGATTTTTCGAAAAAAAATTGGTAAAATTGTTTATTCTGCAAAATTGGTTAATTTTTTCGATTGGACGCTCCGTTTCCGAGATATAGAGAGTTTTCCTAATTTTTTGATATTTTCGATCAAAAATGGGGAGGGGTTACGCTGGGTAACCCATTACCCATCGTCGTGCGTAGCTACCTATTATTTTCCCCATGGCCCTGAGGGTAATGGGTAATTCCTCATTTTCGTGGGTAGCTACCCATAATGTTCCCCATACCCTGTGGGTAATGGGTAACCGATTGCTACCCATTCCCCACGGCAATAATAATGGGTTAGCCTGGGTAAACATGAATGTATTTCTTTTTCTGAAAATGTTCAAAAACTATGAAGTGGTTACTAAAAGAATTATCTTTTGCTTATCTTGATATTGTCGGAAAAAGTTCCTCAAATGTAGTAACTTACCCCATTTAGCAGCCCATTTAGTAACTTACCCCATTTTACCCCACCCTCATCAGCGGTTTTTCAGAATGATGCTATTGAAACAATCATTAAGCTATATGTAAGGTAAACACTAAATGTAATGAGAATTCTTTGGTACGTGAATGATCACAAACATTTTCAACACCCGGAAACATCTGAAAAAACTACCGTTGTGTTTGTGTAGACATATTTATGACAAAATTACCAGATTTATGAACTTTTTCAATGAATCGATTATTATATAGTTGTGTACATTAGGGTTAGTCAGTTTTTTAACTTTTTTGAATATCACAATGCTCTCGCAATATAATACTCGTAATAATACTCGCATAAAAAAATATGTAAAGGGTCGTGAATGGTAACACTTAGCTCATGTCTGATTTGACAGATAATTAGTTTTATCCTTCCGCTGAACGAATATGGTTGTGTATACGCTTGAACAACGCTGGGAAATATGGGGAAAATGGGCCTGCGATCGACTTACAGAAGATGCCGATTTTGCCAAAAAAAATCATATTTTCAGATGAAGCTCACTTTGATCTTAGCGGGTATGTAAACAAGCAAAATTGTCGCATTTGGGGCACAGAAAACCACCCTCACGCATCCATTGAAAAGCCGATGCACCCAGAACGAGTCACTATTTGGTGCGGATTTTGGTCCAGAGGCATAATTGTGCCATATTTCTTCGAAAATGAGCAAGGAGTGGCCGTTACAGTCAATGGCGATCGTTATCGGGCCATGTTGAACGAATTGTTGTTCACAAAAATTGAAGAGAAGGATATTGGAAACATTTGGTTTCAACAGGACGGCGCTACGTGCCACACAGGCGAAGCTACACTCGATGTTTTGCGCCCTGTTTTTGAAGATCGCATTATCAGCCGCAGAGCTGATGTCGTTTGGCCACCTCGGAGCTGCGATTTGACACGGTTGGACTATTATTTGTGGGGTGCCCTCAAAGATAAGTGTTACGCCGACAAGCCAGAGACAATTGACGCTTTAAAGGACAATATTCGTGAAGACATTGGTGAAATACAGCTGCACACAATCGATAATGTGCTTAAAAATTGGACCGATCGTGTAGGCTACTGCATGGCCAGCCGAGGCAGCCATTTGAATGAAATTATTTTCCATTATTAACCGGAAGGATTGTACTTTCAAATAAAAAAAGAAATTTGAGAAAATATTCAGTAGTTTTTTAATAGCATTTTCAAAAAAAAAAAGTTATTTGGCGGACCCGTTATAACTGCGTCTTTCCTTTTTTGGTATTGCAAAAATACCTTCCGCACCAAATGCAATTACTGTTACTCAAACCAGATTTTTTCCGTTTCCTTTTTTTGTGATTTTTAAAATTTCAAAAAAAATTTTCATTTTAAACTGATAGGTGATTCAGTTTTCGAGATATGGAGAATTTAATACTGGTTTGAGCAAAAGTTGAATTTTTTTGTGGATTTTAAAATTTCTAAATTTTTTTTTTCGTTTTCCATTTCTCAATTGGCGGTTCTTAGTTAGGTTTGGTACGCTTCTTATGAATCTGTTGTTCGATCAATAATAGGTCATTCCGTTTCCGACAAATGGACTAATGAATAGTTTTGCTCAAACTCTACATTAAAATCGCTATATCTGGAAAACTAAATGACCATTTATTGAGCGAACAACAGATTCGTAATCATCGTACCAACCTAACTAAGAACCGCCAATGAAAAATTTAAAACGAAAATTCTTAAATATTAAAAATCATAAAAAAACTGAAATTGCTGAAACCAATTTTAAAGTCGCCATATCTCGAAAACTAACTGCCCAATTATAGATCGAAAACAGATTCGTAATCAGCGTATTAATCGTAACTAAGAACCGCCACAAGAACTATTTAAAAGGAAAAAATTTTTTTCCTAATTTTAAAAATCACAAAAAAAACAAAACTGAAAATATCTGGTTTGAGTAGAAGTCAGAAGGTTCTTTTGCAATTCCGAAAATGTAAAGACACAGTTCTTCATATTTTTGCATGCCCTACATCATACTCGGAGAGCATTTGCGCAAAAAAAGTGATTAACCCTAGTGTACATATTCATTAAATTTACAGAACTATACAAAAGTTCATGGAATTTGTTCATAAAATTTATGAAAAAAAATTTCATGAACAGATGATATGAACTTTTATAAATTCTATTTTTTCCGTGTAGCTCACTCACTGTAAGTAAAGTATTTTTTCCTAGGGACTTGAACAATTAGTTCACTTAATATATTTTTTTATTCCTACCCAATTTATTATACCACACCTCGTTGCTTAACAAAATCCATATCGAACAAACTAAAAAGTTGACAATTTAAGACCGCTCTTTATAAATACACAAAAAATATATATGAACATTATAAACGAGATATGCAATTTTAACGTGTTCCTTTGATGAAGAACAATGGTAATAATGATGATGATAGGATTGTTATTTTTTTGGTTTTGTTTGATATTCAAGCTACTAAATTCTTCATTTTTTTGTAGATAGACAACATGATACCAATAAATAGATTGTTATACGAATATATGATAGTTAGAGTTAATAAAGACAGATTATAGAGATTTTTGCTTGTTTGATAAAATAAATAAAGAAAAATATAATTGTATTTTTGTTGTTGTTGTTTTGTTGGCTTTTATGTTAGTAACGATTAGTAGACAGACACTGGTTTCAAATACACACAAAACTGTATTAACATCCAATTCGATTATAATTCTTGGTAATGGGAATGAATATGTATATAATAGATATCGTAGAAGTTATGATGATTTTGTGTAACTTAAATGAGATTTGTGGATGTCAAACATTGTGCTTAGAATTTGACACATACCTTGTTCGTTTTTGGTTTTATCTACAGTTTGACAACGTATACGCCACTCTTGCAACTCTGGTGAGGGTATGAGACCGGCTGAACCGCCCACAGCATCGATACGAGCCTGCCACCAATGTTGATCATCTTTACTAATGATCTGTGGTTACATTTTAAAATGGATGGAAAAACGAAATTTATTTTAAACAAAATTTTAATATTAATTTAAAACTATTGGAATATATAGTTGTAATTTTACTTCTTCCTACCGAGCTATAAACATTTTGTGCACCTGAATTCATCCGCGATTTCAACTTACTTGCAATATATCACCCACTTGAAAGGCTATGCCTGCTTGGGCGCATGGTATCAGCTCATCATCCAATGGATTGTAATCAAATTGTGCTCTTACGAAGATCTATAATGACACACGATTCCACAGAATATTAAAATGTATCCACTAACTCTGAACAAAATTTAAAAAATAAATATAGAAAGTTTTGCGCAATTAGTAAGATGCCAATTGATTAATTGTGGTTCACTGTTTTATGATAATGAAACTCCTGAAAATATGCAATTCTTAATGCTAACCCTATGCCACCACAATTCATTGTTTCCTTACAAGTATAATCGCAAGAATGAAACATGTTCTTAAATGCATTTCTATTAAACAAAAATCCCACGAAGCGATTGGGGTGAGCTTCACCTAACCAGTAAGCTTTGCGATTTCTAGTTTTACACTCACTGATTGGGGTCCACAGTTTGACACCGGTTTCGAACGGTATTTAGAGAAGTGTTTTCAAGCCTAAATACTCGAGAGTGTCGCGCTATCACTAAGCGAGGTGGCCGCCGTCGAAATAAATGTAAGGTGGTCAGTGCAGAGATCAAACCCACGTAGGCGCACACTAGCATTGCACCATTTATTTATAATACTACAATGAAAAGTTTCATACCGCAGACGATTTTATCGTTGCTGCAATGAGCATGACGTACAAGATTTGCTTCCGTTGGTATTTGCGTTGCTGCAACAATCAAAATTTTGTTGCTGCAACGAATTCAGTTATTGTGCATTTCGGAACAAAGGTTAAAATAATAATTGAGATATAAATTGTTGTTGGGTTACTATATAGTATTTTTACAAAAAAACAAAACTGGCCTATGAACAAAGAATACACAAAAAAAATCGACGATTGTTCGAACTCCCGGGGGGTTTGTTCTTTGAACACATTACTAAATGTTACATTGTAAAAAAAAGAATAGTTTTTGTGCTGAAGGCTCTTTTACTACTGCACTTTCATTTTTCTTACATCTGCTTTAACATTAGATGTAATATTAAGCCTATTTTGGTTACACCGCTTGCTTATACATATATTAGTCGTGGTTTGGTTACAAGCAAGCGATTATCGCTTGATAAGTTGTAAAGAAAACGGCTATTTAGCGATAAGTGATTTTATTCAAAAACAAGAAAAAGGGTTGAAAACGGTAAAAGATGTCAAAAAAAAATTCGCTAAACTTAGCGAAAAAGATTCGCGTCGCTATGTTCTCGCTAAGTCCTCGCTAAGTGCTTCATACAAAACAAGCGATTATAAAAGCAAGCGGTGTAACCAAAACACGCTTATTCGCTTGATTTGTAGGAAGCACTTAGCGAATACTTAGCGAGAACTTAGCGACGAGAATAATTTTCGCTAACTTTAAACAAAATGTCAACCTTTATTCATATTTTTTAATAAAATGACTTATCGCTAAATTGCTGTTTTCTTTGCAACAAACTAAACCATGACTATTGTTAAAATAAATAGAGCAATATTTAAAAAAAATAAATAAATGGTTTCCCATTACATCCCATGAAGGGATCGGGGAGAACTTCTCACAATCACTGAGCTGTGCGCTTTCCAGTTCTCACTCACTGATTGGGACCTACAGTTTTACACCGATTCCGAACGGTATTTTGAGAAGCTTTTTCATGGCTATATACTCGATAGTGTCGCCGTCACTATGCGAGGTGACCGCCGCCGAAAGAAATTTTAGGTGGTCAGAGCAGGGTTCGAACCCAGGATCTCATGTACAAGAGCCGCGCACACTAACCATTGCACCATTTAGCTCACTGAAATAATTGTTTTTGTTTTGTCATAAACAGAGCGACGACAAAAAGGATTGAATAGTATAGAGAGCTTATTGCACTCTTTTTCCGCTCTCATGTAGAGAGCCTGAGTAAAAGAGCATAAACGAGTCGTATTCTCTTTATCGAATGTTTCAACATAAATGCACCATTTCGACAATGTTATTGTATAAAACAACACACAAAGCTTAAATGTTTCAAAAGGCATGAATGTTTCACATCAAAATTATGAATGGACCAAGTTTAGACAAAAAGAGAGTAATACATTTTGAATCATTCACAAGATGTCACCAGTGCTTTGGAGTCATACAATTCGTTCCATCAGTTCCCTAGACTATTCCATACTCTTTGGCGACGTTCGACGACGTTACATGAGTTCTCTATACCATTCTATACTCTTTGGCGACGACGACCTGCTTCTTTGTTCGCTACCGCTACATCAATACCATCATACTTATTCTCAGGCAGAGACTATTGTTGTACAACAACCACGTATGTGATTCTAACGCTGTGTGTTGTTTGTATATGTTTACTTTCATAGATTGTCCTACACGTGCCTGTAGATGTTATGATAACAAAAAATGGGGAAAATTTTCTCAATTTTTCAACACAATCTCCTTTTAGCTCGATACACTTTTTCCAGCGATATTCCATAGCTTTGATACCCCGTTTATAGTAAGCACTGTCAAACTCCTTAAAATTACCATCAACCGCAGACTCCACCTCTTCATTGTTGGCAAATCTTTTACCACCGAGCCATTTTTTCAAGTTGGGAAATAGAAAATAGTCCGATAGAGCTGAATTTGGCGAATATTGTGCGTGGTGAAGCAATTCGAAGTTTAATTCAATAATTTTGGCTATCGCAATAGTGGATGTGTGAACTGGAGCATTGTCTTGATGAAACAACATTTTCTTTTTCGCCAAATGCGGTATTTTTTCCACAATTTCATCACTTGAACGCTGCAATAAATTATCGTTAAATTCGCCGTTGACGGGTTTTCCTTTCTGAATATAATCAATAAAAAGTATTCCATGCGCTTCCCACAAAACGGATGCCATGACTTTGCCTGCAGATGGAACCGTCTTCGCCTTCATTGGACCCGATTCTCCCATTCCAGTCCTTTGCTTTGACTGTTTCTTTGTCTCAGGTGGGAAGTGGGGAACCGATGTCTCCATCCATGGTTATAAATCGACCCAAAAATACGGTTTTATTGCGGTGAAACATCGCCAAAAATTCTACTGAAACATCTTCATGACGCTGTTTTTGTTATATATCTTGCGCAATGCCTATTAATTCAACTAGCTCACGCACCTTCAGGCGACGATCACCATTTGGGGATTTTGTCAACCGTGTTTGGCCTCCGTACGGCCTCGTTTAAATTCTGGTACCAAATATTTTACACTCGTGAACGAGGGAGCAGACTTCCCCAGAGTAGAATCTACCTCGGCTTTAATATTGCTTGGACTGAGACGTTTCAAATGGAAATATTGAATTACATGTATTGAATTACATGCTGTCACGAAGAATACCATAGTGGTCGAGCAATTGAGGTGTCCTCGCCAGGCACGGTTAAGGAAATCCAAAAAATGGTATTGGATGATCGTCGGTTCAAGGTGCGTGAGCTAGCTGAAATGATAGGCATTTCAAAAACTGCTATACATCGCAAAAACTGATATACATCGCATATTGACCGAAAATTTGAATATGAGAAAGGTGTGCGCATGATGGGTGCCGCGTTTGCTTTCAATAGAGGAAAAACAGCGTCGTGAAAATGTTTCAGTAGAGTGTTTGACGATGTTTCACTGCAAGATTTATAACAATGAATGAGACTTGGGTCCACCACTTCAAACCTGAGACAAAGGAACAATCAAAGCAATGAACTGGAATGAGAGAATCGTGTCCAAAGAAGGCGAAGACGGTTTCGTCTCCAGGCAAGGTCATGGCGCCTGTTTTTTGGGATGCGCATGGGATAATTTTTATTGATTATCTTCAGAAAGGAAAAACCATCAGCGGTAAATATTTTGCTAATTTATTGCAGCGTCTAAATGATGAAATTGTGGAAAAAAGGCCGCATTTGGCGAAAAAGGAAGTGTTGTTTCATCAAGACAATGCTCAAGTTCACACATCCATTATTGCGAGGGCCGAAAATTAATGAATTAAAGTTCGAATTGCTTCATCGCTAGGGTGTACTGAAAACATTTTTTTTTTGAGAGGGGGGGGGGTCTCAAACGATGCGTAATGAAAAGGTGATTACGGAAACGTGAACCTTTTTTTATACGAGGGTATTTATAGTCCCCTATCAGCCGTTGAAGTTTCGATTCCTAGTACATTTTCGAAAAAAATATTTTTTGGACAATATGGCGCTCAAACGACGTGTCATGATGACGTATAAAAAAAAAAATATTACAAAATTTCGACAGGGCATTTATTTTTTCACGACGTCATTTTGTAATCTTTACTATGGTTTCCCCATTTTGCTGTATTTTAAATAAATATTCCATCAAATAGTTAATTTTTCAAAAAATATTATTCAATTGTTTCGAAAAACCACCTACAAATATATTTATTTTATATAGTTGATGGTATATATATTTAAAATACAGCCAAATGGGAAGGATAAAATATGCATGATAAAGATTTCAAAATGACGTCGTGAAAAAAATGCTCTCTCAAAATTTTAAAAATATTTTTTACTATATATGTAAGTATGTTCATTATGCTACGCACACACGATGCAACATTGTTTGCAGTGTTTGAAACCTGGTTTAATTTTTTACCACAGACGATGCAACCAAAATTGAAACCGTAAATGAAACATCAGTCGGTGAGTTTTTCTGCTAAACAAACATACGCGGAAGGAAAAAATATTAATTAATATACTGCTGTTGTTTTAGTTTTATTTTACGTTCCTTAATTCTGATAAATTCTTATACTCATTTATAAAATATCTCCAGTTTTCATTATTTCCAATTGTCGTCATTTTTATCTCTCTTCGCTTTCGTTTACTCCGCGAATTATAAAAAAGAACCTCACAGCAAGCACGACAGCTCGCAACGAATGATAGAGCAAAAACAGTAAACATCGCCACACACGATGCAACATTATGTTTGAAACACAGAAAATATCAAAAAATTTTGATATTTTTGCAACCAAAAATGAAACACGATTGTAAACATGAAACATTGCTACACACGATGCAACATGGTTTGAAATATGGCCATGTTTCAAACCATGTTGCATCGTGTGTGGGCATCATTATGACACGTCGTTTGAGCTCTATATTTAAAAAAAAAAATTACGAAAATGTACTAATTGTAAAAAAATGTAAAAATTACGAAAATGTACTTCAACGGCCGGTAGGGGACTATAAGTAACCTCGCATAAAAAGAAGTTTGATGATCCCGTAATCACCTCTTTAATACATGTCGTTTGAGACTTCCCCCCCACCCCAACATTTGAAATTCTAAAAAATGGATTTTCAGTACACCCTATTCATCACGCACTTTATTCGCCTGATTTACCTACCTCGGAATATTTTCTATTTCCAAACTTACAAAAATGGCTCGGTGGTAAAAGATTTCCTAACAATGAAGAGGTGGAGTGTGCGGTTGATGGCTATTTTAGGGAGATTCACAGTTCTTACTATAAACAGGGTATCGTAGCTATTGAATATCGCTGGAAAAAGTCTATCGAGTTAAAAGGAGACTATGTTGAAAAATAAAGAAAATTTTTCCCAACTTTTTTGTGTCTTCTTTGTTAGGTCGGCTAGTTTTGGGACGGCCCTCGTATTGAGAGTTGCACGTTCGTGTTGCAAAGTTCGAGAGTGTTCTCGCCGAAGCAGTGTTTTTATTCACTATGACTCTTGTGTTGTTGATTCAAGAGTTTGGAAGACTCTTTGAACAGTGCTTAAAAGTCTAACTTAGTCGTTTATCGACTGCCACCGAAACTTAAAGCGAACCACAGACTTGGCATTCATTACCATGAACATCAGCTATCGTTGATGTTTATTGTTTACCGCCTTTTTAGATTCCACATAAGAATGTAATCGAAGTTGTTCGCATCATATCATGTTTACAAAATATTTTGGTAATATTTTTTCAAATTCATTAGTCAAATAGTCATGCTTATGAATGACAAGTCTGTGGAATGAAACAAATACATTGAAGCAATGAAATAAATTCATTGCAAGAACGATACAACAATAAAACAAATTCATTACAGCAACAAAACAAATTCTTTGCAGCAACGAAACAAATTCTTTACAGCAACGAAACAAATACGTTGCAGCAACGAAACAAATTCGTTGGAATAATGAATCAAATTCATTGCAGCAACAACCATACTTTCATCGCAGTGACGAACAATTCGCAGTTGATGAACACATTTTCGTAGCGGGAATGACGCTGTACGTTAGCTCACTTTCGATGACAAAAGTTACTGGGGTGATGAACATTTTTATCCCTGTGACGATGCTTTTCTGTTCAGTTTATATCTCTATTAAAAGAGATATAGAATGGCCTCGAACTTGAATAACACTGTGAGACAAAATTAGATTTTTTTCAAAATGATGGGGTTCTGCCAACAGATTCTGGTAGAAAGGTCTAAAAAAAATATACGTGTATCGGCGTTTTGCCAGATCTGATCAGAATTTTTTTTAGGGCGGGTCAAAGTTTCCGCCCCTCTGAACTTTCCTGCAACATATCGGCATGCAAAATTGTGTGTTCCTTACTTCTGAGGTACAAACTATGTTCATAAGTTTTATAGAAAAGATTCAGGTAAACATTTTTGTGGAACAAATTAACCCTCTAACTGTCACGTATAACCATAATTTTGAAAACTCGCAAAAAACTGCTCAAAAATGACGGGGTGTGTGGTTAAAATGTTCCACAAATATGAGCGCCATACAATTTCACTATAGGTGTCTGAACACTCTAAAACACAAATCATAGCCCAAGTGCTAGAGGATAAGCAAAAACTAACTGCCTTCTAAGGGTTAATAATGAATTTTGTCATTTTGCTGTTTCCATTAAAAAAAGTCCGCAGAATATAATGAATTTTGTCATATTTCATCTTTTATCTAGCACTTGCGCTAAGATTTGTGTTTCGGAGTGTTCGGACACGTTAGTGAAATTTTATGCCGATCATTTTTGTAGAACATTTTGACCACGGCCCCCGTCATTTTCGAGCAGTTTTTTGCGAGTTTTCAAAGAAAAAGTATAAATTATGGTAATACGTGACAGTTAGAGGGTTAATTTGTTCCACAAAAATGTTTATCTGAATCTTTTCTATTAAACTTCTGAACATATTTTGTACCTCAGAAATAAGGAACACACAATTTTGCATACCGATATGTTGCAAGAAAGTTCCGAGGGGCGGAGACTTTGACCCGCCCTAAAAAAAATTCTGATCAGATCTGGCAAAACGCCGATACACGTATATTTTTTTTAGACCATTCTACCAGAATCCGTTGACAGAACCCCATCATTTTTTTTGGTATCGCACAGTGTAATAAAATGAAAGAGAAAAGTATTTAAAATTCATAATTCAGTTTGAATAAGGCGTAGATAGATAGATATATCAATTTAAAAATATCGAGATATATCGATTTAGAAAGTGCCCTATTGCATAAAATACTGTATTTTTTATGAGTTATGAATTGTGGTTGGCCGTATACTGAATTTTGAGAATCTTGTAGCTTAACAATCGGATTTAACTATCTGTTTAGTGTCATACGCATTAAATTTCTGAAGTCACCGCTGAGAATGAATATGAGAATATATAGTCCTTGATTTGTGAACCTTGATGTTTTTTTCGTCCTTGCGAATTTTAATTTTGTTTTGCGCAAAACTCCTGCTGGAAAATTTTCAAATATACAAATAGAATCATTATTGCTTTATTATATTTGTTTTTGTTTTTTGTTTTGTTTAGCAGAAACCACATCAATTCTGGCATTTAACTTAAAATTACACACAATAAATTCATCATAAAACGCAGAAACTTCTCATCCTTCAAATCAAAAAATCAATTCAAATTAGAAACCAAACCAAAAAAATGTAGATCAATCACATACAAAACCTAAAAAACGAACACAAAATTTGTTATCATGATGGGAAAATCAAATCAAAAGAAAAACATTTACAAATGTTCTGATTGTCCAGAAGGACATCAGATCATTACGAAACTCTAATGATTTTGAGATAATTAAAGTATAAGAGAGAGAGAGAGAAAGGGAGAGATTATGTGTGATTAGATTTACTTACTAGAACTGGAGCTGGTCTTATCCTGAAAAGCTGCTGATCGCGATGATTTGTTGTTGAGTGAAACATTTTCATGGTCGGGATTATTTGTTTGGTCGGTTCATATGAAAAGTTTTACAAAATATTTTCATATAAATACGATTTTTCGTTATCGTTATTTAGTTTGGGTTTGTTAAGCGAAAAAATATAAAATTTCATGTTAATGAGAAACAAACGACGCGTAAAGAATACGGACTAATTATACGAGTACAACAAAAAAAAAATTAATAACAAAAAAAAATATTATGAAGGAAAAACAATCAACTCAAAAACTATATAGTTTAGAATTATAAGGAATGGAAAAAATGGCATGTGTGTGTGTAAAGAAAAGACAACACAAGAGCAGAGCAACGAGGAAACTAGTAAAAAAAAACGAATTCTAAGAAAAAATCAACACAACTCAAAACTAAAACAAACTAAAGTAAAACAGAAACTGTAAAAGAAACATAAGACGACTTATAAAATGTTGACTTAAAACTACAAGAAAAGTAAGTCCTTGTGCGATAGCGAGAGAGAGAGGGAGAGTGATAGACTGGCTGTTAAGGACTAATAGAGAGTGAAAAGTAAACTCAAACATTAAGAAGGAACAACGAAATCAAGGATGGTGTTTGAAAAACTATGCAGACAGACAAAGTTTTTTAAGAAAACATTAAAAAAAAATACGTATTTCGCATTTCATTTGTGTTGGCATGGCCACGTCGATATGGACACGATTTTGCTTTCTACTGGCTAAAAGGCAACTAAAAGGTGTGAGGAGTGTGAAGGTCTTAAGGTTGTTCTTCGTTTTTTTTTTGACAGGATGTGTGCAACAATGCTCGTGAGATACAGTAAATGAAACTAAACAGCAAAATCTATTAACTTATAAATAGCAAATTGAATAAAGGTAACGAAATTTGTTAACGATTTGAGGTGATGGACTAGAAAAACATAGTGGAAAATGTTTTATCTTAGAGTGACAGGATATCGGTTTAATGGACTATTGATATTGAGAATGGAAAAAACAAATTGCAATAAAAATAAAAAATTAAAAATGATATTGAAATATTACAAACTGATACTGAAAACCGAAGAAGAAAGAATGATTAATTAATGTTTTATCAGTTTCAGGTTTAACTTCCTCTAAATCATTTTTTTTTTCGCTTCTTATGCAAAATTGTATATAACGGGTTTTTCACTAAGAGCGCTACAAAAGTTTTTTTAAATAAAACAAAACCGATTTTGGATACCAATGAAATTCTTTATTCCTGTGAAAGTACGTTCGATGCCATTATGTTTGGAACTCGATTTCTTTTGCATGGCCACCACGGGCACGCTTTCAGAAATCCAGACGCTGAACCCAATTTTCGACGGTTTTCAAGCATAAGTCGGCCGATACTGCTTCAATTTCACGATCGATATACGTACGAAGTTCATCAATCGTCGCTGGCTTGTTGGCATAGACCATAGACTTGACGTAGCCCCACAGGAAATAATCTAACGGCGTCAAATCGCACGACCGAGGCGGTCAATCGACTTTGTCATTTCGGTGAGATAACACGTTCACCAAACTTGATTTCCAATAAATTGATTGTGGCATTCGCTGTGTAGCTTGTGGCGCCGTCCTGTTGGAACCACCTGTCCTCCAAGTCCATATTATCCAATTGGGGCCAAAAATATTCGGTTATCATTGAAGGGTAGCGCTTCGCATTCACAGTAATGTGCCGGTCTTGATCATCACGGAAGAAGTACGGTCCAATGACGCCGCCGGCCCATAAACCGCACCAAACCGTGATTTTTTCGGGACGCAATGATGACTCATGGATTACGTGTGGATTGCTGTCTGACCAATAACGCATATTTTGCTAATTGACGAAGCCATTCAGCCAGAAATGAGCCTCATCGCTGAAGATGATTTTCCGATGAAAATCCGAATCATTTTCAAGTTGTTGCTCAGCCCAATTCACGAACATACAACGCTTATGGTGGTCAAGCGGCTTCAGTTCTTGCGCCAATTGGATCTTGTAAGGATGTAGGCCAAGATCTTTTCGCAAAATTCGCCACACCGACGTCACAGAGATGCCCTACGCTTGAGAACGACGTGTGAGAGACACATTTGGGCGTTCTTGAACTGAAGCCTCAACGGCAGCAATATTCTCGACACTACGGGCACTTCTTTGTCTCACTGGCACGGGAACATTTTGTACTGTGCCTGTGGATTCAAATTTTTCCACTAGACGCTCAATTGGTGATCTGGTAGGACGATTATGACGACCATAAATTGGACGTAGCGCTCTTAAAGTTGAGGCCACTGACTCCAAATTTCGGTAGTAAATTTTAATAATTTCGACTCGTCGTTGACTCGTACATCTTTCCATGAAGAAATGGCAAACCATACTGAAGAGAAATGTCAAAAGAGCGGGGAAAAATATGGCGTCGTTTGCTGTCCCTATCGATTTACTTTTGTAGCGTCTCTGTTGAAAAACCCGTTAGTTATAACTGATAAAAATGATATGAACAAGTTTGAAACGTAACAATTTCCTGTAAAATGAACGAGAGGGATTACACTCTGCGATCGTGGATTTACAGCCTCAACCAAACTAAAAATTTATGAAAATACAAGGTGATTCAGTTGTAACGCAGATCTTTGACAGCAATTATTTGGGATATGTTAAGGTTTTTTTCTTCTATTTTTTTCAGACAATTGGTACTATAGGATTTGGCAAACTTAGTTATGGAGCGACACTTAGTTGAGCAAAGCGTAAAAGTGATCCAAACGTTTTATGAAAATGGAAAAAACAGGAAATGCATTTCACCAATTGTGTAATTCTTTCGGTCAACATAATCGGCCATCTGGGTCAACAGCAGACGTTTGGTGCAGAAATTCGAAAAGACTGGATCGGTTAAAACACCCGTACGTTGTCGTACAAGTTGCTCGGCCAAAAATATTGCTGCGGTGGAATTATTAGCCACAATTATTAACCCATTGGGGGGCTAAAAGGCAAAAACGATTCTTTAGCGTCACTTTTATGATAAGAATTTATTTTTTTTTTCAAAACAGTGCCCTAGTATACTTTTGATTTTGCTAAACTAAATAAGCAAGTCTTAAAATTTTTTTTAAGTATAATACTTAACAATATCCCTTCAAAGGCCGGAGATTTTAAAGTTAAAAAAAAATGTAACCCGCAAGTCAACCTATATTTATTCATAGGTTTTTCGCATTCAATAACTCGATAACTAAGCCAGTTAACGAAAAAATGTACTTAGTTTTCCTCTCTTATTTTTAAGATTTCTGTATGAAAATATAAAATATGAACTCCGGAAGTTTTTATTTTTTCCATAACTCGCTGAGTTATCGAGATATCAACTTCGCGGCTTCGGCATAGTATTTTTGTGTTATAAAGCTTTTTGCGTGGAAGACCTTCGGTCGGGATAAGGGATAATGTTATAAAAGAAAGTAGGGCCGCTGGGAAAAAATTGTTTCAAAAAAATTGCACGATTTTTTTTCTTTACGTTGAAAAATGTATTCCACAAATTTTCAACGTAAATAGCTCCGGTCTCTGAGGGGTTTATGCATAGTATTATATCTTTAAAAAAAAATTGCTTGAAATCTTCTTGATTATCAGAGTCTAGCAAGAAAATAAGTACACTAGGGATTTTTATGAAAATAATAGTTTCAACAAAAAAGTGCGGTTAAATAACTTTTTTAAAGCCCCCAAAGGGTTAATAAAACGCATGAAACAATACCCCTATTGCAAACTGTTGCGAAGAACGCCGGCTTCCATATAATATTTATGTGTTAAAAAAAATGAGCCGCTGGAAAAAATTATTTCCAAAAAGTTGGGCGATTTTTTTATTTTCTGTTGAAATATGTTTTCCAAAACTTTCAACGTAAATAGCTCCGGTCTCTGAGGAGTTAATGCATAGTATTATATCTTAAAAAAAATTGCTTGAAATCTTGTCGACTATCAGAGTCTAGCAAGAAAATAAGTACACTAGGGATTTTTATGAAAATAATAGTTTTAACAAAAAAGTGAGGTTAAACAACTTTTCGTTTAAAAAGCCCCCAAACGGTTAATAAAACGCATGAAACAATATCCCTATTGCAAACTATTGCGACCAACACCGGATTCGAGGTTTCGCCATAGTATTTATGTGTTAAAGAAAATCACGACGCTAGGAAAAAATTATGTCAAAAAAACTGTGCATTTTTTTTAATTTAATTTAAAAAATGTATTGCAAAACTTTCAACGTAAATAGCTCTGGTCGATGAGGGGTTAATGCGAAGTGGTATATCTTTAAAAAAAAGCTTGAAGTCTTGTCGATTACCAGAGTCTAGAAAGAAAATAAATACACTAGGGATTTTTTATGAAAATAGTGAGGTTAACAACTTTTTTTAAAGCCCCCAAAGGGTTAATAAAACACATCAAAAAATATCCCTAGTGCAAAATATTTTGACCAACGCCGGTTTCGGTATAATATTTATGTTTGGTAAAAAAAAAAGTCGGGACGCTGGGAAAAAACTTATTTCAAAAAAATCACGCGGTTTTTCTATTGAAAAATGTAATCCAAAACTTTCAACGTAAATATCTCCGGTCTATGAGGGGTTAATGCGTAGTATTATTACTTTAAAAAAAAGCTTGATGTATTGTCGATAATCGGAGTCTAGCAAGAGAATAAGTAAGCTTGGAATTTTTTATGAATAGTAGTTTCAACAAAAAAGTGAGGTTAAATAACTTTTTAAAAGCCCCCCCAAAGGGTTAATAAAACGCATGAAACAATATCCCTAATATTTATGTGTGATAAAAAAGTCGGGACGCTGGAAAAAAGTTATTTCAAAAATATCGCGGGATTTTTTTATTTTGTGTTGAAAAATGTATTCCAAAACTTCCAACGTAAATATCTTCGGTCTCTGAGGGGTTAATGCATAGTATTATATCTTTTAAAAACTAGCTTGAAGTCATGTCGATTATCGGAATCTAGCAAGCAAATTAGAACACCAGTGTGTTTTTTTTTTTTGGAAAATATGTAGTGCAGTTTTATCAAAAAAAGTGAGGTTAAACAATTTTTTTAATAGCCCCCAAAGGGTTGATAAAATGCATGAAACAATATCCCTACTGCGAACAACGCCGGATTCGCGGCTTCGGCAGAGTATTTATGTGTTTTTTTTTAATTTATGTTGAAAAATGTATCCTGTGGGATTAATGGGTAGTATTATGCCTTTAAAAAAAAGCTTGAAGTCTTGTCTATTATCGGAGTCGAGCAAAAAAGTAAGAACACTAGGTTTTTTTTGAAATTAACAAAGAAGTGGGGCTAAACAACTTTTTTTTTAAAAGCCCCCGAAGGGTTAATAAAATCAGATGTAGTAATACACGAAGTTAAAAAAGGCCTTTGTAATGATATCCATTTGAACCAGATCGAATATATGAGTGATTATTTACTCAAGTTTAAAGTCCTTTATCTCAAGAAGTTGGGCCGAAAGGGGGAAAAAGGCTTTTTGAACTCAGCACATCGAACTTTGTCGATTGTAAAATTTTGGTGTATATCAAAAAATTGCTATTAAAGTAAAGTTAAGCCGATTAAGTCCAAGGCCCACAGGCACTGAAAACGCAAACCGTCACCTGGAAAATCAAAATTTTCTGAAAACCCAAGAGGCCAATTTTGTTTTCCCATACAGAAAACACAACATTTAATCAAAACTGTTCGAAAGTGCATTCGGTTCGCACCAGTGCGCTCCATTCATTTCCGCAAACGTGCAAAAATTATTGCAGCCATGAACACTTTCGTAAACCCAACGATTGTGTCGCTGCTGCAATGAATATTTACATTGTGGCAATGAATGCATACGTCAGCTCGCCTTTGATGAAACTGAGTTCTTGGCTGTGTGGGAAATGAACAGATTTCTTGGCTACCAAAATAATTTGATGTTCCGACTTTGCGAACATACAAATGCGCAACTTTGCGAACACTTTTTTTTCATGAAAATTCAAAATCAACTGTGCAACAAAACAATTGATTTCTTAGCAATCGTTTGCCAATATCGCCATCCATTACCATATCTATCATTTTAAACGCCATTCCACTTTCAAATTCTACCACCCCATTCTGATAAACCCTATTGAATGCAACAAACTGTAGTTATATCTAAAGAAACCAGAAACGAACGCAAAAAAAATCTTGTGGAACAATCAGAAATATAAGGACATCAATGAAGCAAAATCTGATGCTCTCCTCTTACGGACTTATTGATGTTCTTTAATATTAGTGTCGTTGTTAAAACGTATTTCTATTTTTGTTGTTGTTTTCAGGTTATAAACAACACAAGAAATAATACAGTAAGAAAAAAGTAAATTTTAAATTTAAAAATAATACACGTACACAATATGCAACTCACGCAGTCACACACTCACACCCAGACACAATCTCCTTTGTTCTTTTACGCATACACATGCATTACAACAAAAGCAACTTAAGAGCTTTAAGGATAAAAAAAAAAATGAAAAAATATAAACTTAACAATAAGCAAATACACTTATAACGCTCATACTCATGGCCAAGACAATAAAGCGTTAACAAACACATATATATTATAGTATATAAACACATACACACACATATATATATACACAAACTAAAATTATATACAAGCCAGAGAGAGAGAGAGAGAAAGCGAGGGAGTTATAAAAAGAAAACAATATACTCGTACATACAAATATACGCCAACTAACTTAAGAAACTGAATGGTATAAAAGGTAAAAATCACAAAAGCAGAAAACAAAATAAACTGAAATAAGGATAAGCAAATATATATTCATTTATTTTTATTGTCATATTATAATTACCTCGCATGGAGGAGGAGCACTTCTATAAGAAGGAACTATTTTAAAGGTAACAGAACCGCGTGCCTCACGCTGCAAAGAGAAAGGAGAAGAAAAAGAAAAACATATGAATGTACGACATAAAAAATTTCAATAATAAACATAGTCTTTCAGTTACAGTGGGGAAAAATATTCATTATTTTTCATTTCATCTAAGGTTTTCAAAGCTGTTCTGTCCAGTCGTCACCGCTAATTCCATGAATTTATTTCAAAACTACACGCTGAAAAATCTGTCTTGTTTTGTTGTTTGGATGCAAAATATAACATGTTTGTAGCTTGTCTCAAATATAGTATACTTGTGTCCAACAACATTGTGTTTGCTACTCAATATTACATGTTGGAAACACAATGACTAATTTATTTTAATAGCCGTGTTTTGGTTACACCGCTTGCTTATATAATCGCTGGTTTTGTATGAAGCGCTTAGCGAAGACACAACATGTTTCTCTAACTCGAACGAAAGCTTTCGTTCGTGTTCTAGATGAAAGAAAGTTGACTTGGGTTTCACAATCGTGTCGTTTCTAGTCGAATGAAAACATAAAACTATTCACTGCAAATTTTGGTTTCTCTATTTCGAATGGGCTGTCACTTACGAACAAAAATGGAGTCAGGCGAACGAAAATTTCGACTTAAAGAACCCCCATTTTGAGTCGAATGTGAGTGACTGATTTTCTTTCGCTTAGCTTTTCGCTCGAGATAGAGAAACAGGGTATTAGCGAAAACTTAGCGACGCGAATCATTTTCGCTATGTTTAAGAAAATTTTTTTTGATATCTTTTACTGTTTTCAACCATTTTTTCATATTTTGGAATAATATGACTTAGCGAGCGAAAATCGCTTGCTTGTAACCAAAACACGACTACTATATGTTTTTGTAACCCAAATATGGGTTTGTTTGTTGAAACCTGCTGAGAGACAACAGAGAAACAAAATACCAGCAGATCTTCAATTATGAAGACAATGCTTGTAAAGTAAAGGGTGTGTCAGTAAAATTAAAATAAAAAATAAATGGCTTCCCATTACATCACTTGAAGGAATCGGGGAGAGCTTCTCACAACCAGTGAGCTGTGCGCTTTCTAGTTTTATACTCACTGATTGGAACCTATAGTTTGACACCGGTTCTGAACGGTATTTTTGAGAAGCAATTTCATGGCTAAATACGCGATAGTGTCGCCATCAGTATGCGAGGTGCCCGCCGTCGAAAGAAATTTTAAGGTGGTCAGAGCAGGGATCGAACCCAGGATCTCAAGTACAAGAGGCGCGCACACTACCCATTGCACCACCGACGGCCACTTTTGCACTTCTACACTTTACACTTGCACTTTTTAAATTTAGTGTAATTTGTTTTGTGCAAGTGGCAACTGTAAAATTTGGCAGCTATCACATATATTTATTCCGATTATTAAATATTGAACGTTTTGCGAAAGAGCAACGCACTAAAATTGTAATAACTTATTACAAAAATTTGGAAACTTATGCTGAGAGCGCTCGCAAACTTCGCAGAATTTTCAGTCGAGAAAGTGCACCTAATGCGTCGACCTTTCAACGAGTGGTCAATAAATTTTAAGAATCTGGGTCGGTTATGGGCAGTGCGTCGGTCTCTTGAAAACATTGGTGCTGTAAACAAGAGTGTCGCCGAAAACCCGAAAACATCAATGCGCCAACGTTCTCAACAACCTCAAATTTCACGAAGCACTTTTGACAGAAGATCTCCACCAAAATGATTTTCTATTTAATTTAATATATTTAAATTTGGGGCTGTTTGAAATTGATTTTATAAAAAAATTTAAAGCTCGCGCGAAAATAAAAATGCCACCGGTATTTTCAGGTCTTCGGCTTACTTACCCAGCGGCGGAAGTCGCAAGGCCTTCCACAAATAAGGCATGCGGAATGGTTCTTTTGTAATGCCTTCCTAAAATAAGGCCTGCGGAATGCATGCATTTTTTCATCACATATAACCAAGGAGAAGATTTCTAAAATTTTGAGATATTTATTTTCCGATTCTTTTCAACCGTAATTTAACTGGAAAATTTCATACAAATTTAAAAATTATATTGTTTATTTACTATTTTTCAGGGTATTTTTAAAAACTGCAATTTGAAGTTGGTCGTGGTACAACTTTCTGAAATAGATACATACATATAAATAAATATGTAGAAGTGGATAATGATTTTGGGATAAAACAAATTATTTGAATTTTTTTTGTTTAATAAAAATAAATTAAAGTAAATGCCTTCTAAGGCTTTGCTCTTTGCATGCCTTCTGTAGGCAATGGGAAAGGAAGGCCTTACCGCCCAACCTCACGCAATGTTAAAAAGAAAGCAGGAGGTAATGTGTAGGGAAGGCCTTCCGTATGTTAAAGAAGGCCTGTTTGGTCATGATTTCTGGCCTTCCAGGTCATGACCTCCGCCTCTGGGTAGGAGATCAAACCAGCAGACCATGGAAAGCGCCGGCAATTCGTCCAATGGGTAATGAAGTAAAGCAAAGTTAATGCCAATTTTTCAAAAAAACATCATCTTCTTCGATGAAGCGCATTTCCATTTGAATGGCTTCGTGAAAACATAAAATTGTTGAATTTGAGGCTCAGTTAATGCTCATGCAATCCATGAGAAACAAATGCACCCACACCGAGTTACTGTGTGGTGCCGATTTTGGTCAGGCGGCGTGATTGGGCCTTACTTTTTTGAAGATGAGGCCGAAATTGCAGTGACTGTGAACGGTATTCGTTACAGGAACATGATAACGGAGTTATTGTGGCCTCAGCTGAACGGCATGGATCTTGATAACATGTGGTTTCAGCAAGACAGCGCCACCTGCCACATGAAACAATCGATTTATTGTAGCAACGATTTCAATAACAAATTATCTCAAGAAATTCTGATGTCAACTGGCCACCAAGGTCATGCGACTTCTTTCTTTGGGGTTTTTTTAAAAGCTTGCGTTTATGCGAATAAACCAGAAATAATTCCTGAGCTCAAATCCGAGATCCCTGTGAAAATCTCTGTGAAAAAGTCATGAAAAGAGTAATGGCCTGTCATCAGAGCCGTGGTGGCCGTTTGAAAAAAAATTGTATTCCATAATTAATAGGAACATATCTTCTTTACAATCCAATAAAAAAAATCACAACTATCTCAAAAACTACTTGTTATTATTTTAAAATGAAAAAGTGCATCCTTACTGAGACACCCTTCACGTGCGAAACATGTACACGTTTCCTGCATAAATTTACAAGGGCCGCATTTTTTTCAGCGTATACTAACAATATTAAATCTTGTAAATAACAATCAAAATATAATTCTCATGAAATTCTAGTACTATTAAATATGATTTAAAAAATCGATTTTTTTTGTGCGTGTTCTACATTCCACTTTCATCTAAAGTGGATCTGAATACTATGTCTGTCACACGAAAGAGAAAGAG
This sequence comes from Phaonia tiefii, assembly GCA_963931995.1. Taxonomy (NCBI): domain Eukaryota; kingdom Metazoa; phylum Arthropoda; class Insecta; order Diptera; family Muscidae; genus Phaonia; species Phaonia tiefii. Next base: position 34,573,255 of record OZ008367.1, read on the forward strand.
GAGAGAAACCCCGAAAACGAAAACTACAATTAGTGGCACAATTAAACAAGACAGTCACTGGCCTAGAACGCTAAGGCACTGATGTGTAGACTCACAATCTACGAAGCGATCGTCCGCCAATGTGAGTTCAAATCCTAGTTACGACTGTTTAATTTTTTCACTATTTGCAGAAAAACCTGATCTGTACGAAATTACGTTCGAACAAAACTTAAAAAAAAAAAATAAATGGTTTCCCATTACATCCCATAAAGGGACTGGGGAGAACTTCTCACAATCACTGAGCTGTGCGCTTTCCAGTTTTCACTCACTGATTGGGACCTACAGTTTTACACCGATTCCGAACGGTAATTTAAGAAGCTTTTTCATGGCTAGATAGATACTCGATAGTGTCGCCGTCACTATGCGAGGTGACCGCCGCCGAAAGAAAATTTTTTTTTTTGAAGGTGGTCAGAGCCGGGTTCGAACCCAGGATCTCATGTACAAGAGCCGCGCACACTAACCATTGCACCACCGACGGCCAACTTAGAAACTGCAAAATTCGTTTTCTACACGCAAAGTTTTTAAAGAGTACAGAAGTATTTTGTACAAAATGGATATCTCTATATATTCAAACCCACATTTTGTACAAAAAAAAACATCCAATGAGTGTTCGAGCTCACTGGAGATGTGTTAACACCTTTTTGTAACACGGTACCTGCTCGATTTCTATGAACACATTAGTAAATGTTACATTGGAAAATAAAAAACAGCATTCAATCACATGATGACGTTACATTTAAATAATATTAATACTTAGTGATTTAAAGATCAGTGCAAGCACATGTGTCATTATTTTATTGCTTAATACTTTTTGTTTTATTCCCACAAAAAACAAAGAGAATGCAAAGCAACAGACACATGAACAAACATACATTGTTATGTTCGTACAACGCTACACAACAAGTTCACACAATTTTCGTTGCTCTCTTGCTATCTCATTATTTTTATATACATACGTATAACCATGTCATTATTGTCTTTGCTCTGAGAGTGATCCGCACCCACACAGGGCAAATATTCGCTGTCGCTACATCAGTGTGTTTTATTTCGCAGTCTGACAATCTGTGTTTCGCAGTCGGACAAATCTGTGTTCTATATAGGGGTGAGTCACCCTTGTCATGTAGGGGTATGACAAATAGATGTTGGCCGATTCTGAAACCTACCCGATACGCACACAAAATTTCATACAAATCGGTCCAGCCGTTTCGTAGGAGTTTAACGACAAACAATCTGTGATCGCAGTCGGACAAACTGTGTTTGGATGTATTCACTTTGTGAGTTTAGTCCCTACCCGCGCCTATAGATGTTAACACATCAAAAATCTGAATTTTACGACGTTGGGGACACGCACTGGAAAAAATACTGAATATGCAGTTTTGTTTGACTTCAGCTCCTGAGTCGGGAAAAAGTAGTCCGAAAGGGGAAAATTATCCCTAAGGTCCAAAAAATTGAAAACCGGGCCCCTGAACTTACAGGTACGTGGTGGTACTCAAGTGAAAGGAAATCGTCTTACGATTTCATTGGTGCCATTACTTTTCACATCCGATTACTGAATTTCTCTAAATCTACTGAAATGTTTTTCCTTTTCCAGGCGACAGGTTTAGGGAGAGTTTCTCATATACATTAAGCTGTACCCCCTTTCCCTTTTTAAGTTGTACGACATTTATTCGACAGCGTCGAACTCGCGTTCTCCTTTATAAGGTTCACTCACGCTAACCATGCACCACTCCTGGCTGTCAAAACGTCACTAATGTTTTTTGTGTTTACCCAACATCTTATGATGTTCATTCATAGATCCAATATTTACAGTTTAGGTTGCTTATATTCCCACTATAATTCATCAGGGATGATTTTTGATGAAAAGTACCAATAAAGGCGGAATAAATAAAAATCATCCCTAATGAATTTGAAAAACGTGGAGCCCGACGAAACTACATGTAACTGTTATTGCAAGTAAAAATTCTGTAGTCTTTTAGGTAACAACAAAACTCATGTCTAGTGGGAGCCAGCCGATGGTACTCTGGATATGGAAAAAAAAATTTTACAAATATTTTCTTGTGTGTTTTGCTTGCGATATTTTTCGAAAACTTGCACAGTGGTAAATTCTCAATTGAAATGAGTTCTCGTTTGTATTTAGTTTGATGAATTTTTCAATAGCATCATTCCAAGCAACCGCAGATGAAGATCTGTGGCTAGATCTGAAATAGTTATACAGTTTGCTAGGAATCATAGGAATATATTTGCCAAACTATATCTCTATTAATAGAGATACAGAATGACGTCAGGCTTGAATAATAAAATGAAAAAAATATTCCCATTATATGTCATGAAAATACAGGGGGCCTACAGTTTAACACCGATTCCGAGCGGTGTTTTTCGTAGCTCAATAGTCTTCACTAAACAAGGTGACCGTCTTCGGAAGAAATATAAATTGGTCTGAGCAAGGATCGAGCCCACGTTCTCATGTTCAAAACAGGTGCACACTAAACACCGCACCACCGACGGTCACCAATTTAGGTTAAGAGTGACAAAAATAACAACGAGGATAAGTCAGGATTAAAATGCCGCCCTTCTTAACTCAAGTTGTTACAGATGCTTCCATATGATTTCATCTGACACTGGCAATTTTTTTTGGTCATAGAAAGCGAATTTGTGTATCTCTGTTTGGAATCTTTACCAGTGTACCCACACAATCTTGAGCGTTTTGAATCTTTAAATAAGAAAAATAAACAGTATTTTAAACTTCCCCTCTTTATTTTACCTTTGGCAACATTTTCAAACTCAAGACATTGTAAACTCGTAACTGTTTGATTTTTTTCACCTAAAAATAACACTTTCTCAACCACTGTGCTGGTTAAACAATCGCCATATTGTTTTAATAAGTTGTTTTTATAGTCGTGTTTGATGTTTGTTGCCTCGGGCGCAAAATAACGCAATTCATGACACTCCCGTCTTTATACTTTGTTTGATTCATTTGCGCACTACTTACCAGCATTCGTTGCAATTGTCCCACGGATTGGTTCTGTACTGACTGGCCATTGATTTCACGTATCTCATCGCCCACATGCAGTGTTGCCTGTCGATGTATCATGCCACCGTGCATGATGCGCGCCACCAGGCAACGTCCATCCTCGGTCATTTTTAATGTGATACCCTAAAGGAGGAAGAGAAGAGGATGAAACAAACAATGAAAACACCAATGAGTACAAGTATCAGATATTGTGTAGGAAGATGATAATATCAGGACGGACGCAGGAAACGGAAAAGGAAATTAAATATTGCTTAAGTCTTTGTCAGGTATCAGACACCAACAGCATTGAAGAAGCTGGTAGCTGGATGGGATGTGAAAAAAGTTCAGAAAGAAAGCCAAGCGGGTATGAGAGGATATTAAAAAATAGTGCAAAGTCATAAAGACGTTTCGGTAATTTTAAGGGGGTGGGGGGGAATTTGTAATAATGTTTATGGTTTCTTGGCAGGAGTTTTATGTTCACCGGGGTAGCGTTTCAAAATCTATTTAGTAAAGTAAAGTGGGCGAACGAGCGGTCGCTATGCGCGGATTTTGCCAACATCAGGTTTCATGGCGTTTCTCGTGGAAACATTTTAATTAAATACAATTCTAATGGTTTTATGTGTTTTTTGGGGTATCGTTTAGAGAAAATAAAACTAAATTCACGTACAATGAAATAATACAATTTTAATGTGAACTGTGAATAATTCAAAGTGTGGTGGAAAAATACTTAAAAAACTTTAATGTGATTTTATGACAACTGGACAGTCGACAAGGAAAGGAGTATCGTTTGAATGCTCGGAATCACTCGTAAAATTTGATATTTTTTTAGTATTCTTCAACTTTAAATGTAAAAATCAGCGAAATGTTATTCAATGGCAAACGTGCGAAATCAATCGCTCTCCTTATAAGTTACAACCCCACAATTTTATTAAAAATTAAAATGTTCGAGCGTTTGATCTTTTTTCGAATAATATTATTCTCCAATATTTCGCTGTAGCATCGACAGGAATAGAAAACCCCTTCCCCACCACAATTTTTTTAAGTCCCACAAAATCTTACAAGTGCCGGCCCCATTTTTTAGATAACCCCTCAATTTTAAATACAAATTTAAATATATTTACACATTATTCACCTCTCACCACAGCAACTTTAACTTAAGCATGACCAGCTTCAAGTCATTTATCATCTTTTAAGATTTCGAATGACTTTTATGCTGTTTGCTTTGCCCCAATTGGCAGAACATGATTTCGAGTGTTTACTTTTCGAGTGTAGTTACCGTACACAAATGTTTTAATCTAAATAATTGCCCTGAGGGTATCTGTCCGCTCTTCGCGTCCATGGCCAAAAGTTGGGTGAGTCATATAAAAAATTATGATGTGTTAAAATCGCTTATTAACTAGATGCCCTACCCTCATAACGCCTTAAGGATACACACATTTCATTTACCAAGTGTAAGATTATCTGTTTACTTAAACTTTAGGATATTTTATTCCAAATAAGTTATTAAGATTAATTAAGAAAATTTAAGTGGTGGACGCTGCAGGTCCCACCACATTAAAAACGTAGTACCTGCGTCATAAAAAAGGTAGACTACTAAATACAAATTATAAGTACATCCGTGGCATGCAGCTGAGACAGAGGGGGCAGTATAAAAATTTAATTTTCGTCGACAATTATAAAACAAAATAGCAAATATTTGAGATTGTTTCCAAGACACCCACATTCTAAACCGCAAACTTAAATATAAACTTTTCAGAAATATTTACAAAAAATTGCACACGCAAAGAAACATACTTTTGGAGGTTGTTTGCAGCAAACATGTTTAGTTTGCTACGTAAACTCAACGATAGCCGCAACAGTTGTGAACGATCACCAAATAACACATGAGGTGTCAGGGGATTCCTGGTTGAAACGGAAGCGCCAGTTGAAAAATACAATAATTTAAATAGATCTTTAAGAAATTATACTTTTTGTAAAATGATAAACTTTTTTAAGAAACTTTCATCATTTCCCTTGCGGGAGTTTTATTCGGTCTGTTTTCCAAACTTACAATTTTCCAAAGCTCAAGACCTTTTTAAAGACATTTTTTTTTTACCGAATGTATTTTTCTAAAGTATTTTTTAGGTCCTTTTAGTAAGACTCTGTATTATACGAGGGCGGATCAATATGACCGTGACGTTTCGAACTTCCCTCGTAGTTATATGAAATGCAACACTGCTCCCATCATGAACCACCTGTTAATACACTACTGTCAAATTTTGTGCAAGTTCCTGCATTTACTTTCCGTTTAACAGCTGTTCAAAACATACAACCTCGTGCATTTTTTTTTAAAAATGGAAAAAAGTGAATTTCGAGTTCTCATTAAACATTATTATTTGCGACAAGAAACCGTCAATTAAACTAAGGAAAAGCTAGAGAAATACTATGGGGACTCTGTACCATCGATTTCAATTGTAAAAAATTGGTTTACTGACTTTCGTTGTGGTCGCACAAGTACAAATGACTTTAAACGTTATGGACCGCCAATTAAGATCAATACAAAAATGTCGAAAAAATCCACGATATAATGTTGGCCGATCGAAGAGTAAAAGTGCGTGAGATTGTTAATGCCATAGGCATTTCATATGGCAGAGTGGTTTCGATTTTAAATGATCAGTTGGGTTTACGAAAGCTGTCTGCAAGATGGGTGCCGCGTTTGCTCTCAATTGACCACAAACGTAATCGTGTGACAACTTTAAAGGATTGTTTGGAGTTGTTTAATTGGGCTACGAATTGGTACCTCATCCACCATATTCTCCATATTTAGCCCCAGTGACTAATTCCTATTTCAAAACCTAAAGAAATGGCCCGGTGGAAAGAGGGCTACGAATTGTTTAATTGGGCTATGAATTGGTACCTCATCCACTATATTCTCCGTATTTAGCCCCAGTGACTATTTCCTATTTCAAAACCTAAAGAAATGGCCCGGTGGAAAGAGGGCTACGAATTGTTTAATTGGGCTACGAATTGGTACCTCATCCACCATATTCTCCGTATTTAGCCCCAGTGACTATTTCCTATTTCAAAACCTAAAGAAATGGCCCGGTGGAAAGAGGGCTACGAATTGTTTAATTGGGCTACGAATTGGTACCTCATCCACCATATTCTCCGGATTTAGCCCCCAGTGACTAATAGAAAGAGTGGAAAGACATTTAGCTTCAACGATTAAATTATTGACCAAACAAATGCCTATTTTATGGACCTATTTTTTTGGAAGGGATACAAAAATTGGAGAAACGTTGGACTAAGTGTATTGAGCTAAAAGGAGATTATGTAGGAAAATGATTTTGTTTGGAAAAAAAAACTGTTTCATTCCAAGATTAAAGGACATTGATCCGCCCTCGTACTTTTTGTAAAATCAGAAACTTTTTTAAGAAACATTTTCTTTTTATAGAATGTGTTTTTTTAAAGTATGTATATTGTTAGGTCCTTTTTGTAAGAATATGTATTATATATAGAGAGGTACGTCTTTTATTAAAAGCTAATTTTGTTTTAAGAAAAGTACTACTTTTAAGAAGAAGTACTTCTTGTAAGAAAAAGCCATAAGAGTATGATTTGTTGTTTTTACAAAGATGTATTTAAAGAAGTGATACTCTTTTTAGGGAAAGGTTATTTTTTCTAAGAAAATTTACTTATTTTCAGAAAGGCTATATGAATGTTTACTGCCGATATCATTGATATCGTATAATTTCTGTAAATTGTCGCAGTATGTAAATAAATCTAATTTGAACTTTAATTCATGTAATTTTGATATGCTAAACTCTATATTGGGTAGTGTTGATTGGAACTTCTTTTTTAAAGGAAAATTAACATCACTGTGTTATTGTGAGTTGCTAGACACTGTCCTAAGTATCTGGAGAGAATATATTCCATACAAACAAGTCAAACTTTATAAGAAGCCTTGGTATACAAAAGGGCTGAAAACATTAAAAAATCTGCGAAATAAATTTCATAACCGTTTTCTTGAATCCGGCAACCATGAAGATGATGCTGAAATTATTCATTATCAGCGTGAATTTAATTTTGTAAATACATTTCTGGACAAGCAATTTATGATTGATACGAAATAAAAAATAACCCTACAGAATTTTGGTCCTTTATCAAGTCTAACAACCGGGTATCGGATATCCCGTCTGTTGTTAAATATGGTGATGACATTTCGAAATCTTGTAATGAAGGTGTAAATATGTTTGCAAACTTTTTTAAGTTCAGCTTCAACTCTTCAACGGGTAGTGCATTAAATTTTTCTGAATCATTCAACATATTTGTTGAAAAAGTGCGCATCTTCAATTACGGCGGCACTCACGTATATTTTAAATTTATCCCGTAGTGAAGGCATTTTTATTGAGCGATGGAAGTCTGCTACAATGACACCAATTTTTAAGGATGGGAAAAGGGATGATGTACCTTGTTACAGACCGATCTCACAGTTAACCTGTATGTCCAAAATTTTTGAGCATGTTGTTTATAAACGTTTGTATTTTGTCACAACGTCATTTATTTCCCTGAATCAGGATGGGGTTTTTACTGGTACAAATATAACTATATTTACTGAATATTGTATTTCGGCCTTTAAACAAGGAAGTCATGTATTTAGAAGCAATCTACACGGATTTTGCTAAAGTTTTCGACAGAGTGTCCCATAGTATTCTGTTTTCTAAGCTAGAGCATATGGGGTTTCACTCTACTTTGTTATTGTGTTTAAAGTCATATTTTTCTGTTAGGGTCTGTGGAGTAGCTATTGAAGTGTTTCAATCTACTCCATATTTTCAATCATCTGGTGTTCCTCAGGGTGCATCTTAGTACCACTTTTTTTCATCCTATTTATAAACGACATTACTTCCTTCATGTTTCACTAAATCTAAATTTCTTTTATATGCTCACTACGGGATTTTCTTGATCTGCAAATTGATTTAGAACACTTACAAGGTGGCGCAAAAGTAAACTTCCGATGTTTTTTGGCTGTAATTTAAAAAAAAAATTAAAAACTTTGATTTTTCTTGTGGATTATTTTTATTTGGTCTTTTAATGTTTTTTACATCAAGTCGAGAATATGATGCCATGTAAATGGCCGCCGCCACAGTTGATTGTCATTTGAGCCCTTTTTATGGCATTTTCCATCACTTTGGCCAAAACCTCCGGCGATACGTCTTCACATTCTTGACGGATATTGTCTTTAAGAGCTGCAAGAGCCTGAGGCTTGTTGACATAAACCCGCGACTTCAAAAAGCCCCACAAAAAGAAGTCTGGAGCGGTCAAATCAGGCGATCTTGCTGGCCAGTGCAAATCGCCAAAACGGGAGATTAGGCGCCCGGGAAATGTATCCTTCAGCATATCGGTTGTGGCACGTGCAGTGTGTGCCGTTGCACCGTCCTGTTGGAACCACATGTTTTCCAATCCCAATTCATCAAGTTGCGGCAAAAAAAACTCGTTGATCATTGCTCTGTAGCGCTCACCATTCACAGTAACCGTTTGGCCCGCGACGTCTTCGAAGAAAAAAGGTCCGATGACTCCTCCAGCGAAAACAGCACACCATACAGTGACTTTGAGCGGGTGTAATGGCTCTTCGTGGGTTACACGCGGATTTTCAGTGCCCCAGAAGCGTAAATTTTGCATATTTACGTATCCGCTAAGATGGAAATGCGCCTCATCACTCATGATTATTTTTGAAGAAAAACCATCTTCCTCTTGGTGGTGATTAAGGATGGCTTGAGCGTATGTTAGACGCGATTGGCGGTCAGCAGCTAACAGCTGATGCACCGTCTGGACTTTGTACGGAAACATCTTCAAATCTTGTACCAAAATTCGCTGTAAAGACCGTCGACTGATACCCATTTGCGTGGCACGTCGTCTGGTCGATGTCGACGGCGCATCCATGACATCCTCGGCTACAGCAGCAATATTCTCTGCAGAACGGCTACTCCGGGGTCTGCCACGCCTGGCAGCATCTCGTGTTGTGCCAGTCTCTTCGAGGCGAGCGGCTAAACGTCGCAGTGTTTCACCAGTAGGCGTTGGACGGCCAGGAAATCTGCGACGAAATTCACGTTGTGCCAAAGTCACCGACCGATTATTGGTCAAATAAATAGTTAGCAATATTCCGCGTTCTGGAGCAGTGTAGCGTAACATTGTTTATTAACGTGTATTTCGCATGTGTTTACTACACAAAAGTCAAAACAGAACATTAGGGGCTAATCGCAAAATTTATAGCATTTTCTCATAGGAGGATTACTTTTGCGCCACCTTGTATATGTGTGGTTTCTTATCCAATTCAGTTTGATTTCCAAATAGGTAACTATATCTTGAAATTTGTAAAATGTACCCTTGATATTGGTGTTATTTTTGACTCATCCTTATCTTTCATTCAGCATATAGATTATATTATACCTAAAGCATACAGAGTGCTTGGATTCATCAAAAGAAATTGTTCTGAATTTTCCGATCCTAATACATACACTCAAATTGATTTATGCCTCAATTGTCAGATCGACGTTAGAATATGCTTCTGTGATTTGTGACATTCATATTGGTCGTGTGGAAAAGGTTCAGAAAAAATTTATGAAGTTTGTTGTTTCTTTATGGATGGTAAATCCATTACATACTTTTGAAATAAAATGTTTATGGTTGGAGTTGGTTTTTCGAATTTCGGAGGAAATTCCAGGCTGTTATGCTTGTTTTTGATATTATTAATGGCGGTATTGACTGCCCAGATCTGCTTTCTTTAATTCCATTTAATGTTCCTTCTAGAAGTCTTAGATATAATGACATTTTTAATGTGCCTTGCCATCATACTAATTATGGGCCTAGTAGTACATTGGTACGAGCTTTAATATATCTTAGTGCTATTATTGTAAATCAACAGAAGAACTCAAACCCACAAATAGAGTTTTGCATATCAAAATATTGTTTCAAAAAACTTTTGCTTCAAATTTTAGAATTAATTTTTTTAACAATACATTGTTTTTTTTTTTTAATGAAATGAAATGAAAAGAAACGGTATTATTTTATTTTCAAGAAAATGTACTTTTAAGAAAAGGAATTTTTGTAAACAAAGGTATTTTTTTTAAGAGAAGGTATTTTATTGAAGAAAAGGTTTTTTTAAGAAATGCGATTTTTTTAGAATTGGTAATTTTTTCAAGAATAGGTAAATTTTTAAGAGTAGGTACTTATCTCAAGAAGAGTTATTTTGTTTCACAAAAAAGGTACTCCTTAAAGAAGGGGTAGCTTTTTAAGAAATACAATTTGTTGTAAGAAAATTTACTTTTTAAGAAAAGGTCCTTATTTAAAAAAAAATCATTTTTAACTTTTTCAAAAGTTACTTTTGTATGAAAATGTACTTTTTTTAAGCAAAGGTACTTCTTTAAGATTCTTCTTTTAAAAAATTACTTTATTGAAGGAAAGGTACTTTTTGTAAGAAAATTTACTTTTTTTTTTATTTTGTTGTTCGACCTTTTCTTTATCAATAAATAATCAATATTCTTCGAGCTTGAGGCCAGATTTGCTGGTGTTGTATTTATTTTATTCTTTATACAAGGACGGAAATCTCTTCGCAGATGTGCAGAGCATGTTGGGAGAATTTCACCGCGCTACTGGTACCTGAGATATCCAATGATGAGCCAATCGATTAACAATTTGGACAACGACTGCGATTGCCCCCCCCCCCCCCCCCAACATTTTAAGACGAGGACAGAACAGCTATTGCCAAGCTTAAGAACAACAAAGCCGCAGGAGCCGATGGATAACCGGCGGAGCTGTTTAAGTCTGGCGGCGATGAGCTGATAAGGTGCATGCATGAGCTCGTTAGCAAAATTTGGGTACATGAATACATGCCCGGTGATTTTAGTCTCAGTGTTCTATGTCCCATATTTAAAAAAGGTGACCCGAGGTTCTGTATCAACTACGGTGGAATAAGTCTTTTATCCATAGCATATCATAGGAAGTTCTATCAAGTATACTGGGCGAAAGATTAAACCCCATTATAGCTGACCTGATTGGACCATACCAGTGTGGCTTTAGGCATGAAAAGTCGACCACTAACTAGATTTTCACGCTACGCCAAATCCAGAAGAAGACCCATGAAATGCAAATCGACACCTATCATCTATTTGTCGATTATAAGGCGGCCTTCGATAGCCCGATACGGGAGAAACTCTATGAAGCAATGTCTGAGCTTGGTATTCCTGCAAAACTCGTACCACTTTGCAGGATGACCCTGACGAACACCAAATCCGCAGTGAAAGTTGGTGAGGATCTTACCGAACATTTTGAAAATAACCGAGGCCTCAGGCTAGGCGATACCCTATCATGCGATCTCTTTAACATCTTAATAGAGATTATTATGAGAAAAGCACCAATCAACATGAATAAAACCATAAGCACCAAAAGTCACATGTTGCTCGCGTATGCTGACGATATAGATATCATTGGCAGCACAGATATATAGATAACATACTGCGGTGTTTTCGAGAATTGAGAAGGAGTCAGCAAAAGTGGGTCTGACAGTTAATGAGGACAAGACAAAATTAATGGTTTCAACGAGCAGGACCTCCACGCGATTATACCAAAGAAGTGAACGTTGATAAAAAAAATGGTGTCCCATAACATCTCATGAAGGGATTGAGGAGAGCTTCTCACAATCAGTGAGATGTGCGCTTTCTAGTTTTAAACACACTGATTGGGACTTACTGTTTTACACCGGTTCCGAACGGTATTTTTGAGAAGCTTTTTCATGGCTAAGTACTCGATAGTGTCGCCATCACTAAGCGAGATGGCCGTCGTCGAAAGAAATGTAAGGTGGCCAGAGCAGGGATCGAACACTACTACCGAAATTCGGAGTCGGTGATCGCAACTTTAAGAGCGTTAACTCCAATTGTCGGTCGTTATTCTCGCCCTAGAAGACAAGCAATAACAAGTTTAGTGTACAAATTTGAGTCTACATATTCATTGTGTGATGCTGCCGTGCCAGTGAGACAACGGGATGATCGAAGTGACGAAAATATCGCTACCGTTCAGGCGTCCGTAGCAAATGATTCAAATCAGTCCATTCCGCGGCGATCTCAAGAACTGGGCATCGCCAAGACTACTTTATACACCCATACAAGATCAAGCTGACTCATGAATTGAAGCCGATGGACCATTTGTCGTGACGTACGTTCTCCGATTGGACTCTGGAGAAGATGCGCCAAGATGATGAATTTCATCACAAAATCATCATCAGTGACGAAGCTCAATTTTGGCTCAATGGGTTCGTCAGTAAGCAAAATATGCGGCATTGGTGTGGTGAAAATCCACATGTGCTTCATGAATCACCACTTCATCCACAAAAAATAACTGTTTGGTGCGGTTCGCATGCCGGCGGCGTCATTGGGCCATATTTTTTCATCGACGGACGACATGTGGCTTCAACAGGACGGTGCCACAAGCCACACAGCACACGTTACAATCGATTTATTGAAGAGTAAGTTTGGTGAGCGTGTTATCTCAAGAAATGGTCTAGTCAATTGGCCGCCTCGTTCGTGCGATTTAAAGCCTCTAGACTTTTATCTTTGGGGCTACGTCAAATCATTGATCTATGCCAACAAACCGACGACGTTGGAAGAACTCAGAGCGAACATTGAACGCGAAATAGAGGCCGTTACGGCCGAAATGTGTGACCGAGTCATCGAAAATTGGATCCAACGAATCGACTACTGCCGACGTGGCCGCGGTGGCCATATAAACGAAGTCGAGTTCCATTCATAAATGTTTTGATTGTATTTCAAGTCCATCATAAAGTTTTGGAAATATCTCAATTGGTTTGCGCTTTTTAAAAAAAAAAACTTTTCAAGTCCTTATTGGAAAACCCTTTACAAGAGCCGTGCTCACTAACCATGGACGAATTTATATACCTCAAATCTGCCGTAAACAAATACAACAACGTCAGCTTTGAGATCAAGTGTGCAAATAGATATTATTTTGGGCTACGCAAGCACTTCTAGCAATACAATTCCAGCCATACCAGACTCTCCCACAACCTGTCTTGCTTTATGGCACAAAACATCTGTAGGAGTCTTCGAGAGAAAAATACTCTGAAAAATGTATGGCCCTATAGTGCACAACGGCGAGTATTGGCGACGCATGAATCATGAGCTGTATGAGCTATATCTCGACAGTGACATACATAGTTAAGGGGATCAAAATTACGCGATTGCGCTCTCTAGGCCGTATCAGTAGAATAGATGAAGACGAACAAGCACGAAGGGTATTCGAAGGAAGACGAAAAATAGGAAGACCATGACTCCGCTGAAGGGACCACGTTAACGAATCCCTGCGTACACTTGACATTACCAACTGGAGAGATAAGTCAAAAGATCGAACAGGTTGGCAAAATATGTTACCTTCGTTTTGTAAGGACCCTAACCCCCCGGGGTTGTTCAAGACCGGATAAGAATTTCGTGTATATTAGATCAAACTCCATTAAAAAAGTGTAAGTACACGCTGAAAAATCTGTAGTTTTTTGTTGTTTGGATGTAAATATAACATGTGTTTGGAGCTTGTCGCTAATATAATATACTTGTGCCCAAACGCATTGTGTTTGCTATTAAATATTACATGTTTGAGACACAATGATTTATACTCGTATGTTATAACATAAGTGTTTGCGCCCCAAATATATCTGTGTTTTGATACAAATACACCTGTGTTTGTTGCACTGTTTATGCTCTCTCGAGACCAATAGAGTAAAATATGGCAATGAGTGTGTATATCTAGTAATTTGTATCTGTATTTTTGCATTATTCTCTCAGTTAGAGATTCATAAATATTCCGGAATGAGAGTGCAAATTGCAGATGAAGTCGGTGTTTCTTATTTTGGCTAATGTATTGCATTTTAATTTCATGTATTCAGTCGTCAATGCTTCATCAGACAATGGATATCAAAAGCGCTCGATCAGTGAAAAAGAATAAACAAACGCTCGGACAGTTAAATGGTTAGTGATGTTACTTTGGTTTTTGTGTATGTGTTCCGCATATATTTATGTGCGCTACCAAAGTAAGAAACGATTTTGAGGAAAGAAACAGGAAAGGGCAACAACGTGAATCCCTTTATCTGCCCGAGCTTCTACCGAAAAAAATCGGAATGGCGGACCATTTGTGAAACATAATAAAAAGAAACACAAGTAATTAATACACGCTTGTCTTGCATGAACTAGAGTTGTATATAAGTATATTGTTTGTGTACCAACGCATATTGTTAACCAAGGCATAGTTGAAACCTTCTGAAAACAAAAATGAGAGAGGCAACAAAGAAAGGCAAAGAGGCAAAAGAGCAGCAAATTCTCATTTCATAAAAAAGTAATGCATTCAATGCAGGCAAATGTAAAAAGGGTCATTTAAATATTTAAATTTTTTGTATAAATTATTTATTTCAATTATAACAAATTAAGAAAGAAAGAATTATTCGTTTCCAAATATTATTATGTTTGGGAGCAAATACGCACATGTTTCCACGTAAGTATATGGGGGTTTGGGAGAAACACGGGAATGCTTCCACGTAAGTATATGGATGTTTGGGATGAAGCACGCATATGTTTCCACGTAAAAGCATACATATTTGTGAGTAAGCATGATAATGTTTGCATTTAAATACACCTGAGTTTGGGACGTGCAAACATATAAATATTTGAAGGGTGTTCCAAACATATACATGGTCCCTGAAGAACATGTTTGGGAGAATACGTTACATAGGCCGTTTTTTCAGTGCGTATAATGGCAATTTTGAATGACCATTTTTATTGTAATTTTATTGCCGGACATAGTTTATGAATGTACGTACTTAGTTGAGTTTAATGATACATGAAATTCTGCAAAAACTTACCATTGGTTCATCTGTATTCTTTTGGAATTGCACCAATCGCACTCGGGTTACATGTTGTAATTCGCCGGCATCGGTACTATCCAAATCTTCACCATTACAATAGAGGGGCATAGGAGGAGGTGTTACACGTAAAGCCTCCTCGCCATACACATCCCGGGCCACAACATCATGAGTATGCAACAAGGCCTAAGAGAAGAAAAGAGAAGAGAGAAAAAACAAATGCATAATTAAATATTTTTTTTATAAACCATTAGCATAGAATACTATATATCATTAAACTGAGACGATTAGCTAAAAATAAAGAAACCTAAATTGGGCCAGAACATAACATAAACCTTTAACATCAACGACAAGTGACAATTTGCTATTATATTGTCCCACTAAATTACCTAAGCGGAAGATAAATTAAAGTATTTTAGATGTCAAAAAAAAGGTAATCAACAGAAACAAAATACAAAAACAAAAAAGATGAAGAAAAAAGAAAAACTCAACTAAGACAAATGTCACTAACAGAAATCACGTTAATGGTGATTTTTCTTTTCCCGAATTATCTGCTGTGGGTTTCTTCTCCAGCAGACGGCTACGTCTTCCACTGACATCTCTTAAATTTCAGATGGAATGTCAAGAATTGGATAAAAGAAGTAGGATTAAATACTATTAATTGAGGGTACGAGATAAGGATGGTGCTGGAAAGGACAATTAAGGATAATTGCTCACGAAGAGGAAGCTAACGTATATGCAGTGCACAGTGGTCTACCTTATAAAATATCTAAAAGACTAAACTAAATGTTGTGAAACATTCATATAAAATACGGTTTTGATTAGACATAATTGCATTTTATATTTATAGTTTTTTAAAATATTCAGATCTGATGCCAATTATGTCAAGCCTTCGTTGCAATTCGTTTTAAAATAGAATAAATAAATAAATGTTCCACGCTAAAAAAACGGTTCCACCAATATATTGCAAGAACAATATATATGTTTGCAAGCATTGTTTTCATGAATTGGAGATCTGCTGATGTTTTGCTTTTTTTGTCTGTCATGTTTTTGTTTTTAACAGTTTTCAACAAACAAAGCCACATTTCGTTCATAGAAACATATATTAGAACCTATTAATCATTGTGTCTCAAACATGTTATATTGAGTAGCAAACACAATGTGTTTGGGCACAAGTATAGTATATTTGCGACAAGCTACAAACACCTTATATTTGCATCCCAACAACAAAAAAAATAAGATAAAAAAAGATAAGATAAGAATAAAAACGACTCCAGCAACATGTTGCAAGACCAATGTGTATGTTGGCAAGAAAATGTTTTTATGAATTGAAATACTGTTTTTTTTTTCTTTTTTTGTTGTCAGTCACGTTTTAGTTGTCAGCAGTTTTGAACAAACAAAGCCATATTTGGGTCACAAAAACATATATTCATCATTTTGCCTCCAACGTGTAATATTGAATAGCAAATACAATATGTTTGGAAACAAGTATACTATTTTTGTGACATGCTACAAACACGTTATATATGCATCGCGACAATAAAAAAATTACAGCAGACAGTTGTCCGAGGCCTTCGGCCACGGACTGTCCCTGCAGGCTGTGTCAGAGACACGGCCATTAAGTTTAACGTAGAATACGCCATCCGATAAGACAGAAAACATATATAACAATAAATTCATTTGCTTATATTATTTATCATTTATTGTTATATATGTTTTCTGTCTTATCGGATGGCGTATTCTACGTTAAACTTAATGGCCGTGTCTCTGACACAGCCTGCAGGGACAGTCCGTGGCCGAAGGCCTCGGACAACTGTCTGCTGTAATTTTTATATTTACCAACGGCATTTGATTCAAGTCCGTTTAAAAAAAAAAATATTATGTTCAATTTTATTAAACTTAATTTAATTTATGTATTTTAATTAATATTTTTATTGAAATAAGTTCTGCGAATGTTGAGAGGGCCGCCCTAATATTAAAAAAGGTTTACCTTATCGAGTCTTCGCATTAGCATTCGAGCGTTGTGTGAAAGCTTTACGCTTTACAATTCAAAATTAATATTACAACAGCTTTATTGAAGCTTTCGCAAAAAAGCTTTATTACGTTAGCTTACTGTTTGTTTCACTTTTTACTAGATACATGTTGCCATGTTCCTAAGCAATGTTGAGCAACCAAAAACACTCAACCAAACACCACACATATGTTTGAGTGTATGTGTTTAAACAATTTTCATTTGAGAAATTTAAATATTAGGAAGATATCAACCAATATGAAATGTATATCAAACGAAAGATAACATCTTCATTTACCTACAAAAAAAATTTTAAAAAATTCATCTAGCCGTTTCCTCAAATTCAATGTAATAAAGATTACAACAATAAAAACCTGACATGACTCCTCATACCGTAAGGTAAGACGTATTCTACGTCAAAAAAGATAGATTTTTCAGCGTGTATTTATTTATTTTATTTGAAATCAAATTACAACGTAGACTTGACATAATTGGCATCAGATCTTTGAAGGAGGATGAAGATGGTGAAACACAAATTCTTCTTCAAAGTGCTCTGCAGTTTACAACGTTTTCGAAAAACCGTCCACGGAAAATTGATTTTGGGTAAAAACAATTTTTTTCGAAAGAAAAGTTTTGCTCTAGGTCCATGTCTAACACAAGAATTGTGAAAAATTCCCTACAGTCTTCATATCTTAGCCGATTTCAAAAATGGTTTTTGCGTTATATACCGGATAGCAGAGCTAATCGCGAACCATTCATGCACTGAATTAGCAACATTTTTAATTAATTCTTTTCACAAAAAAAAGAATTGAATGAAATTTAAATCAAATGAAATGAATTTGTCAAAAATTAATTGCAAATCAATTCCAATTCAAATGAATTGCGATTCATTTCCAATTCATTTGAATTGAAGTGCTTTTGAATTAATTCAAATGAATTTGAAACATGAATTGCAATTCATTTCCAATTAAAATTTGAATTGGCAAAATGAATTGCAATTAATTTCCAATTCATTTGAATTAATTCTCTTCACAAAACAAAATTGAATGGAATTTGAATCAATTCAAATAAATTTCACTAAAATTAATTGGAATTCAAATCCAATTCAAATGAATTTGCAAAGTGAATTCAAAATTCATTTCCAATTCAAATTTTAATTGGCAAAATGAATTGCAATTCATTTCCAATTCATTTGAATTGAGTTGATTTTGAATTAAATCAAATGTAATGCCATTCATTTACAAATCATTTGAATTGATTTTAAAGAAAGACCAGTGTAAGTACTTGTAAATCTAGAGTAAGCATTACTCTCCTTTTGTCATCCAACTCATTTTTTTAAATCAAAGACAGCAAGCATTATTCTCGTTTTGCATATCTCCTAGTATACAAGTAATCGTCCAAAGACATAGAAAATTCTAAAACAACAACAACAACAAGAAGAATAACATAACTAATACTTAAAGAAACAAACTTGAATTGGAAATGAATTGCAATTCACTTTTTAATAGTAATTGATCTCTAACTAAAAACTATTAAACATAACAAAACATCCTAAAGATCAAATAATATAAACTTAAACAGAAGAATTTGTTTTTTCAAATAACGTAAAACTTTTTATAAAGCTGATTTAAAAGGAATCTATATGATCCTGTCCAGAATATGGTACCAAAGAAAACAAAATAATCTAAATCATGTAAGAAATGCAGGTGTTCTTGTGAACAAGAACAGCATTTGCTGCGATGAACGTTAACCAAAACTTTTAATTGTTTCCAAAATCGATTTGAACAAAATGTTACACCCAAATTTTTGGGTAAAAATTTAACAAAATTCATCTTAGCCAACATCTTTAATGATTTATTCAAACTTTAGCCAACATCTTTAATGATTTATCCAAAGTTGTTTTACAGGGATTTTTCTTTAATACAGTATTTATTTAAATCACTTCTAGGGAATTTTGCCAACAAAACTCGCATTTGGAACCGCTGTGACTTTTAAAGTGGTTTGCGACAACAAACCACACCCAGTTTCACAAACTACCATTGGACAAATTTTCTCCATTTTCTCCATCTCCATCTTGCCACGAAATATGCGTGACAAAAACCCTCGGCCAAGCATATTTGGATGAATTTTCTACACACTGTCAATATAACATGTTTGGAAGGTTATAATAAATGCATTTGTGACACAAATTTGGGTTTGTTTGTCGAAAACTGCTGAAAACAAAAACGTGTCAGACAACAAAGAAGAAAAAAACAACAGATCTTCAATTCATGAAAACAATGCATAGAAACATGTACATGGTCCCTGCAATACTTTGCTGGGGCCGATATTTTTCAGCGTGTAGATATCCCACCTGAACAAATACACGTGACGAGAATCCTCGGGCCTGAATATTTGTCTGTGGCCTTCAAAGGGTTAAAAATATATCCTTATTACAATATAGATCATGCGCTAATTGCTGTATTCAGTTGTTATAAAATGTCCGTCCCCATAAGAAGTACGTGTAAAAAAAATAGGTACAATTTTGTGAGCCGACAATTTCGTTCACTTTTCATTTGCTTGGCACTCAGTTCTCTGCGAAAATTTCGTAAGCAAAATCAATTACAGGGTTGTTATTAATGTCCAAAACCGCAACTAAAAAACCGGTGAAACCAGTTTTTTGCTCTTAACCATGTGCCGGTTTTTTAAAAACCCTAATTTTCGAACAAACCGGAAACCGGTTATTTGACGTCGGTTAACCGGGTTTTATTTAATTTGTGTTCACATCCTTAAACAAATTAATAATAAATTACATAATTTTCAAATTTTAATGAAGTTTTGAAATTATGAAACATGATTTCCATTCTCAAATATTATTTTATCTTCCAAAAATTTTTTTAATCCAATTTCAAAATGATTTTATGACTTGAATAAGAAATCACTACAAATTATTTAAGAATTAATTTAACTTTCCAAACCTTTTTTTCAAATTTAAAAGTTAAAATTATTTTATAAATAAATATTTTAAACTTAATAAGAATTTCATACATGAAAATCTCTTTCAAATTTGAATATGATTCTCGAATTTAATCTAAATGTTAACAAAACTTTTAAATTTATTATCCACCACGCATTCCAAATTGGAATATGACATAATTGTTTTATTTGTGAAATTATGAGTTTTATACATAATAAATATATGAAATGATCTCTAAACAAATGTATTGTAAGTGCTACATGTGTAATTTAATTTAAAACAAAAAACCGAAAAAATCCGGTTCCACCGGTTTCTGGCAAAATTAAAAACCAAACAAATCGAAAACAGGTTTCTTGAAAACTTGATTTTTCGAACAAACCGAAACCCGGTTTCCAAAAAATTTCGGCTGTTTTGGAAGCTCTAGTTATTATGCCGTCGGTGGTGTAATGGGTAGTGTGCGCGCCTCTTGTACTTGAGATCCTGGGTTCGATCCCTGCTCTGACCACCTCAAATTTCTTTCGACAGCGGTCACCTCGCATAGTGACGGCGACACTATCGAGTATTTAGCCATGAAAATGCTTCTCAAACATACCGTTCGGAACCGGTGTAAAACTATAGGTCCCAATCAGTGAGTATAAAACTAGAAAGCGCACAGCTCACTGGTTGTGAGAAGCTATCCCCGATTCCTTCATGGGATGTAACGGGAAACCATTTTTTTTTTTTTTTTTTTTTAGTTATTATGCCAAACTAATTTCGTACGAAAACAATTGTTGGGACCGGAATTTTGACATTTCTGTTATTTTAAACAATAATAGGATATAGTATTAAGCGAAAAATAAAAATAAGAAAGTCCGAATAAGAATTATTCATTAAATATTTGCACTGTAAACATAAATGACAAAATTTCTTACGAAAATTTTTCAAGAACTTGGGGGCAAATTATCGCACCCGATTAACTGCAAATTTGTTTCCAAACTTACGAAACAGTTAAATGTATCAAGTCAATACAGCAATAAGATTTCATCAATACTAGATTTATAGAAGTTTTCATAAAATTAGCTCGTTAAAGGCATTTTCGTAATCAACATTACGATACGAAACGAATGGGATCATTCGGCCCCTGGGCCTTACGATTCGACCAGATTGCAGATATACGGCCTTATTCATAAAAAATCATTAAATTACCTCTAAAGCAGTCATCAGTTATTGAAAGCTTTAAGATTTGGCGAAGGTTTTATTAGAACCGTATTCATAATGAGTATTTTGACTAGGGAACAGATAATTGACTGACAACCCTGTTTTATGTATTCTCACAGTGCTTGTGATGTAAAAACAAGATGAACAATAACCGATAGACCGAATTAATTTTTTTTATTTAAATGCGTCAATGAATTTTTGCAAAATTTTAAACATTAATGGAAAGAACTATTCAATAAAAAGATCAATTAATATTTTGCTATATTCATAAATTTGGAAGAAGTGTCAAAAAATTATATTGAATTGGATTTTAGTTTTGGGTAGTCGAACATAAAACCGGTTAATAGGTTGTAGTTTCAATGTTTTGATTTTATATACATCACTATGTAAACAAAAGTTAATTTTGGCTAAAAATTATAAAAATTGGTACGAAACTATTTGGTCGCTTGGCAGGATAATGTGACACTATAAACGCTGCAAATATACACAGAATAATTCCACGTGTTTATATGGCATAATTATTTAAGTACGCACGCGTGAAATGTAAAAAAATTGTTTCATTTCTGTATTAATCCGGATAAAATGGCCTTAAAGAAGGGTTAAACGATCAACAAAAATGGCGACGTTAGAGAACTCTTAACAGAGGAATTTTTCGATTATGAATACAATTTTTGGGCTTTACCTTCTTAAACCTTTAACAAACCTATGACATCTTTTTATGAATAAGGCCGATAGAATTTGGCATTAATTTGGTTAAGTGTGGGGCTTTTGTATTCCATGGGAATAAGAGATTCAGCCCTGTACTCATTACTGCTCATTTCTATCGTCTTCAATACGGGATAGATTTATGGACGAATTTCTTACGGTATCCAATTATAATTATCATAATCATATCTCTACCGAAAGATCATAAAATTGTTGACTTTCGATTTCAGATCACCTTTTCAAGTCAACAGTCCTTTGATCTTCCCTGGCAATGCTAGTAACAATCTACTTTTCCCCTTCTCTTGCTTTTCGGCACAAATTCCGAAATTGTATAGTTTCAAAATTAAACATTAATTTCAAAATTAAACATTAATTTCGAAACAAAGTGGTTTCAACAAAAGTTTTACGCATGGAACTAATGATGATGAATTGTATTTTATGTTGTTGTTTACATTAAAATTCCAACAAGGCTCTACACTCGGTTGAATTATGGCACACTTTTCATGCCACCCTGTGTTGTTTTTATTTTGTTCGTTTCTTTGATTGTTAAAAAAAACTTTCCTTTCAAATCATATTTCATATTCATTTCACTATTTCATTCAATTACTGACTCTTTCAGTATCCACACTTTTCTGTTTTGCGTTGTGGTTCATTTACAATTTTTATGTTTTCCAGAGCAGTTCACTCTTGATGCGAGTATCCTACTGGGGTGGCCCCTACAACAGGGACTACATAATTCAAAAATTTCTTAATGTAATACAATGCTAATGATTTGTGTCAAATCGTTGGTGGCAGAGGAAAAATGTTTGCTGTCAAGTCAAGTTCCTTGTTACGTTTATTTTGTTTCCTTTTTTTTTTTGTTTAATATTTTGGCAGGATATTTATACACACACACACACACACACACTTTGGTTGGAGCGCGAGACAGAAAGAGTAAGTGAGGTCAGGTCGTGCTCTCAAAGAAAATTTATTTAATGTATGCCTTTTTATAATAAATTGCAGTCGAAAAACACTTACATAAATCATGCTTTCTTTGAGGGGAGAGAGTGTGCCGATAGAAGGCTCTTCAAAGTCTCATTTTATATTAAAACCACATAAATGTTTCACATTCACGTCGTCCTTCTGCTTCTCCCTTTGTTATAAAGTATTCCAATAATAAAAAATATTTGGGTTTTGAACACAAATTCACGCACGGGACGACGCACGATATCGTTCGACGGCGAATATATTTACACAAAAGGCACGACATACATGGTGGTTGGTGGGGAAGCGGAAGTGGATCACAAATTCAGTGGGAGGAAAACACAGCATCCACTGGCACTACTTGATTACAATTCACACAGTGTGTAGCCCGGATTCAATTGTTGTGTTGTGTGTGGGTAGCGCAGCATACGTCAATTATTACTGGTTTGGATTAGGAGTCCTTTTTTGCGGCTTCACAAAGGTATTTGCTTAAAGTGTACCATAACAACATTAACCATCATTGGCAGCACCCACCGTCTCCGCACTCCCAATAACGGCTGCACCACATTGTGCCGCGGTTTTAACTCCATCTCCTTGTTAATCCACTGAACCCTTTTCACTACTTTCCACACAGCCAAATGATGTTATTATACTCTAGGCTTGCCAAACGCCAAGAAAGAAAAAAAATAACTGGAATGGCAACTGCTTGGTTGTGTTGGGACAGCCCTGGTGGGTGGCGGAGGTTGAGTACCACTTTGATTGTGGGTTATTTGGCCAGGTTTTTATTGCGTCCCTGTGTTTGTTTGGTATGGTTTCATTTGCATTTAAACTTATTTGCAAAAATAAAACGAGTTAAGTATTTGTTGTTGTTGTCGGTTTATAACCACATTAACACTGCGGTTTTAATAAAGAAATTTCTCGCATTCTCTCTCAGCGTTATTTGCCAGAATTAAGCGACACATTTTTATTTGCGGCAGAGTTTTGCAAACTTTTTTCGAGCACGATAGTGACCACCACACACATTCGCGGATACCCCTTTTATTTCAGTTTCAGTCGGTTCAGTTTTGCTTTTAATTTAATGAATTATGGTGCAGTCCATTAGTCCTCGTTCTTCTCGTACAACTAACAAGAAAAGTTGTTTCCCGCTTCATTCCAATTTTTCCCGGGGTTTTGTGAAACGTTTGCATGAAGCTATGGCCGGCAATTAAATGAAGTCCTAATGTGTAAAGTTGCAGAAGCTAAAAGTGAAGTTGCTGTAGCTGTAGCTGTTGCAGATAATGATGCCTTTGCTGTTTGCGGGTTGAGGATAACATAAGGTTCCAACAAAATGTATACGCAGCAGCAGCAGAATAGTTAAAATACCTTATAAAACTATGCAAGCGGTTTAGAACTGATGCTCAGTTTGTAAGACCGAGTCCAGAAAATTATTTTAAAATTAATTTAGAAAAAAACTCAAATAAGATGTTTCACTTCAAAATACAACTGGCGTAATATGATTGAATAAATATTGTTTTTTTTTTGCTTAAGACCGTTTTTCAGGTTTTAGGAAATTTTCGTAGCCATAAGAAGTACGTGTATAAAAAATAACGAAAATTTCATGAACCGAAAATTTAGCTCACTTTTCATTTGCTTGGTAATCAGCTCTTTGCGAAAATTTCGTAGGCAAAATCAATTACAGGGTTGTTACGCTAAAGTTTTTTCGAACGAAAACAATTGTTTGGAACCGGAATTTTGACAAGTTTGACCATTTTAACAACCAAAAGCAACACGACATGCATTAAAAATAAAATGGAGTGCGTAGAGAAATTATAAATGAAATATTTGCAAGGTAATTCAAAGATATGTGGTAACTCTCCGCAACAAAATTTTCCGTTTAGACATAAATGACAAAATTTCTTAAGAAAATTTCGCTAGAACTGAATACGGGGCTTTAGATAGAACCATAGAAAAATTACGAACGGAATTGCCCGTAACCGACTTTAGAGGTTGTCAGAACCGAAGTTAGAGCATGTCACAACTGAATTTAGAGGCTGTTACAACCGAATTTAGAGCTTGTCACAACTGAATTTAGAGGTTGCAACAAACTCATCACAATTTTTATTCGGTTTTGTCGGCTTCAAATTTCGATCGTGACAACCTCTAAGTTCAGTTGTAACAAATTCTAAACTCGATTACGGGGTAGTACGTTGGACAATGAGTGTAGAACCGATTAGATACATGGTGTGTCTGATCCGCATTCCATTTTCACCTAAACTGAATAATATTTATTGCTGCTACAGAAGAAGGTTTCTGTATCGTAGTCCAAAATACGTTTAAATTTCACAGTTTTTCATCAAAACGACATGAAAAATTTAACTCTAATATTTTTGTAATTCCACCTGGTTTAAGTCAGTCAATTTACATCAAATAACTCTTATTGCACCGATCGCACTAGTGAT
Organism: Phaonia tiefii; assembly: GCA_963931995.1. Lineage (NCBI taxonomy): Eukaryota > Metazoa > Arthropoda > Insecta > Diptera > Muscidae > Phaonia > Phaonia tiefii. The sequence continues at coordinate 34,598,464 of OZ008367.1, forward strand.
CGCAAGAGTGTGAAACGAAAAGTCAGATGAGAAAGATGGCAGCTCTATTTAACATAACTTTATGAATAGAACCATAGAGCAAATATGAATAGGGTATTTTATTCTTTATCTGAAGTTTCATTTGACACTCTTTTGTGCAAATAAGAGATATTCGACGAAAACTAACTTACACCACGTGGAGTTACAACAACTATTGATTTAACTATTACATGTCGGTTTGGTATAGAATTGTGGAATTTAAATGTATTTTGCACTTTTTTGTTAACTTTTATCGTTGGTATACATTTGTGTTGTATTTAATTCAACTATTTTACCACACAAACACGAAATGCCGTTGTTGTTGTTTTGTTGGAGGTTGTGTATTATTGCCTCTATCTGGTAGTATTGAAGCCATGCCATCATGCAACATCCAAAGTTTACATGCAAACAAACCTATGCACTTAAAATGATTGAGAAAATAAAATACTCTATTCTCATTTGCTCTATGGCTAGAATTTATGAATTTTTGACATTTTCGCAACTTATAGACGACTTCGTGATTTTTATGGCGCACACAATCGTCCGTCTAACAGCGCGTTTACATGCGCTCTTTTATCATGATAATGTCGTGATTATCATTCTACGGCAAAATGGTGTTTACATGAATTTTTACTCGATTTAGTTTTGACATTTTCGTATTTCATGACGCTATCGTGGAATTATACCAGGTGATAGCAGGAGGATTAGCATCATACAATTCTCTCAATGTCAGTCATTTGATTTATTTCTTTCTTTCTTTATTTGTAACAATAACTTGATATTTAATTAACAACATTTTTTATGTGGAATTCATTTAGAATATCTTGACATTGTGTAGGTATTTAGAAAATAAAGATAGAAAGTAAAATCAGCTGATCTTATAACACTATCTCTTATATCAATCGTTTTGTATGTGTTGTCATTAATGCACATGTTCAGTGAAGTACGCTTCCCATACATTCCCATTCCGTTTCATGTTCACTCAGTCTCATACTGAAAATGCGTATACAACTCTGCGGTTGAAATGATTTGTGACATGATAATAACATTATCGAGGTAAATTTACCCGATCTTGGGTACAAAAATGTATGAGAAACCACATGATAATAGTGTGATTTGACGACTATCGAGTCGATCTGCAAGATCGAGTGCATGTAGACGCCGTATGTGGATAGATTTCACACCACATACTCTCTACATGACGCAATAACACCAACACTTCGAAGAAATGTGGGTACTGAAGAGAATATTGCCGCTGTAACCGAAAGTGTGGAAGAAAATTCAAATTTATCGATTCATCGTCGGTCGCAGGAATGGGGTTCTGTCCGACTTTTGAGCAACGATTTTGGTCTACACCCGTTTAAGATCCTGTTGGTGCAGGAATTATAGCCACGAGATCATCAGATCCGTCATTCTTTAGCCGATTGGGCTCTAGAGCAGTTGGAAACTGATCCGATGTTTTATCGCAAAATTATGTTTAGCGATGAGGCTAATTTTTGGTTCAACACACGCTGAAAAATGTGTCTTTGTTGTTTGGATACAAATGCAACGTGTTAGTAGCTTGTCGCAAATATACTATACTTGTGCCCAAACACATTGTGTTTGCTATTCAATATAACAATGTTTGAGAGGCAATAATTAATAGTTTATAATATATGTTTTTGTGATCCAAATGTGGCTTTTTTGTTGAAAACCTGAAAAAATAAATACGAGACAGACAACAAAGAAACATAAACGCAGCAGAACTTCAATTCACGAAAACAGTGCTTGCAAACATGTACATGTTTCCTGCAATATGTTGCTGGGGCCGATATTTTTTAGCGTGCAGGTTCGCTAATTAACAAAATTGCCGCTTATGGAGTGCAACCAATCCACAACAGACCCTACAGACTCCATTGGAACCAAAAAAAATCCACCGTTTGGTGCGGTTTATACGCTGGATGCATCATCGGAACCTATTTCTTCAAAAATGAAGTTACCGCAATGATTTTTTGTTCGAAAATATGGATTACATTGATAGGGGCAATTTGTGGTTTCAACAGGATGGCGGTGCATGCCTTACGGCGACCGCAACCTTGAGATTTCTGTGCCCACAAGCAATAACATCTAAAGTCGAGTTAGGACAAAGTCGACTTTGTTTTGTTTACTTCTCTTAAGTTAATTGTTTCTTCATCATAAATTGAATTTCAAATTTAAATATTATAAAATTGCTAAAATAGAAATTAAAAATATTAGTTTAATCCAAATTCCGTGATTTTAAACAACGATTTAAAATTTTTAAAATCCGCTGTTGAACACTGACCGAAATCGGGTTTAGTTGTTATTCCTTGAGGGCACAGATTTATTAAAATCAAAATTAGACGATAACTTGATTTCGAGAAATGGACCTGTGTAATTGGCCTCCAAGGTCGTGCGATTTGACACCACTCGATTATTTACTGTGGCACTGGTTGAATCCACTGGTTTCTGCTGATAAACCAGCAGCAATTCAAACCTTGGATACCACAATTGTTCGTGTTATTCGTGACATATGGCCACCAAACAATGCTCGAAAAAGAGACCCAAAATTCGACGTCCACAATGCGCTTCATCATGAACAGCCGCGGTGGCAATATGCCCGAAATCATTTTGAAACGTTATTTGAAACGCATTTTGAAATGAAAATAATAAAGATTTTTTGATTCAAATTTATTTTTGTGTGTTATTTTTTACAATTGCAATTTCTATCGAAATTAAAAAATAAACACCCTTTAGTAAAAAAAACTCTAAATCAATATCCCAAAAAAAATTGAGATGCCGGTCTTTAAAATAAATATGCATGGATTAAAAAAGTTTGAACAATTATTAATCTTAAATCTCATCCCTGCTTGTGACCTCATTTAGTGCCTGAATCCATTCTTTGTAGCTATAGAAATTCAATCAAATTGGCTACTTGAAAATGTATTCAAAATAAAAAATATATATTATAATAGAATATATAATATAAAATAATATTATATATAAAATATATTATTTTATTCGTTCATCTTTTTCAGAATGAATCGATATTGACACCAGAATAAATGACACAACATTGGAAAACATATAACATTGAAAAAATTATTTTGCCTTTTAATTACGATTTAAATACATTGAAAATTTATTCTACATATGAAGTTGATCAAAATCCATTAAACATTTTTCAAACATATATATTTTAATCCATTTCCTTGGTCAATATTGTCACTCGAAAACAATAATAAACGTAAGAGATCTTTCGCCAAACCTTGTCCTTTATATTCTATCATACTCGTACACCCTGAAAAATCTAATTTTTTGATGTTGTTTGGATGAAAATATAACGTGTTTATAGCTTGCAGCAAACGTAGTATACTTATGACCAAATGTATTATACTTGTGTCCAAAAACATTGTGTTTGCTATTAAGTACTACATATTGGTGACACAATGATTAATATGTTATAATATATGTTTTTGTGACCCAAATGTGGCTTTGTTTGTTGAAAACTGCTGACAACAAAATCATGGTAGACAACAAAGAAACACAGAAGCAGCAGATCTTCAAGTCATAAAAACAATGCTTGCATGTAAGTATTTTTATGGATGTTCCAAACATAATGATACAAAAGAGATTACTCTTCTCCCTGGTTGATATTGATGATAAATATTTTATACGTATGTGCATCGAGTACAAATCTGACCAATATAAGATCCTGTATACAAATGTTAAGCATTTGAAATAAAAGTAAAAAAAAATAATTTTCAAGCTGACCTCAGGGTTCTACAAAGGGATATCTATTTTATTGCAATTTTGTCTTTATATCTGGAACTTGAATTTCAGTTTACACTGTTTAATATGGGCTGGTTGTTAGCTTTGGTCTCTAGTTCCGTTCTAGAAGAGAATCGGCTTGATTTTACACCACATAGGGGTTTACTCTTATCCAATTAATCATCGTAAGGATAAGACTTGCCATCCTAGACAATCGTTGGATTCTTGTTGAGCAAGATCTGACAGCATTATTTTCCACTTGAAGAGAATCTTACGCAAATATAGTTGTCACGACCACGCTAGCACACATAATAGATTCAAACTGAAATACAACCCTGATCGCACACTATATGCATTTTTTGAGAAATTGCGAAAAATTACCATTTGACTCTCGGCGCCAAACTATGCGATTATATTTACCAATCGCGCGTGGTTTGACAGATAGTTAGACTAAATATCGTGGTGAGTCCGGAAGTTTAGCGATATATATTTAATTTGTTAATTTCTGAGAGGAGCTGGCATTATTCATAGTCGAAAATTAACTTTTAAATTAATTAACTTATTAATTAATTAACTTTTAATTAGAGAAAAATTAACTTACACCAGGTGGAGTTACAAGAACTGTTGACTTAACTTGTTCATGTCGATTTGGTATAGAATTGTAAATTTTAAATGTATTTTGGATTTTTTTTACTTTTATCGTTGGTGGGTTTGTATTTAATAAAGGGTTTTTCAATAAGAGCGCTACAAAAGTTTTTTTTAAATAAAACAAAACCGGTTTTAGATACCAATGAAATTCTTTATTCCTGTGAAAGTACGTTCGATGCCATTATGTATGGAACTAGATTTCTTCTGCATGGCCACCACGGGCACGCTTGCAGAAGTCCAGACGCTGAACCCAATTTTCGACGGTTTTCAAGCATAAATCGGCCGACACTGCTGCAATTTCACGTTCGATATTCGTACGAAGTTCATCAATCGTCGCTGGCTTGTTGGCATAGACCATAGACTTGACGTAGCCCCACAGAAAATAATCTAACGGCGTCAAATCGCATGACCGAGACGGCCAATCGACTGGGCCATTTCGTGAGATAACACGTTCACCAAACTTGATTTCCAATAAATTGATTGTGGCATTCGCTGTGTGGCTTGTGGCGCCGTCCTGTTGGAACCACATGTCCTCCAAGTCCATATTATCCAATTGGGTCCAAAAATATTCTGTTATCATTGAACGGTAGCGATTCGCATTCACAGTAATGTGCCGGTCTTGATCATCACGGAAGAAGTACGGCCCAATGACTCCGCCGGCCCATAAACCGCACCAAACCGTAATTTTTTCGGGATGCAATGATGACACATGGATTTCGTGTGGATTGCTGTCTGACCAATAACGCATATTTTGCTTATTGACGAAGCCATTCAGCCAGAAATGAGCCTCATCGCTGTAGATGATTTTCCGATGAAAATCCGAATCATTTTCAAGTCAGCCCAATTCACGAACATACAACGCTTATGGTGGTCAAGCGGCTTCAGTTCTTCCGTCAATTTGACCTTGTAAGGATGTAGGCCAAGATCTTTTCGCAAAATTCGCCACAACGACGTCACAGAGATGCCCAACGCTTGAGAACGGCGTGTGAGAGACACATTTGGGCTTTATTGAACTGAAGCCTCAGCGGCAGCAATATTGTCGACACTACGTTCACTTCTTTGTCTCACCGGCACGGGAACATTTTGTACTGTGCCTGTGGATTCAAATTTTTCCAATACACGCTCAATTGTTGATCTAGTAGGACGATTATGACGACCATAAATTGGACGTAGCGGTCTTAAAGTTGAGGCCGCTGACTCCAAATTTCGGTAGTAAATTTTAATAATTTCGACTCGTTGTTGGCTCGTATATCTTTCCATGATGAAATGGCAAACCTTACTTACTGAAGAGAAATGTCAAAAGAGCGGGGAAAAATATGGCGTCGTTTGCTGTCCCTATCGATTTACTTTTGTAGCGTCTCTGTTGAAAAACCCGTTACAACTATTTTACCACACAAACACGAAATGCCCTTGACATTGTCTTGCTGGATGTTTTGTACTAATGCCTCTATCTGGTATTATTGAACCCGTTATGTTATAATTTTGGTCGTCAGTGGTGCAATGGTTTGTGTGCGCGCCTCTTGTACATGAGATCCTGGGTCGATCCCTGCTCTGTCTCCCTTACATTTCTTTTGACGACGCTCACCTCGCTGATGGTGACACTATCGAGTACTTAGCCATGCTAAAGCTTCTCAAAATACCGTCTGGAACCGGTGAAACTGTACATCCCAATTAGTGAGTTTAGTGCTAGAGGTTGTGAGATGCTCTTCCCCAAATCTCTTCATGGGGTATAATGGTAAACCATTTTCAAGTCTAATTAATTTTATTTAATGCTGTCGATGATTACATAGCTCTGAAACGAATAACAGTTTTGAGATTTCTACGCATGATGTTAATCGATAACTTTTTATTAGGGCACAACAGCAATTGCAATCCTAAGAACCATGGGGCATGGCGGTAAAATAACAATAAATGTGAGTGATAACCGATGTTCATGCTCATAATCTACAATTGAGTGGTTTCTTCATAAACAAAATCGATAATTCTGACCAATATAGTCAAATATATAAAATACAAATGCACAAAATCATTGATCAATAATATACAGAACCACAGACTTGTCATTCATTAGCATGAGCTTGGTCAATAACTTTTCATCTGACTGATGAGTTTTAAAAACATATTACCAAAAAATTGTGTAAACATGATAGCGATGCGAATAACTTCGATTACATTTTATTTGGAACAGATCGGTGAACCTACAATAACCATCAACGATAGCTCATGAATGAAACACAAATCTGGGGTTTGTTTTACAGTAGACCACGTATACTAAAATCATATCGATGAAATTTCCCCAATTTCAGAGAGATTCACTACACGGGGGGTTTACACTTTCAGTCAGATTGTATAGCTTAATTTGTTTTGCTGAAAAACGTGCAGTGTGAACTATCAAGTTTCAGGACGTATCGTAAATGATGAATGACTACAATTTGCGCATTATTGAAATTGACAATCGAGTTGAAAGTGCACATACCCCATTAACTTACGAGCTGTGCATATTTCAGGTAAATTGCAATACAATCAAATAAACGTAACTCTTAAACAAAATAAGAGTCTAAGCTAAAGTTCAGTTAGTTCTGTGAGCGGTTTTTTACAGTAATCAGACGATTTCTTTTGGCGCGTAATTTTTTTGTCGCTATTAATACAGTTGAAAACCTTGGATACAGATTTAATTTAAATGTTTAGTGAAAACCGCTGCATTTTTCCCACGAGTTCATGTTGCAGTGTATAAAATAAAAGTTCTTCCACGATAAGCGAGTATTATTAGTGCACTGCGTACACATTTTGTGTGATCCCTATGTTATACTGTGTGCAAATGTAGGCATTCATTAGGATGCGGAAATGTATATGGATGAGCATGTTGAGCGTTATCCGGTCTTCCTTATGCTTTATGCTCTAGCTTTTCTGTTGTTGCTCCTCCTCCCGTTTCGGGTGGTTTTCTCTCCGGCTTCGGATATTTTTGCCGCAGTAATATAATTCATTACATGATTATGTTACGAGTAAAGAAGTTCTTGTTTGGAGATGTTAAATATGCGTCCAACACAGCCACTATATTTACGAGTATTGTCGTTGTAAGAGAACCCGATAATAATAATTTCCTTTCGCAAGTATAACTCTCCGTCTGTTGCTGCCACACTCGGTTGGTATGGTGCGTCAACTAAATGATTGTGTACTGCAGAGTAGTTGGAACATTAATGTTGCTCTGTATATAGCTGGTCCCGGTCCTTTTTTTTTGGGATGTCGTCAATTTTGGCTAAAACCAAAACTTTATGTTACAGCAATATCATCACGAGCAGCAGCAGCCAACAATAACAGCAATGGAGTTTTTTTTTTGTTGTATCATGTAGTTTAATTTTATTGCTATTTTTTCTACCATCCAATAAATATGGGGAGGGTAAAAAAACTTCAGTTCGAAGGAGTCGATGATAAAACTGGAAACTACAAGAATATCAGCAACAGCTACAATCCCTTCATTTTGATATGTAGTGACTAGCAGCAACATATCAGAGTTTGCCAGCTTAACTACAAAATGGGGCTGGCACCGAGTTTTTGCGGACAAATCAAATAAAAGCAGAAAAGTACCAAAAACTGTACAGTTTTTTAAAAGATTCGTTAATTTACTCCTTTAATAATCGTGATAAATTTGCAGTTTTTCGTTAATTTTGACACTCAAAAATGCGTTAGAAAACACAGCAGAAAAGAGTGCTGAAACGGGCAAAGTAACCATTTGAAGTTCAACGAACATATGACTGTTGTGTTAACAAACAGGTTTGATGTTTTAACAAACAGGTTTGATATTTTACCAAACGTATGATTGTTGTATAGCAAACGTATGTTTGTTGTTTTCGCAAAGGTATGTTTCCAGTTTCAGTAAACGTATGTTTGTTGTTTTAGCAAAAGTGTGTGTGTAGTTTTAGGGAATGTATGTTTGTTGTCTCGGCAAACGTATGTTTGCTGTTGTAGCAAAAGTATGTTTGTTGTTGTAGCAAACGAACGTTTGTTGTTTTGGCAAACGTTTGTTTGTTGTTTTAGCAAACGTATGTTAGTTGTTTTAGCAAACATATGTGTGTTGTTTTACCAAACGTATGTTTGTTGTTTTAGCAAACGTATTTTCGTTGTTGTAGCAAACGTATGTATGTTGTTTTAGCAAACGTTTGTTTGTTGCTTTAGCAAATGCATGCTTGTTGTTTTAGCAAACGTATCTTTGTTGTTACAGCAAACGTATGTTTGTTGTTTTTGTAGACGTATGTTTGTTGTTTCAGCAAAGGTATGTGTGTGGTTTTTGCAAACGTATACGTGTTGTTTTCGCAAACATATATTTTCTGTTTCAGTAAAGTTTGTGTGTTATTTTAGCAAACGTATGCTTGCTGTTTTAGCAAATGTATGTTTGTTATTTTAGCAACCGTATGTTTGTTGTTTTAGCAATCGTTTGTTTGTTGTTTTAGCAAGCATATGTTTGTTGTTTTCGCAAACGTATGTTTGTTGATTTAGCAAACGCATGTTTGTTGTTTTAGCAAACATATGTACATTTGCTCTTTTAGCAAATGTACGTTTGCTAATTTAGCAAATGTATGTTTTTTGATTTAGCAAACGGATGATTGTTGTTTTAGCAAACGTATGAGTGTTGTATAGCAAACGTAGGTTTGATGTTTTAGCAAACATATGTTTATTGTTTTAGGAAACGTATGTTCGTATATTCCCTGTTTTAGCAAACGTATGTTTGTTGATTTAGTATAAGTGTTTTAAAAAACTTATGTTTGTTGTTTTCGCAAATGTATGTTTGCTGTTTCAGTAAAGGTGTATGTGTTGTTTTTGCCAACGTATATTTATTGTTTTAGCAAACGTAGGTTTGTTGATTTAGCAAACGTTTATATGAGTGCGTTTTTAGAAAACTTAGGTTCCTTGTTTTCGTAAACGTATGTTTTCGTTAAAAGGTATGTGTGTTGTTTTTGCAAACGTATGTTTGTTATTCTAGCAAACGTATGTATGCTGTTTTAGCAAACGTATGTTTGCTGTTTTAGCAAACGTATGTTTGCTGTTTTAGCAAACGTATGTTTGTTGTTTTAGGCAACATTTTGTCAGGTATTTTATCAACACTGCAAACAGTTTGTTGAGATGCCAGTACAAATTGCCTGCTAATTAATAGCAGTCATTGTTTGCCGTTAATAGGAAAGTTTATATTTAGAAAGAAGTAAAGGTTGATGTCTTTAAGATGGAATATCTTTGGACCGCGTTGTTGTATTGTCATGATTTAAATATGATACGAAAATTGGTGACCTCTACTTTCAAAAAAGGACACCATTTTTAGAAGTCAGAATTTATAGAACAAGAATTTTGAACGAGCCCAGAAATGTACTTAAAAAAATGTAACGGGTCCGCCATATAACGTTTTTTTTTCAACTGGTGCTTATTTCATGAATGGAAATAATAATAATAATGATTTCACAGATAATTAGTTTTATCCTTCCGCTGAACGAATATGGTTGTGTATACGCTTGAACAACGCTGGGAAATATTGCGACATTACTTTGAAAATCACGGTAATGTTGCAGATGCCGATTTTGCCAAAAAAAATCATCTTTTCAGATGAAGCTCATTTCGATCTTAGCGGGTATGTAAACAAGCAAAATTGTCGCATTTGGGGCACAGAAAACCCGCACGCATACATTGAAAAGCCGATGCACCCAAAACGAGTCACTGTTTGGTGCGGATTTAGGTCCAGAGGCATAATTGGGCCATTTTTCTTCGAAAATGAGCAAGGAGTGGCCGTTACAGTCAATGGCGATCGTTATCGGGCCATGTTGAACGAATTTTTGTTCACGAAAATTGAAGAGGAGGATATTTGCAACATTTGGTTTCAACAGGACGGCGCTACGTGCCACACAGCCGAAGCTACACTCGATGTTTTACGCCCTGTTTTTGAAGATCGCATTATCAGCCGCAGAGCTGATGTCGTTTGGCCACCTCGGAGCTGCGATTTGGCACCGTTGGACTATTATTTGTAGGGTGCCCTCAAAGATAAGTGTAACGCCAACAAGCCAGAGACAATTGACGATTTAAACGGACAATATTCGTGAAGCCATTGGTGAAATTCAGCTGCACACAATCGATAATGTGCTTAAAAATTGGACCGATCGTGTAGGCTACTGCATGGCCAGCCGAGGCAGCCATTTGAATGAAATTATTTTCCATTATTAACCGGAAGGATTGTACTTTCAAATAAAAAAAGAAATTTGAGAAAATATTCAGTAGTTTTTTTTATAGCATTTTCAAAAAAAAAAGTTATTTGGCGGACCCGTTATAATGACAATGAAAATGTCCTCTTATGACGTTCGTGTACGAAAACAATACTTTCATAGACATTCTTATAGATTAACATGAGACATCTATACTTTTATCCACTTTTATTTACTGTTTAATACATTAGGGCATTATTGACAATTTTATTATAACAAGAACCTTTGTGATACCATGTGATAACATTTTACGTCAACATCTTTCACCCTTTACGTTTACGCTGTGGTTATACAGACCGTACAAGCCAGATAATTTGTATTTAGTAATAACTGCTTCGCAAAAATCTCCTTATATCATTCATCTTAACGCCGGGAATGTTAGTACTTACTTACAATCAAAAAAAATTATTAGGTAACTCTGCTGAAAAGAGGAAAGCACACACATTTGCTATTTCAGCAAACATAGGATTGTTGTTTCAGCAAAGAGTATGCCAGTTATTTTATCAGTCCTGAAACAATTTTGTTGTTATGACAGTATATTTGCTGTAATAACAGACAAATTTCCTGCTGATAAGTAGGATACATTGTTTGCTATTAATAGCAAACATTATTTTTTGAGTGTATTTACTTAAGTGACCTCAAACAACACAGAGTGTCCCAGAGTGTCTTTCATAATGAGGATAATATGTTTCTCCCAACGGCTTTACAGTTTTTTCGGGTTTCCAACGGGTTTCTCCACTAGTTGGTAACACCAAGCTCTTGCAGACAATCTTCCCCCTGGTCTTACCAGCGGAGTTATGGTCGCCCTATTTTTCGATGTCCTTCGAGTAAGTTTTCGAATATCTACGCGCTGGTTCATTCTGAGCAATTCTACTAAAAAGTAAGATTCTAAGTCTACGGCGTCATACTCACAAAAAATGCCAGGCCCGACCATAACTCTCGTCTTATTCTTCATCCTCACGGCATCTATAGTCAGATTCCAAGACTAAACACAGCTCTGTCTATCACAGTGTGTATTTTGTTGTGTTTGGATGCAAAAATAACATGTTTGTAGCTCGTTGCAAAGATAGTATACTTGTGTCCAAACACATTATGTTTGCTATTCAATGTTACATGTTGGAGACACAATGATTAGTAGCTTATAAATTATGTTTCTCTTACCCAATTGTGGATTTGTTTTTTTGACAACAACTGAAGACAACAACGTGACAGACAGCAACGAAACAAAAAAGCAGTAGATCTTCAATTAATGAAAAGAATGTTTGCAAACATATACATTGTTCCTGCAAGATGTTGCTGGGGCCGAGATTTTTTTAGCATGTAGCATATACAGGTAAATATTCTGGGGTTTCAAATGATTCGGGTGAACAATTTCCCATACATACGTGGTGTTCCGTCGGCCGGTGGTGGTACAATGGCTAGTGTGCGCGCCTCTAGTTTATGACAGCATGGATTCGATCCCTACTCTGACGATCTTAAATTTCTTTCGGCGGCGGTCACCTCGTGACGGCAACACTATCGAGTATTTAGCCATGAAAAACCTTCTCTAAATACCGTTCGGAATCGGTGCAAAAAACTGTTTGTACCAATCAGTGAGTATAAAACTTGAAAGCGCACAGCTCACTGGTTGTGGGAAGCTCTCCCCAATTCCTTCATGGAATGTAATGTGATCCTACATTTTGTGCCTCCAGACCATTTGTCAGTTAACTGTCTGTGAAATTCTGTTTTTAGAACGAGCTAGAAGTTAGAAATACGCATATTACGAGGGCGGATCAATAAGTCCGAGACTTTTCGAACTTCCCTCGTAGTTATATGAAATGCAACACTGTTCCCATCAAGTATCACCTTTTAATAGACTACTGCCAAATTCCGTCATTTACTTTGCGTTGAACAGCTGTTCAAAACATACAACCTCGTGCATTTTTTTAAAAATGGAAAAAAGTGATTTTCGAGTTCTCATTAAGCCTTATTTTCTGCGAAAAAAAACCGTCAATCAAACCAAGAAAAACTTGATAAATACTATGACGGGGACTCTGCACCATCGATTTCAATGGTAAAAAAGTGGTTTACTGACTTTCGTTGTGGTCGCACAAGTACAACTGACGCTGAACATTCTGGACGGCCAATTGAGGTCAATGCACCCGAAAATGTCGAAAAAATCCACGATATGCTGTTGGCCGATCGAAGAGTAAAAGTGCGTGAGATTGTTGATGCCATAGGCATTTCATGTGGCAGTTTGGTTTCGATTTTAAATGATCAGTTGGGTTTAAGAAAGCTGTCTGCAAGATGGGTGCCGCGTTGGCTCTCAATTGACCATAAACATAATCGTGTGACAACTTCAAAGGATTGTTTGAAGTTGTTTAAACGCAATTCGAATGAGTTTTTGCGGCGTTTTATAACTTTGGATGAAACATGGATCCGGAGACCAAGCAGCAGTCTAAACAATGGGTTTCTCCGGGTGCATCGGCTCCGAAGAATTTTGTCGGCCAATAACGTGATGGCAACAGTTTTTTGGGATGCACTCGGGATAATCCACATCGATTGCCCTCAAAAGGGAAAAACAATAAACGGCGAATATTAAGCCAACTTATTGGACCGACTTAACGAGGATTTAAAAAAAGAACGACCCGAGGATTTAAAAAAAGAACGACGAAAAAAGTTATTTTTCATCAAGGAAATGCACGGGTGCACACGTGTGTAGTATCAATGGCAAAATTGCATGAATTGGGCTACGAATTGGTACCACAGCCGACATATTCTATGGACTGTGGGCCCCAGTGACTATTTACTATTTCCAAACCTAAAGAAATGGCTTGGAGGAAAGAGATTTAGCTCCAACGATGAAATTATTGATCAAACAAATGCTTATTTTATGGACATCGAAAAATCCTATTTTTTTGGAAGGGACACAAATATTGGAGAAACCTTGGGCTAAGTGTATTGAGCTAAAAGGAGATTAAGTTGAAAAATAAGTTTTTTTTCCAAAAAAAAATGTGTTTCATTCAAAAAGTCACGCACTTATTGATCCGCCCTCGTATACTATACAGTGAAGCAAGCAAGGTCGTTCCTTGCCTCGCCAGTTCTACCGCTCTATCGTTTCCTGTAATGTATCCGTATCCAGGCACCCATAAAAGATGATCATCCAATTGTTTCACCATCTAATTTAAAGGTGCGCGGAAGTTATTGCTAGTTTTTGAAGCCAGGAATACGGATTGCAGAGACTGTATAGCAGCCTGTCTGTCAGAGTAACCAGAGAGCAGTTTTTTCGATTTCCATGAGTTGTGCCTAGACGACACTACAATAATTTTGTAGTCTTTGCGCTAGATCGCTCGAATAGTCTCCAAAATATAGCTATCAACTTTGGAGGCAACAGTATTTCGTACCTTATAGTATTTATTAAAGGGAATTTACCTTGAAGATAATACAAATTATTGGCACAACAACAATATCATCTTAATGCTTGAAATGTTGCTCTAAAGTATCAGTTAGTCCAAAAATATCAATCATCTCTTATCATTTAAAGAGTACCAAAAAAAGTACATAATTCCAAAAATGTATCATCCTTTCTATTATCAGCAGTATCCATAACAGCATCTTATAGTTATTCTATGTAGTTAGTTTTTTATTTTTAATATTTTGCTGTTGATGCTGCTACTGCAGCCGCAGCTGTAAGTGGTGGTGCTGTGAAATGAACACCCAGAGCGCGTGAAAAAGTAGAGAAGAGCAACGGAATCTCGTGCAAAGCATGCGCTTCCATATTCATAAAAAATAAAATAAATATATCACATCGCACAGTGGAAAGTCGAAAGTATAAAGCTTTCTCGTCCTCTGCATCTTGTTCCCGATAAATGCGTTTCGGAAGTCTGCATACTGTCCCCCCATTCCATCAATCCTGCATAACATGAACATAAAAAGGTAAATAGTGGTATACGCTCTGTCCCAGGAACGAAAGCTTTTTACTGTTTTGCATCAGCAACAACATTTTGCTGTTAAAATTTTTCTTTTCTTTTGCGTAGTTTATTTATTAACATATGAATGCAAAACAACAACTGAAGCCAAAGGATAACAACAGAAAAGTTTTATGTTGAACTCAAAGGATATACACTCACACAGGTGTACTCGTATGTATGGGTATAGATTCAGGACTCTAGTCTGGGAGTGAATTATGATTGCTTTGCAACCTGAGGCGCCCAGGTGTGTGCTCAAATGTGTCTCACAAAAACAACAACGGAAAAGAAGAAACTAAACTAAAAGAAACTGCAAGAGCCATGGAACGTTTATGAATTGTTTGGGTGTAAAATTAATTGTCATGTGTCAGGAAGGTAATGGAAACCGGGTTTGTTAAATTGATGAAATGTTTCATATGATGTATGAAGAGGAAAAATTAAATGATGATGAAACATTTGAACACGATAAATGTAAACGTATGTTAAACGAATATTCGCATGTGGCAGTAAACTGTGACAGTGGTATAAGTCTAAAAATGAAACAAAATATAGAGATAGGTAGATTTTGTGCATATATTCATAATCCCGTAAAAATTTGACTTACGGGTTTTTTATGAATACCAGAGTTGTCTTTGGTTTTAGCTTTAAAGAGGCCCAAGTTACCAAAAATCCATCCAAGATCGTTTGCCGCAAAAATATTTATTTTGGTACTGTTGACCGCTACGGTTGGAACGTTTGGCTAAAATAAAAATGTTTGGTTCTTTAAAGAAATACAAAATGGTTCCGGCGGCACATAAACTGTGTTGCCCCCAAACTGTGCGTTTGTTGAAAAGAAGTTTTGGCCGAAACGAATTACCCACCCAAAGATTTGGGGCCTCGGTGTCTTTTTTGACAAAAGTGATAATTTTGTCAGGCTCATATCTTGCAAACCGTTGGGAATTTCGATTTACTCTCTGAGGGAAAGTTGTAGCTCTTCTCATAAAGAACAATTGTGAAAATATGTTTATATTGTGTGCTGCGTCCCTTGTTGCATGTGCTAAGCTTACTGCTTTGCCTGTGCTGCTGCTGCTGATAGCATAGTATATCAATGTTTAAGTACACGGTGTTAAGAATCATTCGTAGAAGTTTATATGTTCTAGAAAGTTGTTTACTGAGATCTTAGGTACATTTTAGTGGTTGATTTTTTCCTTGACTTTTGAACGGTTTCCTACCTATGGACCTGAACAGGGGAAAAAAGGAAAACAAATCTAATTTTTTTTAAGTGTTTTGCGATTTTGACCTTGAAGATGAAGTTTTTTTTTTTATTTTCGTTTGAGTTTATATTATTCGATCTTTTGAGTTGTTATGTTTTCAACAATTGTCCGGTTCAAAATCAATAATAGAAATATTATTAAGAAATGTGTGAAATTGATCCTTATGGTGCATGGTTGGGAATATAGCTATTTCAATGCCCACCAAGACATATCATCAGCTCCCTTCTCCACAAGTATTATTTAGGTATATCATCACACATTATACGGATATACAAATCTCAAGTAAGCGAGAAGTGTCTAAACTCCTACTTGTGCGAAAACATCCACAACAATACTTTGCCATAACCATCAATATTCACAATATTTCTTTCCTATGCATGATTTTATATGTTCTTTATGACAAGAGCTACAACTTTCCCTAAGAGAGTAAAACAAAACTCCGAACGGTTTGCAAGATATGAGCCTGACAAAATGTTTACTTTTTTGCAAAAATTACACCGAGGCCCCAAATCTTTGGGGGCCCATAAAAAAAGGGCATGACTTTGGGCAAAACTGCGAGACACGGGCCATTTTTTTTTGGTCTTTTATCACGTAGTGGTGTAATTTTTGCAAAAAAGTGATAATTTTGTCAGGCTCATATCTTGCAAACTGTTCGTAATTTTGATCTACTCTCTGAGGGAAAGTTGTAGCTAGTGCGTGTATGGTAGTGCTGTCCGTATATGGTTATATTTCCATGACTTAAAAAATTACACACAGTGTAATTGTCCCATTTTTTCGAAAATGCTGCTGGGAACGCCTTTTCAGTCAACGGCGAGAACAACATAGGCATGATTACGGACTTTATATGGGCTGAAATGGAAGATATGAACTTGGATAATCGTTGGTCTCAGCAAAATAGCGCACCATAAAACAATCGATCGGTTGCCCATTAAGTTCGGTGATCGTATTATCAGTCGTCTTGGTGATGTCAGTTGGCGGTATCGGAGCTGCGATTTAACCCCTTTAGACTTTTTCTTGTTAGGTACCGTTAAAAAAACGAGCGCTATAGCAACGATTCTGCATTGTTGGGTATAATGCGCTACATAGTAAAAGTTGTAATGCATTGAGGTCCGAAAACATGTGTTCTTATGTCAATCGGTTGATAAATGTCAAACTTAGTTTCCATACTGACATAAAAGATGGCACACTCGATACGCTTATACACCCCAACATATTAATGACCTTCACGCATACGCAATCACTAACTGTATAAGACGAAAGGCAATGAGTTTGATATCAATGAACAAAACTAGAGACAGACACAGCCTGAATAATTAAAACCCTCAGCTATGAAGACGACAAAACGAACGAATATTCAGTCATCAGACAAAAGAGGGAAATACGAAAATAATTTTAACTACAGATGTGCAATTTTACTTCTGTCGCGTGTTCGCTTTTTGTGCCATTAAGCTCACTCTGAAAAAACTAATTCTTGGCCCGTTCCCCGATCAGTCACTGTACAAGACAAACGAAAGTTAGTCACTGGCAGTCGAATATTGACAGTCATCAGACTAAAAAGCGAAATCCGAAAATAATTTTAACTACAGATATGCATTTTTAGTTCTGTAGCGTGGCTTCAGTACTCTCAGATTTTATTTTGTTTTGCATGGGTTTCAAAGTTTATGTATTTTGGTTCATTGCAGCCCTGTGAAAAAGTCCCATTTAAAATATACTTGATTTTCTACCAGCCAGCATTTAGAAACAAAAACAACAAAACGTGTAACATTTCAAAACTTTTTGTTTAAATTAAAAAATATTTTTTGGTATTTGATTTTTTTATTGTAAATATAATTCCAAGGTATTTTCGCTATTTATGCCATTAAGCTCACGCTGAAAGAAATACTAATTGGCCCCTTCCCCGATCACTCACTGTACAAGACGAACGAAAGTAAGTCATTGGCAGTCCAATAGTTACAGTCATCAGACTAAAAAGCGAAATACTAAAATAATTGCAACTACAGATAAGCAATTTTACTTCAGTGGCCTGATTTCAATACACTCAGATTTTATTTTGTTTTTGCATGGGTTTCAAAATTTGTATATTTTGGTGCAAAAGTCCTGTAAAAAAGTCACATTTAAAATAAAGTTGATTTTCTACCAGCCAGCATTTAAATACAAAAACAACAAAAAGTATAACATTTCAAAACTTTTTGTTTAAATTAAAAAATATTTTTGTAATATATGACTTTTTTGTTCTAAATATAATCGAAAAGTATTTTCGCTTTTTGTGCCATTAAACTCACTCTGATAAAAAATAATTATTGGCCTGTTCTCCAATCACTCACTGTGCAAGACGAACGAAAGTTAGCCACTGGCGTTCGGCTCAAATTGGGTTCCTTTAAGTCGCAATTTTCATTCGGCTGTTCCCAACCACCAGTACATTCGAAATAGAGCAACCAAAATTATTACTCTTTTGATTTCGTCTGACTTGAAATGACAAGATTTTGGAGTCCAAATCCACTTTCTTTCAATTAGAGCACGAATGAAAGCTTTCGTTCGAGATCGAGGACCAGGCTGTAGAATTCCATATCAAATATAATGTTAGTATAGTAACATTGTAAAGGATATGACTTTTGAATCATATTTATTTATATGTCATCCTTTGCAACAAGTTAAAGGATTGAATAAAATTTACAATACTCTGTCCGTACAATACATTAACTAGAACCCAGGGACACGAGTTTGTGCAGGACAATGAGTAGTAGTGCCCCTTCTCCTAGGTGTGTTATAGGAAGTTAAATGAAGACATTCAATAATGCTAAGTGTGAAACTATTTCGTTTTGTGCACATAAAATATTCGTATCTGAACAATTTCACATACTCTCTCACTGGTCAAATAAATAATTCATGCACTTTATGTACTCCAAGGAAGGCTAGGTATGTACTTATGTATAAGTGTGTCCTCTTATCTTGAATCCTTAAAGTGCTGCACATAAACTTGCTTAAAATATATTATGCTCTCAATCTTATTTATTTTTATGCTCATTTTTTTTCAATTTTATCTTAACGTTTTGTGCTTCTTGACTTTATACATAATTGAAAAGGTAAGAGGTAAGAGGCAAGAGGTGCTGGTAGTTGTAGTAGTGCCGGATGGAGTGTTATAGGAATAGTTAGATGTGCCAGCTCTTAAGAAGACCATTCCGAGAAAATAACATAATTATGTTTATTTACTTTAATTTCCTCTATGGGAGTTCTTTTTCTATCTCCCTTTTCATCCGTTCATTGAAAATATAATTCACCGATTTAAGGATGAGATGCTCTCATAAGTATCCTACTATCGGAGTAGTGGCAATATAATCAATTGGATCTTATTCATTCATTTATTCGTCCTTTCATTATCATCATTAGCATTCACTAAAACAGATGGCCCTCAGAGACACAGACGTCCTAGCATTTTTACACTTTCATCGAAGTTATCCTTTAGGTGTTTGTTTTTGCTAAGTATGGCCGTAGTATTTCACTTCGTTCCGTCCTCATTCACCTCTATTGATAAAATTTTTATTGCATTTTATTTATATATATATATTTTTTTTAAATAAGAAATATGTTAACGATAAGGCTTGGGAAGAGTTTTGCGTCGAAATGATAATATCGATTGGCCATAAAGGCCCTGGCCATAATAGGAAACAAAAAAATTTCCAAACGGTTATTGACGGTCATAACGGCCAATACGAGAGTCAGCCAGCGACAGAGATCTAACTGAAATTGCTCGTTCCCAGTTTATGTTTATGATTGAAATTTCATTTGAAGACCAATTCAATTTAGGTTACTTTGGGGACATACTCGTACAAGTACAAAACAAAAAAAAAAAAAACACGCAAACGAATCTATATTTGAACTTGGCCTTTCAAACAAGATAAATTGTGATGGATATGACAACGAAAGATAGAGGGAATAATTTGATTAGTTCAAAGGCCAGTGATTAAGCAATCTACATAATTGTCTATGTTATTACATTTTGCATTCAATTATTGGTAGCTACGAATCGGAATTTTGCGTGATTTCAAATTTGTCCTTTACGGGGGGATTTCTACAATACTCGGAAATTAATTTCTTGTAACATTTAGTTTTTGCCTATAAATACTTGTAATACAAATATTAATAGTATTGATTATTACTGATAATTACCCGCTAATAAAACAATATGACATTGCATAATTTTAGGAGTGCGCAAGTATCGAAAAGTGTAGCATATTTTTAGGCGTGTGATAAATTAACACACATTTAACTCATAAATACAGGGACGTTGCGTAGAATTAATATTTTATTCGTTTACATCTATTGGACGACTATTACCCTGTAAGGAGTTTACTTCAATCTCTTAAAACCCGAATCAATTGATTGAAATAAAACAATTTTAGACAAATTCTGTTTACTGTTACAATAAGAGATTATAATTTCCTAGAATTTTCCACGCTTAGTATGAATTTCATATTGCCTCACTATTTACCTCCACTACAACAGATGGCGTTAATGAAATATGCTGCTAATAACTTAATAAAGCGACGCCGGTGATGATAGATAGCCCCCCTCTCTCAAACATTTATTATTTTGTATTTACAAAATAACACAAAAAGTAGCATTTGAAGTTCCAACATTATATAATTAATATTTACTAAGTCTGTCACTCAACAACAGATGGCGCTAATTGATTGAAGATGCTCGTTAAATATATTGACTGTTTGTGATGAATAAATCAAGTATTAAGTAAAACATATTTTAATTTTTCGCCTAGACTAGGCAAAAATAATAATATCAAATATTCACTATACAACCAGTGGTGGGTAATGGCTTTAGGTGTAGAATTTCGATCTTCCAAGTCAATGGTAAATAAATGCTGAAAAAATACGGTCCTAGTAACAGGTTGGAGGAAACATGTACATGTTTGCAAAAATTGTTTTTATGAATTGAAGATCACCTGCTTGATTGATTCTTTGTTGTTCATCACGTTTTTGTTTTCAGACAATTTTCAGCAACCTAAGCCACATTTGGGTCGCAAAAACATATATTATAAACTAATATTCATTTTGTCTCAAACATGTAATATTTAATAGCAAACACAATGTGTTTGGACACAAGTATACAACATTTGCAAGAAGCTACGTTGTATTATATTTGAACACAATATTTGAAACAATTTTTAGCGTGTCGGCTTGTGCACTGATTTACGCTGCCTCTAGGATATGAAGATGTCTTAGAAGTTTCTAAGAGAAAAATTATGCTTGCCAATACTTAGTACAATTTGGATACTAAAACTATAGACAAGTTCTGGAAGCAGGGTCAATCAGCCATAATTTATAGCAATGGTAGACGTTTACACGCTTAAAAATAATGGCCCCACCAACATATTGCAGGAACCATGTGCATGTTTGCCAGCTTTGTTTTTATTGTTCCTTTATTATCTGTCACGTTTTTGTTTTCAGCAAACTGAGCCACATTTGGGTCAAAAATACATATGTATATTATAACCTATTATTCTATTGAATAGAAACCATTATGTGTTTGGACACAAGTATACGATATTTGCGACAAGGTACAAACATATTATATTTGCATCCAAACAACAACAAAATATAAATTTTTCAGCGTGTAGGGTTATTGAATTGCAGTGCAGATCTTTGACAGCAATTATTTGAGATAAGTTAATGATTTATTAAATTTTTTCCTAAACATCCTATCCTAAACATCATGTCCCAAACATATTGTATTGAATAGAAACCATTATGTGTTTGGACACAAGTATACGATATTTGCGACAAGGTACAAATGCATTATATTTGCATCCAAACAACAACAAAATATGAATTTTTCAGCGTGTAGGGTTATTCAACTGCAATGCAGATCTTTGACAGCAATTATTTAAGATAAGTTAATGATTTTTTAAATTTTTCAGACAATTTCAACCGCAGACTTTGGCAAACTTATTCATGGAGCGACACTTAGTTGAACAACGCGTAAAATTGATCCAAACGTTATATAATAGTGGTCGTTCTGCAAGAAGTACATTTCGAGCATTTTTCAATTTTTTTCAATCAACGGCCATCTGAATCAACAATCAGCCGTTTGGTGCAGAAACGTGACAACACCCGTGGGTCTTCGTACCGAAAATATGGCTGCTGTGGAACAAAGTGCGGACTAGGCCGTAACTTCCTCAATTCGTCATCGAGCACAACAATTTAACCTTTCCAACAGCACCGTTCAGCGGAGTTTAACAAAACACGTATTGGTTTAAAAGGCCATGTATGGTTTAAAAGAAAGTGGTAAGAAAAAATTTCTCTTCTCTCAAATGTCAACAACCAAAACAAGTGAAGCGTTAATCATTCTCTGCTGTCTCTCTCTTCATTGAGTATTTCAATACTCGAGCATCTTTTTGATAGTGTTATTGTATATAACTATACAAATTCTAGCCATGTTGAAGTAGAATTACATAAACTTCGCAAAAAGTAGGAAATAATCAAGATATGACGCGAGAGAGAAACGCGTTCCAGTGAATTGTCACCACTTTTTGGTTCTCTTTTATGAGGGTTGCCAAATTGAGCACATCTTGCGGGACCGTATTTCTATAGAAAAATTTTAAAACTTTTCTGTAGAAAAATTTGAGAATATTTCTATAGAAAAATTTAAGAAGATTTCTATAGAAAAATTGGAAAACATTTCTATAGTACAATTTTAAAACTTTTCTAAAGAAAAATTTTAAAACATTTCTATAGAAAAATTTTAAAAGATTTCTATAAAATTTTACAATTTTTCTATAGAAAAATTTTAAAACATTTATATAGAAAAATTTTAAAACTTTTCTAAAGAAAAATTTTAAAACATTTCAGAAAAATTTGACAACTTTTCTATAGAAAAATTTGACAGCTTTTCTATAGAAAAATTTTAAAACTCTTCTATAGAAAAATTTTACAACTTTTCTATAGAAAAATTTGACAACTTTTGTATAGAAAAATTTTAAAACTCTTCTATAGAAAAAGTTTTCTAAAGAAAAACACTTAATACTTTTTGCTCCGGGTAGTGGTACAAATCTGAGGTCCGTGTCTCCCATTTAATTTTTCTATTTTTTACCGTTTGCTTTTTCGTTTGTATTGCAATTCTCCATGGTTTTCAATCCCCAAATATGTATACTGCTGTATAATGTAAACAATGTTGCCAGTCAGCTGTTTTTTCGAACTTATTCGAACAAATTTGTTGCTTGCATTGTGAACGCCTGTTGAATTTGTTGCTATCATTGTGAACGAGCCTTAAATGCAAAAAAAAATTATCTAAGATAACTTGCTGTTGCTATTTCTTTAAATTGAACATGTGGCAACATTGTGTATTGCTCAAGTCGGAATTTAAGTGGGAAATTGAAATGACGCTTAATACCTCGTACAAATTAAGCTATAATTAACTTAAGTGGGGTAAAAAAACACACTTACGTAACTACTAATTGCAAACTTGAATAAGGAAATGAATACTTCAATAATAATTCAAAAATAGAAAAGAGATTATTAGTGATGTTGAAGCGTTTGTAGCATAAGACTCTATTTCATCGATGTGTCACCGATTACCAGAAATGTTTATGTTTTCAAGTTTGTGGACGGTTACGAGCAACACCTCTTCAACAGTATCCAACAGTTTTCGTCGAACTGGGCGCTTAAAGCGCAGAAAGCTTCAACGTAAATTCTGTCAGTGTATCGGCATTGTCAACAATCAGAATTAGAATACAGAGAGTGAACTCCAATCAAGAAGGGACCAAAAAACTACATCATAGAGAACTGCTTCCCAATAAATTCGAAATTTGAAGCGGTCTTTGGGGGAGGGCAGTCAGTGGAGTTTGGTACAGAGGTATGAACCAACATTTTTTGTTTCCAGAATTGTCTAACATCAGTCTATAAACCAGTTCGTTTTAACAGGATGGCGCCATATGTCACACTGTTGGCAAAACAATTGACTTGTTGAATAAAGAGTTTACATAGAACATATGTAAGCTACAGATCTAAAATGCGTGAAATATGTAAATTTTAAAGCCGGATCCTATTTTTAAAAGTGTTATCAAGGCAATATAAGGATACACTTAATACACACAAATGCTTAAAGAAGTTCTTAATAACAACCGCTAACAACCGACGACAGATGGCGCTAATGATATGATAATACAAGTGCATAGAAAATTGTATCCTCTTCAACAGACATTTATAGTCATTTGTAGTTAGTGTGAAGAAGAAGTATCATTCTTTGGCATTACCATTTTCCATGATAATGATATCTACGGTGGATTATAACGCTTTAATAGCTGATTTTCCAGTATATCTCTTGTGTTTTTATTTCAATGTCATTAACATTTCATCTTCCGCCAGCTGTGTTCATTCGTTCATCTTCCTTGGCAATCAGGTACAATTTTATGTGGTTTTGTTTTATAACTCACGTCGTGATGTCTATCACTGCGTATATTAAAATTCCCCCATTAACACGATGTGTGATGAGATGACTATGCAGCATTCATCCATCTATATCCACACAATCCATCTGTTGTATCAGACACGCACGAAGAGCTTTTTGTCTAATATAAAAACTTATATGTGCACATATAAATCATTAGCATCACATTAATAATGTGATTTCATTCTCATCCCCCTGCTGCCCCAGGTGAACTCATCCTCAGTTTAATGACATGCTCCTCCTATTTGGCGGTATTATATTATATGAAATATTTATTAAGTCCTGGTAGTATTTGCTGTTTTCATTGAGTTAATGCGATTAATCAAAATTAGATTTTTGTTAAAAATCATATATAAAAGTCGTATGTTTTTTTTATATTGCTGGCTCCATCTTAAGGTTAAGTGATATGGAAAGAAAAGTCAGCTCATTCTCAAAAAGGATTTCAGTGGATTAAGGGTGTTGCGCGACATATTAAAGGAGAAGCAAATAATACAATAATAATACAAGATTATATTAAAATGTTCTTATTGATTGGAATTCCAATGAACGGGTGTTGTTCAATTTGTGTAATCTTCCGTATAATTAAGTAATTTATATGTGTAAATATGGCCACAGAGCAGAGACTGTTGGCACCAATTAATGGGACTTTGTCTTTCTTGGAATGACATAGAATTTAGCCGGTAGATTATCGTGGTCGTTCCAGTAATGAAAATGTTAAATTCCTTATACTGGCAATCAAACAACATGTAAGAAGTCTTATCTTTGTTTCATCAGTCCTATTGTATTACTGTTTTACTTCCACCTGCTAGTGAATTATGTTATTTAATTTGTTTGGAAGATTATAAAGGGGATTGATTGGAAGTTTAAATATATTTTCGCAGAATAATTGTTGTTTTATTTTCAAACAAAAATCATAACAACTCAACCTGTCACAATGAATTATTTCTTTGTGCCAGTTCGACGAAAACGTTCGAACATTCGAATATTGTTGAAAATTTTTGCTCAAAACCGTTAACTTGTTGCAAACATTCACATTTCTGGGAATCGGTGGCACATCGATGAAATAGAGTTTTCTACAGCATTTACACCGACCAAGATTAGCCCATTTCGAAGGTTAACTCCGTTAACCCACACTAACCCAGAAGATTACTTATACAATTTCCATCAGTAAAAACTGTAGTTTAATTTTCAACCTCATATAAAACTTATGTACAATTTGATGCAACTCTGTTAATTATCAAAAAAAAATGCAACCATAATAAAAATGTACACAAAAAATCAACTGTTTGACAGACAGAAGCTGATCAAAAATTTTCCGACGCGTCGCCGCAATCGAAAATTTTTGCAACTCACGCCGCCGCCGATATAATTGGCTCTCATGCGTTTAAAATATGTACCGATTTGCACGACTGGCCCGATTTGACCGACGGATCAAATTTTAAATGTTCAGTTTTTTTATAAACATATCAAATCATATTTTGGATTTATATTACTTTTAGTTAAGCTAGTCTGTAAGGATTGTAATCCATAGACGTAAATAAATAAATAAATAAAACCATGAGCAGCCAATTACATTTTTCTATTGCACCGCCGGCTTCGATAATATGGTATCGGCACGGAGTTGCTCTAAATTGGTCTATGCACAAAGTTGCCACCAGAAATGTTAATTTAATCTCAAATTGGGTAGTGTAATAACATATTTACACCGCCGGTTATCGCGGCCAGGTTAGCGATAACCTTGGTCTCTAACCTTTGCCGTTTACACCGCTCAATTTCACATTAAATTAACATTTCAGTTGGCAACTCCGTGCTTATACAAATTCCGCGCCGCGACCAAATTATCGTAGACGGCGGCACAACATAAAAATTAAGTTGTCGGCTATGGGTTTTGCCAGTTTTGTACAAATTTGGGATGTTTTCGAAATAACTGAACCATTAAAATTGGATCAGTGCAATACGGCCTTATTCATAAAAAAAAAACAATAAATAAGCTCTACAACACTCTTTAATTATTTAAAGCTTTAAAATTTAGTGAAGGCTTCGTTAGTACCGCATTCATAATGAGTAATTTCAGCTAGGGAACATATGATTGACTGACAACCCTGTTTTTGTGTATTCTCACAGTGCTTGTGATGTAAAAACAAGATAAACAATAACCATTAGAAGTAATTAAAATGTTTCTTATTTAAATGTGTCAATTTTTGGAAAAATTTGAACATTAGTGGAAAGAAATATTGAACAACCAGAATAATTAATATTTGTTATCTTCTTAACTTTGGAAGAGGTTTCAAAAATTCATTTCGATTTCATTTCTGGGTATTCGAATACATAACCGGATAACGGGTTGTCGATTCAATGTTTTGATTTCATATACATCACTATCTAAACAGAAGTTAACTTTGAATACAAGTTTTTAAACTTGAAACGAAACTATTTGGTGGCTTGGCTGGATAATGTGACATTATAGACGCCACAAATACACGTTTATAACGAATAAATATTTGTGTATGGCACGCGTGACATATAAACAAATTATTTTTTTGTGCATAAATGCGGATAAAATTCCCTTAAAGAAGAGCTACACTTCCAACAAAAATGACAACCTTGGAGAACACTTAACCCTGCTGTTAGATTAAGTCCATTTGGTCCAAATAATGGCTAGTTTTCTTTGTAAGTTTTGAACGGTGATATATACTGACTTCATTTTTCAGGTCACGTGATCTTTTTTATAAACTAATGGCATGAGCAAAAATTAAATTTTCTAACTAGAAACAGGACTGAGTCAAATAAGAAATTACAAATTTCAGATTAAGGGACCATTTGGTCCATAGAATATGTTCTTTGATTTTCTTTACAATTATGTTCAAAATATAAAATAACAATAATAATAAAAATATTTGAGTATTACTGACCCAAGATAGATACAAAGAATACGAATAGATGGTTATTTTGTTTGTAAATTGCAGTATGGACCAAATGGTCTCTTAAGCTAACATTCGTTAACCATACGAATCTTAGGTTAAGGGACCATTTGGTCCATAGTATATTTCCTTTGATTTTCTTTACATTTATTTTCAAAACAAAGATGATAATAATAATAACAATATTTAGTGAATATTGAACTAAAATATATACAACGAATGCGATTAAATTGATATTCTGCATGAAAATTGCAGTATGGACCAAATGGTCCCTTAACCTAACATTCGTATTTTTTTCCTAACCTAACAGCAGGGTTAACAGAAGAAATTTTCGGTTATGCATTTTTGTGCTTTGCCTTTGCATTTTATGAATAAGGCCGTTAACCTACAGTCGCCTAAACATCACTAAAAATCTCGTTTGAAGATAGAAGTCTCCGTTTATTTCCACCATACCTATTAGGGTGATAACTTTGTTTAGACAACATTCTCGGGCTTTTCTAATGGCAAATATTGTATTAATGATAAAAAAAAAACTATTTCAGTTCAATTTGGTAAAAAAAAACCTTACGCACCGACAGCGATTTCTAAAATGCCTTTAATATATATTTTCTTTTTAATTTATACATGCATACACACAATTCTACTGAACAATAACATAACAGATTTGCATTTAATAGTACTTAGGATTAAAATTCTACTACAAAACCGATTTAATTTTTTGTTTTAAATTACAACCAATATATGAAAAAAAAAGTTTTTTTAACTTAGTTTGATTCAAAACTTTAACGCGTTTTGGTGCGTAACCTTTTTTAACGATAGCGAAAAACTAAAAACGCAGTTTTTAATATTTGTCCACGCCCTACACGATTTTGTCTGGGGAGATTTGATATTTGCAAAAAATGCAAAAAGTTATTACCCTAATACCTATACACTCGGTGAATGCACTTTTCTATTTTTGAATTATTATTAAGGTATTGTTTCCTAATTGCATTTTGAAATTAATAGTTATATTGCTGTATTGTAATATTAACGGGTAATTTTTTATAGTTAAAATTTTCCGATAACGATTAAACAGTCACAAATTGGCCAGGTCTGGTCACGCTATTATCAGTTGTGCACAGTTTTGTTTGCCATTTGATGACAGAAGAACGTGTGCAAAATGTGTTATTTTATTC
The DNA here is from genome assembly GCA_963931995.1 of Phaonia tiefii. Classification (NCBI taxonomy): domain Eukaryota; kingdom Metazoa; phylum Arthropoda; class Insecta; order Diptera; family Muscidae; genus Phaonia; species Phaonia tiefii. The sequence continues at coordinate 34,626,893 of OZ008367.1, forward strand.
CGAAAATCATGGCTCAGTTCGGGAATGTTTTCGTGCGCTTCGTCCATTTACAGTCGACAAAATCGTCGATCTTAGCGACCTGTCAATAAGGAAAATTGCAGCATTTGGAGTGAAGTAAATCCGCCAGTGATTTCTGAGACATCGTTACAACCATAAAAACTTACTGTTTCATGTGCTTTATGCACCGCTGGAATCATTATTCATGTATGACGGGGCTTACTTCTTTACTTCAGCGGCGACCTCTACAGAGCCATGATTGGAGATTATTTCGTGCTGCAATTGAATCGAACATTAATTAAGGACATTGTTTTCCAACATAGACAGTGCCATGTGCCATACAGCGCGTCAAACAATCGACTTATTGCAGGAAACCTTTGGTGAACGCGTTATTTCTCGACATGGCCCAGTCATTGGCAACCGAGATCGTGCGATTTAACACCTGTAGATTAGTTCCGCTGGGGCTTCGTCCAGTCATTGGTTTATGTAAAGAAACGGGAAACTTAGGAATCTTGAACGCCTCGAAGAATAATATTGTACGAACCATTGCTGCGATACGGCGCCCATTACATGACCTACACGCGGCGCCCATGTGTCACAAATTATATTGAAACACTAATGTCATAAAATTATCTTTCTAATAGAGCCAATTTTTAGTTTTAAGTTATCTAATTTCATTATTTATCGTATACTTAATAAATTGCTTTAACATTAGGAGATACATAAGAGTGCCATCTATAGAGTGCACGGGTGTTGTTGAAGTTACGCCATCCTGCGGACAATAGTAAAAACAAACAATAATCAACAGCTGACTAGAGTTGGGTAGTTCGTGATAGAGAAGGGTGCGTGCCTCATTTTCGAGGCACGAGCCGAAGATGATATTAACAAACAGGCACAGACACGCATGACTAAATTTTGGCAAAGGCACGACATGCACGACGAGCATGAACTTAGTAATTGCACACACGAAAACACACGGTCTAACACGAAAATTTAAATACAGTTTATACACTAAAAACATTAGGTAAAATGGTATACTAAGTTTAGAGAAATGTGTGTACCAACAAAAGGATGTGTAACAGCGACAAAACAGTTTTGCGTGTTTCGCAGCATACATAACCCACAGTTGTCTCACCGCACTCAAATTGCAAATTGTTTGACATTTTTGACGACGCGCCGATGTTTGATTTTTATGTAGCGTTCACAATGGCAGCAACGAATTTGTAATTCAAGCCTTCTCGTTCCCACTCTCAGTATTGCATATAATGCCCTCTTATGTTTTTCGTGAAATTGGAATTTAAATTTGTCATAGAAGTAGGTTCTACTTCTGCTTCAAATTGGAATTTGTTCGAATCAGTATATTCTACTGACCGCCAGGGGCGCTCTACTTCGAATTTTGTTTTAAAATTTGAAAGTATGAATGAAAATGTAAACATTTTGTATCAAAACAAACATTTTAGTAAATAATATTATCTGTAGAATCTGCCAATAACAATAATTTCACATATAATTATAATTTTTTATTACCAAGAATACAACACTGTCGCTGGCTTTCGAAATGTGAAATGTGTAGTTGTTTGTAGTAAGTGTAGTTCGCGCCAATTTTATTAATAAACAAAAGAAAAAAGTTTAAAAAAAGCTGACATTTTCAGGTTTTTCGAAACCGTCCAAGGCCATGACATATTATGGAACAGAAGTTTCTAAACATTTCTGTAGAAAAATTTGAAACCATTTCTAAAGAAAAATTTGAAAATATTTCTATAGAAAAATTTTAAAATATTTCTATAGAAAAATTTTAAAACCTTTCTATAGAAAAATTTTAAAACTTTTCTATAGAAGAATTTGAGAATATTTCTATAGAAAAATTTGAGAAGATTTCTATAGAAAAATTTGAAAACATTTCTATACAACAATTTTAAAACTTTTCTAAAGAAAAATTTGAAAACATTTCTATAGAAAAATTTTAAAACAATTCTATAGAAAAATTTTAAAAGATTTCTATAAAATTTTACAATTTTTCTATAGAAAAATTTTAAAACATTTCTATAGAAAAATTTAAAAACTTTTCTATAGGAAAATTTTAAAACATTTCTATAGAAAAATTTTAAAACTTTTCTAAACAAAAATTTTAAAACATTTCTATAGAAAATTTGACAACTTTTCTATAGAAAAATTTTAAAACTCTTCTATAGAAAAATTTGAAAAGTTTTCTAAAGAAAAACACTTAATACTTTTTGCTCCGGGTAGTGGTACAAATCTGAGGTTCGTGTCTCACATTTAATTTTTCTATTTTTTCCCGTTTGCTTTTTCGTTTGTATTGCAATTCTCCATGGTTTTCAATCCCCAAATATGTATACTGCTGTATAATGTAAACAATGTTGCCAGTCAGCTGTTTTTTCGAACTTATTCGAACAAATTTGTTGCTTGCATTGTGAACGCCTGTTGAATTTGTTGCTATCATTGTGAACATCAAATCAGGTATAGTAGGTGACTGATGTCACTGAAGCTCATCAAACAATCGGGCATATTCTTCTGTCCTTAGAAGGCGGATGAGCCAAATATACGGGCCAACGGCGGATAGAAACTAAAAGAAGAAAATCCAGGTTCAACATATCGCATCCTGGTCAGCGTCTGATCCATAATGGGCGGCTGCAATCAAATATCCTGGCAGTAGGTAAAATGCAAAAACCCGGTGGGCTGGGTTTGCCTCCCGCCACCGTTCATAATGGCAGTGAAAATACAAAAACGAAACAGAAAACATAAACAACCCCTATTTGTTGACGACCCCCGCAAACGTTATAAGGACCACGATTTACGGATATGCACTTGGAATGTAAGAACTCTATATAGATCCGGTGCAAGTATCCAACTGGCAGATGTCCTCGAAAGTTATAAGGCTGACATTACCGCTATCCAGGAAATGCGATGGACAGGACATGGCTGCACAAGAAAAAGAAACTGCGATATATACTACAGTTGCCATGAAAAAAAACATGAATTTGGTTGTGGATTTGTAGTTGGCAAAAGACTGCGACATCTAGTCTCTAGGTTCAATCCTGTGAGTGAACGAATAGCCACAATCCGCATAAAAGCGAAATATTTGTATATTTCCCTAATTTGTGTGCATGCCCCGACAGAAGAGAAAGATGATGATGCCAAAGACATATTCTATGAGCTCCTAGAGGAAACGTATGACCGCTGCCCTGGCCATGACATTAAGATTGTACTAGGAGTTTTTAATGCCAAAGTAGGAAGGGAGAATGTGTTTAATCCAACTATTGGCAATTTCAGTCTTCATGCTGACAGTTCCGACAACGGTATGAGACTGATTGACTTTGCCGCGGCAAAAAACATGGTCATCAGTGGCACAAGATTCCAGCATAAAGACATCCACAAGGCTACTTGGGTATCCCCTGATCAAAGAACTAAGAACCAAATTGATCACGTGGTAATTGATGGAAGGCACTCATCCAGTGTAATGGACGTACGAGTGATCAGAGGAGCTAACATCGATTCTGATCACTACCTGGTAGCAGCAAAGGTTCGCACAAGATTAAGTAGAGCGAAAATCGTACGAAACCAGACGCAGAGGAAGCTGGACATCGGAAAGCTGCAATTACCAGAGGTAGCCACAGCCTACTCAAGGAAGCTCTCGCAACTTTTGGCACAGAACCCACCCCCTCCCGATGACGATCCTGATGCGCAGTGGAAACCCATTTCCGACTCTATAAAAACTACTTGGTTTCGAAAAACCGCTTCGCAATAAACCGTGGTACGATGAAGAGTGTCGCATAGCAAATGACGAAAAGAACGCTGCACGTATGGTAATGCTTCAGTCAATTGCAACGCGAGCTGCAACTGAGCGGTATAGGGAGAAGAGAAAGGAGGTAAGCCGTCTCTTTAGGCGTAAGAAACGGCAGTGGAGAAAACGCGAGAGTGAGAAAATTGAGACATACAGAAGGAAGAACGAAGCCCGAAAATTCTACCAAAAAGTTAAAAACGGAACTAATGGACATGGTTCAGGGCCCCCCTTCTGTAAAGACAAAGACGGAAATCTCGTCGCAGATGTGCAGAGCATGTTGGGAATATGGAGAGAGCATTTCTCCGCGCTACTAGTACCTGAGATATCCGATAACGATGGGACAATCGATCACAATATGGACGACGACGTCGATTGCCCCCCTCCTAACCAAGACGAGGTCAGAACAGCTATTGCCCGGCTTAAGAACAACAAAGCCGCAGGAGCCGATGGATTACCGGCGGAGCTGTTTAAGGCTGGCGGCGATGAGCTGATAAGGTGCATGCATCAGCTCATTAGCAAAATTTGGTTAGATGAATGCATGCCCGGCGATTGGAGTCTCAGTGTACTATGTCCCATATTTAAAAAAGGTGACCCGAGTATTTGTGCCAACTACCGTGGAATAAGCCTTTTATCCATAGCATATAAGGTTCTATCAAGTATAATGTGTGAAAGACTAAAACCAATTATCGCTGACCTTATTGGACCATACCAGTGTGGCTTTAGGCCTGGAAAATCGACAACTGACCAGATTTTCACGCTACGCCAAATCCTGGAGAAGACACACGAAAAACAAATCGACACCTATCATCTATTTATCGATTATAAAGCAGCCTTCGATAGTCCGATACGGGAGAAACTCTATGAAGCAATGTCTGAGCTTGGTATTCCTGCAAAACTCATACGCCTTTGCAGGATGACCTTGACGAACACCAAATCCGCAGTGAAAGTTGGTAAGGATCTTACCGAACCTTTCGAAACTAAGCGAGGCCTCAGGCAAGGCGACAACCTATCGTGCGATCTCTTTAACATCTTAATGGAGATCATTATGAGAAAAGCTGCAGTCAATATGAATAAAACCATGCTGATGATATAGATATCATTGGGCGCACAATTAGAGAAGTTACTGCGGTTTTTTCGAGAATTGAGAAGGAGTCAGCAAAAGTGGGTCTGACGGTGAATGAGGACAAGACAAAATTAATGGTTTCAACGAACAGGGCCTCCACGCGATTAGACCAAAGCGTGAACGTTGATAACCGTTATAACTTCGAGGTAGTGGACGAATTTATATACCTCGTATCTGCCGTGAACAAAAACAACAACGTCAGCCTTGAGATCAAACGGAGAATTGTGCTTGCGAATAGATGTTATTTTGGGCTAAGCAAGCACTTTAGAGATAAAGCCCTCTCTCGAGTAACAAAAGTCCAGCTGTACCAGACTCTCATTCAACCTGTCTTGCTTTATGGCGCAGAATCCTGGGTCCTATCGCAAGCAGACGAAACATCTGTAGGAGTCTTAGAGAAAAAAATACTCCGAAAAATTTATGGCCCTATAGTGCACAACGGCGAGTATCGGCGACGCATGAATCATGAGCTGTATGAGCTTTATCCTGACATTGACATAGTTAAGCGGATCAAGATAACGCGATTGCGCTGGCTAGGCCATGTCAGTAGAATGGATGAAGATGAACCAGCGCGAAGGCTTTTCGAAACCGAACTCGAAGGAAGACGAAAAATAGGAAGACCAAGACTCCGCTGGAGGGATCAGGTTGACGAATCCCTGCGTACACTTGGTATTGCCAACTGGAGAGATAAAGCAAAAGATCGAACTGGTTGGCGAAATATGTTATCTTCGTTTTGTAAGGTCCCTGACCCCCCGGGGTTGTCCGAGACCGGATAAGTAAGTAAGCATTGTGAACGAGCCTTTATTGTGCGTCTATCTTTTAAATGTGTGACGGAAGAAGCCCATCGAATTGTTCTTTGTATTATATATTTTAACGCGGTTGTAAAATTCACACAGCTGAAGAGCTGCAGCTTACAGTGGTGCATTCAACTGGTAACATTGCCAATCACGGACGTAAAGATAACAATCATTTACACTGACAGAATTTGTTGGTCTAGTTGTGTGTGATAAAGCGTTAACGAATAATTTCCCAATATAAAAATGTTAAATTTTTAAGATATTTTTCCGTGCTTTCCGTGTTAGAACTATGGACCTGCACGCACTATACACGCACGATATTTGATTTACTCTGCACAAATACGAACGGCGCACGCATGAAATTCAAATATTTTGCACGAGCACATCGTGCACATGTGTGGCACACCGTGCACACCTCTAGTTCGTGAACTATATACAGTGTATCACAAAAGTAAGAATATGCTTTGTAATTTCCACTAATATAATTTTTTTCCGTACTTTGCTTTTATCATACTCCAATTTCTATACTAGTTTCTACGATATTCGTTACAAAAACTAAAATTTCAACTGTTCAATATGATCCAGTTAATTTCTTAGAAAATGTCAATATTGTGGCCACAAAATTAAGTATGCGACGAGTGATTATCCATTCGGGAATTGACTTTAATGAAGGAAGTTTCTCTTTTTATAGATTTAAACGAGTCTGTGCAAGCTATAAACTCCACAGACTAAGTCTGAGTAATTAAAATCAGTCTTTGCTGCAATGGCATAACTCTCAGGATTTGAAGGATCTGATAATAAAATTGTACAAAGACAATAATTTTCAAACAAAAATTGTCGACTGTGGACAAAAGTAGTGCTACGGTACAAATGTAAGTTTAAGTCTGAGGGTTCCACAAAAAAACCCCGGTGTTCGGGGCGCCCCAAAGTGCTTAAAAGACAAGAATAACGGATTATTGTAAGAAAAGTTAAGGCAAATCCAAAGAAAGGTGCACCAAAAATAAAAGCAAGAATTGAAGAAAATCTTGCAATTCAGATACTATTCGTCGTGTGTTGCACACAGCTGGATATCACGGCTGAAGTATTAGAAAGAACCGATTCATTAGTCACATAAATCGTCAGAAGAAAGTACATTTTACTAGAGTTTATGTACCACCCAAAAACGTTCAGGAACACTAATATTTTTTTCTGGTGAGAAGAAAAAAAATCTTCATGGATTTGATCACCGTAATAAAATTTAGAGAAAGCCCAATTCCGAAATAGTCAAAAAACAAATCTAACTAGTACTGTAAAACAAGCTGGCGTTTCGGTATTAGTTTGGGGATGCATGGCGGCATCTGGGTTTGGAAACATTGTTATTAGTGACAGAATTGGGAATAAGTATTTATACCTCAGCATTCTGAAAAACAATTTGAAAGAATGCGCCATAGAAAGCAGACTGGAACCCACTTTCATATTTCAACAGGACAATGATCCGAAGCATTTGTCACTCTTTGTGAAGGATTAGCTGTTGTATCACACAAAACAATTTAACTTCTCCTCAATTCGCCAGATGTCAATCTCATAGAGGACCTTTCATCTTGGTCGCCAAATACGAAAACGGGAGATAAAAAGGAGAGATGATCTCAAAAATGGTACTGTGATAGAATGGTAAAAAATTCCAAATTCTGTGACCCAACAGTTGGTAGATTTAATGCAATCACGACTTCATGAAGTTATAAAATATAAGGGAAGCCCTACTAAATACTGATTTCTTAAAATATGATGAACGAATCACATGCATTTTTAATACAAACCATAATATCAGACGTACTGCATACTAACATTTGTGATGTTAATTTCGTTCCTTTTCAGCTTTATCCCAAATAATTAAACAAACATACGAATATTGCCCACTTTTTGGATCATCCATATACTTATGTGCAAGCATTGTTTTCATGAATTGAAGATCTGCACGGTTTTGTTCTAAGTAGTTTTCAACAAACAAAACCATATTTGGGTCACAAAAACATATTTCTAACACATTAATCATTGTGTCTCCAACATGTAATATTGAATAGCAAACACAATGTGTTTGGGTACAAGTATACTGTATTTGCGACAACCTACAAACACGCTATAGCAAACAAATACAGAATGTTCAGAGTGTATCAATAAGATGCTTAAACGACAAGCAGGTGATACTGATTTCAAAAAAAAACATCATCAGCGATGAGGCACATTTTCACCTAAACGAAAGAGTTAATGTTGAAAAATGTCGCATATGGGTACTGAAAATCCACATGACATTCACGAAACAACTAATACAGAAAAAACGGCCTCTGTAACATATTCTCTCAAATACATTCTGGAGGACCCTTACATATGTTTGGAATACACGCCAAATATTCAAATAATTGCAAGTCCTAAACTAACTAATATTTAATTGCAAACATTAGCATGTTTAATTGCAAAGATGTGGAACCATATGTGTGTTTCATCCGTAAACATCCATATTCTTACGTCGAAGCATTCGCGTGTTACTTCCCAACCGTTCCAACCGAACGATTGACGACTGAATGCATGAGAAAACAACGCAACAGATCAGTTAACATAAGAAACACTCGATTCATTTACACATGTATTCAGGAATATTTATGAATCGTTGGCTGAACGAATGATGCAAAAATACATCATGGGATACATGATGGGATTAGGGAGAGCTTCTCACAAACCAGTGAGATGTGCGCGTTCTAGTTTTACACTCACTGATTGGGACCTACAATTTTACACCGGTTCCGAACGGTATTGTTCGAAGCTTTTTTAAATACTCGATAGTGTCGCCGTCACTAAGCGAGGTGACCGCCGTCGAAAGAAATTTATGGTGGCCAGTGCAGGGATCGAATCCACATTCTCATGCAAAAGAGCCGCTCACACTACCACTGCACGACCGACGGCCCTTGCAATAACATTAACTTAGGCTGAGAATAATCTCTCTTGGTCCCTGTTTTATTATTTTGAGGTCGACAGATCGTAGCGACAAAAAACTAACAAAAGTTTACCCAGCACAGCTGTATTTGTATCACAAACATACCTGTATTTGGATCACAAACACATATATTATAACACATTAATCACTGTGTCGCAAACATTCAATATTTAATAGCAAACACATTGTATTTGAACCCTAGTATTACGACAAGCTTCAAACACACGATATATTTGCATCCAAACAAGAATAAAAAATACTGATTTTGCTGTGTGTATGCTCCTGCAACGAGTTACTGTTTGGTGTGGTTCTTGGTTTGGCGGATTCATCGGACCATACTGACGATGAACGCTATCATGACATGAAGATGACACGGACGTGGACAATATGTGGGTATATCAGAACGGTGCCACATTCAACGAGGCCGGAATAATAAGTTCGTGACTTTTTGAATGAAGCACATTTTTTTCGGCAAAAAAATATTTTTATTCCAACATAATCTTCTTTTAGCTTAATACACTTAGTCCAACGTTTCTGCAATTTTTGTATCCCTTCCAAAAAAAAGGATTTTTCGAGGTCCATAAAATAAGCATTGTTTGATCAATAGTTTCATCGTTGGAGCTAAATCTCTTTCCACCGTGTCATTTCTTTAGGTTTGGAAATAGGAAATAGTCACTGGAGGCTAAATCCAGAGAATAATGCGGATGAGGTACCTATTTCGTGGCCCAATTCATGAAATTTTGCCATTGAGACTACACACGTGTGCACCCGTGCATTATCTTGATGAAAAATAACTTTTTTCTTGGCCATATGGGGTCGTTTTTTTAAATCCTCGTTATATCAGTCCAATAAGTTGGCATAATATTCGCCGTTTATTGTTTTTCCCTTTTAAAGGTAGTCTATGCGGATTATCCCGCGTGCATCTCTAAAAACTATTGCCATCACCTTATTGGCCGACAAACATACCTTGGCCTTCTTCGGAGCCGGTTCACTCGGAGAAACCCAATATTTAGACTGCTGTTTGGTCTCCGGAGTGTTGTAATGGATCCATGTTTCATCCACAGTTCCAAAACGCCGCAAAAACTCATTCGAATTGCGGTTAAACAACTTTAAACAATCCTTTGAAATTGTCACACGATTACGTTTATGGTCAATTGAGAGCAAACGCGGCACCCATCTTGCAGACAGCTTTCTTAAAGCCAACTGATCATTTAAAATCGAAACCACACTGCCATATGAAATGCCTATGGTATCAACAATCTCACGCGCTTTTACTCTTCGATCGGCCAACACCGTATCGTGGATTTGTCGACATTTTCGGGTGTATTGACACTAATTGGCGGTCCATAACGTTTAACGTCATTTGTACTTGTGCGACCACAACGAAAGTCAGTAAACCACGTTTTTACAATGGAAATCGATGGTGCAGAGTCCCCATAGTATTTATCAAGCTTTTCCTTGGTTTGATTGACGGTTTTTTTTCGCAAAAATTAACGTTTAATAGAACTCGAATTTCACTTTTTTCATTTTTTAAAAAAATGCACGAAGTTGTATGTTTTGAACAGCTGTTAAACGCAAAGTAAGTGACGGAACTTGCTCAAAATTTGACAGTAGTCTATTAACAGGTGCTACTTGATGGAAGCAGTGTTGCATTTCATATAACTACGAGGGAAGTTCGAAAAGTCTCGGACTTATTGATCGGCCAGTACACAGCGCATGAGACAATGACCCTATTGCGAGCAGAGTTCCCAGGACGCATTATCTCACGAAACAATGAGGTCAAATGGCTGTCGAAGATCTAGCGATTTGAGACCACTGGACGTCTTTCTCTGGGGTTAAGCCCAGGACGATTGTAGAGCTGAAGAATGAATCTGCACGTTATAAATGATATGCAGCCCGCAATATGCCAAAAAGTCATGGAAAATGTTGATACGCGCATCCTGTGTTGCCAGAGCAGTGGTAGTGGTTATTTAGCAGATATTGTGTTTAATATATAAATAAACTTGATGAAATTAAAACAATCATTTCGACAAATATTGGTGTATTTTATTTACAAAAGAAAATCTGCGCTCTTGCTGAATCACCCTGTAAAACATCAGTTTTTAAAATTCTTATGAAACTGTTAAAACTAAACCAAGTGGTTACTTTTATTCCAAAGCAAGATTGTAGGTCTTAGCTGCCACTTTGAATGTTATAAGGATATTAATGGTACTATCGCATTATACAGGACCTTAGATGAATATTTAACGCAACGGGATGAAACAATGTTTATAATGAAAAATCTACTTTGATTGTCTTTAGGTAGAAACCTTTTCAAAACAGGAAATAATGAACATAATACCTCATAAAGTTTTGCCAAAGTTGAACAATAAAAAGGAAAATCAATCATCTTAAAGAATCCCTTATAATCTTCAGCACCACGAGCAAATCCTTATACAGATAATTATGGGAAATCTGGCAATGGATGAAAGGGGGAAAACATTTCCCCTGCGTATAAAAGAATGCAAATAAATCATATTCAAATATCATATCACCTGTCGCAGCAGAACATTTCTAATATCTAAACTGTGCCGAGAACAACAACTCAACAAATTCCCATGACAATGCACAGAAAGAAACGCTCCACTTAATATGTTTTCCACCTCAACTGTTTGATGGCGGGCGGCATCAAAAGCTTAAGAAGTCTATAAATCTTTTCATGTGGAAAAAGAGTGGAATTTAAACTAAAATGACACTTTTTCCACACTATTGAATTGTTATTTATGATGTTTTTCCTCCTCCTCCTCCTCCTCCATCCCCACCTGCAGTTATCAGCTTTGCTGCTGCTCAACTTTTTTTAAGCTGATTTCAACAGACTATGAATGGAAAAGTTTCTTCGGAAAATGCAAAAGCCAAGAAGAAGAGAAGAAAAAGCACGACAGAGTGTAGCAAAAGTTAAGATTATTGGAAATATTTAAGATCCTATTAAAGGACATGCATACACAACATTAGCAACTATAACAACAACAGCAACAACAACACAATAAAAAAAGAAAAGTTTAGCTGAAAAATAGAACAACTTTGTTTGTTAAAAAGTTGATATGCAAAAGTATCAAAAACTACATGGAAAATTCAATACATTTTATAGCAGAAAATGGCTAACTAAACATTTTTGATGTTATTGTTTTTTTGCTGTTGTTTCGTTTTGTTTGTTACAGCTTTTGTTGTCGTTTTTGGTGTTTTCCTTCCGCTTTTCGGGGGTTGTGATGCTGTTTCTGTTTTTCCAAAAGTGAAATCATCATAAATCACAAAACACAAAATCCCTTAAAATACAATGAAGTTTTCTAAATTTTGTTTCATTCAAGTGGATGAAGAGGGTGATCAAGGTGATGGTTATGCTGATGGTGATGATGATGATGATGATTTGTTTCTATATCATGTAGTGAGAAAAGTAACAAATGGTCGTTGTAGTCCCAGGCACACTTATTGCCCTGGAACCAACAAAGTAGGCACAAAAATAAAACTTTGCAATAAAAAACAAAAAAACATCAGAATACCGGAAAAAGTTTAATACCAGCAGCACTGGCAGCAACAGTAAGACAGGGATCACCCTCCAAAATCACCCCTAGGTTTAGAATTTCTAACAAACATCTCCAATCCACTGTCATCGTTCTCATCCTTTTCCTCATCGGCAAACGGTAACGACAACGCCATCGACATTCTCATCAACATGAACTTTGTTTCATCACATGAACAGGCACACAAAGGTGTTCCATTCCATTCTCTCTCATAAACATCATAAAAATAGTTGACATAGTTGTTGCTACATTCGACCAAATGAATAAAGGAATGGATAGAATGCGATGGGATGGGACCCATCGTAGTGATGCGTCTCAGCAGGATGGGTTGGCACCTCGACTGGTCGTACTACAAATAACGTTGTTACCTAAACTTTCATGTCCTTTCACACTGTACGAAGTGCAGGTGAACAAAATACAATGTAGGGAGAGAGAGAGAGAAAAAAACAAAGTTCAGAAACATAAAACTTCGAAATTAATGTAATACATACTTCAAATGAACAGCAGCATAGAAGACAGACTTAGTTAGATGTGATAGGGTGGTGGATATGTGGATGATTAACCCAGCAAACAATATAGGTTGTAATACAAAATGTTGATTGAGCAGACTATGAAATCTGTAGACGGTGAAAGAAGTAATAGGTCCTGCAGGTCTCCAGTGTAACATGTTGCCAACAAAATAAGTGAATGTTCTAGCAGAGCAAGTTCACTACAAAGACAAACAAGGGTCTCAAAGGATAGCCGTTAAGGAGTCGGTGTAAAACTTTCCTTTCCAATCAGTGAAACTAAAATAAGAAAACACACAGCTCACTCAGATGAGCGGCAATCTCCTCATGTACCGATATGCATGTCCTGTGTAGAATAGTACAAAGAAGATGAGTCTCACATTAATCAGCAGAGTTATATCTAACAGAGCTGCGTCACACAATAATGCGCATCGTTATAACTAAGACAGCTACATTAATTTCAACAAGCTATTAACAAAGATGTTCTCTTATCTGGAACCAACATAAGAAAGCTCTGATATAATTTCTGATCTACAAAAAGGGATTAAGGCGTTAAATGAGAGCAGGACTGCATTCTCAAGATTTAATCAAATCATTGAATTACCAGTTGCAGATAGTTTTCGAGTCTATACAGCGATCTCCTCAACATCCGAATAAAATAATTTGTTTTCTGTAATGCTAGAAATATTAGCAATATTATTTGACCTAATCGGACCAAGTAATTTTTATTCTTGGAAATATATTTAAGGTAAATTCGATTGATCAAAATCGGGAAGAAATATTCGCCGATTCATTGAACCAGGCCTACTGTTTTACACGGAATCCGAACAGTTCAGCAGTGCAAAGCGTTTTCATGACTTGACTAACTGATGGCGACACTATCGAGGAATTAGCCATGAAAATGCTACTCAATGTGGTTTGAGTATGCAAATAGATTGATATCCTTGGACGAACATTGGGAGAGAATATTGTGTCATTTTCCTGCATCGAAAAGGATGTAGGATGTATCCAAATGAGGACGCTAGTACCTTTACCGTACAATACATACGCCCATCATGGGATGTGATGGGAAAATATTTATTTATTTATTACTTGATAGTGTCGCCGTCACTATGCGAGATGATCTTCGACGAAAAAAAAATAAAGGTAACCAGAGCGCGGGATCGAACCCACGTACTCATGTGCAGAGAAGAAAATAATAGAAAACCACTCATGGTGTGGCTTGCGTATGCAAATAAATAGATATCCTTGGACGAACTGTGCGAGAGATTACTGTGCCATTTTCCAGCATCGAGAAGGATGTAGCGAAAGTAGCCCAAATAGTGAATGAGGGCCAAACATTACGACCGCTCGGTCGAAATAATACAATTTCTTACTGTCAGGTTTTATAAAAAATTTTCTATCTTAGCTCAACTGAAATAAAAACTCGACCTCTAAATCAGACAGAAGAAATATTACTTTGGATTAACAAAGGGTTCCAGAGTTGGGACCTCAACAAGCTTCAACTACTTATACACTACAAGAAAAATTCTACGTCGTAAGAATGAAATATATCTCTTTTTAATGTACAGAGTCGACCATTTAAAACTTCCTAATGCTTTTTGGAAATAGTAGAAAAACAAACACAAAATTAGTGGCTGTGGAAAGATTTTTCGTGTCTTCTGAACCGTGCAATATTCATTTGATCCCTTGTGTAATATGATTTCTCCCAAATGGTGGACGCCAGAGTGAATGGCGCAATGTGCTCGTCTTTCCAAATTTTCAATCACTTTTCGTGGTGTTTCGGGCTGTTTGTGTCGAATATTGTATTTCAAGGCTTCCAGGATCCCTAGCTTGTTGACAAAAAACTTTGGACTTCAAATAACCCCGCAGAAAGAAGTCTGTTATCGGGAGATGTGGAAGGTTTGAATGATCCACCCGATATTTACGTAGCTACGACGAAAAGTTTTGTACATCTGATGATTTGGTTGTTGCTGCACCGAAAAACTGCATACATTACTTTTTGTCAATTCTTCATTTCGTTGCTGCAACACCTCATATATCGTTAATGTAACGATTTGAATTGTAATTTTGGAGAAAATTATAAAATTATATTGGTAAATTAAGTTGACGAACCAAATGCGTTGTTGCAACCAATGTGTTGTTAATGCGACGAAACTGTTTGTAAAAATGGCAAATGTAACCTTTGTACACACATGACGGGAGAAAAAGAGACGTCAGCAAGGAGAGATAGACAGTGAGAGAGAGAGAGCAGTAGAGAGTGGTGACATCTAACTCAAGTTTTAATGTTCAGTTCTTGTCGATCAACCGTCAGTGATAGACAAATTTCTCCGCCAGTATAATTTTAATGAATTTATATTGTACTCAGATTTACAACATTGAGGAACTAATGGCGACAAATTAAACGAAACGATATTAATTTAACATTCGCCAGAGTGACGAAACATTATCAGTTAATGAACACATTTTCGTTGTGGCTATCAAACTGTACTTCAGCTCAAATTCGATGACATAAACTGTTGAGAGGACGTAAATTTTCATTACTGTTATTAAACTTTTCCCTTCACTATAGTCATATCGTTATATTTCGATCAAAAGTTAAGGGTTTTCACAAACAGATGCAGCAGCTCTGAAAGTCCTTAAAAAACCTTAAATTTAGTGGCATTTTCCAAACATCCGGCTGGCAGCTAGACTACATGAGATATTATATCGTATACTAAAAACTATATCATATGTCCTTAATATTTATATTAAGGCAATAGCCTGATATTTAACACTTAAATTGAACACTTCCTTTGAAATAAAAAGCTTTCCTTTTAACATATTACTATTTGATCCAGCTTCATTTCATCCAATTCGTTGACTTACTGTGTCGTGATGTAACTTAAATACATAAAAGGATTAAATTTGACCTTTAGGCCTATAGGCAAGCGAACCCCATATGATCCTATTTTCCAATCAAACAACTCCATCATCGTCAGAAAACACACACAATCGCCAAACATTTGAAATGAAACAACAATCTCAACTGGGCAATAACTGAAGCTCTAAAGGCATCGAAGAATGGGTGCCCGACAACAAAAATCACGATATCCTACTGCATTACCTACCGGGTATATAATGGCAACAGGAGCAGTGGCAGGACCTACAAACGCAAATCACTCCTGTCAATTTGCCATCGGGTGCTAAGCATGGCATGCAAAATGGAGTGGGATCAACACAGAGCTAACACATTCAAATGCCAAAGGATCTTTAAGGATGTAATGGTAGGATGTCAAAGCAAGCTGGATACCAACGGAATACAAGAAATAAGGGGTCGAGGAATATGGATGGCTATAAATATGTATGGAACTTTATATTTACATGTCGGTGCTTTGGCATTTGATAATAAAATTTTGCAAATAAAATTTGTGTTTGTGTACAATTTGCTGATGGGGCGGGACAAAATATAGACGCAAAAGTTCACAAACTAAATAAGAAATGCAAGAAAAAAAGTTTTACTAACAAAACTATTTAAGCGTGTCAAGGAAATGTACTGGGTGGGAGGCTGTGAAGGATATCCTCTGTACGGTCGCACAAGGCTTCACACCCACTCCTTCTTGACACTTAGAAAGTGAAAGAAATAAAAAGGACAAAATGCCCCCAAGACATAAAATTCACACAGTCGATTCACTACAATCCTGTTCACTCCTATTCAGTGTAATCCATTGCGTTCATAATGCCCCAGCGTCACTTGTTCTCGGATAATTTGTAACGGACGGAAGTCAATACCATAATCAGATTTTATAAGCAGATTACAACAAATGCTTGTTGTTGTTCTTGCTATTGTAAGAAAATACATATGACGTAGTAAAGTTTCACAGGGGCTCCTAAATTTTTTTGCACACTGTCTACAATTGGGGGTAAATTTTCTATAATACTGGGAATATTAGCAATAATATTTTACCTAATCGGCCAAGTCATTTTTATTCTAGGAAATAAATTTAAGTTGAACTCGATTGGCCAAAATCGGGAAGCAATATGTTGCCAGTTTTATAAACCTCCAAGAGAGACCTTTAGTATTCGAAATCTCGAATATAGGTTAATCTGCAGAAGGCCAAACAATGTTTTGAATGTTAATTATAAAAATTGAAGTGAGTTTTGCAAATTCGTTGTTCCGGGTATTGGTGAAGCTTAATGTTAATGAAATGCCGATCATCGCTGTAACCTGAAAGCTAAAATATCCGAATTCACCACGAATGTTTGATGAATTTGCTAATGCAATAGACATACCTTAGAAGGTGAATTCAGTTATTCATCATTTGCACCAGATGGCAAAGGATGTTTCCGTACGACCATTTTTCACTCGGCTACTACGAAAAAGCACTCAAACTCACTTTTATTTCGATATTGTTGTTTGAATTTGAAAATAAAATATACATTATAGAAATTGCTCTTGTTAATTGTTGATAATACAAAAGGCAAAACTTCATGGTTAAATAGTTTTTTCAAACTTTCTCATTTCAACCATTTCTGTGCCATCTATAAAATTTCCCTCAACATTTAAATCCACCACTTGTATTTCACCATCTAGGGGTTTCTATCGTTTATAAAGCTACCGCATACGAACTCACCACGAAAGGTTGATGAATTCGCTAAGGAAGTTTTTGAAAAAAATCGATGAATAGGTGGCGGTATTGGATGGCAATGTTGAGAGATGCCAGTCTGTGTTAAAACGGACAAAAGTATACATTGTTAAGAAACAGTAAACATTTTGTGATGTTGTTATTTAGTATAGATTTTCACAATGTTTTGTACCGAATATATATAAAGCGGGCTACGAGGATTGATGTTTATATTTCTAAAATATATTGGTGATCGAAATTGGTTCAATTGCTTATCAAAATATTTTCCATGAAAACCAATAAACTGTTGCCTGCATTTGAATCAATTTTTGAAACACTTTTCCCATTCCGAATGAGTTAGCTCCAAAACATGCGTTTCGAACGCTGGAACAACTTCTTCAAGTGTCGAAATACGTTGGGCACGCAAGTTGTTTTTAATGTGCGGGAATAAAGAGAAATCATTAGGTTTCAAATCGGGGCTGTAAGGTGGGCGAGCCATCATTGTGTTGGCTGGTCAAAGACGCGTTTGTTGCGCTGATATTTGAGAGCTAGCCTTGTCGTGATGGAGAATGATTCTTCATTGGGAGTTCATTTTCCTTAGTACACCATAAACTTCTGGCAAACGAATGGTTGCCTTTCACTCATAATTGACCATCCTACAACTTTTGGTGGTCCTGGCTCGCCTTGGAATACCCACACAGCCGAATGCCATTTGTTCTCAGGTTCATATGCATAGATCCATGATTCGTTGTCTGTCGTGATAGGCTTTTTCAAGTACCGCCATTACATTTTTTAAATATTTCCTTGCACCAAAAGTCATGAGCCTTCCTTTTGAACGATCGACAAATTCTGAGGTATTCACCGCGAGAATTTTTATACCCTCAACCATAGCGATGGGGATATACGTATATTATTAAATACGGAATTAGACCTAATTTAATGATATTAGACCCTCAGTGCCTTTGGGCGAAATTCGTTTTAGGACTTTTTAAGACGATTGAGCCATGTCCGTCTGTCTGGCTGGCTGGTCAACACGATAACTAGTCTACATCTTTATCGATCACAGCGAAATTTTGTCAGTGACCATTATTTGTCCAAGGTCAGTTTGGGATTGAAAATGGGCGGATTGGCCACGCCCCTTCTGGTACCTTCCACACAATTCGACACATGTAATATGAAATCATGTTTTTTCTAAAACTCTTTCCTGGTAGATGTTAGTAGGTTCAAATCAAACATTGGTTAGTAATCCGTAAATATCTACGTTATTGAAAAAATGGGCGAAGTCGCCACGCCCATTCTGGTATCTCCCATGCAAAAGCTTGGTTGTCGTCCGTGTTGTCAAATGCGATAAGTAGCGTGAAACACTTCCGATGTTAATGAAATTGGGAATTAGGCTTCATGTCAATAAACGCCAGTCACAGATTAATTCAAAGGTGGTTTTGCCATGCCCATTTTGGTACCTCCCATACAAAAGTTGCTCGGCCTGCTGGCCGTAAATCTTTGTCTTTAGCGAACGCCTCCAGTGAGCTAAACAGTTTATAAAATACCTTTAAATATTGGGGTTTTGCAAAGACGATCAAGAAGTAGACGACCAGAAGTAGTGCGCAATTTGGCAACCCTTGTAAAAGACAACCACAAAGTTGACACGATTCACTCAAACGCATTTCTCTCTCGCATTATATCTTGATATTTTCATACATTTTACATACTTTATGTAATTTTACTTAAACATGATTGGAATTTGTATAGATAGAGGGCGAATCAGAAAGTCCGTGACTTTTTGAATGAACATAGTTTGTTTTGCAAAAAAAAAAATTATTTTTCAACATAATCTCCTTTTAGCTCAATGCACTTAGTCCAACGTTTCTCCAATTGTTGTATCCCTTCCAAAAAATAGGATTTTTCGAGGTCCATAAAATAGGCATTTGTTTGATCAATAATTTCATCGTTGGAGCTAAATCCCTTTCCACCGAGCCATTTCTATAGGTTTGGAAATAGGAAATAGTCACTGGGGCTAAAGTCGGAGAATATGGCGAATGAGGTACCAATTCGTAGCCCAATTCATAGAATTTTTCCATTGAGACTACACACGTGTGCACCCGTATGTTTATGGTCAATTGAGAGCAAACGCGGCACCCATTTTGCAGACAGCTTTCTTAAACCCAACTGATCATTTGTAACCGAAACCACACTGTCATATGAAATGCCTGTGTCATCAACAATCTCACGCACTTTTTCTCTTCGATCGGCCAACACCATATCGTGGTTTTTTTCGACATTTTCGGGAGTATTGACCTAAATTGGCCGTCCTGAACGTTCAGCGTAATTTGTACTTGTGCGACCACAACGAAAGTCAGTAAACCACTTTTTTACCATTGAAATCGATGGTGCCCATAGTATTTATCAAGGTTTTCCTTGGTTTGATTGACGGTTTTTTTTCGCAAAAAATAATGTTTAATGCGAACTCGAAATTCACTTTTTTCCATTTGCAAAAAAATGCACGAGGTTGTACGAGTATGTTTTGAACAGCTGTTAAACGCAAAGTAAATCACGGAACTTGCTCAAAATTTGACAGTAGCCTATTAACAGGTGGTACTTGTTGGGAGCAGTGTTGCATTTCATATAACTACGAGGGAAGTTCGAAAAGTCACGGACTTATTGATCCGCCCTCATATATATACATATATAAGTACAATAACATCAAAAAACTGCTAGTGAATTGAAATATTCAATAAAGAGAGCAAAAAAGATTGAGAGAGAAATATGTAACGCTGTGCTATTTTGTTTTTTCACTATTGGTGGAATTTTGTGAAATTTTTTGAAAAGAGACTATAAAGGCCATAAAAACAATAAAGAGAAACTTCTTTAGCAGTATACAAATATTTGCCTAACAATATATTTGCAGAACACAGTGTGTTCAAAATTAACAATTTCAGATTTAAATTTTGAGATTTCAATTGTCAAAAAATGACTAAAAGGAACAAATTGAAGATGAAGGATTCTCGTCTGCGAAATCCTCTAGTGAAATCTATGCCGCAATAAATTGGTAGAAGATTTGGTTAGTTTACCGATCACTTTTGTGCAGTTTCCTTCCATTGTTTCAAACAAGGACAAAAAGGAAGTCTGTGACGAACTATAATGAAATTTAATGAGGAATAACTTCGTGAAACATTTTGAATCCGCAGCTGCTCATTTTGGTGTAAATTGTTGGTACTTTTTGAACAAAGGACGAAAACGAGCCTTTATTAAACTTTGAAATAGAGCATTCGAATATTCTACGAAATAATAATATCATAAGAATTCGTTAATTTCAATATTTATACTCGATTGTTAAATTTTTCTCGGACAGTATCGGGTAAGAAAATTGAAACTTCCCATGCTCATAAAAAAAGGGTAGCTACAAAGCGGTGGCCGTAGGTGGTGCAATCGTAGTGTGCGCGCCTCTTGGACATGAGATCCAGGGTTCGATCGCTGCTCTAACCACATTAAATTTATTTCGGCGGCGGCCACCTCGTATAGTGACGGCGACACTATCATATTTAGCCATGAAAAAGCTTCCCAAAAATACCGTTCGGAACCGGTGTAAAACTCTAGGTCACAATCAGTGAGTATAAAACTAGAAAGCGCACAGCTAACTGGTTGTGAGAATCTCTCTCCAGTTCGTTTATGGGATGTAATGGGAAACCATATTTTTAACAGTGGTCTACATTTTTGGGGTTTAACTATACACACCCACCTAGTGTGATCGCAAAAACCTAAATTTTGTTGCATAGTGTAATAGACATATTTATACTGGCTTTGTTTTTGACGACAGGGAAGAGGGTAGGGCGCCAGATTTTTACAGCGGATAGAAATGATCCTTGAAATATATCTTGAAATATTCAGCTGTGACGCTTTTGAAGCTAGGGTGCGATATGTTTCGTTGCGCATCTTTTGGTATGTGTTGACACATACGAAACAATGTATTGCAGTTTCATGATTCAAAATGAAACGTTTTCACTAATACGGTGTGTTTTCAGCCTTAGTGGTAATTTTATAGCTTTTTCGGTGAGTATGCTATAGATTTGGAGTGCGCAATAATTGGAAGTTTGTGTTCCAAACAAAATTCTAAATATCGGGGTTTTCAATAAGAGAGCTACAAAAGTTTTTTTTAAATAAAACAAAACCGGTTTTAAATACCAATGAAATTCTTTATTCCTGTGAAAGTACGTTCGATGCCATTATGTATGGAACTCGATTTCTTTTGCATGGCCACCTCGGGCACGCTTGCAGAAGTCCAGACGCTGAACCCAATTTTCGACGGTTTTCAAGCGTAACTCGGCCGATACGGCTGCAATTTCACGTTCGATATTCGTACAAAGTTCATCAATCGTCGCTGGCTTGTTGGCATAGACCATAGACTTGACGTAGCCCCACAGGAAATAATCTAACGGCGTCAAATCCCACGACCGAGGCGGTCAATCGACTGGGCCACTTCGTGAGATAACACGTTCACCAAACTTGGTTTTCAATAAATTGATTGTGGCATTCGCTGTGTGGCTTGTGGCGCCGTCCTGTTGGAACCACATGTCCTCCAAGTCCATATTATCCAATTGGGGCCACAAATATTCGGTTATCATTGAACGGTAGCAATTCGCATTCACAGTAATGTGCCGGTCTTGATCATCACGGAAGAAGTACGGCTCAATGACGCCGCCGGCCCATAAACCGCACCAAACTGTAATTTTTTCGGGATGCAATGATGACTCATGGATTACGTGTGGATTGCTGTCTGACCAATAACGCATATTTTGCTTATTGACGAAGCCATTCAGCCAGAAAAGAGACCCATCATAAATTGGACGTAGCGCTCTTAAAGTTGAGGCCACTGACTCCAAATTTCGGTAGTAAATTTTAATAATTTCGACTTGTTGTTGGATCTTTCCATGATGAAATGGCAAACCTTACTGAAGAGAAATGTCAAAAGAGCGGGAAAAAATATGGCGTCGTTTGCTGTCCCTATCGATTTACTTTTGTAGCGTCTCTGTTGAAAACCCCTTTATAAATTTTTTTTCATGGAATTTTGCACTAGAATTTGTTAGATTTGTCTACATAATATGGTGTAAGTTAAGTCCTTGGGTCACCCAATAAATCAATGTTATCATAAGAATTTTCCAAAGAATTTTCTACTTGAATATGGGGCGTATCGAATAATCTTCCATCAAAAACTTCCCAGTCCAATGCATTTACATATGCCAAACTTTTATTCTGATCGGTTGTGAGTTTTAAGATAAATTTCGAAAAAAAAAAATGCTTCTACCTCATCAATATATCTGTGGTCACAAACAATAACAGCCTAACTAGAGTTAGGACAAAATTGAAAAAAATATTTTGAGAAAACACAGTGCTCAAATAAGCAACTCTTTTTTTTTGTTAAGAAGTAAGTAAAAGAATTCGTTTCCTTTTTATCTGTAACAAAGTTATCACAAAAACTCCGACTCCTGATTTCCAATAAAGATATTAAACTTTAAACTGCTCTCCCAGAAACATTTTAGAATCGACTTAGGCTGTTATTGTTTGTGAACACAGATATCTTGGATGTGCAATTGACGCTTTGTAGTTTGCTGCGCTTTTAGTTGTTATTTGAATGTAAGGCGAGACAGACGTGTAAGTAGACAGTGAAAAAATAGACAAAAATTCCAACTTTTTTTAAAACAAACTTTATGGGTAAAACCTAAATCGTAAAAGTTTGAAATTTAAAAAAAAACGAGCTTATGGAAGCCATAAATAAAAGTTTCAATGACAACTCTGTTGCTGTAACCGAAAGAACAGTTGGTGAAACCGTTTTTCGTGTCTAGCAAACGGTTTTTCAGCCCTAATTTTTCATAACTTCTTTACTGCAAACGGGTTTTAGTTCTCGCAAACGTTTTCTTAGTTTGGAGGAACTACAACTCGGTTGCTGTAACCGTTTTTCGTGTCTCGCAAACGTTTATTCAGCCCTAATTTTTCATAACTCGTTTACTGCAAACGTTTTTCATTTCTCGCAAACGTTTTTTGTTTTATTTTGGAGTAACTAGAACTCGTTTGCTGTAAGGAACAGTTGGCGGAACCGTTTTTCGTTAAGGTTTTTTCAGGTCACATTTCTCATAACTCGTTTACTCCAAACGTTTTTCAGTTCTCGCAAACTTTTTTCTAGTTTGGTGGAACTACAACTCGGTTGCTACAACCAAGGGAACAGTTGGCGGAACCGTTTATCGTTAGTCGTAAACTTTTTTCAGCTTATATTTTTCATAACTCGTTTGCTGCAAACATTTTTCGGTTATCCCAAACGAATTGACACGTATGTATGTAACAGAAGTTCCTTTCTCCCAACTACAGTCCCCAAACGAACTTCAGTTATCTGAGATTTCGTTTGGGAGGAACGAGTTTTTTCATTGCGTGTAGTCTTGAGCTTGAGTGTCACAAATTAAAAAGAAATAGAAAATTTTAAATTTTACACATTTTGAAAAATGCTGAAACCTATTGAGACTAGAGGCTTAAAGTATCCATAGGGAAACTTCAATTCATAAATATGAATGCTATTCCAATTTTAACGAATGCACCCACATTTGCATTTTTCTCATTTTCCATATAAAAACTCATATTGCGTACACGCACTGAGGCACAACATCTATGCACAATAGAGATTTTTATCTGCAAAATGAGTAAAATGCAAATGTGGGTATATTCGTTGAAAATGGAATAGCAGTTATATTTATGAATTGCAGTTGGATACCATGGATACCTTAAACCCTTTGTTAGGGTAAAGTAGGTAGTCTATATATTTATGAATTGAAGTTTCGTTTCTTCATTGATACCTTAAACCCTTTGTTAGGGCAGAAAAGTCTCTAGTTTAATTGGGTTTGAAGATTTTTAGAATTTTGTTTAATAATTTTCCTTGATGTTTTAAAATGTATGAAATTTAAAATTTTGCACAAAATTTTATTAATTTTGCAAATTGTGCTCCAACTGTTTGTTAGACTAAAAAGTTGTATAAGAAATATTTCATGGTCATATACTAACGATTTTAATCGAATCTTTAAATCACCCAGACAAAAGCGAAGGAGAACAAAAACTTTCAAAAATAGGAGATTCCTTTTGTACAAATCATTGGCGTGACCGTTATATTTAAAACTATATATTAAAAATTTCCAAAAGTAAATTTTTGTTCCTTCATTGGTGTGACAGACTTTTTTTGATAGAGTGGCATTCGTATGACTTGTACGTTGTTGCTCAGTGTTAGTTATATATGAGGTACTCATCTGCCAATTGATCTAAATTCACATTTTAAAACTTTTGATATTTTAATTATATTAGAACTAAAACATCTTAATCTTTACTTTTATTGACTATTTTACAACCTCATGGGGTCAGACGTCTTAAACATATTATTTAAACAAATTTCGTCATATTCCTCCAACTGGTTCTATCCTTCACCTTTTCCCGCCAGTTGGTAACATCAAGGATACGGAGGGATTCTTCTGCCTGGTCTTTCCAGCGGAGTTTTGGTGGTCATCTTTTCTTGCCTTCATCATCTTAATCTTATCATATTTAAAACCCCTCATTTGTTATCATCAAAATCCTGGAGTAATCATGAAGTATTTATGGGCCTCGCATTATTTTTAGACCTCGCACAGTTGGCCTAAGTAGCTCATAACAAAATGGTTTTCCATTACATCCCATGAAGGGATTGGGAGAGCTTCTCACAACCAGTGAGCTGTGCGTTCTCCAGTTTTATACTCACTGATTGGAACCTACTGTATTACACCGGTTCCGATTGGTAGTTTAAGAACCATTTTCATAGCAAAATACTCGATACTGTCGCCGTCACTAAGGGTCGAAAGAAATTTAAAATGGTCAGAGCAGAGATCGAACCCAGCATATCATGTACAAGAGCCGCTCACACTACCATTGCACCATCGACGGTCATATGTCTACAAAATGTGGTTGCTTTTATACACAGAGCGTAATTTGGGTGCCGAGCCACAGGAACATACCAGGGAACTACAAAGCTAATGAACTTGCTACACGCAGAAAAATCTGTCGTTTTTTGTTTTTTTAGATGCAAATATATCGTGGGTTTGGAGCTCGTCGCAAATATAATGTACTTGTGTGCAAAGACATTGTGTTTGCTATTCAATATTACATGTTTGAGACACAATACTTAATATGCTCTAAGATATGTGTTTGCGACCCAAATATATATGTGTTTGTGATACAAAAAAAGCGGTGTTTGTTGCAACTGTTTATGCTCTCTAGAGAGCAAGAGATTAAAAGAGGGACAACAAGAGAGTCTATCTTGTAAGTGTGTATTTTTTGCACTATTCTCTCAGTCAGTTATTCATAAGTATTCCGGAATGTGCGTGTAAATTGCAAATGATGTTTGATGTATTCAGTCGTCAATGGTTCATCGGACAGAGAATATCAATAGCGCGTGATCAGTTAAAAAAGAATAAACAAAGGCTCGGACGGTTAAATGGTTTGTAATGTTGCTCTGGTTTTTGTGTACACGCTGAAAAATAACGGCCTCTCTAACATATTCTCCCAAACATATGCTGCAGGAACCATGCATATGTTTGGTACACACTTCAAACATTAATATGTTTGCAAGTCCCAAACTCACTTGTGTTTAAATGTAAACAGCATCATGTTTACTGGCAAACATGCCCTTTCCAGTTTCTTTCCTTAAAATTGTTTCTCACTTTGGTAGCACACATACATATATACGAAACGCATACACAAAACCCAAAGTAACATCACAAACCATTTAAGCGTCCGAGCATTCGTTTATTCTTTTTTATCCGATCAAACGCTTTTGATATCATCTGTCCGATGAAGCAATGCCGACTGAATACATGAAACTACAAGGCAATATATCAGCCAAAATGCTGTTTTATGCTGTTCGATTCTTAATCCTTCTCTTTAGCATTAGCAGAATTTTAAAGCTTTGCTCGCCGTGTGCAATTTACACTGGCACGTTACGTGTTCCCTACCTGTTTGTGTGTTTTATTTTGTATAGTTAAGGTTCGAGTCTTTAGCTAGCGTTAAATTCTCCCAAGGGTCTCAAGATAGGGTCATACGAGAAATAATTATTTCCACTAAAAAATACAGACATCTAAGACACATATATTTCAAAAATAATGCCAGCTTTTTAGTCATAACAGCACACGCAAAGAAAATACTCGTTCCTCCCAAACGAATTTTCAGGTAACGGAAGATCGTTTGAGGACTGTAGTTGGGAGAAACGAACTTCTGTTGATCCATACATGCCATTTCGATAAAGAGAGAACCGAAAAATGTTTGCAGCAAACGAGTTTTGAACAATATAAGCTGATAAAAACGTTTGCGAATAACGGTTCCGCCAACTGCTCCTTCGGTTACAGCAACCGAGTTGTAGTTACTCCAAATTAAAAAAACGTTTGCGAGAACTGAAAAAGGTTTGCAGTAAACGAGTTATGAAAAATTACAGCTGAAAAAACGTTTGCGAGAAACGAAAAATGGTTCCACCAACTGTTCTCTCGGTTACAGCAACCGAGTTGTAAGTAAAACTTTTATTTATGGCTTCAAAAGCTTTTTTTTGTATAAATTTCCAACTTTTATGATTTTGGTTTTACCCCTAGTTTGATTTAAAAAAAGTTGAAATTTTTGTCTATTTTTTAACTGTCTACTTACACGTCTGTCTCGCCTTACATTCAAATAACAAGTAAAAGGGCAGGAAACTACAACGCGTCAATTGTCCATCCAAGATATATTGACAAGGTAGAAGCATAGAGTGTGTGATTCATAGAGCAATCTCATACTAGAGAGAATGTTTGAGAATTTATAAATATAAACGTTTGCGAGAACTGAAAAAGGTTTGCAGTAAACGAGTTATGAAAAATTAGAGCTGCAAAAACGTTTGCAAGAAACGAAAAATGGTTCCACCAACTGTTCTTTCGATTACAGCAACCGAGTTGTAAGTAAAACTTTTATTTATAGCTTCCAAAAGCTTTTTTATTTAAATTTCCAACTTTTATGATTTTGGTTTTACCCATAGTTTGATGTAAAAAAAGTTGAAATTTTTGTCTATTTTTTAACTGTCTACTTACACGTCTGTCTCGCCTTACAATCAAATAACAAGTAAAAGCGCAGGAAACTACAACGCGTCAATTGCCCATCCAAGATATATTGACAAGGTAGAAGCATAGAGTGTGTGATTCATAGAGTAATCTCATACTAGAGAGCAAATTTGGCTCATCTGACGTTTCTTTTCACACTCTTTTTGATGCGGTCGGTGTGATAGAGAGATGTTTGGCGAAAAGTGGCATACATCAAGTGGAATTACAATAACTTCTGGCTTTAATTTTTCATGTCGTTTTGGTCCAAAACTGTGAAATTTAAATGTGTTTTACACTTTTTTGTTCACTGTTTTTGTTAGCAGACATTTGTGTTGTATTTAAGACAAAAATGTTGTTATTTTGTTCGTTGTTTTGAACCGTTGCCTCTATCTGGTATTAGTAGAGCAATTATTTTCAACATCGAACGTAAATATCACACCAGGCCAAATGTCATAAATGTGGTGAGAGAACTATTAGGTCTACTATAAGTATTATTCTATGGTGTGATCACTTTCATGTGCCTGCGTGAGTGTGTATGCCAACCGAGCGGATAAGACTGTGTATACAGTCGACAGAATGAGAGAAATTTACGATCTTCGTAATCTGTTCTCTTATTAGCAAAATGGCTAATATCAGTTATCGCAAACGTATTCTAAATTGGCGGCAAATGTAATTTTGTACGAGAACTCGTTTGCAACAACATGATACACATTTGCGATATATGAATTTATTTGGGAGAACTACATGAACGGTTACGATTAATAAATTAATACAAATCAATCAAAGTATTGTTGCGGCAACCGAGCAATATTCGTTTTTTTTTCTTTGCGTGCAGCCTTGTGAAGAAACAAGTGTTTCACAAGCACAATAGTTGGACTTTGTAACAACAAAAGGACGTCCACAAAATTATGATACTTCCCCATTAGCTTTATACCTCAAACTGGTTTTCTATTCCCCAATAACCTTAAACCACCAACTGAGGTTGTTTGTCTGTAACTCGTCCATTAGTTGAATCTTGATAATTAGCTTTTTCGTAAAAAAATTTTTAAATCCTTTTGGACAAAAGACACCGATTTTACTAATAAGAAAATTCAATTATCTGGAGAATACTCTAATGATAATATCATTGGTTCTATACGCAATCTTCTGTACTGTACTGTATAAAATATAATTTTAAACACCCTCCATTCTAAGCTCCCAAGTATGGCCACCTCTGTGCAAGTATTGCACATTCAAAGCTGTTAGAATTACTGCTGCTATAGTTTCCGTCTTGAATTCCAAGAATTTCTGACATTTAGTTCAACTTTTTATCTATTTCTTCGACTTTTCTTCCTGTTTTTATTTGGTTACCTTCTATTTCTTATACGAGTATATCCTTCTGTTTACGGGTGGTGTATGAGTACAAAATAGTTGGCTAAATTTAATCATCAAAAGCATTAACTTTTCCCATTCATTTAGTCAGTAAGTCAGTCAGTTTGTCATTCACTTCAAACTCTTTTGTGCCACACACTTGTACATTTCTTTACTGCTTCATTTGCCGTCAAGGATATTGAATGCCATCCTGCAAAGGAGAGACAAGTGGCAAAATCAGGCTGGAGGAGAAATAAAAGTTATGATGGTGCGAAGGTGAGGCGAAAACTTTTCAATCTTAAATGTCAGTGTTTAATGAAACTATGATTTTTCGTTTATAATTAAATTAGATATTTCTTCTGGGGGGGATGGATTTTTATTGTCTTTATCCTGCACAAAAAGGGCTGCCTGAAGCTAGAATCTTACGTGCAAATTGTAGGTAGACTGAAGTGTAGTGAGGTATGTATTGTCTCCGATATTGGAAGGATAAATTCTTTTTTCAAATGATTAAACTTTCAACACAACAAGAATACATTCGTGTTGTCGTCGCAGGATTTGACATTTATTTGCAAAGTTTTACTGGGAGGCAAGAATTCTTTATTGTCCTTGTTGATGCTGTTATAGGAAAGTGTCATAATTTTGGTGTTGAATTATTAAGCGACGACGAGAAGGTAAATTAAATTAAATTACAAATTATTGTGGCATAATTTCGAAAAAGTTTTACATGGGTTGTCAACGTAAGGTTTTTTTTTTGTCAGTGTTTATGACGATGTACATGATCTACAGAACATTTGGAATTGGCTGGAATTGTATGTGAAATAAAAGTTAATGTGCTGCTAATTTGCAAGACGTTAAGCTAATTCAATTTATAATTAACGTTATAAAAAGTGTACATAAAAGTACAAAAAGTGTACACAAAAGTACAAAACGTGTACATAAAAGTACAAAAGGTGTACACAAAGGTACAAAAAATTGTACACAAAAGTGCCAAAAATTTATATGAAAGTACAAATAGTGTGTATAAAACCACAACAGTACAAAAATTTTACAAAAAAGTACAGTGTACACATAAGTACCAAACGTGTATCGTAAAGTAAAAATAGTGTACACAAAAGTACAAAAAGGGTACACAAACGTACAACAATTTTACATAAAAGTACAAGTGTATTCGAGAATTTATGGCAAAAAATACAAAAAGCCCCAAAATCTTACATGGGGCTAACTAATTATATGATAATTATAATTTGTTGCTTAATTTGAATAATAAGCAAATATTTATAGGCTTCGGTGATGCAATGGTTAGTGTGCGCGGTTCTTGTACATGAGAACGTGGGTTCGATCCCTGCTCAGACCACATTACATTTCTTTCGACGACGGCCACCTCGCCTACTGATGGCACCACTATCGAGTACTTAGCCATAAAAAAGCTGCTCAAAATACCGTTCGGAACCGGAGTAAAACTGTAGGTCCCAGTCAGTGAGTGTAAAAAAAATAGAAAGCGCAAATCTCACTGATTGTGAGAAACTCTCCTCAATCTCTGCATGGAATGTTATGGTACACCATTTCTTTTTTTTAAGAGAAGGTATTTTTTTCAAGAAAAGGTTTTTTTTAAAGAGCTGGGAATTTTTTTTTCAATTGGTCCTTTTTTTCAAGAATATGTACATTTTAAGAGTGGGTACTTATCTCATGTGCTCTTTAAAGACAAGGTAGTTTTTTAAGAAAATGCAATTTGTAGAAAGAAAATGTACTTTTTTAGGAAAAGGTCATAAAAAAATTCAAATTCAAATAAACGTAACTGACACTAGCACGGTCCTCAAAAAATGCTATACCACGGAAAAATACAACTCTGTTATAAAGATTAAAACTCACCTCAAAGCACTGCAACACCGCGAGAACGCATGAGAAAAAGAAAAACATGGTGGTAAAATTCTGTCTGTTCTTGTTGTTGCAATTATAGGCCTTTCAGTGATGTTGATACTCAGGGATCTTCGATCGATACTAATTCGCACAAGTGAATTACAGAATTGAGTTTGTATATACATATACGATTAATGATCAACCGATGGTATCAATTCAGGCACAGTAGTTAGGCATCTGATGATGAACTTGTCACGGAGTTCGAAACTAGTCATGCCACTGAGTGCGTTTTGAACTGAATTGTCTATTATTTCCAACAAAAAATAACCATTTTTCAATTAGAAAAATGTTCATGACATGTAAGCTCGTAGTATGAATTTCTGATACATTAACCAAAAATTAACAAAAATCGGTCATAAAAAAATTCAAATTCAAATAAAAATACTTTTTATGTACTTTCAAAATGTACTTTTTATAAGAAATTTACCTTTTTTAAGCAAAAAATGCTTTGTTTAAGAGAATAGGTATTTTTTTGAGAAAATTTACTTTTTTTAAGGAAAGGCACTTATTTAACAAAATGTTCTTTTTTAAACTTCTTTCACTTTGGCTTTTCTAATATTACTTTTTATTGGGTTCAAAACTACAATATGTCTAAATATTCATTACAGGTTCCACCTAGAAAACTTCCCATTAAACAAGAAATTTCCCAACATATGTTAGTCTAGACACAAACCACAGCAAAAGTACCCAATATAGTTGATAATACAGGGTTGTAGCATAATAGTTGTCCAATTTTTTTTATTTAGCTCCCATCCCGCAACGTGCTATAAGGAACTTTGTTCCAACAATTTAAATACCATTAGCAATTGTGCTTATTTTCAAAGTATTTCCTTCATATCTGGCAGTTTCGGTTTTAAAATATTTTATATATTGTCAGATGAAATGCAAAACAACGTAACTACAATTTCCATTTTTTTTACAGAAGAATTGAAAAACATTATAAAATGGCAAAGAATACTGTTTTGGCAGCTATATTTTCGACTTTTGCTCAAGGTAAGAATTTTCTTAAGGTAAGTACCGAACGTGTGGCTGCCAAAACTACATTTCTTATAACTTTTTAAACGTTCCTTTTCTGCTCCTGTACACAAATGATAATTGTAGTTACGTTGTTTAGCATTACAGGTTTATGAATTTTAAAGTTCTACGAGGCAACCCTAATCTAAGCCATAAATCTCTACATAGAGGGTTGTCCAAACACCTGTATCTTTTTAAATTATATGTTACTTTGACAATGATACATTTTTATTATATTACCTATCAGTCAGAATTATACGTCTGCGATTCAAAATGCGTCGTTTTAAGCTTGAACAATGTTGGAAAATATTACAAATATTGCAAATTCCAGTCGGACATCGAAAATGCCCGAAAAATCAATTGTTCTGACGAAGCACAATTTCAGCTTGGCGGCTATGTCCACAAACAAAATTGCTGGATATTGGCATCTGGCGACATCATTTGCGCTACAGACCCTGTTTTAATGAACTGAAATGGAAGACCTGAAATTGCATTATCTTTTGTTTCAGCAGGATGGCGCACCATGTCACGCAATTCATGACCCATGATTACAGACATTTTATGGACTGAAATGGAAGATATGAACTTGCATAATCTTGGGTTTCAGCAGGATGGTTCTGTTTAAGTTACGATAAGTATGACAGTTTTCTTTAGTTTAATTACAAACTTAACACTTTACAATAACAGCATGTTTCTCTAACTCGAACGAGAAGCTAAGGGAACGAAAATCTGTCACTCACATTCGACTCAAATTGGGTTTCTCTAAGTCGAAATTTTCGCTCGCCTGACTCTATGTTTGTTACCAACCGACAGCACATTCACAATAGAGAAACTAAAATTTTGTTCTGAAAAGTTTGGAAAAATGTTATGTTTTCATTCGTCTTCAAACGACAAGATTGTGAAACCCTAATCAACTTCATTTCGTCTAGAGCACGAACGAAAGCTGTCGTTCCAGATAGAGAAACAGGCTGTAAATCTTTACCCAACAATACTTATGTTCCACGATGTAAACCATTACCCGTTTGAAATGAGACAACGTTCAGATTCGTTACAAAGCAGTTAGTTATACCAGTTCAGCCGTTTCTAGAACCATCTCGTAGTAACGCCAGCTCTTCTAGACTGTTCACCAAAATTCAACATCGACTTAATTGGTAGTGGGGAGATGGCATCTGTTCCCAATTGTTTGAGACTATTCTTGCGATTTTATCAAATATTCGTGGTGAATTAGTTGAGGTAGCTTTAGAATTTTCAGATACGGCATACTTTTAGGAGTACTTAAAATTAATCAGTCATTATACACCACAAAAGGTTTGCTGACATTGAAATTTTGACGCAAATGTTAAGTAAACCAAACATGTAAAACATTTATCGTAACAATATATTTAGACCTCCGATTTAAAAAAAGTACGAGTGAACGATATACGAACTGTCAATGGCGTTCATACCAGGCCAGTATTGAAACCCGAGTAGCACTAATTCGTGTGTTTTTTTGTTCTCTGTGTTCTTCGGTTTCTTTCTAATAGAAAATGTTTGATTCCCCATGACGACAAACTAATGACCGCCACGAGGTCATTGACGAGGATAATACAGTGAAGGTCGCCAGACAGCAGGTAGTTCGGTGCAAATTGTGTCTGAAGACCTACATGTTGCGCTGTTTTACTAGGTTGCGAATGATGGACCCAGCCAAGAGACTCAACATGGTTAACCAAGCCCAATACAGCATCAAATTGTCGACAACATCCCACTTGTGAAAGGACTGCACTGTGTTTAAACCTAGGGGTTACGCTTTTTTAAACTGATACTGTTCTCGCCTCAAAGCGAAGATAGAGCCTACTGTTTTATTTCGTTGTGATCTACTCTGAGGCATTCTCAAAATAATCCATACGAAGCAGTTTGTTGGCATTCAACTATACCTCCTCTGAGACTGACGAAAAATTCGATACCCAATCACATTTCACTTCATAAAGGAGGCCTGGTAAATAGTCTCCTCTAAGAGTTCATAAAAAGATCTGATTGGCAAGCTTGTTCACTACCGAAAACAGGACTGTAGAGAGGCATTCTCTTTGACTTTGAATATATAATATATATATATATCTTGCCACATCTTAAAGTTGTTTGCGATTTTGACCTTGAAGATGAAGTTATTTTGATTTTATATGTTGACAAGTTTTATTCTTTATTACAAGAGCTACAACTTTCTCTCAGAGAGTAAATCAAAATTCTGAACGAATTGCAAGATATGAGCCTGACAAATCATCACTTTTTTGAAAAAATGACACCGAGTGAATAAAAAAAAGTGCATGACTTTGGGCAAAACTGGGAGACACGGGCCTTTTTTTTGGGTCTTTTATCACGTAGTGGTGTCCCTATATGGTTATATTTTTCCGTGTTGCACTGTGTAATAAGAAATGACGGATGCATGTGTAGGATGGACATTCAGACTGCCTTCGTATGCAAGCATCCAAATCACCTTCGCTGCTGGGATTTTCAAATTCACTTGGGTGAGTTTTTTATTACTTTAAAAAACACCTTGTTTCCTATTGATGTGACTAAGGAGGAATTCTAATTCAAACTCAAAACTTGAAAATCTCAGTTGCCTTATATATTGTCTTTCCTGGGCGTAGAATCCCATAAAGCAACACAAATATTTTGTGCACAAATTTTGTATTCAATCTGTTTTTTTTTTTAAATTTGTTAACCAAAAATGTATAAATAAAAAGTTAAGATGAAATACATTTCCTTGCAGTCATCATGTGTGTGTTTACTTTATCCAGTATCCTTAAAACCTTGCAGTGAAAAAGGAAATACATAAGAAATTTTCTTCTTTGACTCAAAATCCTGCAGTTGTGTTATTGAATTCTCTAAAATTGTAAGCAACTATTTAGGAAATCATATAAACATTTCTTATAAATTATTGCTTTGCTATGAGGAGAAAACTGAACAATTTAAATAGAAATAAAAATATCGGAATTACCTTTGATGACTTTTTGAGTAACAAACAAACGCTAAGGATATCCTATGAAGTTTAAAGGATTCTTTAAAAAAATATTATAAATTGAATTGGAATTTTTTAATTTCAATATAAAATCAATGATGTTTGTTACAACCATATGCACGTAGTAAATATTTGGCTTTTAATATTAAAATGAAACTGTGGTCCCTCAAGCCTTCTTAGAAATTATTGCTTTGTTAAGAGGAAAGTTCAACAATTGGAAGAGAAAAGTCATAAATACTTTTAATGAAATTTTTAACAAAAATAAAATGGTCTCCATTACATCCCTAGAAGGGATTGAGGAGAGCCTCTCACAAAGTTTAAATGATTCTTTAAAAATACCATCAGTTTCATTGAAAAAATTATCAATGATATTTGTTCAAGCCATACAGCAAACATTTGGGTTTTAAAATCAAGATGTAAATGTGGTCCTTCAATTTTCAGCACATTTGTAAAATAGTGCTGGCGAATAATGTATCTAGTATAGATTTATTCATTTGTTGTCTTCTTCCCTTTAGTAAATGTAAGATATATGAGAGATTCCCAGAAAATTTTATATTTTGACACAACGTCCCGTGAAATCTTATAGCAGTATCTTGTTTTATTTAGTGAAAATGTTTTATCCCGTGAAATCTTATAGCAGTATCTTGTTTTATTTAGTGTTCTTATTTATTATTGGTGTTCCTGTCATTTTCGCTTTAATTGAACCTTCGCAACTATTCCGACGATTGTAAGGTTCACTAGCCCAGTGCTACACAATCATATGGTAAAATCACGAGAAAATTCAACTCCCAAAATGCTCTACTATTGCTTGGAAAATTACACAGGGTATAAAAAGGCCAAGAACAAAACACTGCCCCTACAAGAGTTTCAAAACACTGACATTTTCGATAACCTGTTTTCAGTTCATTCGAAAAATCACTTTTTTTTGAAAACCTGGTTTCGGTTTCATAGGATGGATAAACCGGTGAAACCGGTAAACTTTCGGTTTCAATTACGGGGTTTTTTCGGGATTTTCAATTTGTATGGAATATAAATTTTAAATTGTCGAAAAATTACTACGATGTCATTACTACAAAATAGGATTTCCTTGATATTCCTCCTTTGCCCGTAAAAAGGATTGGATCATTAGTATTCAGAAAATGTAATTCTCTATTTTAATTTAAACTTTATTTTCTAGTTTTATCCAAACAAATACTAATTATATTTTAAATATTTAATTAACATTTTTCTAAAGCAGGTATAGAGAATTGAGCTGAAATAGACTATATTAGATTAGATTCAATTGAATTGAAATGAAGTGAAGTGAATAGAACTAAATTTAATTTAATTGAATTGAAATGCATGGGATTGAAATAAATTTAATTGACTTAAATAAAAGTGAATTTAATTCAATTAAAATTTAATGAAATTGGATTGAATTGAATCGAATTGAATTGAATTGCATCGCATTGAACTTGCATTGAATTAAATTGATTTGAAGTGAATTGAATTCAGTTGAATTGAATTGCATTAAACTGAATATAATTGAATTCAGTTTAGTTTAATTTAATTTAAATGACTTGAATTGTCGTGAATAGAATTGAAAGTAATTGAATTGAACTGAATTATATTGAAATGAATTGAGTTTGCATTGAATTGAATAAAATTGAATTGAATGGTGCTGAATCGAATTTAATTGATTTGAATTGGATTGAATGCAATTGAACTGAACTGAATTGAATTTAAATATATTGAATTGAATTTAATTGAAATGGACTTGAATTGAATTGAAATGAAATAAATTGGACTGAGTTCAGTTGATTGAATTGAATTGAGGTAAATTGAATAGATGTACACTGAACGGAACTGAAGTGAATTGACTGAATTAATTTGAATTTAATTGAATTGAATTGCATCAATTGAAATGTATTAATCTAAATTGGATTGAAGTGAAGTGAATTGAATTGAATTAAACTAAATTGAATTGAATTGAATGGCATTGAATGGAATTTAATTGATTTGAATTAAATTGCATTAAAATAAATTGAATTGAATGGAATTGAAGCGAATTGAATTGAATGGTGTCGAATTGAATTTTGTTGAATTAAACTAAACTGAACTGAAGTGAATTGAACTGATATGAATTGAATTGAATTGAACTGAATAGAATAGAATTGAATTAAAGTGAATTGAATTGAATTCAATTAAATTGAATTCAATTGAATCGATTCAAATAGAATTGTATTGAAATGAATTGAGTTTAATTGCTTTGAACTAAATTGACTTGAATTGAATTGAGTTAAATTAAGTTGAAGTGAGTTGAATTGAATTGATTTGAGTTGATTGAATTGAGTTGATTTGAATTGAACTGAATTGATCTGAAATGAACTGAATTGAATGGTATTGAATTGAATTGAACATAATTGAAGTGAATTGAATGGTGTTCAATGGAATTTAATTGAGTTGAATAGAATTGGATTGAATTGAATAGAATTGAACTGAATTGAATTGACTTAAAATGAATTAAATGAATTTAATTGATTTGAAAATTGGATAGATTTCAATTGAATTGAACTGAATTGAATGGCATTGCAATGTATTGAATTGAATTGAATTCAACCAAATTGGATTGTATTGAATCGATTCGAATTGAATTGCATTGAAATGAATTGAGTTCAATTGCATTGAATTAAATTGACTTGAAGTGAATTGAATTCAGTTGAATTGAATTGAGTTGAATTAAGTTGAAGTGAGTTGAATTCAATTGAGTTGAGTTGATTGAATTGAACTGAATTGATCTGAAATGAACTGAATTGAATAGCACTGATTTGAATGGAATAGAATTGAAGTGAATTGAATTGAATGGTGTTGAATGGAATTTAACTGATTTGAATAGAATTGGATGGAATTGAACTGAATTGTATTGACTTAAAATTAATTAGATGAATTCAAGTGATATGAAATTGGATTGATTTCAATTGAATTGAACTAAATTGAATTGCATTGAAATGTATTGAATTGAAGTTAATTGAATTGAATGGACTTGAATTGAAATGAACTGAACAGAATTGAATTGAAGTGAAATGAGTTAATTTGAATATAACTAATCTGAACTGAGCAGAGTTGACTTGACTGAATTAATTTCAATTGCGTTGCATTAAAAAGAATGGAATTGAATTGAATTGAAATGAGTTGAATTGATTGAATCGATTGAATGGATTGAATTGAATTGAATTGCACAGAACTGAATTGAATTGAGTTGAATTGAATGGAATATAACAGAATTGTATTGCATTGAATCGAATCGAATTGAATTGAATTGAATTGAATTGAATTGAATTGAATTGAATTGAATTGAATTGAATTGAATTGAATTGAATTGAATTGAGTTGAATTGAATTGAATGGCGTTGAATTGAGTTTAATTAATTTGAATTGAATTGATGTGAATTGGATAGAATTGAGTTGAATTGAATTAAATTGAATATAACTGAATTGTATTGGATTGAATCGAATGGAATTGAACTAAATTTAATAGAATCGACTTGAATTGATTTGAATTGAATTGAATTGAATTGGATTGAATCGAATCGAATTGAATTGTATTGAATTGAAGTGAAGTGAAGTGGAGTGAAGTGAAGTGAAGTGAAGTGAATTGAATTGAATTGAATTGAATTGAATTGAATTGAATTGTATTGAATTGAATTGTATTGAATTCAATTCAACTCAATTGAATTGAAATGAATTGATTTATGTTGAATTAAATTAAATTGAATAAAATTTACGTGAATTGAATTGAGTTGAATTGACTGAATTGAGATAAACTCAATTAAATTGACTGAACTGAATTGAGTTGAATTAATTTAAAGTGTGTTCATTTAAAGTGAATTAAATTGAATTGAATGTAGTGAATTGAATTGAATTGTTTTG
The DNA here is from genome assembly GCA_963931995.1 of Phaonia tiefii. NCBI lineage: Eukaryota > Metazoa > Arthropoda > Insecta > Diptera > Muscidae > Phaonia > Phaonia tiefii. The sequence continues at coordinate 34,665,543 of OZ008367.1, forward strand.
ATTTGAAAAAAATTTAAAATATTTCATACCAATTTGAATTATATATATAGAAATATAAACGTGAGAAACCCCGGTTTTTCGGATATTCGAAAAATAGGTTATATTAAAAACTCGTCAAACGGCGAGTAGTATAGAAACCGGTTAACCGGTTTCACTAGCCTTTGGATTTTGGTTTTTGAAAAAGATCTTCAAAATATAACAGATTTGAATGGCTATAAAATGGAAAATACATAGAACTTGTATTAATAAATAACAAGAATTTTGCATTTTTAAGGCGGCTTTAAGAAGCACGACATATTTCAGCACATTTATTTAAGATACATAATTTCTACCAAACACAATCGATAACTGAGTACACCAAGTACACCGATCGAAGGACAATCATCTTTATTAATTGATTTAAATTTTAATAGTTTCTTAAATCATTTTCATATCCCCACATTATTTGTTTCGTAATACAAATGATTCAATCACCATATCTTTTACACTGATTAATACGATTTTTTTTGTGATTTTCAATCAGTAAATATCGTTGGATTTTTCGCTGATGAACGTTCCACTCAGACGGTTATGAAGAGTGGAAAATTCAAATAATTTTGTATTCCATTCAGTTATGTATTTTGTTGTTTTCCATTTCCTCAGTTTAGATTTTGATTATTTTTGGCACGAATCGTTTAAGGACAATGCAAAAAAAAAAATTATAAAGATAAAAGGAAAAAACCATAACAAACAATGTAATTTCTATATTCATTCACATCTATTAGGAAAGGACAACTAACTAAGTGTGTGTGTATTGGGTAATACATTTCTTATTTCTTTCACAACCCCCTGAAACCCCCGCGCATATAGAGAAAGAAAAAAGAAATGACATTAAAACGACCAAGGAAAACCATTCAACCATTGAAATAACCGACTAAATGACAGCCTGTCCGCCTTCATTATAGTCGGAATCACACTGCATCCAAAACGTTACCAATAGGTATTTTCCCGCCCGCTCCTCTCTCTCTCTCTCTCTGTTTGTCACTCTCTCTCACTTTCTTAACAAAACATTAACAAACAAATACAGACGTCACATCCTTTCAACAATGCAAAATTAATTTTTTTTTGTTGTATAAAAGTGATTTTGATGATTAATAAAAACCAATGAAAGATGGCAGGATCAGTGAAAAGAGAAGCAGGAGCAGTAGCAAGTACAGAAGGGGCAGAAGCAGGAGTAGGTAGAAATCAAGGAAAACATGGTAGAGGGCGGTAAAGGTTTTCCGTTGATGCCTTTCGGTTAGAGTGCAGATAATGGTTGTTAGATTCTCGGTGTTTGTTTGTTGATTGTTGTACAATGTGAGTGACACTTTTAAGTTGTTGCCAACAACAAGGATAACAGCAACATAAACCACAGCAACCACAAATTCACCTAGGTACAAGGACTAAGGTCGAGTTTCAACAATAAACAGCAGCAACAGAGCCGCTGACTGCAGTATCCAATGGGTTCCCAGCATTACGGGCACAGACTTAGCAAAGACCCATATACAACACCACAAACTCGGTTGCTTTAGAGATTCTCTATTAACATCCAATAATTTTTGATGCTTCAAAAAATTATGAGTTGCTTGCTGTTCCTTGTAGTAGTTGCTGTTGATTGTTTATTGCCACAGATTTTGCAAAGTCAAGCAAAATATTGTCTTGTTGCTGGCAATACCATCATTTGTTGGCTTTAATAATTTTGTGTTGTGTACAAATAACAATACAAGTCGAAATATACAGTGAATCAGGAGAGTTAAAAATCTATCTTTAGGACTGTAATGCTTTGCCAACAAAATCAGCAAAACCTGTCACAGGTTGGTATCACAGAATACCCCAAATTTATCTGGCATGTGATGAAAATCGATCGTGTCAAAATCTAAATATTCGATTTCAGCGAATTTTATTGGCATAAGGCCAATAATAATATTGGGTAACAAATATTTTATATATACACTCCGTTTCACTTATTTAAAGGCACTAACAATTCCATATTCAGCAGCCTGTATCTTTTGCAATTTGTAACCGATTGCAGAATTTTAAAATGGAAATGGAAGCTAGACATCTTGAGATATAAAAAATCTCTTGACAATGGTAGTTCCTTAAATAAATAACTTTTTTTTTTGCAATTAATAAAACAAAGTCCAAAAATGTGCTATTTTTTGGTGCACTTGAATAAAAGCACTTTATTATTTTTTTTATTATTTTTAAAGTAAGCGATGATTTTTTGTGGGAGCGTTTGTTTATTACAATTTATTACATCTGAATCATTTTACGAGTCAAAATGGCAAAACAAAAAATTTTAAATCTATCGGAAAAAACTAAAATCGATGCTTACCATTCTGGACGGAGCCCAACAGTTGTCGACAATTACATCAAGGACCCCGAGGGGTATGGAAAAAATTTTAAAAGAAGGGTTTCATTGTCTTTATCTACATCTGAAAAAAGAAAAGCCATCAGAATTGCTTCTAATTCTGCCTTATCCTTGTCAAAAAAAAGAGCTCAAGTGAGTATCTTAAATACCTGAAATTACAAAAAAAACCTCATAAGGAAAAGCGGCTTCAATTCGCAAGACACTACATGGTATGGGATGTGCAGCCAAGAGGTAATGCCAATGACTGGAGAACCGTTGTATTTATGGATGAAAAGAAGTTTAATTTGGATGGGCCTGATGGCCACAACTAAGACTTTCATAATCTGCTCAAAGAAAATCGTTTTTTGAAGCGACATCACAGCCGAGAGGGCGGCGTTATGGTGTGGGGTGCTATTACGTACTATGGCACCATCGATCTTGAATTTCAAAGCACAAAAATGACTGGTGCAAGCTATAAAACGTTATTGGAATCGGCTTTTCCGAAGTTCAGTGAACTGCTTTGTCCCATATCTTGGATATTGCAACAGGATAATGCCCCTATACACAACGCCAGAGTAGTAAAGGAGTTCATTGCAAGCCAAAATGTTAATGTTCTGGACTGCCCACCCTATTCGCCAGATCTAAACATAATCGAATATGTCTGGGTTTGGTTATCTCGTAAGGTCTATGAAGGAGGTAGGCAATTTGATGACAAGCAGTCACTAATTCCGGACATTAAGGATGCTTGGAATTAAATTTCGTTGGATGACATAAATTCTCTTTATCTCTCAATGAAACCCCGTATATTTCAAGATATTAAAAACAAAGGGGGTTGTACCCATAACTAATAGCTCTTAAATAAAGTAAAATAAATTAAAAAAACAAGAAAAACTGTTTTTCATTAACATTAGTTAAAATGCCTTTATTCAAGTGAACCAAAAAAATAGCACATTTTTGGATTTTTTTTATAAATTGCTCAAAAAAAGTTCTTTAGTTAAGAAAACACTATTGTCATGATTTTTTTTAAATCTCAAGATGTCGAGCTTCCATTTCCATTTTAAAATTCTGCAATCGGTAGCAAATTGGAAAAGATACAGGCTGCTAAATATGGAATTTTTTGTGCCTTTAAATAAGTGAACCGGAGTGTATGTATGTATCTCCAAACATCCTCTGAAATAAGACTTTGACGTGATTGCTGTGCGGCTTAAATTTTTATGAAATGCACATTCAAATTTAAGATCCTCATCTGTGAGATCAAAAAGAAAACCACACACAAATCACTGTCTGTGAGAAGAAACTCCATTTCTGTAATTTAATAATGAACTTGGTATTTTCTTAAACATTTATATTGAACTGTTTCATCACTATCTTTGTTTAATTTCAATGAAAAGACCGACGATGACATCTTTTGGTGGATATTCGGGTGTCTCAGTAAGAATCCACTTTTTAATTTTAGAATAAAAACACGTATTTTTTGAGACAGTTGTGACTTATTTATTGAATTGTTAAGAAGACATGTTACGGTTAAGTATGGAACAAAATATCCGTCAAATGGCCCCAACGGCTCAGATGACAGACCATTAACATTTTCATGAAATTTTCCATGACATTTTCACAGAGATGTGGCTGTTTCTCTCCGATGATGCGTTGGATCTCGTATTTGAGCTCAGCTCAGGTTTGTTTCTGGTTTATTCGCACAAACCCGAAATTTCACAATTTTCTTTTGTTTCTTTTTTAATGAAGATTTTCTGAGCCCCAAAATTAGACAATTTTGTGTATTCACGAAGTCATAAAAATAGAAATGCGCTTCATCGGAGAAGATGACTTTTTCAGCATAATTTTCCAAATTTTTGTACCAAGTTTCCACAATTATGACGCATTGTTCTTTTGTAAAGCGCTCTATTTTTAATAATCGTAATAAACATATGTGACAGCTGCCAAATTTCAGAGTTGCCAGTGGCACAAAAAAAAAATTACACTGCATTTAAAAAGTGCAAAATTTCTGAGACACCCTTTGTTTGTTTGAAAAGTGGTTGTAGCAACTTACAGTTCTGCTGTTGCCATAGAATTGTTGTTGCCCCAACTGAATTCGGATGCTACAACTGAAATTCAATCGAAGTAATCTCGTTTCATTTCCGCTGTGGCAACGGAAATTCCAATTATTTTCCTTGCATCAACAACGATTTTTATTACCTCGGTTCCAATGTTGTAACCGAATTTGTCATTAACCTGGAGGTGCAGCTAACGAATTTATGAGGAACGAGCGGTTACTGCCTCCGAATTTCTCATTAATTTCATTACGACGGCGATAACTTTAATAAATTCGGTTACGACAGACGAAATTATTTTCGATTCGTTCGCTACAAACGAACTCATTAAAAACTCGGTTGCCGTAACAAAATTATACGATAATATTTTTATTTGATTTTTCTGTTTGGAAATTTACGGTTTGAAACCCCCCTAATAAAACCAAATGTAGTATACAAATTAGAACGTATTCAAATTTAAAATGTTCGAGCGATTGGTCGTGTTTTGAAATAATTTTATTCTTCAATATTTCGCTGTCCTTTGGGTAGCATCGACAGGAAGATAAACACAATTATCAATTAAAGGCTAAATGAATTGATAAACAAAAATTATTATTAATTAAAAACGAAATGAATTGATATTGAATTGAAGTTTAATTAAAAATTGTGTTTATCTTCCTGACGATGCTACCCAAAGGGCAGCGAAATATTGAAGAATAAAATTTTATCAAAACACGACCAATCGCTCGAACATTTTAAATTTGAATACGTTCTAATTTGTATACTACATTTGGTTTTTAATTTTAATTTTGAATATAATACGAGGGGTCGGATAAGTCATAACTTTTTCTAATTAAAACGTATAATTAATTGCACCGAAACATTCTTGGTTTATAATTAATTCGGATTTATTACAACTTAATTTAAAATTATTCTCGTTGCATTAACAATTTTTATTATTGCGGTTCCTAACATCCTAATTTGGCATTGCATCGGGGTTGCAACAAGAGTATTTATGAAAAAACGCGGTCGTCGCAATCGAATTTCTCATAATTCTGTAACGGCAACCGAAATTTAAGAAAAAATTAAAACCGTAACTATTTCCTAACTATTCATTCGGTTGCTACAAACGAATTCATTAGAAATTCGGTTGCCATAACGAAATTATACGGTAACATTGACATTTGAATTTTCCATTTTATTTTTGAAAAAATATTTAAATGAATCACCAAATTCAAAAAGAGCTCAGTCGATTTTTCAAATTTTTCAGGAGAAACGATCGTCCAGCGAATGTAAGTTCGAATCCCACACGCGGCATTTACACTTTTTTCACTAACCGGAGAGAACATGATGTCTTAGTCTAAGGGAAATTACAACTTTGAAGATAACGAGGATCTAGGACAACTTATTTTCCAAAAATTTAATTGTTCTCAGCCTGTATGGAATTTGAGAGGGCAAATATTGTTTGAAAGAGCTAACATTGGACAACATCATAAAATACTGAAATGTTTTTTTAATATAAGAGTGCTGAAAAACACAGCTGTTACACTTTTCGTGATGATCGCGAGATAGAGAAACATACAGTATATCTACCGACTTATGGGATTCCCAAAATCACACAGCACGGACCAAGCTGTACATAAAGGTGTCTCACAGTAAGCGCATCGTTGGAATCGACAGAATATTTATTTTCGCACTTGTTCTTTTCTCGATTTTTAAGAGCCAACAGGCAAATTCCCTAACTTGACCACCTTTTATCAATTCTGGGTGTCATTGTAAAGAGAATTGAATCTTTGGATTTTTGCAAGTTGCATAATTCAGTCCATATTATTGTTTTAAAAATGTTTGTAGCAAACTTACAGGGTGGCTGATGAAAGTCGCTACCAAAAAAAATTTAATAATTTTTTTTTCTATTTAATGAATCTGGTTATTTTTTTTTAATTTGCAGATTGATTTTTAGATTTAACAAAAATGGATGACTGGGACACTGAATCAAGAATTTGGATTGTCCGCCGCTATCACGCACTGGAGTCCGTAGTTTCGTTCCAAAGAGAGTATAGGCGCACGTTTGGCGGCAATCCTCCGAGCAGATGGACTATAATGAGACTTGCAAACAGTTTTGCCGAGCATGGGACAGCCAACAGAAGACCTTACCATGGAAACCCTTCAGTTCGGACGGAGGAAATAATCGCTGCTGTAGCTGCTGCCATACAAAACAATCCAAGAGTTTCGACAAGAAGGTTATCTGCTCAAATGGGTATAACCAGACAGTCATTGCAGTCAATTATGCACAAAGATTTGGACTTATTCCCATATAAAATTCCAATGGCCAACAAACTCAACGCAGCAGACTTCCCGATTCGCTTGGAATTTTGCCAGAAGATGCTTCAAATGGTGGAAGAGGACGGAAACATGTTGAACTGTCTTTTCACGTCTGACGAGGCCCATTTCGATTTAAACGGCAACATAAACAAACAAAATTGTCGAATATGGAGTGCTTCCAACCCACAGACACTCCATGAGACGGAATTGAATCCACTTCGTGTCACAGTGTGGTGTGAAGTTTCATCACGTATTGTCGGGCCCTACTTCTTCGAAGAAAACGGTCAAACCGTTACGGTTACTGGACACCGTTAATGGAGCATGTTGAGAGAGTTTTTCTATCCAGAATTTCTTTCAACTCTGTGTGGTTTCAGCAATATGGTGCAACTCCTCACATAGCCCAGCCTGTTATGACAGAATTGCGACGAATATTTCCCAATGAGCTGATATCCAGAAACTCCACATTCCGTTGGCCTTCCAGGTCGCCTGACCTTACTGCACCTGACTTTTTCTTGTGGGGTTATTGCACACAGGATGTCTACAAAGCAAAACCAACAAATTTGAATGAACTGAAGCAATCCATTCGAGAAACAATTGCGGATATTCCTGTCTAAACTCTCCAATCAGTAACGAACAACAAGTAATGAAAAGATGCCGTACATGCATCAACGAGCAGGGGGCATTTAAATTCCATTATTTTTAAAACCAATTAAGCTTTAACATGGATAAAAGAAAAATGAATTCCATACACTGAAAACAAAGTATTTTGAGTTTCTTAATGTAGCAATATTCATCAGCCACCCTGTATTTTATTTTTGCAGCTAATCATGGTGCTCTTTAATGTACATATGTCCTTCGACGAAAAATTGAACATAAATTTTTAGTTTTCAAAATTTACAAAATATTTACAAATTTGTTGCATTTGAAAAAGTTCAAAATTCTTTTTCCCCAAAATTTGGAAGACAGAAAAACTCAGTTGAGAGGACAACTTCAGTTAAAATATTTGCCGGTTGTGACAACCAACAAATGTAGTACTCACTACCGAATGAAAAAAAAAAAATCAGTTGTAACAACCGATTTTTCCGGTTGCCACCACCTAAGTAAAATTTGTATTCCTTTGAAGCCAACGAAGTTACGATTCTTGCAAGCCAATTCCTTCGTTTGTGGCAAACTCTAAGTTCTTTTACGGCCAATTCGGAAATCTCAGTCAAAATTGTCTGTGAATGTATATTACCAACCATCCCCAAATCTAATCAATTTCAAAATTTTTTAAAATATGTTTCCTACTCAAAATGTTTATTAAGTTTTTAAAGAATATTCAATTCCAAACCGGAACAGAGGACAACATCAGTTAAAATATTTGCCGGTTGTGACAACCAACAAATGTAGTACTCACTACCGAATGATAAAAAAAATCAGTTGTAACAACCGATTTTTCCGGCTGCCACAACCTAAGTAAAATTTTTATTCCTTTGAAGCCAACGAAGTTACGATTCTTGCAAGCCAATTCCTTCGTTTGTGGCAAACTCTAAGTTCGGTTACGGCCAATTCGGAAATCTCAGTCAAAATTGTCTGTGAATGTATATTACCAACCATCCCCAAAGCTAATCAATTTCAAAATTTTTTAAAATATGTTTCCTACTCAAAATGTTTATTAAGTTTTTAAAGAATATTCAATCCCAAACCGGAACAGAGGACAACATCAGTTAAAATATTTGCCGGTTGTGACAACCAACAAATGTAGTACTCACTACCGAATGATAAAAAAAAATCAGTTGTAACAACCGATTTTTCCGGTTGCCACCACCTAAGTAAAATTTGTATTCCTTTAAAGCCAACGAAGTTACGATGCTTGCAAGCCAATTCCTTCGTTTGTGGCAAACTCTAAGTTCGGTTACGGCCAATTCGGAAATCTCAGTCAAAATTGTCTGTGAATGTATATTACCAACCATCCCCAAATCTAATCAATTTCAAAATTTTTTAAATAAACCGGATTGTGTGTTTTCAATTATATTATTATATCAATATTGTCTTTTTCTCAAAAGAAACACATTTCTCACAAAGAAATTCCTAAATTTTCCGAGAAAAAAAAAACAAAATCTTGAGCTTTGTATTCATTATGGCTGAGGATGATTTCCGGTATTTCAATCATCATCATCTTATTTGCAAAGAACTTAGCTGGCATTGTAATTATTATTTCATGATAATTATATGATCAATTTCTTTTGTAATTAAAATACGATTGAATATCCTTTGTATTAAGGTCGTACACATTACATCAATACCCCCCAAAAAAAAATCCTGCCTCGGCAAGAACAATTTTCCATGTTGGTGACAAAGACAAAGATATCGACATCTACATCAACATCAACATCATCAGCAACATCAACAACACAACATCATCAGCAACAGCAACATTGACGCTTGTTTTGGGGGAATTAAACGTAACCACAGTATATGGCAAAGGATTCAAGAAATTAGACTTAAGAGTTCAATTTTCACATTTTTCTTTGTTCGTTTAATAGGCCACCCCGCCGTTCCTTGTCAGTTTCTCATGTTGTGGCATTGGGTTGGTCGGTTCCTTTTATTTCATTTGTTGAGTTCGTGAGTTCACAGAGAACGAGGATTATAGGGATATTCGCATGTATGTTCGTCTTCATTTCGGGTATGGCAACAAAGCCTTGAACATATAGCTTTGCATTTGTAAGATGCAGAATCATCATCTGGATTAGTAGTGAATTTTAATTAGAACGCTTCGGTAGTTATCTGTAAATTGAATGAATATTTTATTTAGCCTTAAGCTGAAAAGCTAAAACAAAGCAATGATGAGGCAGGCAATAAGGCCTCCTAAAAGTAGGCAGTAGAAGGTATTTGTCTAAATAATGTTGGCTCATTCCTGGTAAACCATAGAAAACTAACAATTGAATTTCTATCACTGCCTTAGTAAGTCTTGTTGCTGCCCTTTTTTTTGCTAAAATCCTAAAAGGCTTAAAGAAGATGTTGCTGTTGCTGCTGCTGATGGTGATGGTCATGTTGCCGCTGGGAGTGAGTGACGGCGGTTAAGTAGGCAGGAACAGTAGACAAAACTAAGTGGCAGTAGGAGGATACCACTGCGATTAGGAATAGTTGTGACAGTTTCTGTTATCAGCATTGTAACATGCTGTTGGGAATTACTACACACCCATTCACTACGTGTCCTTTTTGTTGCTTTGCCCGACTGTCCGTCCGACTGTCTATCTCCGCACTTGACGGGTTTGATTCCTTCAAACCCACCCACATAGACACACACACACACACGTATTTGGAGTGAACGAAAAAATGGCTTAAATCAACATATTGTACGTTTGTACATACATATGTATGTAAGAATTCTTAATAATGGTTAAAGATTGGCCAAAAACCAATTTCAAATATTCTCCAGCAGTTTGATTTCTCAATGGCCACTCAGAGACGTACGTCTATATGGGGGAATATTTAATGATATGTGGCTGGCAATACGAGTAGTACACTCGTAATACTATTATACATATTAAGTAATCCACTTATCATACAATGCTCTATAAGTGTTATACAAATATGAAATTCAGTTTGATTGCCACAAAAGTTTTAAATACTGCTGACCATAACTATATTATTAAATAAATGCACACATTTTAATTTAAAAATCCTAAAAAGCGTTTAGATTCAAAGAAGTTCATACAGTGTCTTACGAAAAAAAAATTGTCCTGGCATATGTTCTTGGAATCGTTTGGAATATGTGGACGCAAAGAAAAAAAACGTTTGCCGCAAATATATTTGGTTTGCTACATATATTCAATATTGAGAGCAACAGTTGAAACGTTTCGTCCAAATAAAAATTTTTATAGTAACAGTCGATTGTAGTGTTGTAAACGAACTTTCGTTTACGCCAAAAAAAATTTATAATTAGTTTTTACGGCAACCATAGTAAACATTTGTGAACACGTGTAGAACGACTTAACTCAAATTTGATTTCCTCTTTTATCCCAATAAACGAACAAGAAATTTTTAATATCAAGTTATTTTCGAGGGTGGACATTAGGGTGTCCCAAAAAAATGTTCTTTTTCGATTTGCATGGTTGCTCAAGCTTGATTGGAAAGCTTATAGTGTAAAGCAATTTAGAAATTTTTCGGAAGATGTTTAGAGGTCGAACAAGTCGAATTTTCCCCAAAACATGGGTATTCCGGACGTTTTTTGAATTTTACTTAAAAGTCGGTCAATAACCACGATTTTCTTAGTTTGTAAGCCAACATTTTTAAAGCAAAATGTTCAAACTTTTATTTTATATGCATAAACCACCAGTTTTGGCAATGATTTTGCGCAATAAGGTACCACATATACAATTTTTTCGTAAATTTTGGATAATTTTGTTAGTAACGCTTTATAACTTTTAAAATTTCTATGCAAATTTAAAAAACTAATGATGCATTCTAAAAGACGGATAAATTCTAAGTAATATTGTAGAAAAAAAATATAATTTGCTGTTACTATTCTAGAGTTATACCATTTTAAAGCTTTTTACCCATTGCATGAACCTAAAAATATTATAAACTATTTCCCATTTTTGCATCGGGTTTGCTTTAAATTTCTATGAAATTTTAAAACACTTATGATGCACTTTAATAGACGGATAAATGCCAAGCAATTTTGTAGACAAAAATTTTGAATTTGCAGTTACTGTTCCAGAGTTATACCATGGTAAAACTCTTTACCCATTGTATGAAACTAATAATACTTCAAACTATTTGCCAAATATTCATCGCATTTGCTTTAAAGATTGTATTCATGAAAAAATCTACATGCGCTAAGTAACGACAAAGATTTACACGCAGAAAAAAACGGCCCCAGCAACATATTGCAGGAAACATATATATGTTTGCAAGCAATCATATATATGGTTGCTGCAATATGTTGCCTGGACCATGTTTTGCTACGTATAATTCTTTGTCGTTACTTAGCGCATGTAGATTTTCTCAATAATACAATGTTTAAAGCAAATCCGATGAAAAAAGACAAACAGTTTAAAATATTAATAGGTTCATACAGTGGGTAAAGAGTTTGAAAGTGGCATAACTCTGGAACAGTAAATGGAAATTCAAAATTTTTTTCCACAAAATTGCTTGGACTTTATCCGACTTTTAAAATGCATCATTAGTTTTTTAAATTTTTATAGAAATTTAAAGAAAATCTGACGCAAAAATAGCAAACACATTATAATATTATTAGTTTCATACAATGGGTAAAAGGCTTTAACTATGGAACAGTAACCACAAATTAAAATTTTTTTACAAAATTGCTTGGAATTAATACGTCTTTTAAAGTGCATCATTAGTTTATTAAATTTGCAGAGGAATTTTAAAAGATATAAAGCCTTATTTACAAGTTTTCCCAAAATTTCCAAATACGTGGTACCTTATTGAAGAAAATCATTGCCAAAACTGGTGGTTTGTGCATTATAATAAAAGTTTGGACGTTTGGCTTCAAAACTATTGACATACAAACTAAGAAAATTGTGGTTATTAACCGAGTTTTAAGTAAAATTAAAAAAAATTACAGCAGACAGTTGTCCGAGGCCTTCGGCCACGGACTGTCCCTGCAGGCTGTGTCAGAGACACGGCCATTAAGTTTAACGTAGAATACGCCATCCGAGAAGACAGAAAACATATATAACAATAAATGATAAATAATATAAGCAAATGAATTTATTGTTATATATGTTTTCTGTCTTATCGGATGGCGTATTCTACGTTAAACTTAATGGCCGTGTCTCTGACACAGCCTGCAGGGACAACTGTCTGCTGTAATTTTTATATTTACCAACGGCATTTGATTCAAGTCCGTTTAAAAAAAAAATATTATGTTCAATTTTTTTAAACTTAATTTAATTTATGTATTTTAATTATTATTTTTATTGAAATAAGTTCTGCGAATGTTGAGAGGGCCGCCCTAATATTAAAAAAGGTTTACCTTATCGAGTCTTCGCATTAGCATTCGAGCGTTGTGTGAAAGCTTTACGCTTTACAATTCAAAATTAATGTTACAACAGCTTTATTGAAGCTTTCGCAAAAAAACTTTATTACGTTAGCTTACTGTTTGTTTCACTTTTTACTAGATACATGTTGCCAAGCAACATTAGCTTGCTGTTCGTTTCACTTTTTACTAGATACATGTTCCTAAGCAATGTTGAGCAACCAAAAACACTCAACCAAACACCACACATATGTTTGAGTGTATGTGTTTAAACAATTTTCATTTGAGAAATTAAAATACTAGAAATATATCAACCAATATAAAATGTATATCAAACGAAAGATAACATCTTCATTTACCTACAAAAAAAATTTTAAAAAAATTCATCTAACCGTTTCCTCAAATTCAATGAAATAAAGATTACAACAATAAAGACCTGACATGACTTCTCATACCGTAAGGTAAGACGTATTCTACGTCAAAAAAAAAAACGCCCGGAATACCCGATTTTTGGGGAAAATTCGACCACTTCCCCAAAATCTGAAAAAATTCTCAAAAATAATTTCACATAAAGCTTGAGCAAACAAAAATTTTTATTGATGGAACACCCTAGTGGACATATGGTTCTACCAGAACATCCATAGGTTATAGAATTTGTTTCGTATTGAAACTTTTGACTATTCTTTTCCGGTTTTAATAAAGTATAAATTCAATTTATGCAATTTAATATTTATTTGAATTTCTAAAATATTTTTCTATCTATATATAAAAATTAATGTAAGGTGTTTTCACGGCCTCAACTCTGGATATGCTGGAACGAATGAGATGAAACTTCACATTAGATTTGTATTCACTCAACTTAGGTTTGTAGAACAAAATTATGTAAATAGGTGGCGCTTTTTTCCATAGAAAATGTTTGAACTCATAGGGGGCCTTGATAACATTGAATACTTTTGTCAGCTAATTTTTTATATAAATGAGCACAGAAACAATGTTTTCGAAACGGGGTTTTTTGGCAAAAATCCAAGCCCTCCATCGTCTAAAAATTCTAAATATCAACTAAATTGAACTTTTTATACTGATTTCACCATCCCGTCATGGGAGATCGGTAGTTATTCGTTGGAAATCGTGACTACTTATCCATTGCCTTACTTTGCGGCATCTTTGTAAGCGAACGACGAAGAAATCCAATCATTGCCTTGCAATATCGCCTACCAGGAAGCCACATCGTAAGCCATAAACCAGTGCTGTAGAGGCAGAGTCTTGGAGTCGGAGTCTGGGATATTTGCCTGAAGTTGGAGTCGTAAAGATTTACACGACTCCTGCTCCAAATTTAGCATATCCATCAAAAGTCAAAATCTACGAAAATAATAATTTGTTGACAAATTTGTTCGGTAAATATACAGTTTTGCAACGTATTAGATGGCATCATTTTGCCTTAGGTCTAATTTGATTTGTTGCTTATGTTGGTCAGATCCCGCACCAAACCCGACGTATTGTTAAATTCTAGGTATATTTAACAACATTCCAACTAACATCTAAATTCAACTGACAGGTAGACAACGAAAGTGCTAGACATTTACAATAATAGTAATAGCCTCGTTCTTTTCGTCCAGTATACGCGTTTCCCTATACAAATGAAAAGTGTATACGTTACAGTCGATAATTTTCCCCTATAAGTCGAGCAGAGGATAGTAGAGTTGTCGGATTTCAAAAAAAAAAAATAAATTAAATAAATGAAAATGAAAATTCACTAACCGGAGAAAATATGATCTCTTACAGCCTTAAAGGAAATTACAACTTTAAAAACATAACGAGGATCTAAAACAACTAAATTTGAAACATATGGTAGGGCCAGACCAAAACAGAACGAGACAACTACAATTAGAATAGTTCGTTCTATAAAAAATATAACTTTCAAAACTTCTGCATCCGTGCGTGTAAGTAGGAAAGCAATGTGTAAGTAGCGACAACAATCACTCTGCACACAATCAATAAATGTCTTCGGTTAGTGGCTTGTGTAAATACACACCGCAGTGGCTTAACGAGCTAGATGCTGCTGAAGATGATGCTTCACAAACTTCGAAACGATCGTCCAGCGAATGTGAGTTCGAATCCCACCCGCGGCATTTACATTTTTTTCACTAGCCGGAGAAAACATGATCTCTTACAGCCTTAAAGGAAATTACAACTTTGAAAATGTGAAGATTTCAGCGTTCCCTGAGACAGACTCAAATTTTACTGTACTCAAGTATTGTCTCGCGGTTTGAAATTCAAAGGTGGCATGATGGGTAGCACATGCAACTAACAACCGCGAGATTTTGGTTCGAATCCTAGTTAAGTCGCATATATTTTTAATTACATGTTTAATTTTTGACTATATTTTTCATGATTTTATTTTTTTAACATTGCTGGTAAATGACTTATGATATAAAATGGAGTAATTAGTACGAGAAATAGTTAAAAAAAATATTTTAATTTTGTGCCTTCTCTGAGGTTTGAATTCACGTTCTATCGATTTGTAGGCAAAAATTTATGTTCTAGACCAGAAGCTCTGACACAGCTAAAGTGACAAATAAAGAAACAAATGCATTCGGGTAAATGTTCAATATTTCTATTTTTCAACTTCTTGAGTTGACAGTCGGCAAAAGTGCTGTCAAATTAATTTTGTTTCAAGGCGATGTATTCTTTTCGACCAGTATACACTTGTAGTATATACGGGACGAAAAAAACGAGCCTAATAAAAATCACACTTTATTCCCACTTCGAAAATATCGACAGTTTAGTTTGAAAAGTGAATTCGTTTCATATTATTTTGAGTAGGCGGCCAATTTAAAAAAAAAATATTTTTTTTGAAACAAAATAAATATTTGCGTGTTGTGCTGTCAGGAATGCCATATTTTATGCAGTTCGAATTATTTCGTTGTCATTGCAAATGATACCATAGAAAATGGGGTTATTTGATATTGGAGTCGGAGTGGAGTCGTGTATTTTCAAACTGCTGGAGTCAGAGTCGGAGCGGAGCCGTGGATTTTCAAATTGCTAGAGTCCAATTTTGGCCAGACGAAGCATTAAACATTAATTTACTTTCATGTGAAATTTTCAATAGACTACATAAAACATTGTAAGGACATAACGACTTCCAAGTAAGCGCTTTAGAATGGGGAAAAAAGTTAACCATGTTGCCAAATACTTAAAAGTTTTTGTTAGGTACACGCTAAAAAATTTGGTCCGATGATGCCATCAGCGTGTAAACCACACCAAACGGTGTAGTTTTCTGGATGCTATGGAGTCTGTAGGGTCTGTTGGGAACTGGTTGCACTCCATATGCGGCAATTTTGTTAATTAACAAACCCGCTAATGCAAAAATCATCGCTGAACAAAATATTGCTACAAAAGTTCGGGTCAGTTTCGAACTGCTCTACATCCCCATCGGCGAAAAACGACGCATATGAAGGTCTCGTGGCTTTAATTTCGCCACCAACAGAATCTTTTTACGGATGTAGGCCTAGATCATTGAGCAAAGTAGTGGACGGACAAAACTCCAACTCCTGCGACCAACGACGAATCGATAAATTTGGATCTTCTTCGACAATTTCGTTTACACTCCTTCGACGTGTTAATTGTTACACTGTTCGACGTGTTGCGTCATTTAGAGAGTATGTGGTATGAAATCTGTCCACAGTTCGACGGAGCACCATAAAAATCACGAAGTTCTTTATAAAGGTACACCACAAACTTATCTGTCATAAGCATGAGCGCTGTCGATAACTTTTTCTCTAGCTCATAAAATGAAATAAAAACTGTTAAAATTATTTGGCCAGCGAATTAGTGATGGGAACAACAATGATTGGGTTCTCGTTTTGCTTCGCTAGCGGTGTCAAAATAGCAAAAATTGTCGCCGATAACCAATGTTCACGCTCAAGATTGACAAATGAGTGGTCCGCATAAGTTGCGCGAATCGATGACTGATTTTTAAAGTAAATTCGGATAATTTGGTAGCGTTCTTGAAGCGTTGAAGATTTGTCACAGGATACTGATTATAAATGTCGAAAAGTGAGCCCAGTATGACAGTTCGTTTGACAGCTAACTTTTTCGTAAGTTCGAAAGGGTGTCCCAACTAAAACGCACGATTTTTGATACTATTTTTTCTCCGGAAGTGGCAGCTGTGAAATTTTACAGCTGCCGTCTGCGATTGTTTCGATTATTAAAAATGGAGCGCTACACAACAGAACAACGTGTTATCACTGTGAAAACCTGTTACAGAAATGGAGGAAGTTACGCTGAGACCGCATGCAAACTTTGCGGAATTTTCGGTCGTGGTAGTGCAACAAATGTGTCAACAATTCGATAGGTAATCAACAAATTTAAAGGAACTGTGCCGATTCTGGACAGAAAGTCGCCTCTGCGCCAACGTACCGGCCGATCCCTAAAAAAATTGCTGCTGTAAACGAGAGTTCCGTCGAACACCCGGCTACAACAATTCGGCATCGATCTCAACAACCTCAGATTAGAGCCGCCGATGCATTTGCCAGATACTTTTCTTCCATACTTAATCAGAACATGCCCACCTTGCAATGCAATAAAAATATCACCACTGGGTTAAAAAAATATGCGATTCGTTCTTAGACCAAATCGTGCATGTGTTTGGGACACGCTTTATCTAAGCAAAAAGAAAATTATATGAGGTGTTAGGGGACACCCGGTTGGAACGAAGTGCCTTTCGCTATATGTTATGTAATAGTTAGTTCCAACACGCCTAAGGCTCCCGTTGAAAAATACGATAATTTAAATATATCCTTTAGTAAAGATACTTTTTGTAAAATGATAAACTTTTTTAAGAATTTTTTTTTTTTAATACAGAATGTATTTTTTTTTAAAAAAGTTTATTTTTATGTCGTTTTTGTAAGAACATTTATTATATTTTCCCGAAAAGCTAATTTTTTAAAGAGATACACTTCTGTTATTTATTAATGTTTTTTTAAGAAAAGGTATCATTTTTAAGACGAAGTACTTTTTGTAAGAAAAGGCCATAAAATTATGTTTTTTTTTATAAAGAAGTACTTTTTTTAAGAACAGGTACTTTTAAAGAAGTGGTACTCTTTTTAGGAAAAGGTTCTTTTTGTAAGAAAATGTACTTATTTTCAGAAAGGCTACTTAACAAAAGGAAAGAAAATGTATTATTTTATTTTTTAGGAAAAGGTACTTTTAAGAAAAGGAATTTTTGTAAGAAAATGTATTTTTTTAAGAGAAGGTATTTGTTGAAGAAATGTTTTTTTTTTAAGAAATTGGATTTTTTTAAAATTGTTAATTGTTTTCAGGAATAGGCACATTTTTAAGAGTAGGTACTTATCTCAAAAAAAGTTAATTTGTTTCACAAAAAAGGTACTCTTTAACGAAAAGGCAATTTGTTGTAAGAAAATGTACATTTAAAAAAAAGGTACTTCTGTTTTAAAAAAAAATATTTTTTTTAAGAAAAAGTACTTTTTGTAAGAAATTGTACTTTTTTTAAATCATATGTACTTCTTTAAGATAAGATTTTTATTTAAAAAAAAAAAACTATATTTAAGTAGAAATAAAATTTACTTTTTCTAAGCGGAGGTACTTGTTTTTTTTTAAGGTACTTTGTTTAAGAATCTGAATAGGTATTTTTTTTTTTAAATTTATTTTTTTTTACATACATAAAACATACATAAAAGATAACCATACGTCTTAAAGACGTATGCTAGTTTGAGGTCTAATTAGTAAAGGTTCCAAAATGTTTTACAATAAATTCGTTTCAAATTAATAAGATTAAGTCTTGCTCTATAAAAAAATGCTATCTAAAGAAAAGCCATCAAATTTTAAACTGCAACACCAACGAACAGTATTCCCCTTAAAAATCAAAGAAATAAATAAATGCTTATTTTTCATACGTCTCAAAGACGTACGTTATCTCACTAGGGTTAAGAAAATGTTCTTTTGTTAAACTTCTAGCACTTTGACTTTTCTAAATTTACTTTTTATTGGGTTCAAAACTACAATATATACAAAATATTGGTTACAGGCTCCACCTACGAAACTTCCCATTAAACAAGAAATTTTCCACCATATGTTAGTCTAGACACAAACCAAAGTAAAACTACCCATTACAGTTGGTAACACTGGGGTTTTTTTTATCAAGCCAACACTCAGGGGTTGCCTCCTATAAATGCAGTGCATTGTGTTGGTGAAGGAAAATTGTGGTAGTGGAGTAAGAAGAGAGGGAGTAGTGTCTGTTGACATTTGCCTTGAATCATTGTATGTAACAATTGGTGGGAAATACACTAGCAGGAAGTTTATTCCACATATTATATTCCACATTCTATAGTGTGTAGTGTGGTCAACCGGTCACTCGATAAAAAACGGATGACAGTTCCTGGACAGCCGCGTACTTCGGCTAAATATCCTCATGTCTGGCATAAGTTGATGGATGTCCGAGGAACACATACCGTGGAAATATCGATAGAACAGCGAAACGCAATCCACATTTCGACGATGCTCAAGGGAGGCAATAGAGTTGTCCTAGGGGCAACTGCCCATATATGGGAGTTATATGCCATATTTGGCCTGATGTAGGTGGTATTGAGATTTTGAGAAGATCAGATGGAGTGAAGTATTTCTTGCACCGCTTTAAAAAGCCTAGACACTTGAATGCGTCATTCGATACTTCAAATACAGGTTTTGCCTAACGGATATCACATTGTACTTTCATGCCCAAAACATCAAGAGCGTCTGATTCATCAATATTCACACGGTCCATAGACAATGACGACACACCTGGGTCAGCAATCCGCTTATGCGACAACAAACAACACTGGGTCTTACCCGCATTAAAATAAAATCTACTCTGTTCATTCTACCCCATTCAGCAATGGACAGCAGATCCCCGCCGAGTGTTTCATTCATCGTCCGACGTTTGACTTCAATCTCTTGAAGATTTGGCCTACGGTCGAATGAATAAGAATGACAGAGATTACTGTCATCCGCAAAAGAGTACATTGGATTCACAGTCTAACCCAGGAGATCGTCAATGAAAATAAGAAAAAGAGAAGGAGAAAGAACAGAGCCCTGGGGTACAACTGCTGTCGATTTATGTTCGTCGGATGAAACCCCATCGTCAACAACTCGTATAGAGCGATCACTGAGAAAACTCGATATAAATCGAATGAAGTTATCACCGCCGACACCAAAAGCAGCGAGCTTTAACAAGAATGCATGTGCCATACTCTGTCAAAGGCCTTGGAAATATCAAGAGCCACTACCTTACTCTTACCAAGCCGGTGGTTGGATGGAGACCACTGTTCCGAAAGGAACAACATCAGGTCTCCAGTATATCTCATTCTACGGAAGCCATTCTGCCGATCATTAAGAAGGTCATTGGACTCAAGATATTTCACAAGATGGTGGTTAACCATGCTCTCCATAACCTTCGAGAGCGCAGAACAAATTGCAATTGGGCGGTAATTTGCAGGGTTACTTGCACTCCATTTTCTTTAGGGATTGGCTGGACATTAGCAACCTTTCGACGCGCCGGGAAGACTCCCGCCCGGTATGCAAGGTTGACGTGCCAGCGTCGAAGAGCACCTAGTCAAGACCAGTGCTGATATGCGATCCGGGCCCGGGGATTTAGTAACTACTGTTGTAATAAAGTGTTCAATTATTTTTCATTTAACCCCCATCCCGCAACGTGCGATAAGGAACTTCGTTCTAAAAACACCCTTTACAAGTGACGTATTGACGCTATCATAGCGATCACTTCAACATCTCAAAGAAGCTGATATTAAAATGTGATTGGTAATGACAGAAATAAAGTTGATGTGCCTTGGTCAAATGCCTTTGACTTAAGTACTACCAGACAAATTCTCAGAGATACTGATGCTATCGTACCGATCACTTCAACATCTTTAAAGAGCTCAAAATTTGCACAGATGACTATGAAAGTTATATGCGGCTTATAAACCTTTGGGGGAAAAATACCATGTGTCTATTGACTTCGAGGTAAATAAAGCAATACACTTTAGTCTATAAACAATGATAATACATCCTTCAGGACTCAGCAATTGTTTTATGAAATATGTTTTCTTTCCAGCAAAATGGTGGTGTTTCAGTGAAATATAGCCCCACAAACATGTTAAGTTAAAAAGGTTTACCTCTAATCCTTTTTGTGGCCCCTTTGGATTTGGTTATTCATGGCTTTTATGATTTGATAACTTAATTGGCCATTGGCAATTTACTGGCACTATTTTTATATCAAATCTGTATGCCTTTGGCCACGTCACTGTCTTTGGCATTTCTCTTGCTGGGGTTTTATCATCTTCGTTATCCTGGCCAAATACAAGCCAAACCAACCAACATATCTCTAGTAGTTTGTGCTCTTGCTCTGGCTTACTTAGTGGTCTTTGTCATGTACGTTCTAATCTGTAACATTTTGTTAAAAAGGGATAAAATTCTATGAACGAGTACAGCCAGGCACTAGAAAGGACGATTGGAAAAGATTGGAAGGAAGCAGAAGGAGAGCGAAGAGGACAATATGAATCCATAGATATATTCATTCAAAAGTCGTTTGTTTCATTTTATTGGAAGACTTACAATAAGTAATAAGAATAATATTTGTCTTATATTACTTTGTGTCCTGCAGTTTGGATTCCGGTTATCCCTTTCGCCCACAAAGACAAAAAGACAAAAAAAAGGATGTCAACAAACGATAACACAAAAGGACTTATACACGTAGTGTTTGGGAGGAAAAATTAAGCCAGAAAGACAGAGGAAGCGAATGGAAAAGAGTTGAAACAAGGTTGAAGTTGAAACTGGGAAAGGCCCAGTAACAAGAAATTGGGTAAGATTAAGTGGTATTTAGTATTAAATAAACAACTTATGTGGTTTTGATGTCCTCAAATAACCCAAAAGATTAACTCGTTGCTGGAAATTAAAGTCACGTTTTTCACATCCCACAGCTTTCCCAATTTTCCTTCTTTTTTTTTTTTTTTTGTTGGCAAACGATTGAGGTAATCACTGGGAGCTGTGATATGGGACGTGTTTATGACATAAAGTAAATTAAGTTAAGAAGCAGACTGTGATGGTGTTGTGGGTCCAGAGTAATTTGACAAAGTATTTTGTTCACCAATTACTTTTAATTACTTGAATGTGGTATTAGGAATCACCCAGCATCCAACTGCTGCACTAACCACTTTCTAGCCCCCCCCCCCACATTCACTGCACGAGAAAGGGATGATTGAGTGTAGCGAGAAAGAGGTGTGAGAAGAGGGATTATTTAAGGATTCAGCAAACATCTCCATATCTCAAAATGTTATGCTGGGTATATGAAAGAGAGGAGGAGGAGGAATGTGGCCATAAACAACAATCTTAAAGTATTTTATAAGTGTCAGCAGAAAACTACGTAAGGAGCACCACAACATTGCAAGGCAGTAATGCCAGTCGTTTGCTTACTGTGGGTAAAAGTGAAAGGAAGATTGAATACCTCAATTAATCTGTTAAATATATTCTCTAATTTACAGTTAATGACCAGGACATAATAAATTTTCACCCCAACTTATTGCACAGCAAAACAGAAATGAAGGACCTAATGTAGCAGCATCCTGCAATCGAAACAATTATACAACTGCCACCAACAGTCAACGCAGACTAGTACGATACACCGACTGACGGTACAGACTGGCTGTATGAATGGAGGAGTTTGTGCTGCATAGGGTCCAGTCCAATTTGTATTTGGCGTTAATATTATTTCAAGAGTTCAAAAGATAGTAAATTGAGCAGAGAATTAGGGCGATTTATCATACAACTAATTGATAAGAAACCCAGCACACCTGTGTCTGACACTACCAGCAGCAGCAACATTTTTAGAACGTTGATATAAATCAAATGGACATTTATTTGCTCCTGCTGGTGCTCATTTACCGGGGATGACAAAGAGTGGTTAATAACTTGCAACGTCATTAGCCGTATACGATAAAATTGAATTATGATACAAATTGACAGTTCAAGGTTTAATGGAGGTCGCGCGTATGGCGATTGACTGTAGTGGGAGCACTAAGATTTGTTCTATTAACCTATTCCAAGTTGTTATTACCTGCTGAAGCCGTAATCTGTCGCACGAACAAGTTGAAATAAATGACTCAAATCCTTTTTGCGCCAAGATCTATTCGCTATGTAGTATATTTCAAACAGTTTGATTAAGCCGACGAATTTTGTAATTTTTGGGGAAAATTTAACATCTAAAAAATCAAAAATACTAACCAGCAGAATCCAGCTGAACCCAAAATCCGACTTAGCTTTCTAAGACTTGTTAGACCTAAGACTTTGTACCAAGACTTTTACAGTACGGACGAAGTGGCACAAAAGATGCTGACGTGTCGATGAAGCGGACAACCCCTCTTTTGTTTAAGTTCCATTCAAAAGCAGACGAAGTAGTACTGGGACAAATACTACAGCTGCCATGAGAAAAAGTATGAATTTGGTTGCGGATTTGTAGTTGGCGAAAGACTGCGACATCTGGTCCCAAGGTTCACACCCGTGAGTGAACGTCTAGCCACCATCCGCATAAAAGCGATATATTTTAACATATCGCTAATTTGTGTCCACTCACAGAGAGAAGAAAAAGACAATGACAAAAAGGACATGTTCTATGAGCGCCTAGAGGAAACATACGACCGATGCCCTGGCCGTGACATTAAGATTGTTTTAGGTGATTTTAATATTAAAGTCGGCAGGAAAGTCTTTGACCCAATTATCGCTAAATTCAGTCTACACGCCATCACTTCCGATAACGGAAGGAGACTGTTAGATTTTGCCGAGGTGAAAAACATGATTGTCAGTAGTACGAGATTCCAACATAAAACAAAAAGACAGGCTACTTGGATATCCCCCGAGCAATAGACGAAGAACCAGATTCCAACATAATGATATACATAAGGCGACTAGGTTATCTCCTGATTAGAGAACGAAGTACCAAATTGATCACTTGGTAATAGATGGAAGATACTCTACTAGTGTAATGGACACACGACTGATACGAGAAGCTAATATCAATTCGGATCACTTCCAGGTTGCAGCAAATGATCGCACAACTTTGAGCAGAGGGGAAGTCGTATGAAACCAGACATATAGAAACCAAGGCATCGGAAAGCTGTAATTATCAGAAATAGCCACGGCCTATGCAGGGAAGCTCACTCAGATACTGGCGCAGAACGCACCCCCGCCTCATGATTCTGATGAGCAGTGGTAGCACATTTCTAACTCTATGAAAACTGCTGCAGAGTCCGTACTTGGCCACGAAACCCCGTTTAAAGGCAAACCATTGTAAGTGATGAAAAGATTCCTGCACGTATGGCAACGTTTCAGTCAAGAAGAAGAGCAGAGAGGAAACCCGTTTGTTTAAGAAGAAAAGACGGTTGTGAAGAAAGCACAAAAAGACCAAATTCGGGCGGCGCTAACTTTCGTATCAAACATGTTCTTCGTGGGGCGCTGTTCACATGTGGTTAAGGGCTTCACGTCGACAACCACATTGAATCACGCGGACTCTGTATGAAAACAGCTTCGGAAACTGTACTTGGTTATGAAACCCCGTTTAATGAAAAGTGTCCCACGGCAAGTGATGAAAACAACGCTGCACGTATAGCAACGCTTTAGTTAGTTGCAACACGAGCCATACAGAGCCAGACAGAGCGGTATAAGAAGAGGAGAAGAGGAGAGAGGAAACCTGTTTTTTCCAGAAGAAAAAACAGTCGTGGAGAAATCGAGAGAGTAAACAAATTTATTCTTACAGAAGAAGGAATGAGGCCCATACATTCTACCGAAAAGTACAAAGCCAAATCTACGGAAATAGATCAAATCCCCCCTTTTATAGAGATAAGAATGGGAATCCTGTCACAGATGTGCAGTGTATGTTGGAAAATGGTGAGATCACTTCTGTACTTTACTTGTCCCAGGAGATTTCAATATACATGAGGGTGTGGATCACATAAAAGAAGATGGCGTCGGCTGTCCCCTCCTATCCAAAGCAAAGTTAGAATTGCAATATCCCGGCTTAAGAACCACAAAGCCGCTGGCGCTGATGGACTACCGGCTGAGCTGTTTAAGGCAGGCGACTATGAGCTTGAGCTAGAAAGATGTATGCATCTACTTATAAAGGGTTTTCCAACAAGAGGTGTTATTTTGAATCACCCTGTATTTCGGTAGCTGTCACTTTTGAAGCTTTTATGGAACGATACACGCTTCAACAACGCATTGAAATTATTAAAATTCACTACAGAAATGGTGAAAATCTTGCAGTCACAGTTCGCAAAACTAAAGCATTTTTGGGTCGTCGTGAAGCACCTTGTCGAACCGCAATACAGAAATTGGTGGAAAAATTCGAGCTGTTGGGAGAAGTTAGTGATGTGAAGAATAAAACCCGTGCACGTCGCTCAAGAACAACTGAGAATATTGCTGCTGTAGCCCAAAGTGTTGAAGAAAACCCAGGTTTGTCCATTCCATTGGTGGAAAAATTCGAACTGTTGGGAGAAGTTAGTGATGTGAAGAATAAAACCAGTGCACGTCGTTCAAGAACTCAGAATATTGCTGCTGTAGCCCAAAGTGTTGAAGAAAACCCAGGTTTGTCCATTCCTTGTCGTTCTTTGGAATTGGACATTCCACAAACGTCATTACACCGTATTTTGCATAAAGACTTGGGTCTTAAGGCTTATAAAGTTCAGTTAACACAAGAACGAAACACACAAGCCACACAAGCAACGAAACCATTGCTCTTTTATGGGAAAAGTTTCCGGACCGTGTTATCTCTCGAAGAGGTGATCACAATTGGCCACCGAGATCTTGTGATTTAACACCTTGCGACTTCTTCCTTTGGGGCCACGTGAAAGATAAGGTATACGCCAACAGCCCAGCGTCGATTCAAGACCTCAAAGATAGAATTGGTGAGGCTATTCGAGGACATACGGCAGCCACTTTACGATTTGTTTATGGAAAATTTCATGAAAAGGATATGGTCCTGTAAGCGTGGTCGTAGTGGCCATTTGGCTGATGTTTTTTTTCATTATTAACGGAATACCTTCCTTTTTATTATGAAATAAACATCCGATCATTTATCTCAAAAATTGGCATTTTTCTTTGCATACCAAAATAACACCTCTTATTGGAAAACCCTTTATTCAAAATCAGGCTAGACGAATGCATGCCCGACCATTGGAGTCTTAGCATACTGTGTCGTGTTTTCAAAAAAAGGCGACAGTGTATGTACGAACTGCGAACTGGAATAAGCCTTAAATCCATCGCATACAAGGTCCCCTCGGCCGTAATACCGTTTGTTGCTTACCTGACCGGACCTCATTAGCATGGCTTTTGGGCCTGGAAAGTTAAACAACGACCAGATATTCACATAACAAAAAATCCTGGATCCTGGAGAAATCGATTGAAGATTGAAGATTATAAGGCTGCTTTTGATAGCCCGATACGGGGAAAACTGTACCAAGCTATGCCGGAGCTTGGTATTCCTGCTAAGCCGACAGCCCTTTGTAGAATGACACTGACCGACACGAAATCCTCAGTAAAGATTGGTAAAGATCTCACCGGATCATTTAGTACGAGGTAAGGCCTTACATTATCGTGCGATCTCTTCAACAAATTCATTGAGATCGTCATGAGAAAAGCTGCAGTCAACACGAATAAAACTATCAGCAGCAAAAGTTACATGTTGATGATTTAGATATCATTGGGCGAAATATGCGAGAAGTTACTGCAGTATTTTCACGAATTGAGAAGGAACTAGCAAACGTAACGAGGACAAGACAAAATTAATGGTTTCCGATTCGATGAAATGGTGACCGTTTTCGAGAAATTCTACGAATTTATTTACTTCAGATCTGTCGTGAAAAGAAGCAACAAGGTCAGCCTTGAAATCAAACGGTGAATCGTGCTTGCAAACCTGCCTTATTTCGGACTCAACAAGCACGTCAGAGATAAGACTCTCTCTGAAGAAAAAAAGACCCAACTCTACCAGACTCTCATACAACCTGTCTGGCTTTAGGGCGCAGAATCCTGAACGCTGAAAAACAAGTACCCTGGAACATCCATATACATACGTGTAAGTATTGTTTTCATGAAATGAACATCGATCTGCTGCTTTTTAGATCCATTATCTAGCACGTATTTGTTTCCAGCAGTTTTCAACAAACAACGATATATTTGGGTCACAGAAATTTAAATTACAATATATTTATCATTGTCTCCAACATGTAGTATAGAATAGCAAACACAATGTGTTTGGACACAAGTATACTATATTTGCGACAATATACAAACACATTACATGTACTTCCAAACAACAAAATACGATATTGAACCTTGAAAATATTGTTATTCGAAATTTTTTGTGTTATCCTTGTCATAGACAATGGTTACCATGGAATGCCCGATGCTGCATGATACATGATACCTCCTCCGATAATGGAATAAGACTGATAGACTTCGCCGCTGCAAAGAACATGGTAGTTAGTAGCACACGATTCCAGCATAAGGACATTCATAAGGCGACCTGTATATCTCCTGATCAACGGACGAAGAACCAGATTGATCACTTGGTAATAGATGGCAGGCACTCTTCTAGTGTAATGGATGTACGTGTGATTCGAGGTGCCAATATCGACTCGGATCATTACCTGGTGGCTGCGAAAGTTCGCACGAGATTTAGCAGGGCGAAAAACGTACGGAGCCGAACACAGGAAAAGTTGGATATTGACAAGCTACGAATACCGGAGATATCAATGTCCTATCGACAGAAACTCTCTCTCCTGCTGGAGCAGAATACCCCCCCCCGGAAGACCCAGATGCGCAGTGGAAGCACATCTCCCATTCTTTGGAAACCGCTGCAAGAACTGAACTTAGCTATCAAAAGCCGGATAAGCCATGGTACGACGAAGAATGTCGCATTGCAACTGATGAAAAAGACGCTGCACGTATGGCAACGAAACAGTCAGTTACAACGCGTGCTGCGAGTGAGCGGTACAAGAAGCTAAGAAGGGAGGAAAACCAACTCTTTAGACGGAAAAAATGGCAGTGGGAGCAGAGAGAGAGTTAAAGAACCGAAATGTGCAAGATGAATGGTGAATCCCGAAAGTTTTCCAGAGGGTAAGAAGATCGAATAACGTGCCTAATAATGGGCTGCCCTCCAGCAACGACGAAAATGGGAATCTGGTGACTGAGAAGCAGTGTGTGCTCAAAATGTGGAGAGACCACTTTTCAGCACTACTCCACTCAAATTCTTCCACTGAAGATCAGGAGGTAATGATAGTGGAAGATAGTGTAGATTGCCCCATACGGGGAAAACTGTACGAAGCTATGTCTGAACTTGGTATTCCGGCAAAACTGATTTGTCTCTGTAAAATGACGCTGACCAACACCAAATCAGCAGTCAATGTGGGGAAAGACCTCACTGAACCAGTCTGTACCAAGCGAGGACTTAGACAAGGCGACACAC
The DNA here is from genome assembly GCA_963931995.1 of Phaonia tiefii. Taxonomy (NCBI): domain Eukaryota; kingdom Metazoa; phylum Arthropoda; class Insecta; order Diptera; family Muscidae; genus Phaonia; species Phaonia tiefii. The sequence goes on from OZ008367.1 coordinate 34,693,757, forward strand.
TTTCGTGCAATCTCTTCAACATTTTAATGGAGATAATAATGAGAAAGGCTGCAGTAAATACGAACAAGACCATTAACACGAAAAGCCATATGTTGCTGGCGTATGCTGACGACATAGACATCATTGGGTGAAATTTGCGAGAGGTTACTGCAGTATTTTCAATAATCGAAAAGGAATCAGCGGAGGTGGGTCTTGCTGTTAATGAGGGCAAGACAAAATTGATGGTGTCAACGACTAGAGAAACCTCTCGACTTGGTCCGCACTTGAACGTTGACAGCCGATTTAATTTTGAAGTCGTAGATGAATTTGTCTACCTTGGATCCGCCGTGAACAAGGACAACAGCGTCAGCCTGTAGATAGATAGGAGAATTGTGCTTGCAAATAGATGCTATTTTGGGCTCAGCAAGCAGTTTAGTAACAAAGCCCTCTCTCGACGGACAAAATTCCAGCTATATCAGACTCTAATTTTACCTGCCTTGACATATGGCTCCGAAACTTGGGTCATATCGCAAGCGGATGAAAACCACCTGGGAGTATTCGAGAGAAAAAATCTCCGTAAAATATATGGTCCTGTTAGGGAAAACGGCGAGTACCGACGTCGCTGGAACGCAGGGCTATATAATTTATATTCTGACGTGGACATTGCTAGGCGAATCAAATTAGGCCAATTGCGTTGGCAGGCCATGTTATCAGAATGGATGAAGATGAGCCAGTGCGAAAGGTTTTCGATAGCGTACTCGATGGAAGCAGGAAAAGAGGACGACCAAGACTTCGCTGGAAAGACCAGGCGGAAGAATTCCTCCCAACTGGCGAGAAAAAGCGAAGGATAGAGCCAGTAGGAAGAATAGGTTGAAATTTGTTTAATTTGTTTATTTAATTAACATGTGTTAAACGTCTGACCTCATGAGGTTGTAAAATAGTCAATAAAAGTAAAAGTAAAGAGTAAAGGCACTTTATGGAAAAATTTTAAAGGAAAGGTTTCATTGTCTTTATCTACGTATGAGAAAAGAAAACTCATCATCTAATTCTGCCTTATCCTTGACAAAAATAAGAGCTGAAGCTGGAGTGGAAGCGATCAAGTCATTAGTACGCAGAGTAATTAAGAGCTGTCAGTATCTTAAATACCTGAAATTACAAAAAAAGCCGCGACTTAATGGTCCTCGTAAGGAAAAGCGGCTTCAATTCGCAAGAGACTACATGGTATGGGATGTGCAGCCAAGAGGTCATGTAAATGACTTGGGAACCGTTGTATTTACGGATGAGAAGAAGTTTAATTTGGATGGGCCTGATGGCTACAACTATTATTTCCATAATCTGCTCAAAGAAAAGCGTTTTTTTAACCGACATCACATCTGAGAGGGCGGCGTTATGGTGTGGGGTGCTATTACGTACTATGGCACCATCGATCTTGAATTTCAAAGTGCAAAAATTACTGGTGCAAGCTATAAAACTTTATTGGAATCGTCTTTTCCGAAGTTCAGTAAACTATGTGGTCCCATATCTTGGATATTACAACAGGATCATGCGCCTATACATAACGCCAGAGTAGTAAAGGATTTCATTGCAAGCCAAAATATTAACATTCTTGACCGCTCACCCTATTCGCCAGATCTAAACATTATCGAAAATGTCTGGGGTTGGTTATCTCGTAAGGTCTATGAAGGAGGTAGACAATTTGATGACAAGCACTCACTAATTCAGGCCATTAAGGATGCTTGGAATCAAATTTCGTTGGATTACATATATTCTCTTTATCTCTCTATGAAAACCCGTATATTTGAAGTTATTAAAAATAATGGGGGTTGTACCCATTACTAATAGTTCTTAAATAAAGTAAAATAAATTAAAAAAACAACAAAAACAGTTTTTCATTAAAATTACTTAAAGTGCCTTTATTCAAGTGAACCAAAAAAAATAGCACACTTTGGACTTTTTTTTATAAATTGTTCAAAAAAAAAGTTCCTTAGTTAAGAAACCACTATTGTCATGATTTTTTTTAATATCTCAAGATGTCTAGCTTCCATTTCCATTTTAAAATTCTGCAATCGGTTACAAATTGCAAAAGATACAGGCTGCTGAATATGGAATTTTTAGTGCCTTTAAATAAGTGAACCGGAGTGTGGTAGTCGCTTTTATTTTTTTTATCAAATTCTGTAAGGAAATGTATTTCCAGTGACTGAAATAAATGAAATAAGAAATAATAATAATAATATAGAATAGCAAACACAATGTGTTTGGACACAAGCATACTATATTTGCGACCAGCAGCAAACACGTTATATTTGCCTGCAAACAACAAAAAAAAACGACAGATTTTTCAGGGTGTTGGTGTAGCTGAAAAAAGGGTAAAACCCTTAGAGTCAACTCATTTCTTTTAAACACTTTTCAAAAATATTGCACAGTGTAGTTTTTAACAAAAATGTTGCTAATCAAAAACATGGCAGTGTGGTTTACAGTACTCGTACACAAAAACGAATTTAGGTATTGTATTCAGCGGCTGTTGTAGGCGCCTCAACGTAGTCAAAGACCATCAACTCCTTTTGCTAGGCATTCACACTAAATCAATCGCATTGCCTGCCCTTACAATATTAATGAACTTTAAGTCCTTTAGCAATCAACGAAATTGCCAACATAAGTTGCAATTTGCCTCCTGAATATATGAGTAGACGACCACTGCTTAGTTTGAGTAATGAAACTTATCGCTTTGAAGTTCGAATTGTTAATTAACATCCTGTTTCGTTTACTCGTCTCAAAACTGAAGACAGGAGTGGACGTAAAACGTTCATGACCATCAAGAAGTCATCATCAAAGTACAAAGCTAGTTTGAGACATTTCCAGAAATTTACCATTGGACCGACATGGAAAGCTAAACGTAGTACTTATAGACTTAATATCTGAGCTGTTTTTTTTCCCCAATGTATATAAGTAGTCATGGAACCCCACCCCTCTTAAGTACATTAATGCAATTTTTTTATTCTGCCCACATCCACCATTCATTCACTACGATATGATTTATTTGACAACAATTCACTAATGGCCCAAATATCAATGACAACAAATTTTGCCATCCAAGAACACCATCTGCCGCAGTCATTCATATTTTATTAGAATCGGAAACTTTGTGTAAACTTCCCGTTGCTATTGTTTAATATTGTTGTCAAAATTTTCCATATTTTTTTTTTTATTTTGGGGGGGGGGTTTAGATTTCTGCCTTTGTAACAGATTAAACTGTCACTGCCAGAGTGGAATTTAGTAATGGCAGTGTATACCTCAATGACTTTAAAGTGAAATTCTAATCACGTATTTGGTTCCGGTTTTTTTTTTTTTTTTTTTTGTTACTCTCATAGTCAGTGGGAGGATTAGAATTTTAAATTTTGACAACCATATGGTATTCAATCTGAGAAAATAAAATTAGCCTTTTTAATATGTGCAGCACAACGTTGCCGTTTTCATCTATATTGTCACGAAAAATCACATAATCAACCAGAAGATGCCACTGCCAGTGACAACCAAGGCAAACACCACACGCTTTTCGTGGGATGTAGGAAGGACCTTAACCGCTAGCCAAGGACACTTAGTATGTCTGACAAAAACAGATTCTTTTTAAGTGTGTGCTGATTTTGGCACGAACTGTAACAATAATGCTTTTATTATTTCCTCATGCCCGTATATTATACTCATTCAAATATTGACTTATGTTTATAAGTTTTTCCGTTTTCTTGATTTGTGGCCCCACCAAACAAATGTCATTAAAAGAAACCAAGAAACAACAACAACAACAAAAAAGGAGTATACCTCAAGCATGACCATTTCGCGTTGACAAACTGTCCACCTCCTTCCGTTAAATTTAAGCGTCTGTCAAAGACTTTTTGGCCTTCGTCCCATTCGTCGTGGTCTCATGAAATATTGCATGTTGGCGTTGATCTGAAAACTTTTTGCTGTCGGACAATTGTGATTTGATTATTTGTGTGTGATAAATATTATGATTCCCCACTGTACCATATAACTTTAACTTCGTTCAATGCTGTGCAATGGAGTGGTAGTGGTAGTGGCACGAATGCCATCTCATAACAAATCTAATTGGGTTAATAAATCTCTTTGGCTAAGCCACAAATATTAACGAACTTGATTTGGGCAGGGAGGAATGGGTAACTTCCGTTTTCTTCTTTTTCCTTCCTTTTTTGTTGGATAATTGCTCTGTAATTTTTGGTCACAAATTATCTTGAAAGGAATAAGTTTTGGTTAGATTAGAAGGAAATTTATATTGTCGGCATGTTGATGATGTGGGCATTAAATAAAGCATTTAAGGAAACTGGATATTTTTCAAATCACGTAAATGTAATTTAAAAAAAATTAAATTAAAAAAATCACAATCACCCGGTTGGAACGAAGTTCCTTTCGCTACATATTATGTACTAGTAAGTTCCAACACGCCTAAGGCGCCCGTTGAAAACTACAATAATTTAAATGGATCTTTAAGAAAAAATACTTTTTGTAAAATGATAAACTTTTTTTAAAATTTTTCTTTGCAGAATGTATTTTTTTTTAAAACAAAAGTATATTTTTGGGTCCTTTTTGTAAGAATATGTATAAAAGGGTTTTTCAATAAGAGTGCTACAAAAGTTTTTTTAAATAAAACAAAACCGGTTTTAGATACCAATGAAATTCTTAATTCCTGTGAAAGTACGTTCGATGCCATTATGTATGGAACTCGATTTCTTTTGCATGGCCACCACGGGCACGCATGCAGAAGTCCAAATCGGGCACGCTTGCAGAGGTCCATAAATCGGCCGATACTGCTGCAATTTCACGTTCGATATTCGTACGAAGTTCATCAATGATCACAGGCTTGTTGGCATAGACCATAGACTTGACGTAGCCCCACAGGAAATAATCTAACGGCGTCAAATCGCACGACCGAGGCTGCCAATCGACTGGGCCATTTCGTGAGATAACACATTCACCAAACTTGGTTTCCAATAAATTGATTGTGGCATTCGCTGTGTGGCTTGTGGCGCCATCCTGTTGGAACCACATGTCCTCCAAGTCCATATTATCCAATTGGGGCCAAAAATATTCGGTTATCATTGAACGGTAGCGATTCGCATTCACAGTAATGTGCCGGTCTTGATCATCACGGAAGAAGTACGGCCCAATGACGCCGCCGGCCCATAAACCGCACCAAACCGTAATTTTTTCGGGATGCAATGATGACTCATGGATTACGTGTGGATTGCTGTCTGACCAATAACGCATATTTTGCTTATTGACGAAGCCATTCAGCCAGAAATCAGCCTCATAGTTGAAGATGATTTTCCGATGAAAATCCGAATCATTTTCAAGTTGTTGCTCAGCCCAATTCACGAACATACGACGCTTATGGTGGTCAAGCGGCTTCAGTTCTTGCGGCAATTTGATCTTGTAAGGATGTAGGCCAAGATCTGTTCGCAAAATTCGCCACAACGACGTCACAGAGATGCCCAACGCTTGAGAACGACGTGTGAGAGACACATTTGGGCTTTTTTGAACTGAAGCCTCAGCGGCAGCAATATTCTCGACACTACGGGCACTTCTTTGTCTCACTGGCACGCGAACATTTTGTACTGTGCCTGTGGATTCAAATTTTTCCACTAGACGCTCAATTGTTGATCTGGTAGGAGGATTATGACGACCATAAATTGGACGTAGCGCTCTTAAAGTTGAGGCCACTGACTCCAAATTTCGGTAGTAAATTTTAATAATTTCGACTCGTTGTTGGCTCGTATATCTTTCCATGATGAAATGGCAAACCTTACTGAAGAGAAATGTCAAAAGAGCGGGAAAAAATATGGCGTCGTTTGCTGTCCCTATCGATTTACTTTTGTAGCGTCTCTGTTGAAAAACCCTTTATGTACTGTATATTGTAAAATGTAAACTGTAATGTAAAATATAAAATGTCCAAGGTAAAAAAAAATATTTTCCAAGTACCATGTCACTGATTTTGATGAAATTTTGATGGAAAGTACGCCTATGCCAAGAAAAGCTCAAGCCCAAAATTGTAGCTTTTTTGAGGTTTTGTGTGGGTTTTATAAGCTTTTAAAGGAATCAGTATCGTTTTTTTTATTTTTAAATAACTCGAAAACGGTAAAAGCTAGACTTTTGAAATTTTCCACGAATGTTCACAAGTAAATTAGCTTGAAAAAAAATTTTTAAAAAAAATTCCAATTTTTTTTTTTTGCAAAAAACATGTTTTTTTTTTTTTTTAAACTTAGTGTAGAAAAAAGGGATGGCTCTTTTTTGGAAAAGCGGCATTTGTGCCAAACATTTTGCGGGGTTTGTTATGTCGGTAGAATGCAAAATGAGGGAGTTATAGCTATTTTTGTAAGGCAACCTCCCAAATTTCAATACAACAAAAATTCTTTAAATTGTAAGAAGTTCATAAACGTAAGAGGGCAGATCAATAAGTCCGTGACTTTTTGAATGAAATAAAGTTTTTTTTTTGCAAAAAAAAAATTAATTTTCAACATAAACTCCTTATAGCTCAATACACTTAGTCCAAAGTTTCTCCAATTTTTGTATCCCTTCCAAAAAATAGGATTTTTCGAGGTCTATAAAATAGCCATTTGTTTGATCAAAAATTTCATCGTTGGAGCTAAATCTCTTTCCACCGAGCCATTTCTTTAGGTTTGGAAATAGGAAATAGTCACTGGGGGCTAAATCCCGAGAATATGGATTGAGACTACACACGTCTGCGCCCGTGCGTTTATGACCAATTGAGACCAAACACGGCACCCATCTTGCAGACAACTTTCTTAAACCCAACTGATCATTTAGAATCGAAATCTACAATCTCAGGCACTTTTACTCTTCGATCGGCCAACACCACATATCGTGAAGTTTTTTGAAATTTTCGGGTGTATTGACCTTAATTGGCCGTCCAGAACGTTCAGCGTCATTTGTACTTGTACGAAGGTCAGTAAACCACTTTTTTACCATTGAAATCGATGGTGCACAGTTCCCATTCGCGCACAGCATCAATGGTTTTCGGAACAACAGCTGATTTTGGACGATCTTCACGAAATTCGTCTTGGAGTGAACTACGACCACGATTGAATTCACCATACCATCGATAAACACTGGTCCTTGATGGAGCTTCATCGCCAAAAATTGAATTAAGTTCATCCATGCACTGTTGCTGAGTCAATCCACGTCGAAAGTTGTAAAAAATAATCGCACGGAAATGTTCACGATTTAATTCCATTTTTGGGCCGAGATGAATCTTTTAAGTTACTGCAAACAACACAAATAGCGTTCGTATGTCAAAACGTTCTGAGTACGCATAACCTAAAAAATGTCCAACTTTACGATAGAGCTGTCAGTTGCCAGATTGCAACACTAGGGTTGCTAAATCCCGAAACATAAAATTCAACCTCGTAAATAAAGCATTTAAGGAAACTGGACATTTTTCAAAACACATAAATGTAATTTAAAAAAAAAAAAAATAAATTAAAAAAATCACAATCACCCGGTTGGAACGAACTTCCTTTCGCTATATATTATGTACTAGTTAGTTCCAACACGCCTAAGGCGCCCGTTGAAAAATATGATAATTTAAATGGATCTTTAAGAAAATATACTTTTTGTAAAATGATAAACTTTTGCAAGAAAATTTTTTTTTTAATATAGAATGTATTTTTTTAAAAAAAAAAGCATATTTTTAGGTGGTTTTTGTAACTATATGTATTATATTTTCCCGCAAGGGTCCTTTTTTAAAGAGAGGTACTTCTATTATTAAAAGCTAATGGTTTTTTTTTAAGAAAATGTACTATTTTTTAAGATGAAGTACTTTTTACAAGAAAAGGCCACAAGATTATGCTTTTTTTTTTATAAAGAAGTACTTTTTTTAAGAATAGGTACTTTTTAAAGAAGTGGTACTTTTTTTCGAAAAGGTTATTTTTTAAGAAAATGTACTTATTCTCAGAAAGGCTACTTGTCTCAATGAGAGAATAGAAAAGGCATTATTTTATTTTTAAGAAAAGGTACTATTTTTCAGAAGTAGTATTTTCTGTAAGAAAAAGCCATAAGAGTATGAATTTGTTTTACAAAGAAGTACTTTTTTAAGAACAGGTTCTTTTTAGGAAAAGGTTATTTTTTTAAGAAAATGTACTTATTTTCAGAAAGGCTACTTATGTCAAGAAAAGAAAGGAAAAGGTATTATTTTATTTTTAAGAAAATCTACTTTTAAGAAAAGAAATTTTTGTGAGAAAAGTTTTTTTTTAAGAGAAAGTATTTTTTGAGGAAAGTGTTTTTTTTTAAGAAATGGGAATTTTTTTAGAATTGGTCCTTTTTTCAAGAATTGGTACATTTTTAAGAGTAGGCACTTATCTCAAGAAAAGTTAATTTGTTTCACAAAAAAGGTTTTCTTTAAAGAATATTTAGTTTTTTAACAAAAGGCAATTTATTGTAAGAAAATTTACATTTTTAAGAAAACGTACTTATTTAAAAAAAATACTTTCTTAATAAAAGGTACTTTTTGTAAGAAAATTTAGTTTTTTAAACAAAGGTACATCTTTAAGATAAGGTATTTTTTTAAGAAAGGTAGGTACTTTGTTTAAAAATATGAATACGTTTTTTTTTTGAGAAAATTTACTTTTTTTAAGAAAAGGCACTTATTTAAGAAAATTTTCTTTTTTTAAACTTCTTTCACTTTGATTTTTCTAAATGTACTTTTTATTGGGTTCAAAACTGCAATATATACTGAATATTGGTTAGAGGCTCCACCTACAAAACTTCACATTAAACAAAAAAAATTTGCCAACATATGTTAATCTAGACACAAACCAAAGCAAAAGTGCCCAGTATAGTTGATAATACTGGGTTGTAGCATAATAGTGTTAAAAAAAGTTGTTTAATTATTTTTCAGTTAGCCCCCATCCCGCAAAGTGCGAGAAGGAACATCGTTCCAACATTTCCAAATATTGTAAATTGTAAAATGTAAACTGTAATATATGCATGATTCCAAATCTCTTTCAGAAAGCATAACTTGAATAGTTTCCCGATTCTAGTTCAAAACCATTATCTAAATACTGATACCATCTATTTTGCACCATTAATCAGATTTCTATGCCATTTTAATCTTAAAATACACACATCAATTAAACGTTTTCTTATATAGATAAAAATAATTAAATTGAATTTGATCATGTTAGATTAGATTAGATTTAACTGAACTGAATTGACTCGAAGTAAATTGAGCCAAATTGAATTGAGTACAATTGAATTGAATGAACTGTTTTAACTTTAAATGAAATGAATTTAATGGAATTAAATTGCATTGAATTGAATAGAGCTGAGTAGAATTGAATTGTATTGAATTGAATTGAACTGAATTGAACAGAATGGAACTGAATTGAAATGAATTGCATTGAATTGAATTGAACTGAACTGAATTGAATTGAATTGAAGTGAATTCAATTGAATTGAATTGAATTGAATTGAATTGAATTGAATTGAATTGAATTGAATTGAATTGAATTGAATTGAATTGAATTGAATTGAATTGAATTGAATTGAATTGAATTGAATTGAATTGAATTGAATTGAATTGAATTGAATTGAATTGAATTGAATTGAATTGAATTGAATTGAATTGAATTGAATTGAATTGAATTGAATTGAATTGAATTGAATTGAATTGAATTGAATTGAATTGAATTGAATTGAATTGAATTGAATTGAATTGAATTGAATTGAACGGAATTGAATTAAATTGAATTGAATTGAATGGAATGGAATTAAATTGACTTGAAGTGATTTGAATTGTATTGAGTTGAATTGAATTGAAATGAATTGAATTCAACTGAATGGAGTTGAATTGCATTGAATGGTATTGAGTTACATAAAATTGAAATGAATTAAATTCAATTGAATAAAATTGAATTGAAGTGAGTTAGACTGAATTGAATCCAGTTGAATTAAATTCAATTGACTTGAATTGGGTTGAATTGTATTGAATTGAATTGAATTAAATGGACTTGAATTGAATTGAATTGAACTGAATTGAATCGGATGAAATCGAATTGAATTGAATTTAACTGATCTGACCTGAATGGAGCTGACTTGAATTGAATTAAATGGCATTGAATTGAATTGTATTGAATTGAATTGTATTGAATTGAATCGTATTAAATTGACTTGAATAGAATTGAATTGACTTGAATTGAAATGAATCGAATAGCATAGATTTGAATTGAATTGATCTGAATTGATTGGAATTGAGTAGAATTAAATTGAGTTGAATTGAATTGTATCGATTGTATGAATTGACTTGAAATTACTTGAATTGAACTGAAATGAATTGAGTTGAAATTAATTAAATTGAAGTAAGTTGAATTGAATGGAATTGAGTTGCATTACGAGGAATTGAGTTGAGTTGAATTAAGTTGAATTGAACTGCATTGAATTGAATTGAAATGAATTGAATTGGGTTGAATTGAATGAAATTGGGGTGAATTGAATGGAATTGAGGTGAGTTGCGTTGAGGTGAATTGAGTTGAGCTGAGACGAGTTGAATTGCATTAAAATTTCAATTCTATAGATTTAAAACAAATACAAAATGATCAATGGCAATAGAAATTTGAATTTTGATCTTGAAACAGGAAAATTGACGTGAGACGTTCGGGTTTTCGGGTATTCGAAAAATAAAATGTTTAAAAAAACCGGCAAACATTTAAAAGTATTGAAACAGGTTTTGAACAAACTACTGGTGATGCTTAATTTTGTGCTTCCAGGCCATCTATCATGAACATGTCTCAGAGCTTCGGTTCATTTATGAGCAGGTAATTTATCTAATTTGTTTCTAATTTTTCGACCTTTATTTTAACTATTTTCCCAAGAAACTGTTTTCAGTGTTTGCCAAAATACCGTACCAAAAGTTTTCTAAAACAACAAATACATTTGTTTGCTAAAACGACAAACATCTGCTTGCTGAAAAAAAAACAAATATTTGTTTGCTAACAGAAACGAACATAGGTTTGCTGAAATAGTAATAGCGGACGGTAAATCTGGACAACGCAAAGGCTTTCTAAGCAATAATGGATAAACTTCAACAATAGGTAGGAATAACCTACCAAGGAATATGACATTTATTAAACTGGTAATTCATTAAACTGGTAACTGGTAATTTCTGGAGTTAGACAAATTCGAACATAGTCGGATTATATTTGGGCTAACAGAACAGTCCACTTTGAGAGCACATCTGCTTATAAATCGATTTGAATGAACCGACGTACAGGAATGCAAAGCGTGTGTGGACGAGGTTAGAAAGGATGCACCTCTTTTTCTGTAATTGCGCCGTTCTCGGGAAATTAAGACTACAAACGAATCGAATGATTAGACTTCTCATTCGCAACCTAACCTAAATGACAGACCAAACCCAGAACATAACTATTATTTAAGATGATTTGGAGTGTAGACGCAGGATAGCGATTTATATGTAAGGACAGCTTTAATCAGTTCAAACCTAATATCTGGGCGGATTTAACAACTCTTGTGTTAAATCCTTTTAAGGCATCCAATTGTGTAGAGTCCCCTATGTTGAAATGTTCCATCGTTTGTTATTATTTTTGAAATATTTAGTCACTGGTCGTTATTTAATTTTAACATTTTTTTATCTATACAAAATTTATTCTCTTTCAAGCACAACCCGCTAATTGCACAGTAGCAACTCCTTTTCAGCTTAAGTACTCATCGCACGGATCTCGCTGGTTCAGTCATATTTTTATTTCTACAAGATCTTTAATACAAACTACTACTTTAAATCAATATACTTTACTTTAAAAGAACTTTATTCGTATGATTTGGCAATTTACAAACTTGTCGGTTTATCAAAATCACAAAATCAATAAAACCTCCCCCCCTTTGTTGTAAAACACTTCACTTTACCGCGAGTTAAGCCCTCCAGCTACATGTTATTAATTATAACATTCATACCAAACAATTACATCAATTATGAACATTTTCTAATTTAATAACCGAATACAAACAAGCCGCCACTTTGACAGGCAAATGTAGATAGAGAGTCTCGTCTCTCTACACAATAAAATTGACATTTGTTATTTAATATTATCATCAGTATTGGGTAAAAGTTTTTTAATTTAATTACAGCTCGAAAACATTTGAAAAGTTTTTCAATACAGTGGCAGTGAAATGTACAGACTCTCTGTCACTCACACTTTTCCCATTCTGTGGTTTAATATTTCGTTGTCTTTATGCCTTTCCAGCTAGCTAGCAAGTCCCCGTACCAGTCCCCGTCTCCGTCTATGTCTCCATCCATCCTCTTTGTTGAATTGTTTAGAATTTCGTTATTATCTGCCAATTATCCTTCAATTTTGCGCTGGAGGCTTCAAACAATACCGGAATGCGTTGGAGCAGCTCTGCTGATTTTCATAAATTCAACAACTTTATCAACTAATAAAACAGATAGAATGAATGAAAAATAAACGGCAACCACAAAGGATACAAAAAGGATGCGAGATGGAGTAGACAAAAATTGGAGGACGAGTACCGATAAACGTTACATGCACAGTGTGGAATAACGGAAATAATTTTGAAATTGTCGTAATGAATATCAATCGAAATGTTTACTAAAGACGTCAAAAGAAGTGACAATATTCCTGAATTACACTGTGACACAAATGAAAGGATTTTGTTTCGGGCCTCAACCAAACAAAAAAAATTGTGAAAGTACTTGGACGTGGTATCACAAAACCCCTCTCGATTTCGCCCCCATACGTAACAATTTTTTTTACAGGCCGAAAATGACGGCGACTCTATTGGCCAATGAAAATTTTGAAGATGGGTCAGGGCCCTATTTCAGATTTTATTTCAATAAATCCTAAACAGCTTGAAATATTGGATTACAAACTTTGACAATATTGTAGCTAATATCATACTTCACAATTCCCTCCAATATATTTTTAAGGAGAAGTACACTGTTAATTGCTTATTTCACGAAACATCATGAAAAATTGCACACATTTTATATGTTTTTTCTTTGGCCGAGCGGGGTTTTGTGATACCACGTCTAAGTACTTTCACAATTTTTTGTGTTTGGTTGAGGTCCGAGACCCAATGTTCCAAAATTCCACGAACTTCTTAAGATCCCATACCCATTTAAATATTTGGGTGGCCGTCGATGGTGCAATGGTTAGTGTGCGAATTTCATGTACATGAGGACATGGTTTTGATCCCTGCTCAAACCACCTTACATCTCTTTCGACTTAGTCTCCCCGCTTAGTGACGGCATCTGTCGAGCACTTAACCATGAAAAAGCTTCCAAAAATACCGTACGGAATCGTTTGTGAAACTGTAGGTTCCAATCAGTGAGCGCAACACTAGAAAGCGCACTGCTCACTATTTGAGAGAAGATCTCCCCAATCCCTTCATGGGATGTAATGTATAACCATTACATATTTCTATTTGGGTATGACAAAGAATCCAGCAAAATGACTGCCGCGTTTGCTCAGATTGGGAAATATGCGAAAAAGCGCAGTAGATCTAACGGTGACTTTGACGCTTTTTAGTTGAAACTCTAACGAATTTCAGCGTCGATGTCTAAGACTCCAATCCATGTTGAAAGGAGAAGACGATAAACTGGGTTCTTCTACACACAAGACGTATAATGTGCCAAAGTAATCGTCTTTTGGCATTTACATGTACAATTTCCAAACTTTCCATATTGGAAAACGACAAATATAAATAGAAGCTCTCAGATTGTACAAGATTTGTATTAAGAGGCTGGCAAAAAACGACGTTATTCGATCAACAATAAACTGTTTCAGGACAAAGCCAGGATAACATTCTGTGCAGATTCAATGGTAATTACAGCCAACTTAATTTGAGGAACTGATATGCAGCATCCTACTGCCAAAATCGATACCCCATTTCAAAGGTTTCGATAATTTTCTCTATTGATTCCGGACAATACGACGAATATATTTCGAAACCCCGAAGACAGTCAAAAAAATAAATATTTTGTAGATCTTTGTTTATGCATGATAGATATGTCGTGATTGTTTCCACCCGGATCCTTTGGCAAGTTTTTAACGACTTCGACCATCAAAATAAATAAATATTTTACCTCTTACATCCAATGAAAGGAGAGAGCTTCTCATAATCAGTGACCTATGCGCTTTTCAGTATTATGCTCACTGATAGGGAACTTCAATTTTACACCGGTTCCAAATGGTTTTTTGAGAAGCTGTTTCATTGGCCGATAGAGTCGCCGTCATTAATAGAGCTGATCGACGTCGTAAGAAATGTAAGGTGCTCAGAGCAGGGATCGAACCCACGTTCTCATGTATAGTAGTCGCGTACACTTACCATTACACGACCGACAATCAAATCGTATATCTATGACCCACAATTCAAGGCTTCTTCAGTTTTTAATTATAAAATAAAATTCAAAATTTAAATGTTCGAGATTTTCGTGGTTATTTTAAAAAATTTTATTCTCCAATATTTCTCTACCCTTTGGGTAGCATCGTCAGGACGATAAACACAATTATTAATTAATAATTTTTTGTTAATGTGTGTTATCTTCCTGACGATGCTACACCAAGGGCAGCGAAATATAGGAGAATAAAATTATTTAAAATAACGACCAAACGCTCGAATATTTTAATTTTGAATATAATACGAACGGTCGGATAAATCATCACTTATTTATAAAATAAAATACTGAGATTACAAACAGGGGATAACGTTTACGAGCTCGTTTGACGCAAACATATTTCCTTTGCTCCAAAAATATTTTGTTTGCTACATAGTCTCATAGGTGAACGCAAAAGTTTATATGTTTCTAACAAATAAAAAACAGTTATCATGAAAGTAGTTTCCTTTGTTGTAAACGAGTTTTAAAACAAAATTCTCATACTTTACTTTTGCGGCAAAAAAAAAGAAATTCGTTTGTTGTAAACGAAAAGGTGCATACATCCTCTCAAAGGTGAATGCATCCTCTCAAAGGTGATCACTCTTATGAATTGCATCTCTCTTTTTTGAGAAAAAACCACGTTAATACAAACACAAACATCTCTTGCAGTGATTGTCTTTCTTCAACACAAACAAATAAGCAAATGCTAATACATATTAAGAATTGTTCGCTACGCTCAACGTATGCGATGACTCACAGGATAGAAGCGCTGATATCAAGTGATGTTACCTGGTTTCAACTCTATTTCCAAAATAAATGTTCTATTTAAAATAAATCCTATTCAGTGAAGTACATCTCGTTGAGGGTTCACTTTCATCGAAAATAAATCGTATTCAGTGAAATATAACTTGACGTTAAACAATCAGTTTTTCGCAATAATGTTTCGTTTCTGGTAAAGGTTTATTTTTGAATCTGGAGTATCTCGTTTGCTGTAAACAAAAGTTGATGGAAATGATTTAGACAAAATTCAATAAAATACTGTTTTTCGCATTCTGTAAAATGCTTTAATTAATGGGAGTCCACTTCCTTTCAAAATAAGTCGTATTCAGTGAAATATTTATACCTGTATTTATGTTTGCGTTAAACGCCAAATTAGTTTGTCGCAATCATTTTTCGTTTCTCGTAAAGTTTTTTGTTTTGAGTTTAGAGACCAGTTAATGGAAAAGTTTTTCTTTTCTCGTAAATGGTTTTATGAGTTCAGGGTTACCATATATGGTTTGTTGTAAACCCTTTTCGAATCTCTTAAACGATTTCGTTTCTTTGTCAGAAATGAAATAATATATTTGCTACAATAAATGACAGTTTGTCGCAATTACATTCCCCATACGAATTTCATTTATCTGAGACTTCGTTTGGTAGTAACGATTACATATCAGTAATACCTGCGCAAAATAGCATGCAGCATAAATTGTTTAATTATCCCCAATTTTTTTTTAATATCCCCCACTGTAAGCTCTAGGGTATAACAATGACTGCTAGTAGCATGACTTTGAAGATGTGATTGTGTGAAAGACGTCTTGTCTTGTCTTCTCTTCATTCAAGCAGTCATTCATTGTATGAGCATAGAGTGTTTTTTTTTTGTGGGTGTCTGTGAGTGATAAGTATGGATGATATTAAATAACAATATACAGTGATGTTTGTAAAAACGATTTGCACACTCACTTACGACTGGATTCTCACACACTCAGCCATGCATTTTGCAATCTAATACTCTCAACTAGACAATCACTCACTTAATAACTATATTTGTTTGTCAGTTTAAGAAAAGAGATAACAGCGAGAGAAAGGATATGAGTTATGATGATGTTGAACATTTTGGTGATGATGATGAGGATGATGTGGATGATGAGTTTGTTATATTACGCAGCCTTTAGGCAATAAAGTACAATGCAGATGATAACCACGCTCACAATGATATGGACGATGACCGATATGATGAAAGAGCTGCTACTGCTTTCATGTTGTTTTGCAACTGATGACTTTTCCCCAAAAAACTGAGACACAGTCTTACAGTTAACATTGGACTCAAATAACACAACATTTGCTGTACGACTATGTCGCAGTAATTGAGTGACAACTCGATTAAACGGAGTACAACACTTTTTTTCTTTTTGCTTACATTATGATGATATCCTTATTATGCTCATGGACTAGAAAGCTTCCCGGAGAGAATCACACAATAACATATCACCAACACTCACACACAAACTCACTTGCATCACAGAAACTTAATTTCCAACACTCTATGCGTTCTCATTCTTAATCTCCATCCCTCTCTCTCTCTCTCTCTCTCCCTCCCTGTCTTACAAACGTATTTTCCGATTCTTTAAGATTTAACAAAAGGATATAACAAGAATGTAAAAAGAGGATTACCAAAGTAGACGAGTTATGTACTACAATGTTCAACATTATTGTTGATGGGGTAAACATGATAAAGCTGTGATATATTACAATGTTGTCAATCACAGCAAACTTTAGCTTCCAGTTACTGTGAACAGCGATAAGGACGAGTGACTGAGAACAACTTCTGTCTTGGCGTATGATACTATGTACTATGTGAAATCCCACCCTTAAAACTGTCAGTTAGTTTTGTTGTTAACAAACTCAAATTCCCCATCACCATGTATTGATGTTTCAATATTAAATTGAATATTTCAAATCGCAATCCCAATCTCAAATATAACAACAATGTTGTTGATTAACACAGTGGTAATTTCAAACGAATAAATTTTAAAAAGATAAATACGTAATTTTAAAAAATATTATTGTATTAAAAAAAATTTAAACGAAATCGAAAATATAATTTTTAAAAGATAAATATATAATTTTAAAAAATATCATTGTTTTAAAAAAAATAAATTATTATATGGCGGAAATAATGAATTGTGAAAGTGGACTGCCAAAATATTAAGCTCGAATATGTCCACTACGCAGCGGCCCGAAAAAAAATTTTGATACTACATGATTTGATTAACAAAAAATTGGTTGAGTAGAATACACTGAGAAAAATGTTGTCGCAAGTGTGAGGAAAATCAATACATTAGTACAAAAACTACAAAATTTAGTAAATTACTTAGTAAGGACATAAATATTGCTACTAAATTGAACACACCCATTAGAATAGTAAAATTGAACATACCCTTTTATTATCATATGGTTTTGTAAAAGTTAACCTCTATAGCTTTAGTCAGTTACCGGAATTTGAAATTGTGTCAACTTTCACCATGGAGTGGTCAGATAAGGAAACCCGTATCACAGTTATAGCACTTTTTAAGTGTGGAAAGAAAAAAACGATATTTTCAAAACGCTCCACCCGGTCGGCATTAGTCGCATGTTCGTCGACAGACGCTGGCGTGTCCACTGCACAACCTTTTCAACCTTGCATACCGTGCCGGAGTCTTCCCGGTGCATTGGAAGGTTTCTAATATTCAGCCAATCCCTAAAAAAGGTGATGCAAGTAACCCTGCAAATTACCGCCAAATTGCAATTTGTTCTGCGCTCTCGAAGGTTATGGAGAGCATGCTTAACCCCCATCTTGTGAAATATCTTGGGTCCAATGACCTTCTTAATGATCGGCAGAATGGCTTCCGTAGAATGAGATCTACTGGAGACCTGATGGAGTTCCTTTCGGAACAATGGAGTCGATCCATCCACCGGCTTGGTGAGAGTAAGCTAGTTGGTCTTGATATTTACAAGGCCTTTGACAGAGTTTGGCACGATGCACTCTTGTCAAAGCTCGCTGCTTTTGGTGTCGGTGATAATTTCACTCGATTTATATCGAGTTTTCTCAGAGATCGCACTATACGAGTTGTTGTAGATCGGGATTCATCCGACGAGCATAAATTGAAGGTGTACCACAGGGCTCTGTTCTTTCTCCTTCTCTTTTTCTTATTTTCATTGAAGATCTCCTTGGTCAGACTGTGAATCGAATATACTATTTTGCGGATGACAGTAATCTCTGTCATTCTTATTCATTCGACCATAGGCCAAGTCTTCAAGAGATTGAAGTCAAACGCCGGACGATGAATGAAACACTCGACCGCGATCTGGTGTCCATTGTTGAATGGGGTCGAAGGAATAGAGTAGATTTTAATGCGGGTAAGACCCAGTGTTGTTTGTTGTCGCATAAGCGGATTGCTGACCCAGGTGTGTCGTCATTGTCTATGGACCGTGTGAATATTGATGAATCAGACGCTCTTGATGTTCTGGGCAAGAAAATACAATGTGATGTCCGTTGGGCAAAACATGTATTTGAAGTGTCGAAAGATGCATTCAAGTGTCTAGGCTTTTTAAAGCGTTGCAGGAAATACTTCACTCCATCTGATCTTCTCAATATCTACACCACCTACATCAGGCCAAAGATGGAGTATAACTTCCATATATGGGCAGGTGCTCCTATGACTTCTTTGGAGCTTCTCGACCGTGTCCAGAGGATAGGGACGGTGTTAATAGGGGACAGTAGGGTATCCAACTCTATTGCCTCCCTTGAGCATCGTCGAAATGTGGGTTGCGTGTCGCTGTTCTGTCGATATTTCCACGGTATGTGCTCCTCGGACATCCGTCAACTTATGCCGGACGTGAGGATATTTAACCGAAGCACGCGCCTTTCCAGGAAGTGTCATCCGTTTTGCATCGAGTGGACGATTGACCGCACTACACACTATAGAGAAAATTCGTTCTTCAGCCGTACAGTCCGTATGTGGAATATACTTCCGGCCAGTGTATTTCCCACCAATTGTGACATACAAAAATTCAAGGCAAATGTCAACAGACACTACTCCCTCTTTCCACCCTCCACTAACTCAATTTTCTTTCGCCAACACAATACACTGCATTTATAGGGGGCATTCCTGAGTGTTGGTTTGATAAAAAAAAAAAAGTGCATACAATTGTTCGAGGAAACTGGAGATATAAAAGACCGCCCCGGTCAGCCCGCCCTCGAACCGTTCGGACAAAGCGTTCATCAAAGCCTTCAAAGCATGAATTCAACGAAACGGCGTGCAGAACATTTGTTGACTGCAACTTTTAAAAACTTGCATATTGGAAAATTCTCAATTCAGATGAGTTTTCGTTTGAATTTAGTTTGATGAATTTTTCAAAAGCAGCATTCCAAAAAAAAAAAACGCTGATGAAGATCTGTGGTGAGATCCGAAATAGCTATAGGAATCATGAGGATGCATTTGCAAAACATCTTTTTGGAAAACTATATCGCTATTTATAGAGATATAGAAAATAGACTTGAATAAAATAAAAAATTACCAATAAAAAGGCCGAATAAATGTAAAAATAAATCATCCCAAAAAATAGGATAGAAAAATCAAAACGTCTCTTGGTGAAGTACGCAGATAACTTGCATAGAAAAATTTTGTTTACGGGTGAAAATATGTTTACCGTACATGAAAAATTTAACAAACAAAATTATAGGGTTTATGCACGATCATCTAAAGAAGCATCTGAGCTCATCCCACGGGTCGAAAAGTGTCATCATCCAGCTGTCTCTTATGATGGACTAACTGACTTGCATTTCTGTAAACGTGGAGCTAAAACATCGGCCAAAGTTTACCAAGAACCCGTTTTGGAAGCAGTTGTGAAGTTGTGAAGATTCAGCACCAGCTCATAAGGCTAAACCGACACAAACCTGGCTTCGAAACAATTTTCCAGCTTTTATATGCTCTGAAGAATGGCCCTCTGGCAGCCCCGATCTGAACCCTCTGGATTACAAATTGTGGACCGTTTTAGAAGACATGGTCTGCCACAAAAGATACCCCAACATTGATTCTCTTAAGACAGCTCTGGTTCGTGCTGTAACAAATTATCCAATATATGAGGTGCGTGCAGCTTTTGATGATTGGTCAATGCGACTTAAGGCGTGAAGTGAAAGCCAAGGGCGGACATTTTGAATGAAACTGAGATTTTTGTATACAATACATATTAATAATTATATAAAAAAAATTTGGTCCTAAAACGTTCACTAGTTTTTGTTTTATAGCCCAAAATATAAGTAACAATATTTATGGCAATAGTAAGTATTACGTTATAATAGGGAAATTAACAAAGTTCCTGCTCAACGAATTCTAGTCGCTAGAAGTTTGATATGGGCTCCGCAATCTTGTCATTTCAAGCCGAACGAAAACGAAAAAAATTTCTATTTCTATTGTGCTGTCAGCTACGATCAAACAGAAAGTCAGGCGAGCGAAATCTTTAGACTTAGAGGCACCCAATTTTAGTCCAACTTGAGTGGCAGTTATTCGTTTAAGGTCGAGGAACAGGGCATAAATATTGTTACGATAAATGCTGTACCATAACCTTTACCCTTTTGCTTTATAAATGCTTTGATTTCACGAACATATATGCCATAATAACTTTGGAATGATAACAAACAGGGTGTTTTTGTATTATAACATGATTATCTTGATATGCCTAAAAGTATGCTATCACTTTCAACATTATCTGGAATATTTGATAACAGATAACGCTACTTTGCTATCTCACCACTACCAGTATTTCGAATCTACAAGAACAGATGGCAGTATAACGAGATGGTTGTGGAAACGGCTGTCCATAAGATATAGGGTTTTCCAATTTGAGTGATATGATTTCTAAGTGACGTTTCGACAATTTTGTGGTATGTCATGATCTGTAATTTTTTTATCATTGTATTCAGTAATGTTTACAATTTCATCGTGGAGAGAACTGAAGCCATTCGACTACCGTAAAAGTCATGAATTTTCTGATTTTGTCTTGGAATAACTTGAAAACGATAACGATTCTTTTAAGAAAATCATCTTCTCCGATGATGCTCACTTTTATCTGAATGATGCGGTGAAGAAACAAAACTGTCGATTCTGGTGCGAAGAAAATCCACAAATTATTCTTGAACAACCATTACATTCACCTAAATTGATAGTTTGGTGTGGTGTCTGTGTCTGGTGGAATCATCGGTCCGTACTTCATGAACAACCATTACATTCACCTAAATTGACAGTTTGGTGTGGTTTTTGGTCTGGTGGAATCATCGATCCGTAATTCTTTCGAAATGAAGCTGGTAACAACGTTATTGTCAATGGAGAGCGGCATAGATCGATGACAACCAACTTATTATGACCGAAATTGGAAGAAGTTGATCTTAACAAAATCTGCTTCTACCAAGACGGGTTACATGCCACACATCACGTGCAACAATCGAATTATTGCGAGAAAAATTTGAAGATTCGATTATTTCAAGAAATTGTGACATTAAATGATAGCCATGAACAAGTTTCTTAAAATACCGCTGGGAACCGGTGTAAAACTGTAGGTTCCAATCCGTGAGTGTAAAACTAGAAAGCGCATATCTCACTGATTGTGAGAAGCTCTCATAATAACTTTAGATTGTTAACAGAGTGTTTTATATTATAACTTGATTATCTTGATATGCCTAAAAGAATGCTGTCATTTCCAATATTATCTAGAATATTTGATAACAGATAACGCTAGCTTGCGATCTCACCACTACGATTATAAGTATTTCCAATCTACGAGAACAGACGGCAGTACCACGAGATGGTGGTGGAAATGGCTGTCGATAAGATGTAAATAAAACGAATATTTGGCTACAGACACAAAATTGCGGGATAGTGAAGACAAAAGTGAATCGTTCAATTGAACTTGTTCATTAGTTAACTGCAAAACTCTAAATTTTATACATTTATAGAAGGTTAGGAGAATGGAACGGTGGTAGGTCTTGCACAAAAAAAAATTATTTTAAAGTTTAATCCACATAGTGTCAATAACTATATGTGACCCTGGTTAAGAAACCCCACGTAGTTTTTTTTTGGATTTAAATGTAAGGAACCTTCATAATTCATATGAAACTGCTCGCAAGATATCGGAAAGTAATGTAAAAATGCAATAATATAAAACAAAAAACTATGAAAATGCAACACAGGGGAGAAACTTTAACTAAGGGTTACATATAGACATCAAATTAAAATATTGTATGATATTGCGAAAACAATTGTTGAAATGGGTCGAACAACTAAAAGAGTGACCACAATTGGTTAAACGTCGACTCACTATGCTTCGAATCAGACCCAAGATGACGCATTAAGTTTCTTTCCCCTCGTCAACTGACCACATTCAACCACGTCAACTGACCACATTGGTCCCTTATAATAAAGGAATGTTATTTTTTCATTTCAGTTACCAGCATGACTTTCGACATTTTGTTAATGGTTTTAAATAAGTTAAGAGGGTCTATCATAATTAAATATTAATTCAATCAGTTTCCCAGCAAGATCTTAAGGATTGGTTATAAAATAATGAATTCTAGAACACATTGGTTTAGAACGAGTTAGGGTTCCCCAGTGACGGTGGTTTTTTGGCATATTGATGAAAATGCGAAAAAAAACTGAAAGTTACGTTTGAAATATAATCAAACAATAGCCGTCTTTTGGTTACAAGCAAGCGGTTATCGCTAGCTAAGTTTCAAAGCGATAAGTGATATTAATCAAATTTTGTGTCGCTAAGTTTTCCCTAAATGTTTCATACAAAGCAAGCGATAATCTAAGCAAGCGGCGTAACCCAAACACGCCAATTGTAACAGTTTTATTGTTCTGTGCTGGCAGTTATATGTAGAGATTCTTATGCATTTTTCTGTCAAATACATCTCTTGGTTCCTGCCAAATAGACTAATCTCTTTCACAGTTCTGTATATTCAAGGTTATATACATTTTATCATGATGGGTTTCGTGAATCCTTTGAATTTTTTGATTTTACTTATGGAGATTTCGTTTCTGTGAAAAAAATTCAACATTTGTTCTGCCCTTTGCCCTAAAAGTGCCTTTTTGCGTTAGTTAGTTTGTGAAAAAAGTGCAACTCTATTTCAAGATTTTGTGTTCGTTTTTCAGAAAGTTGCAATCAAAAAGCGCAAAAATATTTCATTGCATGCCTTATGGAGTCACGGGGAAGAATGTTGCCCGATAAAATGACTCACAACCTGTCTTTTTGTATGTGGTATTTGTCCTTGCTAAGCTAATGTTTCTACCTTTTGTGTGTGGCGCTAAGCAAATTTAAGCGGCTTCAGTTAAATTCGCTTACCTTCTCAAAAAAAGTGTTCGAAACATTAGCTAAGCTGGAATAACAAAAAATATCAAAAGTATTGGTACTTTATCGACCAGTTTGTACGATGATTCGCTTAAAATTCAATCGAGTGTTCGAACTCACGGGCGATATGTCAACAACTGTTTGTTACACGGTACCTGTTCGATTTCTATGAACACATTAGTAAATGTTTTATTGGAAAATAAAAAAAATAATAGTTTTTGTGCTGAGGCTATTTTGCTATTGCACTTTCTTTTTTCTTACATCTGCTTTAACATTAGATGTAATACGACATTGTTAAAATAAATAATGCAATATTTAGCTCACTGAAATAATTCTTTTTGTTTTGTCATAATTAGAGCAACGACAAAAAGTATTGAATAGTATAGAGAACTTATTTCACTCTTTTTCTTTTCCGTAAAAGAGCATGAAAAAGTATTATTCTGTGTACAGAATATTTCAATATAAATGCACCATTTCGACAGTGTTATTACATAAAACAATACAAAAAGCATAAATATTTCAAAAGGCATTAACGGTATATATCAAAATTATGAATGGACCAAGTTATGACAGAAAGAGAGTAATACGTTTTAAATCATTCGCCAGATGTCGCCAGTGATTTTGAGTCATACAATTTTTTTCAATGAGTTATATGTACTATTCAATAATCTTTGGCGACAACGACCTGCTTGTTTGTTCGCTGCCGCTATATCAATACCATCATACTTATTTTCAGGCAGAGACTATTGTTGTGCAACAACCACTTATGTGATGCTAACGCTGTGTGTTGTTTGCATGTGTTGTGTTTGCAGTAGTGAGAGAATGGCTACGTGAATACACAAAATTGTCGAAGTTGGGGCTCAGAAAATCCTCATGCAATCCACGAGAACCAAATGTTTCAACAACGAGCAACTGTCTGGTGCGGATTTTGGTCAGGCGGCATGATTGGGCCTTACTTTTTCGAAGATGAGACCGAAATTGCAGTGACTGTGAACGCCAATCGTTACAGGAACATGATAACGGAGTTCTTGTGGTCTCAACTGGACGGCATGGATCTGGACGATATGTGGTTTCAGCAAGACGGCGCCACATGCCACACCGCGCATGAAACAATCGATGTATCGCAGCAACGATTTTCAGAACAAAAAAATCTCAGGAAATTCTGATCACAACTGGCCACCAAGATCATGCGATTTCTTTCTTTGAGATGAAATCTTAAAAAATAATCTTTCCTTGTGAAATCTCGGGTTTATACGAATAAACCAGAAATTCCTGAGCTCAAAGCCGAGATCCAAAGCGTTATCGGTGAGATACAGCCACATCTCATTCAAAATTTCATGAAAAGAGTAATGACCTGTCATGAGTAATGACCTGTCATGACCTTAATCGGAACATGTCTTCTTTACAACCCAATACAAAAATCACAACTATCTCAAAAAATACGTGTTTTTATGTTAAATTGAAAAAGTGCATTCTTACTGAGACACCCTTTAAATACTCCCAAATGCTAGTAATCTCATTTTATACATATTAATTTGAAATCAGCTTTAATAAGATTTAGTTTTATATAAAATTACACTCTTTTCATTTGAAATCAAAGTGAAAATCGTATAAAAATACAATCTTCAAAATATCAAATCAAATTTAATAGGATTTAGTTTTACGTGACAGGATATTTTTTTTAATTTTGAAACAAAGTGTAAATCTCATAAACACTATTACACATGCAACACTGGTTAGTCGTATGAATGCAACTCTGTGTGAGCGTGATTCCAAAACTGATGTTTGCTGTTTGGTAATGCTGATATTGTCAAACATTACTATCACCCCGACCACTAGCGAGATGGCTCTCGTCCTCGCCACGTCTTCTTTATTAACATCATTATTATCATGGAAGTGTATAGTGAATTGAAATCACTCGTTTTATTATTCGTACACTCTCGTATATTCAAACTATAAAGTACTACAGTTAGAACAGCAATTTGATGTTAGACGCCAAGCACCAGAACCTGCCACAGGCATTTTGTGGTGTTTCGTTGGTTGCTGGCTTTGAAGGCTCACTCGCCAGCTCCAACAATGAAGGAAGATGTTCATGCCGATGGATGCTAGGAGGCCGGATGGCTGTGCTGATGACGCTGACGATGCTGCTGTTGTTGTTGATGATGTGGCTGGGATTAAGACTGTGCATAAGGATGAGAACGATGTGAGTGGGCTAAAGCCGAGAACATAACTGATGCTGAGAGGCCGACTAAATGTTCTATGCCGTTTTGTGTTTGCTCTAACAACAATTGTTAATACAACTCTCACAGCTCAGCCAACAAACAATAAAGTTTGTGTGACAACGACAAGGTTATGTTGCTAGCACTAGTAATAGTGATTGCCACTGGTAGTAGTTGTAGTAGTTTCACACAGCGGCTGGTTTCTTTCGAGTGGTAGTGGGCGGCGTCAGACGTTTGGTTGCGGTTGGCGGTAATAGCGAATGACAACATAACAATAAGTTCATATCACACAAGTGACACGCATTCACCAGGAGGACATAACAATAGATTCAACTCGTTTGACATTAAAAAAAACCGCTTCCTGCCTATGTGTTGTTGGCCCCCGCTCAGCAGAAATAGGTACAGCAAGTAGGCTGGCAGTATGCGTGACGATTTACTTCCATACTATCACCCCAAAAGCATCGTAATCCCAGCTACAGATAGAGAGAGCAGGAGCGATGGAGGTTTAAGGAAAACATGCTGCATGACCACAGCCGAGCAGTGAACCATATGCAATGATAAGCCAGGGCCATTGATATTTCCCCGACAGCTATATTTTACTTACAGCCGATACGCATACACTTAGCATGATGAAGGTATAGGGGTGGAGTGTGATAAGTTGGGAAATTATTTTTAAAAAATGAAATGAGAAGACAACATTTTACTCAGATACATTAAGATGTTGCTAGAAACATGTTGCTAATATGTGAAACAGTAACGGGTGATTTTTTTGCTATTTGGTTTTCAGTGTTAGGTTTTTGTCAGTACACGCGTGATTTGTGGCATGTGTCAAAGTCAAAAATGTTCAGTTTGCCTTGCCAATTCATCAGAAATAGACTTACAAACGAACAACGCCTGGAAATCATTGAGTTTTATTATCAAAATTCGTGCACTGTGAAAAATGTGTCTCGCAAGATACTCCCATTTTATGGGCATCATATGCGACACACTGAGCAGGCTATTCAAGCCATTGCGACCAAATTCCTCACCAACTTCTCTCTATTGGACATCAGTCCACTAACCTGTACCCTACAGTCTGTACCGAGGAGATTATTGCTGCGTAATCCTCCAGTGTGAAAAAGATCGCGAAAAGATCACCGATCGCGACAATTGCGATTGTGATATTTAACCACCTATAAGATTTTACGTAAGGACCTTGGTCTAAAGCCATTCAAAATACAGCTGGTGCAGAATCTGAAGCCGGACGACCTAACACTATGTCGTCTTTACGGTGTATGGGAATTAAAGAAGCTGAAAGAAGATCACCCTTTTTGATGTGCTAACATATATAGGCACGGGTAGGGCAATCTATCAAAGTGAACACATGCAAACAACAAACAGCGTTAGCATCACATACGTAGCTGTTGTACAACAATAGTCTTTGCCTGAAAATACGTATGATGGTATTGATGTAGCGGCAGCGAACAAACAAGCAGGTCGTCGTCGCCAAAGAGTACTGAAAAGTATAGAGAACTCATGGAACGAATTGTATGACGCAACAGCACTGGCGACATATGGCGAATGATTCAAAACGTATTACTCCCTATTTGTCATAACTTGGTCCATTCAGTTTATTGTAAAACATTTTTCGTTTTGAAACATTTATGGTTTTTGTATTGTTTTATAACATTATTGAAATGGTGCATTTATATCGTTTATGCTCTTATAGGGAAAAGAAAAAGAGTGCAATAAGTTCTCTATACTATTCAATTCATTTTGTCGTCCCTCTGTTTATGACAAAACAATACCATGAACCAATTCAGAGGCGAGTTTGGCAAGCAATTAATCTTAATGTCAATTGGCCGCCTCGCTCCTGCGATTATACCCCACTAGACTATTTTTTGTGGGGGTACGTGAAGTCTGTTTGTCTATAGGGGCAAGCCGTCAACGAGTGCTGCCTTGAAAGACAACATTTCACGCGTCATTGGTACAACATCGGCAGCAATGTTGGAAAAAGTGTGCTAAAATTGGACTTACAGAATGGACCACGTGAAGCGTATTCGTGGGTAACTTTTGTATTAAATATTCATTAAAAAGTAAATGGCAGGCATATATATCGATCGAAATAAATATTTTATTTACCTGTACAAATTTTCTGTTTCCTTTAATTTTCAAAAAACAAGTCACCCATTACTACACTGGCGGAAATACTTCTGTCTTTAATTCGCAAGGATTTTATTTTTTGTTGGGAGTTTTTGTAAAATTTCGGGAAAAATGTTGAACATGGTTCTTGTGCATGAGAACGTGTGTTCGATTCCTGCTCTGACTATCTTGAACGAGGTGATGCGACACTATCGAGTAGTTAGCCAAGAAATACTGTTCTTGAAATATAATTCGGAATCGGTGTAAAACTATAGGTTCCAGGCAGTGAGTGTCAAAGTAGAAAATGAACCCCTCATGGTTGTGAATACCTTCATGGGATGTAATGGAAAACCACTTCTTTTGCCCTCGTAAGGGATAAATCAAATTTGTACAAAGGTGATTTGTAGAAGTGGGTTGGAACAATAATACAAACCACTTTTACAAACCATCTGTGGACAAATTAGCTCCATCTCCTACATAGACAATTATATATGGCATACAATTTATCGAATAATGAGAATTCTTTCACGAATATTTAGATTTTTAAAATTGCATTTCAAAATAATGATGAAGTTTTCCTTAAAGCAAAATCACATTTATATAATTAATTGCCTATGTGTTGGTAATTTACAATTATCTTTCATTTTTTAATTTTCTATCATTTTCCCTGACTCTTTACGCCACCCATCGTTTAAATGCCAACCAACACCTTCTAGCAAACATTCCAATTTAAAGATACCCATCACAATCACATTCTCGCATTTCCTAGCATTGTTTGGCTCTTCTGTGGCTTTCCTGACCGCACTATTGTTGTGGGTTTCGCATTGTATTTGCACAAATGGGAATGTCACAAGGAAAACTCCTACTTTCTAACCATCTACTTAAACGCCTTCTTCCTCCAAAATCACCTTCTTCCCTTTGTGGCAATTCAATACTACTACTTAGGCAGCATTTGTTTGTATTTAATGCGTGTATCGATTGCGTGTATTCAATGTAGACCACAACCAACATGTGAAAACTCGCCACAATGAAACGTGGGCGTAGGGGGTGTTATGACCATCTTCAATGAGTGACTGAATAAACACCAGATATGACAAATACACGTTCATACAAACGATGACGTACACACAAACTAGTGATCCAGAAAAGCGACCGACTGCTCAGTGAGTCCTTTTGTAAACACTCTGATGTGCCTAGTATCCTTGTGGAAATTAACGATTCCAGCCATTAGGAGCACATTTAGTATGACCACCCATAATTAAGGACAATTTTGCTTTGATTTTTAAGCGAAAAGCAATAAAAATAACGATACAAGGCACAAACCTCAAGTCACATCAGAATATGAATTTCAGTATAACCAGCTACCACAAAGCACCGTGGTATATAACCCAATGGCAAGGAATACACTAAGGGCATTCACAACAGCAAGTGTATAAATTTAAAAGAAAATGGCTGGCACGTTGGAACTCGTCCTGAGAATGTAGCCACCATGGATCATCAGCCCATATCGCCATTCACTACACACTGGGAAAACGGTCTTTGTAACATATTTTCCCAAACACATTCTGCAGGAACCATGTATATGTTTAGAACATGCCGCAAATATTCATGTATTTGTAAGTGCTGAACTCACTTATATTTAAATGCAAACATCGGCACGTTAACTTGCAAAGATGCATATTTTTACATAGAGCCATACTCGGGTTTCATCCAAACTTCTATATACTTACGTCGAAGCATTAGAGTGTTTCCTCCCAAACGAATTGAAACTAAAACGCAATAGATCTGCCAACATAAGAAACACTCAACTCATTTACACGCAATCTTTTTTGTTGTTTGGGTGCAAATATAATGTGTTTGTAGTTTATCGCAAATATACTATACTTGTGCCCAAACACATTGTGTTTGCTTCTCAATATAACATGTTTGAAACACAATGATAAATAGGTTATAATATATGTATTTGAGATCCAAATGTGAGTTTGTTGTTGTTGAAAACCACTAAAAACAAAGAAATAGAAAAGCAACAGATCTTCAATTCATGAAAACAGTGCTTGGAAACATTTTCATGTTTCCTGTACTATGTTGCCGGGACCGATATTTTTCAGCGTGTAATAATATTAACGTCGGCTGAGAGCTATCTCTCTTTGATCCTCTTTTATTATTCCTCTCCCAACAGAGCATAGCGACAAAAAAAAATTAAGTAAACAGTGCACCAAACACAGCTGTATTTGTATCACAAACAAAGCTGCAATAACATATATTATAACATATTAATCATTGTGTGTCAAACATGTAATACTGAATAGCAAACACAATGAGTTTGTACACAAGTATACTATATTTGCGACAAGCTACGAGCATCAAGTGGATTACATGAGACCTACTTCCACCTTTCACAGAAACTTCTCAACTCATATCCCAGATAGACGGAACTGGAGCGGACGCATACCATGTAATAGAAGGTATATAGGATCCAATTTATAGTCTGTTTTAAAGAAATGGGTTTAGACCTTGCACAAAGTGTGCCAGAAAATTGTCATGTTTTTCAGACGAAGTCATAGCAATCGGAGAAGTTGCCATTTGGCTGGGTCTAAACGTTATCATCGCCTGGGGTATCAACATCCACTCTGGCAGCCATGTGGCTATAAAATCTCTGCAATGTGTATTCCTGCCTTCAAAGATAGCCCGCAATTGCCGCACACCTCTACATGTAATGGCCAAGCACATTTCGATATCCACGTATTATGGCAGCTGAGTCAAAGAAACATTCCAGGGAACCAAAAGAGCAAATGAATTGGCCAGATAAAAAACCATCCGGTCTATTCCACTGGATATGGATATGGGACCCACTCTGGCAGTCATGTGGCTATAAAATCTCTGCAATGACTTCAAGGGCAGCCAACAACTGCCGCACATATCTAAATGAGATGACCACGTAGTTCGATATACACGTTATATGACAGCTGGGCACGGGGACATTCCAGGCAACCATAAGAGCAGATGATTGAAATAAATAAATATTTTCCCATTAGATCCCATGAAGGGATAGGGGAGACAGCTTTTCACAATCACTGAACTGTTCGCTTTTCTGTTTGCACTCACTGAGATTGGGACCTACAGTTTTACAACGATTCCGATCGGTTTTTTGAGAAGCAATTTCATGGTTTATTACTCGACACGTGTCGCCGTCACTAAGCGAGGTGGCCGTAGTCGAAAGAAGTGTAAGGTGGTCAGAGCAGGGATCGAACCCACGTTCTCTCGCACAACATCCGCGCACACTAACCGTTGACCCACCGATGGCCGATGAATTGGCGAGATTAAAATCCACCCTACCTATACCATTGGGTATGGAGCATGTGGGATGCCACTTCCCCTTTTTAAAGTCAAAGCTCTGAGGCATGTGAATCATGGATGGTCTGGAGGTTCAAAATGCGGGATCACCAGGCAAGTTATGATCTGAATCGTAAGCTAAACTTTATATCCATTCCCAGAAAAGATAGCTCTATGCTAGTAGCTGTAATAAATGGGCATTGATTAGTGGGCAGATACATTTCGAGACACGGAATCTCAGCGCAGGATTACTACAGAAGCTGTGAGGATGAAGAATAAGACGAAGATTTATCCCTTATCAGGACAATACAAGTGGTTTTCCACTTCAACCCATGTAGGTAATCGGGAGAGCTTCTCACAACCAGTGAGCAGTGGGCTTTCATGTTTGCCACTCACTGACTATGCCTAGATTTACACCGGCTCCGAATGGTATTTTCTGAAGCTATTTTATGGCCAAATACTCGTTAATGTCGCCGTCCCTAAGCGAGGTGGCCGTCGTTGAAAGAAATGCAAGGTTGTTTGAGCGGGGATCGAACCCTCGTTGTCTTGAACAAGAGCTGCGCACACTACCATTGCTCCGCCGACGGCCTTGATAATACTATGTGCCAAAAACCCTTAGTCAACAGGCCAAACTAAGGCATACCTTACTTCTGGGCCGGTACTAAGTTCAACCGGTACTAAGGTACTAAGTTCAGTACTAAGTTCCGGTACTAAGTTAAACATTTCTCCCGAAATTTTACAAAACTCGCAACAAAAAATAAAATGCCTTCGAATTAAAGACGAAATATTTCCGCCAGTGTAGCAATAAGTTATTCGCTAAATGTATCAGCAACATGTATCGAGCAACATTTGAATGTGTATACAGGCCAAACTAAGGCATACAGGCCAAACTAAGGCAACAGGCCAAACTAAGGCATACCTTACTTCTGGGCCGGTACTAAGTTCAACCGGTACTAAGGTACTAAGTTCAGTACTAAGTTCCGGTACTAAGTTAAACATTTCTCCCGAAATTTTACAAAACTCGCAACAAAAAATAAAATGCCTTCGAATTAAAGACGAAATATTTCCGCCAGTGTAGCAGTAAGTTATTCGCTAAACCAAATATAACGATCAATCAAATTGGAGGAAGAAATGATCAATGAAATTTAATTTATGAAAAATTAACTTTTGGTGTAAAAAAAGCAGAAGTTCAAAACAGATAAAAATACAGTCCTCACCACCGATATGTTGCGAGTCAATTTGCTCAAGGTTTATCGTGCAAACGAAGAAAGTGCCAGCCTGTTTAATAGGTAGACACGCGTCTAGACTTGGAATATCTGCGCATGATTTGTGCAGAAGCTGTGGCGATTAAGAGAAGGACGAGTTCGTTGAGCATCTCATGCTATAACACGGCTTTTTTTGTTAGTAGGAGACAATATCTAGGATCTAACTTCATTTTGGATGTAAGAGACATTTTGGGGTGTTAAGCTGAATGATCTAGGACATTATTGAAAAGTACTAATTGGTTCGAAAGGAACTAATTAATGTACGGCTATTCATATGGCTTGCACGCTCCGTAATCATACCAGGTCAATTTATATTTAGCCATGAAAAAGCTTCTCAAAATACTGTTCGGAACCCGAGAAAAACTGTAGATCCAATCAGTGATTGTAAAACTAAAACCCGCACAGCTCACTGGTCGTAAGAAGCTCTCACCAATCAATCCCTTCATGGGTTGTAATGGGAAACGATTTTTGTATGGGGCTCATACGACGTGACGGGATGAGCATAAATGGAAAAATATACATATTTTCATAATTTTGACAGCATATTTTTGAAGCAAATTTCTCCCCCGAAAGCTTATTTTTACGAAACCCCGCTCTATTTCACCACAAGTTTAACTAAGTCCTTGAAATGGGTTTTTACAAGGGCATAAAGGTTTTACGATTTTAAAGGATTACAGGATTATGGCCTAAACTTTATTAAGATATCGGGCAATAACAGTCTTCCATTTTGAAGTGTGTTTCGCACTCTAGACCACTGTGCCCTCTTGGGGACAGCAGAAGAAGATAACACATCAGCTGCGTAAGCAACTACATGCAATTCATTGGCAACACGAATGGCAGCAGCAGCCAACCATCATTATTGACAGCTCATGTCGTCTGACAGTTGTGTATGACTATCATTGTGCTTCTAGCCACCAGGAGTAAGATATAGTGGTAGGCACACCAGTGATGTTCAACGAATGTGAGGGGGTGCCTAAGGGTATTTATGACAGTAAATTACATTAAGAAGTTGCGACCGGAGAACTGCACTATTACTCGCATTGGTCTCATACATACATACTTAGTTAACACTTCATAAACCATCATGATTGTTATCGGCTACCAAAAAGGTAGATTGAATGGAGCCAAAGCAACATTAACAAAGGCAACCAAACCAAACATCTTTATTATTTACAAAAAGGAAATGAATACATTTTTATCAATTCACTTTGATTGGGTTTTATTTTCGGAACAAAGGACCTTCTCCAAGTGCCTTTTCACTTGCCACATCAAACAATTCATGCCTGATTTGTGTTGGCAACTGTACCTTATCCCAATGGCAAATCTCTTGTGACATTTGTAAGAGACTTTTTTTGGCAGGGGAGGGGGTAGGGGGATTGGTTAGAAATTGATAGATTTGTATAGTTAGGAATCTTGTTTACGCTGATTTGGTGATCACTCTTCACGAAATCAATTTTCTTGACAAACAATAAATAGTTTTGGGATACCTATTTTGACCAAAAGTGGAATAGAAGTTTTTTTTAAGGGTTAAATTATGTCATGTTATCAAAATCAATGGTCAACATTTTGAAAGTTTAGAGTTTCGTTTGATGGATTTGAAACGCACTGGCCGTCGATTGAATTCACTTTAAAGGTGGGGTTGTGTCACTATGAGGCATAGAAAGGAATACATTTCACTGGAAATGTTTTGTATTTAGGTAAAAACTGATTTATTATAAGTATTTTGATAACCCATAAACAAACAGTCTAGTGGAAAATCTGTTCGAATCATGAGGAAGTACGTTAACGAATATTTGTTGAATCAAAGATATCACATCCTTTGTGATAAACAAATAAAATCGTTTACGAGAAACGCTTACAACAAACGATAGATGGTAACCCTTAATTAAAAAAATTAGGAGAAACGAAATCTTTGCATAAACTGTTCTCTCGATTTCCGCATACGAGTTATAGTAACCCCAAAGTCAGCAAAAACTTTTACGAGAAACGAAAAATGTTTGCGACAAACTGTTTGTTTATTTACCACCAAGGGTAAGACACACGAGTTATATTTCAATAAATAGAATGTATTTTGGATGAAAGTGTATCCCCATTAAAAGGAGTATATTCTTGCATTTTAAATACAAATTTATTTTAGTACTTATGATTCCCTGAAATGGTGCTAAACCCAGGCACCATCACTGCAATTCCGGACGTCTATCTACTGAGCCATTGCATAAGTTGCGAGAAGACCCAAAAAACGTTTTCCCATTACATCCCATGACATGATTAAGGAGAGCTTCTGACAACCAGTGATCTGTGATCTATATAGTTTTACACTCAGTGATTGGGACTTTTAGTTTTACACCGGATCCGAACGGTATTTGAGAACAAAACTTTAGAAGTATATAAATGTTGTCCCATTACATCCCATGAAAGAACTGGAGGAAACTTCTCATTGAGACGAATTCTAGTTATATACTCAGTGATTGCAACCAACAGTTTTACGCCGGTTCCGAACGTTAATTTGAGAAGAGTTTTCATGACTAATTACTCAATAGTGTCACCGTCACTATGCGACGTGACCGTCGTCGAAAGAAATGTAAGGTTGTCTGAGCACACACTACAATTGCATCACTGACGGCCAATATAACAGGGTCGGCATGTTCCGTTGTTCTTGGTTGATTGAAGCAAACAACTTTTAGTAAAAGTTTTTCAACAGAGGCGCTACAAAAGTAAATCGATAGGGACGGCAAACGACGCCATATTTTTTCCCGCTCTTTTGACATTTCTCTTCAGTAAGGTTTGCCATTTCATCATGGAAAGATATACGAGCCAACAACGAGTCGAAATTATTAAAATTTACTACCGAAATTTGGAGTCAGTGGCCTCAACTTTAAGAGCGCTACGTGTAATTTCTGAATTCTGAATTTCATTTCTGGCTGAATGGCTTCGTCAATAAGCAACATATGCGTTATTGGTCAGACAGCAATCCACACGTAATCCATGAGTCATCATTGCATCCCGAAAAAATTACGGTTTGGTGCGATTTATGGGCCGGCCGCGTCATTGGGCCGTACTTCTTCCGTGATGATCAAGACTGGCACATTACTGTGAATGCGAATCGCTACCGTTCAATGATAACCGAATATTTTTGGCCCCAATTGGATAATATGGACATGGAGGACATGTGGTTCCAACAGGACGGCACAGCGAATGCCACAATCAATTTATTGGAAACCAAGTTTGGTGAACGTGTTATCTCACGAAATGGCCCAGTCGATTGGCCGCCTCGGTCGTGCGATTTGACGCCGTTAGATTATTTCCTGTGGGGCTACGTCAAGTATATGGTCTATGCCAACAAGCCAGCGACGATTGATGAACTTCGTACGAATATCGAACGTGAAATTGCAGCAGTATCGGCCGACTTATGCTTGAAAACCGTCGAAAATTGGGTTCAGCGTCTGGATTTCTGAAAGCGTGCCCGTGGTGGCTATGAAAAAGAAATCGAGTTCCATACATAATGGCATCGAACGTACTTTCACAGGAATAAAGAATTTCATTTGTATCTAAAACCGGTTTTGTTTTATTTAAAAAAAAATTTGTATCGCTCTTATTGAAAAACCCGATATATTCAAAAAATTTATAATAACTAATTTTGTGCAGGGCTTCTAT
Organism: Phaonia tiefii; assembly: GCA_963931995.1. NCBI lineage: Eukaryota > Metazoa > Arthropoda > Insecta > Diptera > Muscidae > Phaonia > Phaonia tiefii. The sequence continues at coordinate 34,729,903 of OZ008367.1, forward strand.
TAAAACCGAAGTTAATTATACATTGAAAGAATTTTTGATTATCAGCACAATGAAAATTTTTCATCAACAGTTCTACACAAAATTAATGAAAAATTTCATTGATGCTATGAAAATTTTCTTTAAATTAACGATCATGTTTTTTTAAAATTTTTTTTCATCTCATCATCGTTTTATACATCATTTTGACGGATTTTTGTAACTTTATATTTTAAATTGCGATGATTGTTTTGTTACTTTTCAATACAATTAGGTCTGTATACTTTTCAATACAATTAGGCCTGTATGTGTAACCCATACACATCGTGGTGGGGAATGTGGTATGAACGTTTGCCCATTACCCACAGAGTATGGGGCAAATAATGGGTAGCTACCCAATGGAAGGCAGCCTAAAGTTTCCTATGTAGGTACAAAATTTATTATTTTTGCGATTCCACGCACCGTTTCCGAGTTATAGCCATTTTTTCATTTTAACGATTTTTGAAAAAAAAATTCTTTCATATGAATTGGACCACTTTATGAAAACCCCTTAGAAACCCCCAAGACCATGGTTATTTTTCCGATTGGACGCTCCGTTTCCGAGATATATAAATTTTTTCTAATTTTTTTATATTTTCGATCCCATTATCCATCGCCGGGGGTAAGTACCCATTATTTTCCCCATTACTCTGTGGGTAATGGGTAATCGAGATGGGAAATTCCCAATCGTCGTGAGCAGCTACCCATTATTTTCCCCATTACTCTGTAGGTATCGTGATGAGTAATTCCCCATCGTCGTGGGTAGCTACCCATTATTATCAACATTACTCTTTAGGTAATGGGTAATCGTGATGGGTAATTCCCCATTGTCGTGGGTAGCAACCCATTATTTTCCCCATACCCTGTGGGTAATGCGAAAACTATCGCTACCCATTCCCCACGCCAATAATAATGGGTACCCAGAGTAACTCATTACCCACGAAATACGAACCCTGGTCTTTACCCACTATTTCTTTACAACGTCTCGCTTAAATTATATTAAAGAACTGTTTGATGCACATCATTTGTTGTTGTTGTAGCTTACGCAATTGGCGACTGCCCATGCTTGTGAAAAATCTATTCTATTCGCCCACAATTAATCTATTCTAGGTGGTAGCATTAGAACAGTTGATTCAAATTTTGTTATGTAGTTGTGGTGCAAACTTGTCAAATTAAAATGAATTTTGTGAATGTGTTGGATTATTTTTTTTTAATGTTTTATTATTTTCAATGGGGTTTCCTGGTCTTCAGTTTTCTTTGCGAAATTTCTTCGAATTTTGTTTTTGTACTTTCTTGTTAAATTAAACGAAATTTATTTATACCCCGTATAACAGGTGACAATGACTGATATATAAGTATAGTATAATACAATATAATATCTATCAAGAGCTCTCAAATTTCCAAAACGAAATATTCCCAACACTCTTCCATATTGAAGTAAAGAAGGAGGAGTGCAGCAGAGACACTTTGAACTTTGAGTTAACGTAATTTTTTACGTTGAATTGAACAAGTGTTTGAATATAACTAACACACCAATGTTTTAATTCAATGAAATGCATTATATCAATTGAATATAAAAAGTCCTCAAATTTTCATGCAAATAATGCAAAAGTTTCATAAAATTGATCGATTAATTAAATAAATATGACGACACAAGGTTATAGTACTAATGTACACTTTACATCAACTCAATGAAAAAGATGCATTAAATTTGCGTTAAGTCTGCATCAAACTGATGCCTTATTTACATTAAATTGATGAACGAATCTGAAGAACAATTGATGTAAGATCTAAAATGTATCCACTGCAATGTGATGAAGATTGGAATTTGATGAATTTTTACATAAAGACAATGCACAAATTCATCATTATCATGTACGTGATTCTTTCAGTGTAAATGTAATAGAGCCATGGAACCAAAATATGCATAGGATTCAAGGAAGTTCAAAATACTATAAGCGATAAAGAAGCCAAAGCAACCGTTAGTTCAAAAACTAGATTACAGAAGCACAACTAAATCAGAATTTAATTTCAGGGCCTAATTGTATATACTCGATTGAAGCAAACAATGGAAGCAGTTGAGTCAGACAGCGTAGTGTCCCCACCTAGTACCGCTGTTCTACTTTGAACTCGGTGCAGTACATCCAGCGTGCAGTTGTGCAACATGCTGAAACATCTGTCTTTTTTGTTGTTTGGATGCAAATATAACTTGTTTGTACCTTATCGCAAATATAGTATACTTGTGTCCAAACACATTGTGTTTGCTATTCAATATTACATGTTTGAGGTTATATTATATGTTTTTGTGGCCCAAATGTGGGTTTGTTTGTTGAAAACTGCTGAAAACGAAACCGTGCGATATAAGCAGCAAATCTCCAATCGAAAATCTGATATCAACAGGCTGGCAAATGTGTAGTGTTGATGGACCATTTTCAATAATTGTGAAAATATTTGGTGTAAAAGTGAAGTTTAGCTGGGCACACAAAAACAGATTGACTGCCCATATGGACTCAAAGCAGGTGTTACGCATGTGGCTATGCCTGGGTAGGTATCCCAAGCTGCAAATTTTATATAAAAAAAAGTTTGCAAGTGAAATCTTATCAATTTATTGAAAATTGAAAAAAGAAATTGAACACAATTTATTCGTAATAAATTCCAATGTTGCACAAGTGTTTACCACAAAATAGTTAACATTTTGTTATGTGTTTTTGTAGTCACACAAAAATAAGAAACATTAAACATGAAAATTCGAAATGTGAAACGTAAAACTATAAAGATAGATACTATTTATATAAATAATTGAAAACCACAAAAATGAGGTTAAAGTTCGAAGCAGAGACGCCCTCTAACAAACTATTCTATATCTAATGTAGTAACTAAGAGAATATTGTTGGTTGATATGGCAACAATAGAGGTTTCGGAAGGGAGAATAGAAAACGTGGATTAGTTGAAGATTTCTTTTATGTCAACAACTAGAAATTGAAGGGTATTTCCTATAGTATGCCATGGATTCGAAATCAAAGAGAACACAAAAAATCACTGACTTTTATTATGACTGCACGCTGAAAAAAATGTATTTTGTTGTTGTGAGGATGCAAATATTAAGTGTCTTTGGAGCTTGTCGCAAATATAATATACCAAACGCATTGTGTTTGCTATTCAATATGACATGTTTGAGACACAATGATTAATATGTTATAATATTTGTGTTTGCGACCCAAAAATGTCTGTGTTTGTGATACAAATACAGCTGTGTTTGTTGCACTGTTTATGCTCTCGAGAGCAAGAGAATAAAAGAGGGAAAATGAGAGAGTCTATCCTGAGAGTGAGTATCTGTATTTTTGTATTATTCTCTCATTCAGTGATTCATAAATATTCGTGAATATGCGTGTACATTGCAGATGAAGTGCTTCTTATTTTGCCTGATGTATTGGGGTTTAGTTTCATGTATTCAGGCGTCAATGGTTCATCGGACAGAGGATAACAAAAGTGCTTGATCAGTGGAAAAAGAATAAACGAAGGCTCGGACGGTTAAATGGTTTGTGATATGTGCTACAAAAGTGAGAAACGATTTTGAGGAAAGAAACTGGAAAGGGCAACAACGTGAAGTCCTTTGTCTGTCCGAGCCTTTACTGAGATAATCGGAAAGGCAGACCACTTGTGAGATAAACGCTTGGCTTGCATGAACTTGATTTGTATATAAATATCTTGTTGGCATACCAACGCATAGCTGAAACCTTCCGAAAACAAAAACGTGAGAGACAACAAAGAAAGGAGAAACAAAAGAACAGCAGATTCTTATTTCATGAAAAAAAATAATGCATTCAAATCAATTAAACGTAGAAAAATTTAAATCTTTAATTTTTTAATTTTTTGTACGTATTAGTTATTTATAAATATGGATTTATATTGATAAAATTAATTATAATAAATAATACATATATATTGAAATCAAAGGATAATTATTTTCTAAATATTATTGTTTGGGAGGAAATACGTAAGTATATGTAGGTTTGGGGGAAACAAGTGAATGCTTCCACGTAACAATATGGATGTTTGGGATGAAGAACGCATATGCAATGGCCAAACCATTTATTCAGATGATGCAGCTTTAGGTAACACTGGCTTTCAAAATATTACGAAATACTACGAAAACGTCAAACTTTTTTATACGAGGCTACTTAAAGTCTCCGACCGGCCGTTGAAGTTTTTGAAAAGAAAAATCTTCATCAAATATATGAATTCCTTCATCAATTTGACGAAACAGTTCCTCATTTTCCAACCTACGATATATTTTATTGAATTGATGAATAACATTTCATCAATCTTTCATCCATATATCATTGATAGTTTACGTTGATTCAACGACAATGTCACATCAAGTTGATGTACATTTTTCATCAGTTTGATGTAAGTTTGTCATCAAATTGAAGTACATGTTCATAATTTTGTATAAATTGTTCATTAATTTGCTGTAACTTTTCTGTCAATTAGATTTAAGGTAGTCGTCAATTTGATGTAAGTTTGTCAGTTTGTTGGTCATCATTTTGATGTTAACTGATTGTTAGTAACCATAGTCCATTGTCTTCGTTACAATCCTAAACTATTGCAAAAAATATGTGCTTTTATTTTAAAATGAAAAAGGATATTCTTACTGAGACACCCTTTAGAACACTCATGATATGTGCAACACTCAATGGTATAAATACAACCAAGTTAAAACTCAAGTAATGCCTATTGAGACACCCGTAGTTGCTGTTTATATTTCTGACCAAATAATGAAAAAACTAATATTTCTGATCGAAATTGATTTGAAAACTTTTTAAAATATCATCCATGAAGATCACTACACGTTTGATCCGATCTTCGAAGCTCTTCTCCTTTGGGAAATATGGGCCTTAACAGAAGCTCCAATCGGACATCGACTTTGACCGAAAAAACATATTTTCTCACAACGCGCACTTTCATCTCGGCAACCTATGTCAACACACAAAATTGCTGCATATGGGGATCGGAAACTTCACGTAATTGTCGACAAGCCAATGCATCCACAGAGAGTTTGGTGTGGACTTTGAAATGGTGGCTTCATTGGCCCATTTTTTTGAAAACGTTGCTGGAAACGCCATTTAAGTCAAGGGCAGGTGCTACACAGCCATGATTACGCAATTTGTATGGGTTGAAATGGAAGATATGAAAAAAAAAATGGTTTCCCATTACATCCCTTGAAGGAATCGGGGAGATCTCCTCACAACCAGTGAGGTGTCCGCTTTCTAGTTTTATACTCACTGATTGGGACCTACAGTTTCACACCGGTTCCGAACGGTATTTTTGAGAAGCATTTTCGTGGCTGTCGTGGCTCGATAGTGTCGCCGTCACTACGCGAGGTGACCGCCGTCGAAAGAAATTTTAAGGTGGACAGAGCAGGGATCGATCCCAGGATCTCAAGTACACGAGGCGCACACTCTACCCATTGTACCACCGACGGCCGACGGAAGATATGAACTTGGATAACCTTTTTGTATCAGAAGGTTAGCACACCATGTAACACAGCTCATCTAATAATCGTTATTTTGCGCACTAAGTTTGGTAGTTGTGTTATCAGCCGTCATGCCGATGTCAACTGGCCGCTTCGGAGCTGCGATTTGCTTCCTTAACACTTTTTCTTATTGGGTGATGTTATGAGAATAATCCAGAAACGATCCACACCCTTAAGGGTAATATCGTTCGAGCCATTCGTGAGATAGAATCCGAAACCGTCAACAAAGTCTTGGAAAATTGGACTGACAGGATGAGCTACTATGACTACACATGAATAAAATTGCGTTCTATAAATAATGGGAACATTTTGTATTTCTAATAAATAATAAAAAATAATAATAATAATAAATAATAAATTTTATTTAATTTTTAAAACGCTACTTGTATTTGGACCACCCATTGTATAAAAAAATTTTTAAGTTTTTATTGTATCTGCATTAAAAGTGTCGCTGTTGAAGGACACATTAAGTCTATTCCTTAAACTTCATTATGTTTTCTTCAAGATTAATTTTTTTTTTCAGTTTCCCAACTAACATATGTATGTATGTATCTGCTCTGCTAGTTGTATTTCCACACCTGTTCTCCTTTACCACCACTCATACACAATAACATTATGTCCTTAAAATCCATTTTATTCGTCTACATAAATGAAAATTGTTGAAATTGTATTTTCATCAAGAAAACTTGATCCGAACAAAATGAAAACCTTCATAAAGATATCAAAATGTTTTTATTGTTTTCATAACTTCGGGGTTATTTGAGACTTAACACACACACATGTAACCAAATATCTACATATCTTGCTAACTACGAATTCGCCCTCGTCAAGATTTTCATAAGAAACAAGTGAAATATGCAACGGGGAAAGATAATTGTAATTTTCTTAATATCCTTTAGATTTGCGTTATTTTCTATTTATTTTATCATATATACATTCTGGCATATTTCGTTGGAAAATACATAGTACATGAACTTGTAATCTAACAATAGGACGAACCATACCAGAAATCATAGAGAGGTGCACTTTGGAAGACAAAAAAGAATTTAATTTTGAACTACAACTTTAATGGCTTTTGTAAGGAAAATGGCTTATAAAAGTCGTACACCTTATTGATTTAAAACTGAGTTGGGCTCTTGAGCCGGGAGTCCAAATTGTATCTGATTTCTCTCGGCTCGCGAGTACGCTACCAACTTTGACTCCCGGCTCGCGTGCCGCTTTGGTCTCTTACGGTTTATCTTTGGTCGCGTGCGAGCTGGTCCCGTGTCAAAAACTGGGTCCCGGCTCGTGAACCGTGAGCGAAGGTTGAATCTAACTGTTCTCGGTTCGCGAGTACGCAATCAACTTTGACTCCCGGCTTGGGTATGGCTTATGTCGCCCAGGGTTCATCTTAGCTCGCGAGAGTGCCGCTCGCGTTGCAAAAGATGGGTCTCGGCTCTTGAACTGCGAGCCAAAGTCGAAGCTGACGGCTCTCGGCTCGTGAGCACGCTATCAACTTTCACTGCCGGGATGCGTGCCGCTTATGTTGCCCAGGGTTCATCTTATCCAGTTGAAACCACACATGACGTCTGACGTTTCTCGGCTCTCGAGTACGCAACCAACGGTGACTTCCGGCTTGCGTGCCGCTTATGTCTCCCAAATTTTATCTTTGCTCACGGGCGAACCGCTTCCTTTGCAAAAACTGGGTATAGGCTCTTGAACCTGGAGTCAAAGTTGAGTCTGACTGTTCTCGACTCGCGAGTACGCAACCTACATTGACTCCCGGCTTGCGTGCCGCTTATATTGTCCAGAGTTCATCTTAGCGCGCGAGGGAGCCGCTCCTGTTGCATAAACTGAGTCTCGGTTCAAAGTTGAATCTGACGTCTCTCGACTCGCGAGTACGCTACCAAATTTGACTCCCGGCTTCGTGCCACTGTTGCATGTCAAAATACATGTTAACTTTTTGAATCTGAATTTGCTAATTTCGCGAGCCGTCTCGCGATCTGAGGGACGCTAGATTCAACTTTGGCTACATTTTAGGGGATCGGATAAGGTGATGCCTCTAACATTATGGCAAAATTTTTGACAGAATCGCGAGCGAGCCAATGCGAACACTTATGTCGCATTTATTTAGTCTCATTATCTACCGCAAATCAATTTCACCTACACGCTGAAAAATTTGTATTTTTTTTTGTTGTTTGGATGCAAACATTACATGATTGTAGGTTGTCGCCAATATAGTTTAATTGTGTCCAAACTCATTGTGTTTGCCATTGTGTTTGTATATGTTGGAGACCCAAGGATTAATAGGTATACTGTTGCATGTCAAAATACATGTTACTTTTGGCTACATGTTAAATACATGTCAAACTACATGTTAACTTTTTGCATCTGACGTCCCTTAGTTCGCCAGACGGATCGCGAAATTAGCAAATTTGAGAGCCGGCTCGCGAACTGAGGGACACCAGATTCAACTTTGGCTACATTTTATTGGTTCGGATAAGGTGGTGCCTCTAACATTATGTCAAAATTTTTTTGAAATAATCGCGAGCGATCCCTTACGCCCACTTATGTCGCATTTTTTAGTGTCATTATCTAGCGCTATACAATTGCACCTACACGCTGAACAATTTGTTTTTTTTTTGTTGTTTGGATGCAAATATAACGTGTTTGTAGCTTGTCGCCAATATAGTATAATTGTGCCCAAACACATTGTGTTTGCAATTCAATATTACATGTTGGAGACACGAGGATTAATAGGTTATAATATATGTTTTTGAGGGGCTTTGTTTGTTGAAAACTGATGAAAACAAAAACGTGACAGACGACAAATAAACAATTGTTCAATTCATGAAAACAATACATCTATATGATTTCTGAAATATGTTTCTGGGAACATTTTTTTCAGTGTGTAATTATTCACCATTCAATAGCCACCCATCCGCTATCTGATGGATGTAATTGAATTGGAAATTTACTTGGGAGTCCTTATAAATTTTTAATTACTATTTTACTACAATAACCAAAATCAAATTATCGTCCCAAATACCGGCTTCAATGTCAGCACCTCTTGTCTCCTTCAAAATTTGCAAATTTACTTCGAGTCCTTATATTCCTTATAAATTCCTTAAATCCTATAAATTCCTTATAAATGATTAATTACTGTGTTATGATGCAATAACAAAAATAAAATTATCATCCCAAATAGCAACTTTAATGCCAGCAGCACATTTATCCATAATACACGATGAAAAATCAGTATCTTTTTGTAGTTTGGATGCAAACAAAGGGTAATTTTTCGCTATTTGGTGTTTCAGTGTTTAGTTTTTGCCAGTTCACGCGTGATTCGTGACATGTGTCAAAGTTAAAAATTTTCAGTTTGCCTTGTCATTTCGTCATGAATAGACAAGAACACGATCAACGCTTGCAAATCATTGAGTTTTAATATCAAAATTTGTGCTCTGTGAAAATGGTGTTTCGCAAGTTATTGTCTTCAGCGACTAGGCTCATTTTTGGCTCAATGGGTACGTCAATAAACAGAATTTGCGAATTTGTTGCGAAGAGCAGCCATAGGCTGCTCAAGATCTGCCAATGCCCCCTGAACAATTCACTGTTTGGTACGATTTATGGGGCCAGCGGAATCATTGGACCGTACTTTTTCAAAGACGGTGATGGCCGCAACGTTGCGGTCAATGGAGCAACGCACCGTTCGATGTCCATGTACTTTTTTTTCCAAAAATTCAAGAATTGGACTTGGTGGACATGTGGTTCCAACAGAATGGTGTCACATGCCACGCTGCATGCGATACCATGAACCAATTGAGAGACGAGTTTGGTGAGCAATTAATCTCACGTTGCGGCGCTGTCAATTGGCCAACTCGTTCGTGCGATTTAACCCCACTGGACTATTTTTTGTGGCAACACGTGAAGTCTCTTTGCCTATAGGGGAAAGCCGTCAATGAGTACCGCCTCGGAAGACAACATTGCACGTGTCAGTGGTGAGATGCCGGCCGACATTTTGCAAAGAGTATGCCAAAAGGGGACTTTCAGAATGGACCACGTGATGCTTAGCCGTGGCCAATATTTACCTGAAATAGGATTTAACTAAATCTAAATGGCAGCCATTGATTTATTGATCCAAATAAATTTTCATGTTCCAAATAAAAATTCACTTGTAAAAATTTTCTGTTTTTTTTTAGTTTTCAAAAACCAAACAAACGAAAAATCACCGATTATATCGTGTTTGTAGTTTGTAGCAAATATAGTATACTTGTGTCCAAATACATTGTGTTTGTTATTGAATATTACATGTTGGAGATAAAATGATTAAAATGTTATAATATATGTTGTTCCGACCCAAATATGGTTTTGTTTGTTGAAAACTGCTGAGAACAAAAACGTGACAGGCAACAAAGAATCAAAAAAAAATAGCAGATCTTCAGTTCATGAAAACAATGTTTGCACGTAAGTATATGGGTGTTCCAAACATATACATGGTTCGAGCATAATGTTCCAGGGGTTATGTAGGGCGTACAGTAGGGACATCTGCACACTGAAAAATATATTTTTTTTTATTGTTTGGATGCTAATATATCGTGTTAGTAGTTAATAGCAAATATAGTATACTTGTGCCCAAACACATTGTGTTTGCTATTCAATATAACATGTTTGAGACGCAATGATTAAAATGTGGTTTTGTTTGTTTAAAACCGCTAAAAAAAACGAGACATACAACTAAGAAAATAAAAGGCAGTAGATCTTCAATTCATGAAGAAACTGCTTTCAAACATGTACATGTTTCCAGCAATATGTTGCTGGGGCCATTAGTTTTCAGCGTGTGTGAAAGTACGAAGAGAGTGAAAGTTTTCTAAATAAATGCGTCTAAAATCATTTCACAGATGGGTGAAATGAGATTCACCAGCCTTCACCACGACAAATTAGAAAACAACTAGGTTGATATCTGCATACTGAAAAGTCTGTTTCTTTTTTGCTATTTGGATGCAAATATAACGTGCTTATAGCTTGACGCAAACATAAAATACTTGTGTCCAAACACATTGTGTTTGCTTTTCGATATAACATGTTGAGGACACAAGGATTAATATGTTACAAAACATGTTTTGTGACCCAAATATAGCTGTTTGTTGAAAACTGCTGCAATCAAAAACGTGACAGACACCAAAGAAACAAAAAATCAGCAAGTCCTCAATTCATGAAGACGATGTTCCAAACATATACATAGTTCCTCTACAATGTTAGAGAGACCGTTTTTTTGGGATGTGACCATTAAACTTGATCTACGAGGGTGGATCAATAAGTCCGTGACTTTTTGAATAAAACACAGTTTTTTTTGTAAAAAAAATTTTTTTTCAACATAATCTCCTTTTAGCTCAATACACTTAGTCCAAAGTTTCTCCAATTTTTGTATCCCTTGCAAATAATAGGATTTTTCGAGGTCTATAAAATAGTCATTTGTCTGATCAATAATTTCATCTCTGGAGCTAAATCTCTTTCCACCGAGCCATTTTTTTAGGTTTAGAAATAGGAAGTAGTTACTGGGGGCTAAATCCGGAGAATATGGCGGATGAGGTATCAATTCGTAGCAAAATTCATGGAATTTTGCCATTGAGACTACACACGTGTGCACCAGTGCGTTTATGGTCTCCGGAGTGTTGTAATGGATCCATGTTCCCAACAATCCCCAGTTACAAAACGCCGCAAAAACTCCATCGAATTGCGGTTAAACAACTCCAAACATTTCTTTGAAGTTGTCACACGATTACGTTTATGGTCACTTGAGAACAAACGCGGCACCCATCTTGCAGACAGCTTTCTTAAACCCAATTGATCATCTAAAATCGAAACTACACTGCCATATGAAATGCCTATGGCATCAACAGTCTCACGCACCTTTACTCTTCGATCGGCCAATACCATATCGTGGATTTTTTCGACATTTTCGGATGTATTGACCTCAATTGGCAGTCCAGAAGGTTCAGCGTCATTTGTACTTGTGGCACCACAACGAAAGTCGGTAACACTTTTTTACCATTGAAATCGATGGTGCAGAGTCCCCATAGTATTTATCAAGCTTTTCCTTGGTTTGATTGACGGTTTTTTTCCGCAAAAAATTATGTTTAATGAGAATTGGAAATTCACTTTTTTCATTTTTAAAAAAATGCACGAGGTTGTAGGTTTTGAACAGCTGTTAAACGCAAAGTAAATGACGGACCTCGCTCAAAATTTGACAGGAGTCTATTAACAGTTGGTACTTGATGGGAGCAGTGTTGCATTTCATATAACTATGAGGGAAGTTCGAAGAGTCACGGACTTATTGATCCGCCCTCATATTCAAGCTACTTCTGTATTCCCTTTAAATCATATTTCATTCATAGCATTGAACGATTAGTTTGGCAATACACTTAAAGGTAAGGCTACCGTGATCCAATATATTTATCCGAAGCCAGGTAAGGCCAAGCAGGGCGCCCACCGTTTTCTTTGTGTTATTGTAAAGGTATTGCCTCGAAACCTCTTACTTCGTCCTGCGAAGTAAAAATGCATATCGTTTGTTTTTAAACAAAAGCATTATAGTTTGCTAAATGTAAAAAGTTAAATATTTAATTACTGTTGCGATGTTTTACTTCATTCCCCACCAAATTGTTAAATGTTAAAATTATAACTTTTTAAAATTCCTATTTGCAATCTACTAAGGACACTCGCTTTATTTTAATCACTGCGATTATACAAAAATATATTGAAAGGATTATGCTAACATGTAAAGCTGGAATCATTTCCATTACATCAAAAATCGTGAAATCAAATTTTAAATCCTTTTGCTTTCAACTTTTAACTTAGGTTTATGTGTATTTTCAACCTTACTCTACCACCTGCGAAATATCCTTTATTTTATTAAATGTTTAAGACCTCCTTCATCCCAGCACCAGGAATGGTATTGTAGTCATGTCAACCTCAATGACTGTAAACAGAGTGAGAAAAAAATTAACAAGAAGTTGGCAAAGAAGGGAGAGAACTTGCTAATTGTTTTATACTTAAAAAGGATTACAACAACAACATTACGCACAAGGATGTGATGCTGGCAACTAAATTAACGAATCCTTTAGTTGTTAGTTCTTTTTGGTCTCTTTTATACTTTTTTTTTTTGCAAGTTGGTATCCAGCTACTACTGACGTTTCTTCACATAAGGTTCTATTGGAATTGTTGATACTATTCTCTAGTGTTCGTATCGTTAAAGGTGGCTGGGTGGCATTGCAGTATTACTCTCAAACCTGTGGGAGTCGGAGGTTTAGACAATGAAGAAGTCAGCATATAATTAGTTTATTTGTTTCCAAGCGACTTGCCACTGTTGCTACAACAGTTGATGTTGCTGTTGCTACTGCTGCTGCTGGCGGTATAACATACTTTGCTGATTGTTGCAAACAACATTTGCGGTAGCTAGATTTTCGTCCTGCTTCTTGTCCCTCTCTCTCTCTCTTCCCCTATGCACTGCGAGATAAATTGAATGAACAAAGTTGCTTTGCTAAGTAGTTTCAATACATTTAACTAGTAACAGAGCGGAAGAGCGAGAGAGACGTGCCATCATTGCCCCCGGCAGTTGTTTAGCAAAACAACTGCTAATATTGTTGCTTGTACTTCTAACGAATTATGGTAAACCAAATTAGCTTTTTTCCATTCCAAATAAAACCGAAAAACACACACACACACACACACATTTGTTGTTTATTTACAAAATCTTTGTTTTCCATTTTCATTAGATTTTTCGCAGAAAAACAAAGCCAGCCCGAGAAATAGAAATGGAGAAAACAACTCGAACCAACAACAAGCAAATTAGAAAGTTTTTAATGTTGATTTCCTGAAAACGGAACGAATCACTTTTTAAGTGATTTCCAACAACAGAGATCATCATAGTACACGGACACTGTAGCGAGAAAAATTGTATTGAAGTTACCCCTCAAATGAGGTGGAAATCTTGCGATTATCGTACAACAAAAGTCAATGGCAAAGTTTTTCCTTCCTCTGACATTTTGTTTAAATGTGAAAGACAATGGGGACATGTTGTTTGAAAGTTCCTACTACTTCGGAATTCTATTAGATAAAATCAATTTGATGTAACAAAAGCGAATAGACAGACCAAACAAAAAAAAAACCAAAACGTAACGAAACAAAAGATATTGGATTAATTAATTATTTTCGCAACGGTCAAAAGTTATTATATTGAATAACATTTACAAACAAAAAAAAAAAAAAAACACAAAAAAAGACAAAAACAAAATCCTCTATGACAAGTTCTGCGCTCATTTTCATTTACAACTCCAAATAAGAAAAGTTTTTCATTACAGTTTAAATTTTTCTGGTAAAAAAAGTTATCAGCTGAACACAATATTTGATGCCAAAGCTGATGTTAAGGTTCTCGATTTTCAAAACGTAAAACTTCAATACAATATTAAGTACAAAAAAATATTAATATATTCCAAAGCTTTTGCCCATGGCCAACAGAAAATGTTGGTTTATATTTTTGCAACAGATTTCAATTTGTAAAGTTGGGGAATAGGAAAAGTTGTTCCTTCGCGTTTCAATAGAAAACGAATTGACTTTTAATAAATGGGCAAAATACGTTTGTCACTGAAATTTCTGGACATAATTTCCCGTGTTTCACAAACCCCTTTCCAATAAATAAGTGAAACGCAGCCTGTAGCTACACTGAACAAAATAAAAATAAAAATCAAAAATCGACTTACGCAGAAAATTCGTCATTAAAATACGCAGCGCTGCAATGATCAATTTCGTACATCCGACAATTTTGTCGCTGAGGCAAATAATTTATACAATTCAGGGCCATAACGTCAACAATTCCCTGTCGCAATGTAAATATTCATTGCAGCAATAAACGAACAGTTTTGTACGTGTTATGGTTTTTCGTTGATGTAAACAACTTAAACAATTCATTGTCGCAATGTAAATATTCATTGCAGCAATAAACAAACAGTTTTATACGTGTAATGATTTTTTCGTTGATGTAAACAACGTAAACCATTCATTGTCGCAATGTAAATATTCACTGCAGCAATAAACGAACATATTCGTAAGTGCAATGATTGTTTCGTTGTTTTAACGCAAACAACTTTGCGAAACTCGATTCAGGTAATTATATTTTAGACAATTATTTCAAATTGAGCGTCTGTGGAAAGAAAATATCATCCAATGACAGAGGGAATACATCCACATGTACGATGCATAGTGGAGCCGATTGCAAAAAGAATTGGGTAATAATATCAGAACTTCTACACAATGAAAAATCTGTATTTTTGTTGCTTGGGTGCAAATGTAATATGTTTGTAGCTGGTCGCAAATATAGTACTCTTGTGACCAAAAGCATTGTGTTTGCTGTTCAATATTATGTTGGAGACACAATGATTAATATGTTATAACATAATATGTTTTGTGACCCAAATATGGCATTGTTTGTTGAAAACGAGACAGACAATAAAGAAACAAAAAAACAGCAGATCTTCGATTCATAGAAACAATGCTTGCACATAAGTATATGCACGCTGTAAAATATATTTTTTTGTTGTTGTTTGGATGCAAATATAAAGTGTGTTTGGAGCTTGTTGCAAATGTAATTTACTTTGCTATTCAATATTACATGTTTGAGACACAATGATTAATATGTTAGAATATATGTGTTTGCGAACCACATATATTTATGTTTGTGATACAAATACAGCTGTGTTTGTTGTACTGTCTATGCTCTCGAGAGAGTAAGAGAATAAAAGAGGGGCAACATGAGAGCATATCTTGTAACTGTGTATCTGTATTTTTGCATTATTCTCTCAGCCAGTGTCTCAAATATTCCTGAATGTGCGTGTAAATTTAAGACGAAGTCAGTGTTTCTTATTTTGACTGATGTATTGCGTTTTAGTTTCATGTATTCAGTCGTCAATGGTTCATCGGAGGATATCAAAAACCCTTGATCAATGAAAAAAGAATAAACAAAGGCTCGGACGCGTAAATGGTTTGCGATGTTACTTTGGTTTTTGTCTATGTGCTTCATATATATGTATGTGTGCTACCACAGTGAGAAACGATTTTGAGGAAAGCAACTGGAAAGGGCAACAACGTGAAGCCCTTTGTATGTCCGAGCCTTTATGAAATAAACGCTTGGCTTGCATGAACTTGATTTGTATATAAATATCTTGTTTGTGTACCAACGCATAGTGATAACCAACGCATAGCTGAAACCTTCTGAAAGCAAAAACGTGAGAGGCAACAAAGAAAGAAGAAGCAAAAGAGCAGCGGATTCATTCAATGCACCTAAATGTAAGAAAAATGTCGTTTTCAATCCTTAATTTTTTGTATTAATTATTTGAAAATGTGGATTTATATTGATAAAATTAATTATACGAGTAATTAATAATACGTACATATATCTTGAAATCAATGAATAATTCCTTTTTAAAAATTATTATGTTTGGGGGAAATACGCATACGTTTCCACATAAGTATATACAGATTTGGGGGGAAACACGCGAATGATTCCACGTTGGTATGTATATGGATGTTTGGGATGAAGAACGCATATTTTGTACGTAAAAGCATATATGTTTGCCAGTAAAGATTATACTGTTTAGATTTAAATACAAGTGAGTTTGGGACTTGCAAACATATGAATGTTTGGACTGTGTTCCAAACATATACATGGTTCCTGCACAATGGTACTGCGGCCGTTTTTTTGTCAGCGTGTAAACTATTAGTCTGCTAGTAACTTGTGTTATATTGTACATGTAGTTGTAGCGCAGGAGTTAGGTAATTGGAATATGGTATTTAGAGGTACCCTGTTTCAACGTACGTTGTGCTACAGGATGTAAAAGAACACCACCTTTGTTATGTTCAAACTTTCATGGGCTGTAACATCTAAACTTCTAAGTCGATTACAAAGATTTTTAGTTTCTGAGAATCTCCTGAATCTTTCTGAGTTATGCGTGGCGTATCTAAACGTTACAAAGATATTTGGAATCATCAATATAAAATGTACATTTTTGCGCTGAATTTGATTAGATTTTTTGGTAATAATTTTATCATTTTGCTACGAAATATAGTTCCAAAACCACTGCTACATTTAGCAAAAGCATACTTTCTGGCTGTAACGAATATATAAGTATAGTGAGTATAACGAATATTAGAAGGAAAAATAACTTTCAATGGAATGCTTGAGTATTCCAAAAAGGATGATTGCAGATATAGCAGTTGCGGAGGGTTTTAGATGGTGTTTGACTGTTGTAAACACTCAGACATAACCACTTTTCGGGTCAATTTGTTTTGAAACGCTGAAAAGCAGGCAATGCCTGTAAAATATGTACATAATTATATTGCAAGAAATATGTCCTGATTTTTATTTGTTGGAGAATAAAATTAGCAATTGTTTTTTAAATATAAATAAATTTAGTACTTAGTACATCAAGTATATAAAATATAAATTGTAGTTAAATTTAAAAAAAAATCCATTTGTTCTCAGAAAATACTTAATTTTGTACGTTAGTGTAATGTGTCAAATAATTATTTTAAAAAAACTAACAAATCTTGTGTTATACACTCGAAAAAGAAAAGAAAATTAAAAGAAAAGGAAAAGGAAAAGTATTTTTAAAATCATACTCGAGGTAAACAGGTGGCACTTCGGGCCCGCAAAAAATGTAGTATAAACATTACATTGCCAATATTGTAAGATTTGCTGCTGTTGTACATAAATTTTCTGATTGATAGCTAGTTATATCATGTAGCAAATTACTCTCCAGAGGACTAACATCAAGTATAAATCATTTCCTGTATTTAGTTTATAGCGATAGCATTTAACAATCCATCATTTCTTATGCCACTCGAAATGAATGAATCTCAAACGAGACAAACAAAAAATTTATGAAATTTCATTCCAAGAAGATTTATGATTTGAATACGAGTACAAATGTACCCTCTATGTTTACCCAGTTTATTGTCATTATGATAAATGAGAACATAAAAGCAAAAAAGGAATCTAGTGTAGGATGAAATGTCATCGCATTTAAAGAGAATAATATATAAAACAAATTTATTCAAAGGATGGGTAATTGCCTGTTATTTCTACACACTGAAACATACAGCAAATTTGACCCTGTAACCCCAAAATTGTCGAAGTTATTTTCGATAATCTCCTCACTTTTTCAAAACACGCGGAAGACACATTAGGAAGAAAGTTTACACCCGTAATAAGGACATTGCAGGGATAACATGGGGTAGGGGCAAAGAGACAATTGTAGTAAAATTATAAAGCTATAAATCGCTCGGTCTTCAACTATGCCGCCCCAATATGGGGCACTCAATGGAAACGGGATCCAAACTAGTGAATTTCGAAACGCTATCGCAATCACTCAAATGACGAATGTGGATCACCTATATGAGGAGACCAGTATCCTGTAAGTGCAACAACACAATGTGGTGTTGACGAGACAGTTCCTCTTGTCATGTCATCGACCTCCTCGCCACAAACGGAAGGACAATAAAATATAATTATGTAATGAGCAGTAGCAAATGCACATAATTTAAGTTGTTCTTATAACGCAACCTCTATTAGCTGCATCATGATTCGAATACCACGTCCAGGTTTGTATTTTGAATATTAAAAAATTTTAATGTATTTAAACATATTTGGTATTAAAAGATTCTACAGATAAAATTGTGTTTTATAATTGATATTTTAACACAAATGTTTTAAATTTTCTTTGATGTATTTAAGTTTGAAAATTAAATTTGACGTGCAGCGCCATCTACCGCATAGTAGCAATTATATTCCGAACAAAATTGTAGCTGGAGTAGAAGTAGAACTACTTCTACGACAAAGTTAAGCAGGAATCACACTGCAAGCGACATTTTTAATAAGCGTTCGCAATGTGAGCAAAAGTTTACTTCGAATCGAGATGTTTTTTTTCTAACAGGTGATACCAGTATTAAGGTCAATATATCAAGACAACAATAAAATATATTATGTTTTCGTGTCCAGGTTCAAACAAATGTATGTCAAGAATAAAAGTAAGCCAGAAATACCAAAAACCCAATACATTTGAATTCGATTCTTCATTTAATGAACAGAAGGAAAAGAAAATATTTTAAGTTGTTTTTATAACACAACCTGTATTAGCTGCATTATGATTCGAATGTCACATCCAGGTTTGTATTTGGAATATTAAAAAATTTTAATGTACGAGGGCGGATCAATAAGTCCGTTACTTTTCGAATGAAACGCACTTTCTTTTGCAAAAAAAATTATTTTCCAACATACTATCCTTTTCGCACAATACACTTAGTCCAACGTTTCTCCACTTTTTGTATCCTTTCCAAAAAATAGGACTTTTCGAGGTCCATAAAATAGGCATCGTTGGAGCTAAATCTCTTTCCACCGAACCATTTCTTTAGGTTTGGAAATAGGAAATAGAGACTGGGGGCTAAATCCGGAGAATATGGCGGATAAGGTACCAATTCGTAGCCCAATTCATGGAATTTTGCCATTGAGACACACGTGTGCACCCGTAAGTTTATGGTCAATTGAGAGCAAACGCGAGGACATGGGACTGTCCGTGGAGGTGGAAAGTTTCTGATTGCCATTCACTTGGGAGTGGCCAGAAATGATTCCTTCATTGGGCAGTCCAAGCAGCTCACTACTTCCACGCAGTATGTCCTGGGCAATGGCTTTTCGGAAACCTCCGTTAGCTAGCTAGAGTGAGAAGGCGAAACAAATGAGCATCAAATCAGGTATAGTGGGTGACTGATGTCACTGAAGCTCATCAAACAATCGGGCATATTCTTTTGTCCTTAGAAGGCGGATGAGCCAAACATACGGGCCAACGGCAGATAGAAACTAAAAGAAGAAAATCCAGGTTCAACATATCGCATCCTGGTCAGCGTCTGATCCATAATGGGCGGCTGCAATCAAATATCCTGGCAGTAGGTAAAATGCAAAAACCCGGTGGGCTGGGTTTGCCTCCCGCCACCGTTCATAATGGCAGTGAAAATACAAAAACGAAACAGAAAACATAAACAACCCCTATTTGTTGACGACCCCCGCAAACGTTATAAGGACCACGATTTACGGATATGCACTTGGAATGTAAGAACTCTATATAGATCCGGTGCAAGTATCCAACTGGCAGATGTCCTCGAAAGTTATAAGGCTGACATTACCGCTATCCAGGAAATGCGATGGACAGGACATGGCTGCACAAGAAAAAGAAACTGCGATATATACTACAGTTGCCATGAAAAAAAACATGAATTTGGTTGTGGATTTGTAGTTGGCAAAAGACTGCGACATCTAGTCTCTAGGTTCAATCCTGTGAGTGAACGAATAGCCACAATCCGCATAAAAGCGAAATATTTTTATATTTCCCTAATTTGTGTGCATGCCCCGACAGAAGAGAAAGATGATGATGCCAAAGACATATTCTATGAGCTCCTAGAGGAAACGTATGACCGCTGCCCTGGCCATGACATTAAGATTGTACTAGGAGATTTTAATGCCAAAGTAGGAAGGGAGAATGTGTTTAATCCAACTATTGGCAATTTCAGTCTTCATGCTGACAGTTCCGACAACGGTATGAGACTGATTGACTTTGCCGCGGCAAAAAACATGGTCATCAGTGGCACAAGATTCCAGCATAAAGACATCCACAAGGCTACTTGGGTATCCCCTGATCAAAGAACTAGGAACCAAATTGATCACGTGGTAATTGATGGAAGGCACTCATCCAGTGTAATGGACGTACGAGTGATCAGAGGAGCTAACATCGATTCTGATCACTACCTGGTAGCAGCAAAGGTTCGCACAAGATTAAGTAGAGCGAAAATCGTACGAAACCAGACGCAGAGGAAGCTGGACATCGGAAAGCTGCAATTACCAGAGGTAGCCACAGCCTACTCAAGGAAGCTCTCGCAACTTTTGGCACAGAACCCACCCCCTCCCGATGACGATCCTGATGCGCAGTGGAAACCCATTTCCGACTCTATAAAAACTGCCGCAACAACCGTACTTGGTTTCGAAAAACCGCTTCGCAACAAACCGTGGTACGATGAAGAGTGTCGCATAGCAAATGACGAAAAGAACGCTGCACGTATGGTAATGCTTCAGTCAATTGCAACGCGAGCTGCAACTGAGCGGTATAGGGAGAAGAGAAAGGAGGTAAACCGTCTCTTTAGGCGTAAGAAACGGCAGTGGAGAAAACGCGAGAGTGAGAAAATTGAGACATACAGAAGGAAGAACGAAGCCCGAAAATTCTACCAAAAAGTTAAAAACGGAACTAATGGACATGGTTCAGGGCCCCCCTTCTGTAAAGACAAAGACGGAAATCTCGTCGCAGATGTGCAGAGCATGTTGGGAATATGGAGAGAGCATTTCTCCGCGCTACTAGTACCTGAGATATCCGATGACGATGGGACAATCGATCACAATATGGACGACGACGTCGATTGCCCCCCTCCTAACCAAGACGAGGTCAGAACAGCTATTGCCCGACTTAAGAACAACAAAGCCGCAGGAGCCGATGGATTACCGGCGGAGCTGTTTAAGGCTGGCGGCGATGAGCTGATAAGGTGCATGCATCAGCTCATTAGCAAAATTTGGTTAGATGAATGCATGCCCGGCGATTGGAGTCTCAGTGTACTATGTCCCATATTTAAAAAAGGTGACCCGAGTATTTGTGCCAACTACCGTGGAATAAGCCTTTTATCCATAGCATATAAGGTTCTATCAAGTATAATGTGTGAAAGACTAAAACCAATTATCGCTGACCTGATTGGACCATACCAGTGTGGCTTTAGGCCTGGAAAATCGACAACTGACCAGATTTTCACGCTACGCCAAATCCTGGAGAAGACACACGAAAAACAAATCGACACCTATCATCTATTTATCGATTATAAAGCAGCCTTCGATAGTCCGATACGGGAGAAACTCTATGAAGCAATGTCTGAGCTTGGTATTCCTGCAAAACTCATACGCCTTTGCAGGATGACCTTGACGAACACCAAATCCGCAGTGAAAGTTGGTAAGGATCTTACCGAACCTTTCGAAACTAAGCGAGGCCTCAGGCAAGGCGACAACCTATCGTGCGATCTCTTTAACATCTTAATGGAGATCATTATGAGAAAAGCTGCAGTCAATATGAATAAAACCATGCTGATGATATAGATATCATTGGGCGCACAATTAGAGAAGTTACTGCGGTTTTTTCGAGAATTGAGAAGGAGTCAGCAAAAGTGGGTCTGACGGTGAATGAGGACAAGACAAAATTAATGGTTTCAACGAACAGGGCCTCCACGCGATTAGACCAAAGCGTGAACGTTGATAACCGTTATAACTTCGAGGTAGTGGACGAATTTATATACCTCGGATCTGCCGTGAACAAAAACAACAACGTCAGCCTTGAGATCAAACGGAGAATTGTGCTTGCGAATAGATGTTATTTTGGGCTAAGCAAGCACTTTAGAGATAAAGCCCTCTCTCGAGTAACAAAAGTCCAGCTGTACCAGACTCTCATTCAACCTGTCTTGCTTTATGGCGCAGAATCCTGGGTCCTATCGCAAGCAGACGAAACATCTGTAGGAGTCTTCGAGAGAAAAATACTCCGAAAAATTTATGGCCCTATAGTGCACAACGGCGAGTATCGGCGACGCATGAATCATGAGCTGTATGAGCTTTATCCTGACATTGACATAGTTAAGCGGATCAAGATAACGCGATTGCGCTGGCTAGGCCATGTCAGTAGAATGGATGAAGATGAACCAGCGCGAAGACTTTTCGAAACCGAACTCGAAGGAAGACGAAAAATAGGAAGACCAAGACTCCGCTGGAGGGATCAGGTTGACGAATCCCTGCGTACACTTGGTATTGCCAACTGGAGAGATAAAGCAAAAGATCGAACTGGTTGGCGAAATATGTTATCTTCGTTTTGTAAGGTCCCTGACCCCCTGGGGTTGTCCGAGACCGGATAAGTAAGGAAGTAAGCTTGTCGTAAATATAGTATACTTGTGTCCAAACACATTGTGTTTGCTATTCAATATAAAACGTTTGGGACACAATGATTAATACGTTATTATATGTTATATATATGTGTGTCTTAAATGTGTTTTTGTTTGTTGAAAATTGCTGAAAACACTGATGTCTGTCACGATAAAGAAATAACGAGCAGAAGATCTTCAATTCACGAATACAATTCCTGCAGTATGTTGCTGGGGCCGTTATTTTTCAGCGTGTATACATGGTTCCAGCAATATGTTGCTGGAACCAATGTTTACAGCGTGAAATCATGAACCTTATTTTAATGTTGATTGCTTTGGATCAAAAGACTTGATGTTCTTATGATTCTTGTCCTATTAGTCCGTTATTGGGCTACTAAAATATAGCTTTTTTGCTCATTGAAGCATGTGAGGTCTGGCATAACACAATATGCTACACTGCAAAAAACAAATTGTTGATTCTACGACTAGTTTAGGCTAAAGTACGAAAATCATCGCCGCAGCGGAAAAAATCAATTCCAGCAACGATTTGGACTTTGTCGTCGAGGCAATGAATATTTACGTTTGTGGCTATATGTTAGCTGAAGTTACAAACATTTTTCTTCCCTCCTTTTCAGCTGTCTTTTCTGCTGTGTGTATAAGTAATAACATATTTTTTTTGCCAATTCAATTTTTGTATCAATTCAATTCCCTAATTGTGTACAGACGATATCATCAATGCAATTATAGATTATGTAGTAAGTTTTGTTTCAAATAAAATGCAATCAGATTAATAGGTCCCAAGTATGCTCTCGTCAATTTGCTTCTTTTTTTCAAATTAAAACTTTATCACCTGCTCTTCAATATTATGGTTAGCAATTTAAACAAGATACTAGACAATGTTCCATCGTTTAGGTAATTCCTTTTTCCAATTCCAATATAATCAAACGATTACGTGCAGCAACACTTTCCATTGGCTCTAACTAATCTAATTATTTACAATCAATTTAATACTTTAAAACTGTATAACTTCACACATCAGATTAGCTATTAGAGCTATTGAGGGGGATGAGGGAGGGTAGAGAAATGGCTAATAGAGATATCGAGTGTGCAAAAACTCCTCTAACGTATTAACTCTGGGGTAACTGCAAACGAGTGGTGCTGTGGTGGTGGAGGTGAAATTGTCGTCCTGCAATGAATTGACAGTGACGGTGCTGGTATCGGTATCGGTGCCGGTGCAAATGATGCTGCTGGTGTTGTTGATGTCACTGCCGGTGACGATGATGGACGACATTTGAAATCTATTGAATGTGTTGCAATAGATATGTATGTGTTTAAACATTGCAATGGGGATACTCGTACATAAGAAGAAACTAGACTAGGGTTTGTTAATTCTGACTTTACCTTCCACCAATATAACCATATCATCGTGGCCGGCAACTCCCACGGCTGTTGGCCACACTCACACCCATGCACAGGCGAATAGACACCCACAACTACACACACCCACCCACACACACGCGCACACCTAGCTAGACAGACAGACAGACCAATTGACCCAGCAAATGATGAAAGAAGGATTCAGTTTCTCGCTCGCATGGATATTTGGTAGCTCACCATATTGACACAATCACAATTATTTGTCGGCAGGTGAGGATGGATTCTGTTTGGTATTAGCCAACCCATCCGTCAACCCATCCCCTAGATGTCGTAGTACTTTGAGGTACGGCAAGTATTAGTATTATAGTATAACTGTTTATGTATGAGTGATACTGCAATGGTATGTGTCTTTGTGCTGTAATATTTGTTAAGGTATTTGTATTGGTTTCCCTTATCAGTTGGTTTGCATGTGTATTTTATTTTTGAATCTTTGTCTGTAGTTGTATCTGTATCAGTATTTGTGTGTGTGTGTGTGTGCTTGTTGGTATCATTACATTTCTATTTGGTACAAATATAATCTTACATGTCGCTGGCACAATGGTGGGCCATGGGTTAAGGTTGTACTATAGTACGACATTCCTGAAGATTTTCTATGTCGAACGAGATCTTAGTTATGGTTGCTTACCTAAAAAGATACGATAGAGAGAGAAAGAAAACAGAGAATACAAATCAAAATTGAGTTTGAAATTTAATGCGGTTATTAGATATAGTTGTCTTTTGTACTCAGGGCAAGGAATGATAAATGAATTTTCAGGAAAATTGCACGCAAATGCAATGGGTTTATATGGTTTTCGATTTGGTACTGCTGGTTTTGTCACAGAAAGTTGTATTTTTATTAAAAAAAAAAACTAGACAAATATTTACTAGAGCGGAGTTCCTTCGACAAGGGACACATCACTATCATCGGTTCTGGTTTACCACGAGACATTATTTTTCCTAAAAGAAAAGTCAGAAAATATATGTGGCAACTTTTTGGCTCATCAGTTAAAAAGTCAACCAGTTAAAACACATGACTCAAACTCACGAGCGATAAGAAAAAACCGCTGTGCGACACACTTGTCAGCTGTAACAATAGATGCGAGAATATAATTGCGACTTCTCACCGCTGTGACACATGAGTTGTGAGTCAAATTGTGGATATTAAACTTATTATTATTGCTACACACGAAAAATTACTTGGGAGAAATTAGAAGTCAGATAATACTGACAGGATTCAAAAGTTAGAAGACAGTCAGCTGAAACACACGACTCTTAACCCGTGAGAGATAATAATTAGCCCTTGATTTGCAGTGTTGTGAACACTGTGATTTAAGAACTTTGAACACTCCGTACACTATGACTCAAGCGCTGTGTGAAACTATTGTAATTTGTAGCAATAGATGCAAAGCAATTAGTTGCAACTTCTCACTGCTGTGACACATGAGTTGTGAGTCAAATTGGGGTAAGTCAAAATGGGATTTTTTCTTTGCCTTTGACCAACACTTAGGGGACACCTCCTACAAATGCATTGCATAGTATTGGGCTTAAGAAATAAGGATAGATGGAGAAGCAAAGAGGCAATAGTGTTTGAGAGCAATTATAAATCAGAAAATATAAGTGGCAACTCACTGACATGACTCAAGAGGTATAACACACTCAGTTGTGACACACGACTCGAACTCGTGAGCAATAAAAATCCCATTGATTCGCATCGTTGTGAACACATTGACTTAATTGCTGTGCTTTCGCAATTGTCAGTTGTACCATATATGCCTCAAAATAATTGCGACTACTCACCACTGTGACACGTGAGTTGTGAGTCAAATTGTGGGTATTGTGTTAATACACAAGACAAATTACTTGAGAGCACTTTTAAGTCAGAAAATGTATGTGACAATTTACTGACATGACTCAACAGTTAGAAGTTGAACCAGTTGAAACACATGGCTCGAACTCGTGAGCGGTAAGAAAAAGCCCGTGATGTGTAGCGCAGTGGACACTGTGACTTAAGAGCAGTTAAAACTGTGAATACTGTGTTTTAAGAGCTGTGCGATTCAGTAGATACTAGAAAATAGGAGCGATACTAAAAAATAGGTGCGACTACTCACCGCTGTAACACATGGGTTGTGAGTCAAATTGTGGGCATATCATGGTCTTGTCTTGACTTTTGACCGATACTCAACAGATTCCCCCTATAAATCCAGTGCACTGTATTGGACTTAGGAAGTAGGGATAGGAGCAGGAATGAAAGAATATTTCAGAGCAAGTATAAGTGAGATAACATAAGAGGCAACTCACTGGCATGACTCAAGAGTTCAAGAGTCGCATTGTGGGCATAGTGTTGAATTGCTTTTACTTTTGATCAACACTGAGAAGATGCCCCCTATAAATCCAGTGCCTTGTATTGGACTTAGGAAGTAGGGATAAGAGTAGGAATGAAAAAATATTTCAGAGCAACTATAAGTGAGATAATTTAAAAGGCAATTCACTGTCATGACTCAAGAGTTAGAAGCTGAACCAGTTGAAACACACGACTCGACTCAGTTGATTGCGACATACGACTCTAACTCGTGAGCAGTACAAAAAATTGTGAGGCAAATTGTGCTCATTGTATTGCTACACACCGCTGGCAATATAAGAACAATTATTAGTCAGTAGATATGTGTGGCCGTCGGTGGTGCAATGGGTAGTGTGCGCGCCTCTTGTAAATGAGGTCCTGGGTTCGATCCCTGCTCTGACCACCTTTAAAAAAAAATAAAAATTTCTTTCGGCGGCGGTCACCTCGCATAGTGATGGCGACACTATAGAGTATTTAGCCACGAAAAAGCTTCTCAAAATACCGTTCGGAATCGGTGTAAAAACTGTAAGTCCCAATCAGTGAGTGAAAAATTAGAAAGCGCACAGCTCACTGGTTGTGAGAAGCTCTCCCCAATCCCTTCATGGTATGTAATGGGAAACGGCTTACGGTTTTAGATATGTGTGGCAACTCCCTAGAATTACTCAGGAGTTTTAAGACATTCAGACATTCACGACTCTAACTCGTGAGCAATACCAAACCCAGGTTGATTCGTTGCGAGTTAAGAGCTGTCAGTTGTAGCACAGAACTCACAACTCGTGAGCAGTTGTTAAGAACCAACACTGCATTTAAAAGATAAATCCGATAAAAACAATGACATCAAAAAAGAAACAGTTGCGACTACTCACCGCTGTGACTCATGGGTTGTGAGTCAAATGGTGGTCATTGTATTGTTTTGTACACGTTTGAGCAACACACAGGGGATGCCCCCCTCAAGTAGGAGGAAAGAGGGAATAGTGTTTGAGAGTCATGAGTTATAATTCTGGCAGTAGAATGAACGCGGACACCTCACTGGTTGTGAGAAGCTCTCCCTAATCCCCTCGTGGGATGTAACGGGAAACTATTTGAACAATACGAAACGTTGTGATCACTATGACTTAAGAGCTCCGAACAAAGCGTCTTAAGAGCCGTGCGATGCAGTCGTGGGTTGCAGCACATGACTCACAACTCGCGAGCAGGTGTTAAGAAAGAACACGTCCTTTAATAACAATGTAAACAAAATTGGTACCAACATTTTACTAACCAATCCAAATTATCAAACCTTACTGAGTACTTTAAGAATGTTAGGTAAATTGTATGTGTATTAGATGTATAAGAGTTAAATGTATAAGAGTGTATAAATCACACATTTAGTTGTGTATTATTGTGGTTTAAACTTAATATGATTTTGTTAACGAAAAATTGAAAATAAAAAAATAATAATTCCAGAACAAAGAGGCAAAGATTCTTATTGGTTATGGGTTTTTATATCAATATATTATATACGTTTTAAAATCACTAAATCGGCTCAAACCAAAATAAAATATAATATTTATATATATATATATACAAATATCGGGGCAATTAACAACAAACCATGTCAAGCTATTTTAATAATTGATATAGAATTTCGTTTAACAATAGCAATAACAGCAACAGGAACTGATAAAAATATATATATTTTATTTTTTTGAAAACAAAAATTAAAATGGTTAGTATGACAATTACCTGATGTCCTGAGCATATTGACCCGTTGGGCACACGTACACGGAATGGACTGTGCACTGGGCAGGATGTGCGCGGACCCCAGCGCGATGAAGACGGTCCCTGTATTGACATGCTACTTATGCTATTTGAACTACATGGATTGAATATGGGTGGCGGAGGCACTGGTGCCGCTGGAAGCCCTAGGCTAAGGTTATTAAGGCCGCTCATGCTGCGACAGTGACCGCCACCCATCGCTGTGGGCGGCGGTGGCATCATATCATCCATCGAGCGACCGGCCATGGCTATGCCACTGAGCGAAATGTGCGAACCGAGTAGACTGCCGTTGTTGTGGCCATGACCGCCACCGGACGACATCATCGATTGTGCTAGTGAGGGAGGCACCGTATTGCCGTGCGGACACATAGTGCCCGTTGAGTGTGGAATTGACGAACAATTCCCAAGAAGGCCGCCGGCGCCGTCGCCGACAACGCCGCCACCACCATAACCCTGTCTTACAGCACCAGCCTGAGACGACGACCATTGTACACAGCCACCACCACTGCCGCCACCACCACCGCCGCCAATTCCTGCCGCCGCCGCCGCTCCACGAAGGCTATTTGTTGGATGTGAATCGCAATAGTGATCCACGGCAAAACTATCTTGGCTACCAGAGCATTGCAATCTGTGCGGTGGCGGTGGAGAAGACTGACGCGAATAAATCTTTAATTAGTTGTGGTCACGCGCTGGCCTCCAAACTGTCGAACTGTCTCCTCCTCCTTCTCGAACGGCCCAGCAGCAATAAGCCACAAATGTTGCAACTACGATAATCAATGCACTCCACCTGATATGTTAACATACATTTACCACTCAACTGCTAAACCTGTGGACTGTGGGCACTAAGGTGATAATATTCTCCAGACTCAAGGGCATAGTTTGTCAGTTGTCGCTCAATAAGCACCTGCAGTATGGTCATAATTCGGCCCGCCTAAACAGGCGGCGGTTAGTTTGAGGTTTAGGTATCTATGCCACCAGCCGTAGCATTTGGAAGATCACAGTTTCACGTTGTGTTTGTATTATTGGTTGGTTGGCTGGCTGGCTGGTGCCCAATGTGCCCAGCTATTACTTTGGAGGTAAATTTAAGCGACACAGAGGAGCTGCTGCAAATGTGGCCGTTTTTGTATCCGTTTCCGCTTTTGCAACTTTATCGCAGACAGGGAGATAAAGCGAGACTGATGCTGTCTTGGTTTTTACTTATGTATTTGTGTTTGAGTGTGCGTATTAGTGTAAGAGATGGTACTAGTTTTTATAACAGTTAACAAAACAAAACTAGTGCTCAACAATTAATTTTTGGCTCTTTTTGTAGACTAAATTGTAAATTTACTTTTGTTTTCCTTTTTGTTGTTATTTAATTAATATAACAATTTATTTAATTATAATTTACAACTACAAATACAAAACATTCTCTACTCTTTCTTGGCTTCCCTTCTCGTTTCTATTTTATATCACTGTACAAATGTTGTTATGGCCGTATAAGAGAATTGTTTATGTCTATTATTTGTTTCGTTATATTAATTAATTAGTTAATTATTGTTTGGTTGCTTGCTTTGTGCCTTTAAAACTCTACTAAAAATTTTGTTTATTAAATTCTCTACAAATTCTGTTTAAATTTTATAAATTTTGTGGTTTTAATTATCAAAGAGAGATAGATAGATAGATAGAGAGAGGATGTAGTAGGTTATTAATTTCTGTAATTACTGATCTTCTTAGTCAAATTTTGTAAGGTCTTTTATTTTGTTTTCTGTTTCATTAGTTTGGCATCACATTCGGTTTTTTGGGGGTTTTGTTTGTTTTAATTTTTCTCAATTTATTGGAAGTTATTTCTTCATTTTTTTTTGTTTTGTTTAAAGTGTCTTGCATTAAATTTGTTTTAATTTAGCATGCGATTTTTTTTATATTTTTATTAACTTGATTTTTTTTAATTTTTAGTTTTAAATTCTGCAATTAAAATGTGAAAAGCAAAACAATCAATTAGTTCATTTCTAGGCAAAGAAAATATCGTACTACTACGTCACAAATGTGTATCATATCACCAGAGTTGTTGAGCGATGAAGGAACGATGTGATGGTTACTTTTTACAGATGAATTACGCAGATGAACTCTACAATCCATGGATCCTTAGATATCTGTGAACGATTCCCAGGAAGCTAAATAAATTGTAATACCCAAGAAAATATGGATGCAAACCCAGCATCTACATACGAACAGGGATTTAGAATGGGAATAATTTGTACACTCTTGTGCACACTACAGTCTATTAGTGTTTTAAGCAAACACCAATCTGTATTTATTTAAATATAATTTAATTCTGTTCGAAACTAGGACGTTCAGTACAAATTTTGAACTCATTTTCAGAAAGACTTGCAATTAATATTAATTATACGCAATGCATTCCCTAAAGATGACCTTATATTGACAGATTTGCAACATATCAGGCGGCGTAAGGTAAAGTTTACGGTCTGAGCCAACAAATCGGACAAAATCAAATTGACTTGACAACTTCAAACGTAACCCAGTATCTACATACGAACATGGCTTTGAACGGGAATAATTGTTACACTCTGCTGCACACTACAGTCTCTTAGTGATTTTAGCAAACACCAATCTGTCTTTATTTAAATACAATTTAATTCTGTTATAAGCTAGGAGGTTTAGTACAAGTTTTGAACTCATTTTCAGAAAGACATGCAATTAATATTAATTATACGCAATGCATTGCCTAAAGATAACCTAACATTGACAGATCTGCGTGTCTAAAAATATTTCGGTTCAGACATATCTGGTTCTGTATCTATCTTTATTTAAATACAATTTAACTTTGTTATAAGCTAGGACGTTTATTACCAGTTTTGAACTCATTTTCAGAAAGAGTTGCAATTAATATTAATTATACGCAATGCATTCCCCAAAGAGGCCCTAATATTGACAGATCTGCAACACTAAAAAGATGTCTCTTCAGACAAATCAGGGGGCGTAAGGTAAAGTCTGAACCAACAAATCGGACAAAATCAAATTGACTTGACAAATTAAAACGATGGATGCAAACCCAGCATTTACAGACGAACATGGGTTTAAGTGGGAATAATTGTTACACTCTTCTGCACACTACAGCAAACACCAATCTGTCTTTATTTAAATACAATTTAATTTTGTTAGAAACTAAGACGTTTACTACAAGTTTTGAACTCATTTTCAGAAAGACTTGCAATTAATATTAATTATACGCAATGCATTCCCTAAAGAGGACATTATATTGACAGATCTGCAACACCAAAAAGATATCTGTTCAGACATATCAGGCGGCGTAAGGTAAAGCCTAAACCAACAAATAGGACAAATCAAATTGACTTTGTTTACTTATTAGTAATACCCAAGAAATGATGGATGCAAACCCAGCATCTACATACATAAAACGGGAATAATTGTAACACTCTTCTGTACACTACAGCCTCTTAGTGTTTTAAGTAAACACCAATCTATCTCTATTTAAATATAATTTAATTTAGTTTCAAGCTTTAGTTCTCAAGTTTTGAGCGCATCAGAAAGATTTGCATTTAGTATTAAATAGATGGGAAATACAAAAGTCGTACCGACTTTACGTCGGTCATGCAAATCTGCTAATGTACGGTCCGTTTAACGAGTAAGCCAAACAAAATTAAGGCCGCTCAAACGAAAGATAGAAAGAGGAGAGAAACCCCGACGATGACAACTGCAATTAGTAACAATGTGAACAAAGCGGTCACTGGCCTAGAACGCTAAGGTGCTGATGAGCAGATAACTTCAAATTTCACGAAGAAGTACGCAGCGAATTTTCACAAAAGCCCTCCACCTTCATGCGTACTCATGAATTCAAACAAGCAGACCATGGAAAGAGCCGGCCGGCAATTCGATGGAGCAAAGTAAAGTTATTGCCAATTTTTCAAACAAAAAAATCATCTTCCCTGATGAAGCGGATTTCCATCTGAATCGCTTCGTGAATACACAAAATTGTCGAATTTGGGGCTCAGAAAATCCTCATGCAATCCATGAGAAATAAATGCACCCAAAAACGAGCAACTGTATGGGGCAGATTTTGGTCAATCGGCGTGATTGGGCCTTACTTGTTTGAAGTTGAGGCTGAAATTGCAGAGACTGTGAATATCATTCCTTATAGAAACATGATAACGGAATTCATGAGACCTCAACTGGACGGCATGGATCTGGAGGTTTCAGCAAGGCAGCGCCACCTGCCACACCACACATGAAACACTTGTTTTATTGCAGCTACGATTTCCACAACAAATTATCTCAAGAAATTCTGATGTTAACTGGCCACCAAGATCATGCGACTTAACGCCGTTCGATTTCTTTCTTTGGGGTTTTGTGAAATCTCGAGTTAATGCGAATAAACCAGAAACAATTCCTAAACTCAAATCCGAGACCCAACGCGTCAGCGGTGAGATACAGCCACATGTAACGGGTTTCTCAACAGAGACGCTACAAAAGTAAATCGATAGGGACAGCAAACGACGCACTATTTTTTCCCGCTCTTTTGACATTTCTCTTCAACAAGGTTTGCCATTTCATCATGGAAAGATATACGAGCCACCAACGAGTCGAAATTATTAAAATTTACTACCGAAATTTGGAGTCCAATTTATGGTCGTCATAATCGTCCTACCAGATCAACAATTGAGCGTCTAGTGGAAAAATTTGAATCCACAGGCACAGTACAAAATGTTCCCGTGCCAATGAGACAAAGAAGTGCCCGTAGAGTCGAGAATATTGCTGCCGCTGAGGCTTCATGTCAAGAAAGCCCAAATGTGTCTCTCACACGTCGTTCTCAAGCGTTAGGTGACGTCGTTGTGGCAAATTTTGCGAAAAGATCTTGGCCTACATCCTTACAAGATCAAATTGACGCAAGAACTGAACTGAATTGGGCTGAGCAACACCTTGAAAATGATTCGGATTTTCATCGGAAAATCATCTTCAGCGATGAGGCTCATTTCTGGCTGAATGGCTTGGTCAATAAGTAAAATTTGCGTTATTGGTCAGACAGCAATCCACACGTAATCCATGAGTCATCATTGCATCGCGAAAAAATTACGGTTTGGTGCGGTTTATGGGCCGGAGGCGTCATTGGGCCGTACTTCTTCCGTGATGATCAAGACCGGCCCATTACTGTGAATGCGAATCGCTACCGTTCAATGATAACCGAATATTGTTGGCCCCAATTGGATAATATGGACTTGGAGGACATGTGGTTCCAACAGGACGGCGCCACAAGCAACACAGCGAATGCCACAATCAATTTATTGGATACCAAGTTTGGTGAACGTGTTATCTCACGAAATGGCCCAGTCGATTGGCCGCCTCGGTCGTGCGATTTGACGCCGTTAGATTATTTCCTGTGGGGCTACGTCAAGTCTATGGTCTATGCCAACAAGCCAGCGACGATTGATGAACTTCGTACGAATATCGAACGTGAAATTGCAGCAGTATCGGCCGATTTATGCTTGAAAACCGTCGAAAATTGGGTTCAGCGTCTGGACTTCTGCAAGCGTGCCCGTGGTGGCCATGCAAAAGAAATCGAGTTCCATACATAATGGCATCGAACGTACTTTCATAGGAATAAAGAATTTCATTGGTATCTAAAACCGGTTTTGTTTTATTTAAAAAAACTTTTGTAGCGCCCTTATTGAAAAACCCTTTATGTGAAAAGTCATGGAAAATTCCATGAAAAGATTAATGACCTGTCAACAGAGCCGTGGGGGCCATTGGACAGATATTTTATTCCATACTTAATCAACTGTCTCAAGAAATACGGGTTTTTATTTTAAAGTGAAAAAGTGCAATCTTACGGAGACACCCTTTATAATGATACTGTGTGTTCGATTATTGTTCAGGAGGATAAGGGCAGAAACCCTGCAAACAACTTGCACGCATAATTATTCCCTTCAGTGTAGACAATTGATTGTTAATCATACGTCACACAGTAACACGAGTACGTATACTTAATGTTAGTTACATAACAGTCTAGGAAATAAATCAGTTCAGATGGCTGGCGTCTACTTATAACGTCTATTTAGATAATGCTCCTCTTAACAAATATTATTCACTATCATTATTTATAAATAACAGCAAGAAAAAACAATTATATTTCTGACAATAATAGAATATTTCCAATGAATTTCATGAAATAAATAGCAATAGTACAAGGCAAAATGATATATAGATATATTAATAGATAAAAAATGCGAAGAATTGCTAATTGCATAATCCTAACATGGATTTACCAAGGCGTATAATTAATTTGAATATGTGAAATTAATATATTGTTATGTAGGCGTATGATTTATATAAATTCGAAGGAAATTATGTATAACACAATGCACCATCGTCTTGGGCGCACGTAAGAGGTTTATAAAAGGTAACATCTTCCCTGACAATTTAAGCCTCAAATTGACTCCTTTCATTTCTTAGAGCAGCAAAGAAAATAATGTAGAATGGTCTTATGCTTGAATAAAAAAGTTCTAGGAAACAGAATGAAATAAATGAGAATTTCACGCAAGCAGGGCAAAAGTTAAAAAAGCCACTAAAATTATATGATCTTGAATTTTAAAATTCAAAGCCTTAAAAATCAGAAATGCGAAAAAAAATTAACAGGATGGTTTGAAAAGAAGAGTTGGTGGCCGTTAATTTATGCCATTGGTTTAATGCTTTTTAAACATTTATAGCACACTACATTACAAATATATATTATTATTAATGTTTGTCATTCCAAATTGTTAGTATCATTAAATGTATTCCCCCCACAACGTTATATTGCACCATTGACTTAAAAATTTACAATTTCTGTAAATTATATTCGGTCATTTGTCCCCTGCTCGTTCAATGAAGCTACAATTCCCTAGAGAAATACTATTTTTTAGAATATTAGTCAGTGCTAAAAGTAACATGACATTTTTAAAGGGAAATTGTCCCTCTTCATTATGAGAACAAAATGTATTTCGCTCTCTAATTTTGTGATAATGGCTTTAACATAACATTTAACTTAAGCCAATAATACTTTAGAGACATTTTTCGTTGTATAGTTTTCGTTTTCTGGTTGGGGTTAAACGTGGCCCCCCCACTCACTGGCCATAATATTTTATATTTACGAGCCAGCAAAACTTTTGACAGTTGGAAAACTTTATAATGTCATGCGGTGTGGTCTCTAGTGGATTAAGACAATTCTCTGGCCGAAGAAAACGTGTGGCTAAAAGGCAACTATTTATTTAAAATTATCAACATTAATTATACGCCGTATGATGCTCATTGACAGAGACATCTTTCACTATGAAAACATTTCAAAGACGGAAGCAAAACGAAGAATTACAACAGTTAGAGCTGCACAAGTTTAGAAGTCAAAAAGACTGAAACATATTTGCAAGCCTACATTATTACTTTAAACATTTGTTATAATTTTATTATAACTGTTATGCTATTTATTTTAATACAAATTGATAGAAATGCTTTAGATCTCGTTGGCGTATTCAGCCACTGTTGTAGAATTAATATTAATCATACGTGGCTAATAACCACTCCACTGCTACTGCTTTAAAAGATTGTTCTTTGAAATCTAGAAAATGTTTTTACTTTCCTTTGATGTGACATAGTGAATTCTTTAGATCCGCGTCTTGGGTGGAAAACTTGATTTTTGCAATCCATGAAAATCTTCAATTAATATTTGCTTTTGATCTACAGTTTAAGCGCAATTAATATTAATCATACGTCACCCAAAATATTGCTTCAGGACTACTGTATAATTTATAGCAGACATTCAAGCAAATTATTAATATGACAGAATGAAAGAGATCTACAAACCTGGTGTAAAGGTAAAAACAACGACGAGATTCAGGAACTTTGTATCTATTGTGTTTGACCATAAGCTACGCGTGTCCAAAAATGCACGCAAGATTTGAATTTCGCGCCACGTTTGCGACAGAGCGTTTTTGTTGAAGAAAAAACACAACGTAAGAGCTGACAGTTCAGAATTATTAGAAATGGAAATGTAAACAACAACGCGATTTCAATGTTGAGTATTAAAAAATAATAAAACTTCATCTACTTCCATTTCTGTTTTTTGTTCTTTTCAAAAAAATTCGATTTTCTGATACGTTAAATATTCAAATTTTGGCGAAACCGATTTCCGGTAAAACCGAGGGGTAATTTGTTTTTATGACGAAATGGAAAAGTAAAGGTTTTGGAAAAATCGATTGTTCTTAATTCAGTCGTTTTGGATGTTTGAGATGGATGTTACTATAAAAAACTATAAAAATATTATTGGAAGCCATAAAAAATAATATTTCATTGTTAAACTTCATACTTAAGTTATAACCCGCAAACAATCAGTAGGGATTGTGACAAGGGCACACACCATTGTCATTCTCTGAACGTTTGTCAACAGACTTAGGCAAGTCGATTTTTCCAGTACCGGGTACAAATCGACAATGATATAAAGCAATATCAGGCGGAAACAGCTGTATATAATCAGTGAACTGTTTTCGGGAATATGCTCCATCGTCCTCCGATGGCCATGTTACACAAATACGGGTCACTGTGGCCCTCCTTACCCTATCGATAGTGTTTGATGTGAAACTACAAGGTTATGCGCCTTCGCGTAGGCAATCCATAAATCAAACCATCAATCCCGGTAAGACATTGTCAAAGGCAACATCAATATTGGCAAATGCCAAAAGAGTGTATTTCTTTACACCCTGAAAAATCTGTATTTTTTTCTTGCTTGGATGCAAATAGTATAATGAGTGTTTGCAGCTTCTCGCAAATATATTATACTTGTGTCCGAACACATTATGTTTGCAATTCAATATCACATGTTTGAGATACATATGTTATAATATATGTGTTTGTGATCCAAATACAGCTTTGTTTGTGATACAAATAAAGCTGTGGTTGGTGCAATGTTTACAACATTCTTTTGAGGCTATACTCTAGCGAGAGCAACATAATAAAAGGGGCACAAATATAATGAGTGTTTGCAGCTTGTCGCAAATATAGTATACTTGTGTCCAAACACATTATGTTTCCAATTCAATAGCACATGTTTGAGAAACAACGATTAATACATATGTTATAATATATATGTTTTTGATCCAAATACAGCTTTGTTTGTGATACAAATACAGCTGTATTTGGTGCACTGATTACTACATTAGTAGCGACAGCAATATAATTAATGGGGCACATAAACAAATTTTTCTGAGCTTACGTTAATATTATTGCAAGTGTACAACTTTATTTTTGCATTATTTTTTCAGTCAGTGACTCATAAATATTCCTTAATGCGAGTAGTTTTTTTTTTTCGTTTATTTTATTGAATTCATGCTTACAACTTAAAACTATAAATAAACAAAATAGATATTATATTTTTATACTCAAACGCATAGCCCTATAATCGGGAACTCAAGCATAGTTATGATCTGTAGTTTACTTTTACTTACAATTATTTTTTCTTCTGGGACGTTTGGGAGCAGACACCCGAATACTTCGACGTAAGTATATGAATGTTTGGGATGACACATTCATA
Organism: Phaonia tiefii; assembly: GCA_963931995.1. Classification (NCBI taxonomy): domain Eukaryota; kingdom Metazoa; phylum Arthropoda; class Insecta; order Diptera; family Muscidae; genus Phaonia; species Phaonia tiefii. The sequence goes on from OZ008367.1 coordinate 34,767,553, forward strand.
TGGCTCCACGTAAAAGTATGCATCTTTGCAAGTAAATATGCGAATTTATGATTTTTTGGGGTGTGTTCCAAATATATACAAAATTCCTGCAGAATATCGTATGTTTGGAAGAATACGTTACAGAGCCCGGATTGTGTCAGCGTGTAGATAACTAGATTTATCAATGAATCTATTCTTTAAATCTACATCTAGTAGTTAGTTAGTTTGAAAAAGAGGGTTCTGATAGAGAAGTGACTCTCTGATCCATGCCATGTCCGTGAACATAAAATTAAGCCGCTGATTCGACCTCTAGTGCACGCTGAAAAATAACGGCCCCAGCAACATATTGCAGGAACCACGTACATGTTTGCAAGCATTGTTTTCGAGAATATAAGACCTACTAATTTTTGCTTCTTTAGTGTCTGGCACTTTTTGGTTTTATCAGTTTTTAACAAACTAAGCCACATTTGGGTAATAAATACATATATTATAACCTATTAATCATTGTGTCCCAAACATGTTATATTGAATAGGAAACACACTGTGTTTGGATACAAGTATACTTTGTTTGCGACAAGCTACAAACACAATATATTTGCATCCAAACCACAACAAAAATACAAATTTTTCAGCGTGTGCGCTTTCAATTTGCCGTACTAAGTCATTCCCTTATAGGAATTTGGTGCTATGCACGAAGTTCCTCAAAATATTCCAATATTTTCCCATAAGATTGGTTACGTCCGCTATTGTAGTGCTCAGTTAGAATTGATCGTCCTACGTTCCACTGAAGGCATTGTGTGCTTCTTCCACGAACAACTTTCGTTCGATTTAGCTCGTATTGAAAGACCCATACGGTCGATTGCTGTTTTGTTTCGGGCTCATGTGCATGTATCCATGATTCGTCACTTGTGACGATGTTATACACTGCATTTGAGTTACCGCGGTTGTATTTTTTGAACATTTCTTTGTCCCAATCGACAAGAGTCTTTCTTTGAGCACTCGTCAAATTATGTGGGTTCCAACGAGAACAAATCTTTTTAACGGCCACATGTAGTTGCAATATCTTATTGATACTTGTCATACTAATGCCCAAGGATGCCTCAATCTAAAGGTATGCCACTTGTTGGTCCTGCTTTATCAGTTCACGCACAGCATCGATGGTTTCCGGCAAACCGACCGATTTTGAACGACCTTCACGAAATTCATCCTGGAGCGAACGTCATCCGAGACTGAACTCTTGGTACCAGCGATTTACAGTGGTTTTTGATGGTGCTTCATTACCAAAAGGCGGAACAAGTTGATTGAGACACTCTTGTCTCGAAAATTCGAGCCGAAATACATAAAAAATCATTGGACGAAAATTGTCACGGGTTAATTCCATTTTATGATCGAGATGAATTTTTCAACACACTGTAAATACAACAAATAGTGCTCGTAAGTGAAAACGTTCTATGTATGTTTATTCTAAAAAAAATTGCAAACTTTCCAATGGAAGTTCCATTGGCATCTAACATTAGTATTGCCAGGACCAAAATATAAATAGCAACCCTCGTAAGTTTTCTGCTACTGTCTCTATCTGTTATTCTTAAAGCAATACCTTTCAATATGCAACACATATATGCAACCACACCAAATGTCGGAAATTTAGCGAGAGTAGTGGTTCCACTAGTCCATCTATGGTTAATATACACTCCGGTTCACTTATTTAAAGCCAACAAAAATTCCATATTCAGTAGCCTGTATCTTTTGCAATTTGTAACCCATTGCAGAATTTTAAAATGGAAAATATCTTGAGATATAAAACAAATCATGACAATAGTGGTTTCTTAACTAAAGAACTTTTTTCGAAGAATTTATAAAAAAAGTCAAAAAATGGGCTTTTTTAATAACTTCAAATATACGAGTTTTCATTGAGAGATAAAGAGAATTTATGTAATCCATTTCCATTTTAAAATTCTTAATCGGTTACAAATTGCAAAAGATACAGGCTGCTGAATATGGAATTTTTAGTGCCTTTAAATAAGTGAACCGGAGTGTATGAAATACTCCTGGTGTTAGATGTTACAAAGTGTTAGTTCTTTCCCTTATAGCAAATTTTGTATGGTGTTATTGTCTTCCAGATATGTAACGATTTTCTATTTATTAATATTAATAATACGCCATCATATCAAACGTATACGCATGTTGTAATTAATATTAACAATCCGTCATCATATCAAATCGCAGAATTTAACAATTTATACCAGATATGAATTAAACAATTTCGGTTAACTTTAGAAGATTATAATTAATAACTTTTAAAGCACAAACTTTAATCAAATATGCTATTTCTTCCAGTTTTTTTTTTTTTGCACGGAAGTTGTCATTGAAACTGTTTCCATCTGTTGTCACCTAAAACCTTTCGCCACGCCAAAAAAAAATAAAAAATTGTGATGCCCCGCAGGAAATGTATGTCCTCACCTTTGTAAAGGTCATAGGAAGGGCAATGTTTCATGACCAAACGTGACAGAGCAGGGGTGCAGACAAACGACAGCGACCTAATCGCCTCAATAAGACGTGGCATGACGAATCCTTCTAACAGCATTTTTTTTTATAGCATCTGGGGAATTAAGAAAAGCTGTCTCTATCATTTTATAACACCACGTGAAACAGGTTGTCATTGTTTACTTTTGGGGCCACAGCCGGCTGTTGTGGAGACGCGATGACGTTGTGTTACCTGCTCTCTAAGGAATATGAAGAGATTTTCTGTGATTCTATACATTGCAGACTCTTTCGTTACGGAATTTAATTGAAATTATATATAATAATGAAAGCTCATAGAGTAATTGTGCCCGAAAAGCAAAACCAAAAATACAAATTAAAAGCAAACATAAATGTTTATGTAGTCCTGCTCTGCTGTCGTTGGGATAGCGAGGAGGAAGGGGTTGGTGTTGGTGTTGAAGTGTTGCGGTGCCATTTAAAAATTAATTTATTTTCTAACAATAACCATAAAAATGTTTTTAATATTATTTTGCTGAATTAACCAAAATAACCATAACACTAACCATAAATTTGAAAAGTTTATTATACAAAACCCCTAAATTGAAATTATTTTTAATAACTACAACAATACGCTGGCAATAACGATGCGGAATGGGGGGGGGGGGGCTAAAGCAATTAAGTACTGCAACCCCACCTAAACATAGGCGTACTCCTACCCACCCACCCCTGCCAAAATACAAGCAGTTTATCTAAAGGGTCTTATAATTTTCTTTGGAAACCTTTTCTGCTCCCCCTTTCCATTCTATTTGAATTTTAAAGCACCAAAATGGTCAAATTATTAGCAACTCAAGCACAATTCTTGATGTTGCAGACACAAAATATTATTAAGGATGTTGAGCAGAAAAGACATAGATAAGCTTTTATATTTGCTGCTAGATACTGTTGTTGTTGCTGTAATAAAAGCTATTTCGGAAGGTTTTTTCATCGAAAATCTTCAAAAAAAAAAAAAGATTGAAATCGTGTGCTACGTGCAAATGTCCCCTTTAAAATGGGGAAATTGAGAAAATATGTCATTGAGATTTTTACTGTTCCCTTTGGACGGTCACCTTCACCATAAGAGCGATAGAAATTAATTTTCCACATAAATATTTTAACTATTTAATCACGTAGAAAGGGAATAAATTAAATTACTTGTGTTTTTTTTTTAAATGACAATTCTCCACCACTTCGTTTAGAAACGTTTCCGGGCAAAAAAAAAATACGGGATAACAAGTAAAATATGAACTTGGAAAAAAGCAGCAGTCGCAGGGATGGAAGATAAAACAAGTCTGTGGAAAATGAAACTGTAAAGTCCTTGCAGATGCTGTTGTGTGTAAAGATGAGATAAATTGCAAAAAACCTATTTATTTATAGAGACACTTTGAAGAAGATAGAAAAAAATATGAAATAAAAAATAAAAATCATCATCAACCATATTTACTATGATGACCAAACGTTTGATCATATTTAGACAAGGGTGAGACAGGGCACAGTGGGTTGGAAAGCTAAAAGCGAAAGGAATCATTTCAAAGTAAGAGATTTGTATTTAAAATGGGCGAGAGTATCCTTTACAGAAATCCACAAACCGTTTCAGTTTGTATTATTCAATCTTTCAATTATTAAAGAAAGAAAACTACGTTAACATTTTATGGGGAATGAACATCAATTAGGACAAAGGAGAATTACAACTTTTGAAGTATTTGAAAAAAAAAAAACAGTATAATTATCCCAATGCATTCCATGAAGCGATTGTAGAAGACTACACACAATTAACTGTGTACCTTCCATTTTAATACTCAGTACTTTAGGGCATTTACTTTTACACCGATTCCGAGCGGTTGCTAAGCAGTTTCATGATGGTCTCTCATACAGGGACTGGAGAGAGAGAGAGAGAGCTTCTTACAATTACTCGCAATAAATCGACAAAAAAGGAAATTAATGGTTGCCTGTGTGGGTTCCTATATACAAGATACACGCACCCTAACCATTTTTCCACTGACGGTTACTGTAAAGTGATAATTCTTCTTATTAAAAAAATTATTATCAGTCATACGTATGAGTCAATAATACGTATAAAGTATTTATGAGTTATACGCACCGTTGGCCACCTGAAATATTAATGTCAGGAGTTCGATTTCATCACATATTTGGGGAGGTGGCATAGAAAAAACTCGGCTTTAATTAAAACAGCTCCCAATATTTGTACCAACTAACGAGTGACTTTTTGCTATTTGGTTTTTGAAATTTGAAGAAAACACAGCAAATTTGTACAAGTAAATGAAATATTTGTAAATTGCAGAAATTTGATTGCACCATCCATAAACCGTAACCATCGGTGGTTTAACGGTTAGTGTGCGTGGCTATTGTGCTAGAGAACGTGGGTTCGATCCCTGCTCTGACCACCTTACACTTCTTTCTTGGACGGCCACCTCGCTTAATGACGGCGACACAATTAAGTAATAGGCCATGAATGAAATAGCTTCTCAAAAAACCGTTCGGAACCGATCTAAAACAGTAGGTCCCAACCTGTGAGTGAAAACTCGAAAGCGCACGACTCAGTGATGGTGAGAAACCCTCCGCTATCCCTTCATGGGATGTCATGGGAAATATGGACTTATTTTATCAATGAAGCCTACAAAATTGTTGTTTTGCTGCACACAATGGTAGTTCTTGAACCCTTTTGAACTGCTCTTTAGCCCAAATACCTCTGTTTTGCATATTAGGCAGCCATTAAGCCAGAAAAGGACCTCATCGTTGAACAAAATTTTGGTTGAAAACAACAGGTCTTCTACGTAACATATCAACAAATATAAAATGACAGTTTGATCTGTCAAAAAATCCCTACTGAAAAAAAGCATCTAAACGAATCACCCATTGTATACCTTGATATTAGAGGTTACTGTTGTATATTTTAGTTTAAAAAGCGTAAAGACCTTGCACGTAAAAAAAAGTTTGAAAATCGTTTGCCGCAAAAAAATTGTCTTTGCTACGAATTCCCAACGTTGGCCGCAACAATTGAAACTTTTACCCCAAAGAAGAAAAAACGTTCAGGACGTATGTATTGGTTAATTTTTTTTTTGCTATTTGGTTTTTGACAATTTTAAGAAACCGCACAAAATTTGTACAAGTGAATGAAATATTTATTTGGATCGAAAAATCAATAGCTGCCATTTTCCTTTCAAAGATTGCAAAGATGCAAATGTTGCCACGGCTACGCTTCACGTGGTCAATTCCGAAAATATAATATTGTCCACACTTTACCCAACACTTCAGCCGGTATCTCACCAAATACATGTGTAACGTTGTCTTACAAGGCAGCAATCGTGGTTGGGTTGTATTCACGTGCCCCACACAAAAAATAACCTAGTGGGATCAAATTCCACGAACGAGGCGGCCAACTGACAGCGCTACAAGTGAGATTAGATGTTCACCAAATGTGACACCGTCCTGTTGAAACCACATGCCAACCAAGTCCTATTCTTCCATTTTGTAAAAGTTACCTCGGATCTGCCGGGAACAGAAGCAATAACGTCCGTCTAGAAATCAAACGGAGAATTGTGCTTTCAAATAGGTGTTTCTTCGGGCTAAGCAAGTACTTCAGAGATAAGACCCACTCTCTCGACAAACGAAGATCCAGCTCTATCAGACTCTCACACAACCTGTCTTGCTTTATGACGCAGAATCCTGGGTGTTATCGCATACTGATGTAACATCACCGGGAGTCTTCGAGAGAAAAATGCTCCGAAAAATATGTGGTACTATAATAGAAACCGGCGAGAATCGACGACGGATGTACCACGAGCAGTATAATTTGTATCTCGACATTGACGAAGTTATGCGTATAAAAATAGCGCGCTTAGGCTGGTTAGGTCATGTCAGTAGAATGGATCAGAATTGACATCGAAAAATAGGACGACAAAGACTTCGCTGGAAAGACCACGTTAAATATTGCCTGCGAGAGCTTGGTGTTGCCAACTGGAGGAAAAACGTGCAGATCGAGCCAGCTGGAGAAACATGTTATCCTCAGTTTGTAAGGCCCTTGACCCGTCTGGATTGTTTGGGGTCTCATAAGCTATCTAGTAATTACGATTATCGAGCTGTACCTTTCTCCATTGACCGTAACGTTTCGGCCATCATCGTCGTTGAAGAAGTACGATCCAATGTTGGCGGCGGCCTATAACCCGCACCAAACTGAATTTTTCAGGATGCATTGACAGCTCTTGAACAGCCTCTGGCTACTCTTCGGAAAAAATTCGGCAATTTTGTTTATTGACATTGTTGATAATTAAAATCAGTTTTATATTGATAATATAACGAATTTGTGCCTTGTCGCAAATATAGTATACTTGTGTCCAAACACATTGCGTTTGCCATTCAACAATACTTATTTGAGACGCAATGATTAATAGGTTACGTTTCTCGTTTCTGTTATGTTTTTGTTTACAGCAGTGACCCACATTTGGGTCACAAAAACATACAGGGGGATTCAGCAAGTTCCGGACAAATTTCTTCAGCGTATTCCTTGGCTCATTTCATGAAGAAAAGTCCACTAGGCCTATGTCCGAAAATGCAAGGGTGCGAAATGGCAGCGGGTTCAAAATTTTCGGATTGGCGGTCGGAGGCTAGTAGGGTAAAGTTGCTAACTTATGAGCCAGTGGTCGGATTTTTTTGTTTTTGGGCTTGTTGGAAAGGCCTTTCAGAATCAAACAGAAAAAAGTCAAATCGCTGAGATACAGAGCTTTCGGAAAAAATGGAAAAAAAATTCACATAACCTCAATTTGCTCAGCCCGATGACAGGTAACTTTTTTTTTCCGACCACTGGCTCAGAAGTTAGCAACTTTACCCTACTACCCTCCGACAGCGAATCCGAAAATTTTGAAACCGCTGCCATTTCGCACCCTTGCATTTTCGGACATGGTCCTACTTGACTTTTCTTCATGAAATGAGCCAAGGAATACGCTGGAGAAATTTGTCCGGAACTTCCCGAATCACCCTGTATATTATAACCTATTAATCATTCTGTCTGAAACATGTAAAAAACACAATGTGTTTGGACACAAGTATACTGTGTTTACGACAAGCTACAAAGACGTTATATTTGCATCCAAACGACAAAGAAAAGACAGATTTTAAGCGTGTATGAGAAGGTCTCGTTTTACCCCATGTGGGACCTAATGAGAAAACCCGTTAACTTAAGATTTTTACACCGGTTCCGAATGGCTTTTGGCAAGACTTAATAACTTGATAGTGTCGACGTTGCCCCTAAGCGAGCTGTCCGTCACCGAAAGAAGTTAAAGGCGATTAGAACAGGGATTGAACCGACATTATCATGAAAAAGAGTCACACACACTAAGAATTGCACCTCCGGCGGCGGCAATTAAATAAAATTAATAAATGGTTTCCCATTACATCCCATGCAGGAATTGGGGAGACCTTCTCACAACCAGTGAGCTGTGGGCTTTTTAGTTTTATACTCACTGACTGGGATCTACAGTTTTTACACCGATTCCGAACGCTATTTTGAGAAGCTCTTTAATGGATAAATACTCGATAGTGTCGCATTCACTATGCGAGGTGACCACCGCCGAAAGAAATTTAACCTGGTCATAGCAGGGATCGAACCCCGGATGTGATGTACAAGAGGCGCAACACCGACGGGGGTAATTACTAAAGTAAAAAATAAAACATTTTGTCGCGATCTATTATTTTAACATTTAACATTGTCTTCAAAATTTTTAAAATTGTATAATAATAATAAACACATTTGTTGAAAATTGTCACGAGATTGCAAAGTCCTGAAAAAGATTATATTGCAGTCCTTTCAAATTTGTACGCAAACTGTTTATTCAAACCACTGTGCTGCTGACCCGACACTTCAAATACTTCTCACAACCTAGAAGAAGAAGAAGGACCTAATTTGAGAAGGCCAAAATGAATAAACGGAAAAGGTGGACGCAAAAAAACTCGTTAAGACCCTTATTCAAAGACTTTTGACGAAATTACTCACATACAACGAGTGTTCTCTCCTCTTTTTATTTAGTTACTTTTTTTCACAGAATGTAAAAGGAGTTTCTGTAAAGGACTCTCCTAAAGACAGAGAATTCCATCAAATAAACCTTTTTTGGCATGGAAATCGTATATCATAGTCTTTGTTAAATTAAAAATGCATATAAAAAACCAATCAAAATTGTGGAGAAGCGTGATTGAACGACTGAATAAACAAGAGTTGAGAGAAGTAGCAGACACAACGAAATTTTCAACGAAACCGCTAGCTTAGTATCGGTGTTTTCTTTTTCCAGAGTTTCAAAAATCTCTTGCATTTAATTTAAACAATAACAAGTATAAATATCTCACAGACATTTGAATCTTTGTTTTTGAATAACTTTATCCAAATCAAAAATTGATCAGAATCGGTGTAACAGTATAAGTGCCTATCAGTGAACCTAAACAATTGAAGACACACACAGCTGATTAAATGTGAGAAGGTCCCTTCAATAAAAAAAAATGGTTTCCCATTACAGCCCATGAAGAGATTGGGAAGAGCTTCTCACAACCAGAGAACTTTGCGCATTCTAGTGTTACACTCACTGATTGGAACCTACAATTTAACACCGGTTACGAATGGTATTTTGAGAAGCTTTTTCATGGCTAATTACTCGATAGTGTCGCCGCCATCACTAAGCGACGTTACTGTCATCGAAAGAAATGTAAGGTGGCCAGAGCAGGGATCGAAACCACGTTCTTATATTCAAGAGCCGCGCACACTAACCATTGCAGCACCAAGGGTCCTTTCAATAGATCTAATGGGAAAACTAATTGATTTCTAAATCTATGTAGATTTTTGAATACCGTTACTGTGACTAGTCTGTCAGCAGCTCTCCAAGTTTTACAAGGAATCAATATTCTAATAAGGGATTTGCTGTGGTCTAACTAAAACCTATTACAGTCGAATAAATGCTTCAGCAGTACCATCTGTAACACATGCTGCTTCAGTTTAGATGATTTCAAGTGTATATATTGACCATAACAAAATTGTACTTAAGGACGCTCATATTAATCAAAAAGGACTCAGCATGTGCTGGCGATGGTGCTCCCACAATGGGAGATAGCAAATGCGGTTGCGTTGAGTTAATTCCAAAAAAGTAGGAGAACAAGAAATATTATCTTTATAAAAGCTCAACATAAAGAATAAAATTTAACTGGGCAATATAAAGAGTGCCCGAAAATTCACGCAAGACTTGAATTTTGTGCCATGTGCGCGGCAAAGTGTTGTTGAAGAATCAAAAGACATACTGACAGTTCAGGGTTTTTAAAGTTGGACCTCTAAATTAAAGAACACCGCATTTCATTGCGGGCAAATATTTTGAAAGCAATAAAGGCTGTTCGAACCAAATCATCTTCAGGTTTGAGGTTCATGTTGATCTTGGTGGCTAGTTAATCATCGGAAACGCCGAATAATCTGTCTATTTTCTTTGTTGGATGCAAATGTAAAGTAGCTTGTCGCAACTGTAGTATACTTGTGTCCACACACATTGTGTTTGCTATTCAATATTACATGTTGGAGACACTATGATTAATAGGTGACCCAAATGTGGCTTTGATTGTTGAAAACAAAAACTTGAATGGAAAGAAGGAAACAAAAAATAGCAGATCTTCAATTCATGAAAACAATGTTTGCAAACATATACATGGTTCCTGCAAATTTTCCAGCATGTGGGGTTCATTAAATAGCCGAGGGATTGTTGAAAAACAAATGCATCAACCTGTCACTGTTTGGTGTGATTTTTAATTGGACAATTCTTGTTGGTTTCTGATTACATGATTTCTGACTACATCCCATGAGGGCATAGGGAAAAACTTTTCAAAATCATTGGGCTGTGCCCTTCCTAATTTGTAGACTCAGGAGCTATAGGTTTACACCGAAAGCGAATAGTGATGCATTTGGAAGCTACGTCCTGGCTAATTACTTGATAGTGTTGACGTTACTATGCTAAGTAATCTTCAGGGAAAAAAAGAAATGTGATTGAACTAAAAGATTCACACACGCTAACGTTTGCACCACCAACGCACAGTGGTTTAGCGTCGATTTTCCTCAACCAAGAGTCTATTGGGTTGGCAAGAAAGTAATTTCGTTTTATTTTTTACAAAGTAATATTGAATTATTTTATTTACAGCTGCTTTCTCTATTTCGAACGAAAATCTAAGCGAACGAAAATCAGTCACTCACATTCGACTCAAATTGGGTGCCTCTAAGTCGAAATTTTCGTTCGCCTGACTCTACGTTTGTTCTCAACTGGCAGTACATTCGAAATAGAGAAACCAAAATTTGTACTGAAAAAGTTTGATAAATTTTATGTTTTCATTTGGCTTAAAATGACAAGATTGTGAAGCCCAAATCAACGTTCTTTCGTCTAGAACACGAACTAACAGCCTGTTTATCTATCACGAACGAATAGCTACGCGAACGAAAATCAGTCACTCACATTCGACTCAAATTTGGTTTCCCAAAGTCGAAATATTCGTTCGCCTGACTTCATGTTTGTTTCTAAGTGACAGCACATTCGAAATAGAGAAACCAAAATTTGTACTGAAAAATGTTATGTTCTCATATGACTTGAAACGACAAGATTGTGAAACCCAAACCAACTTTCTTTCGTATAGAACACGAACGAAAACTTTCGTTCGAGATTGAGAAACAGGCTGTAAAGCTTTCGTTCGAGACAGGCTATTAAATAACACTGTGAGACAAAATTGGATTCTTTTCAAAATTATGGGGTTCTGTCAACGGATTCTGGTAGAAAGGTTTAAAAAAAAATATACGTGTATCGGCGTTTTGCCAGATCTGATCAGAATTTTTTTTAGGGCGGGTCAAAGTTTCCGCCCCTCGGAACTTTCCTGCAACATATCGGTATCCAAAATTGTGTGTTCCTTATTTCTGAGGTACAAAATATGTTCAGAAGTTTTATCGAAAAGATTCAGATAAACATTTTTGTGGAACAAATTAACCCTCTAACTGTCACGTATAACAATAATTTGTACCTCAGAAGTAAGGAACACACAATTTTTCGTGCCGATATTTTCCAGGAAAGTTCCGAGGGGCGGAAACTTTGACCCGCCCTAAAAAAAAAAATTGTGATCAGATCTGGCAAAACGCCGATATATTTTATATATATTTTATATATATATTTTTTTTAGACTATTCTACCAGAATCCGTTGACAGAACCCCATCATTTATTTTGGTGTCGCACAGTGTAATTAAATTTAATCTATTATTTAGGTATCATTTTGTTCAATGACATCCTGCCATCCTCCAGGCAACTTTTTGATACCAGATTCATGTAATCACTGGTCCGTCCCTCAAATATACTCGAACAACTCGGTTTGTATCCCTGTTTCTATATTGAAGGATTTTGCAGTCAAATACTTTGCAGACTCCGGAATAAATGAAAACCCGAAGTTGTCAGATCAGGACTATAAGTTGGATGTGGTATCACTTCCCATCCCAGCTCCAATATTTTTATCCGAGTCTGCAAAGATGTGTGAGGCCTAGCGTTGTCGTGATGGATAACCACGCCTTTGCTATTTACCAATTCAGGCCGTGCTTCTTTCAGTACCCCATCAAAGTTTGTCAATTGCTGGCAGCAGACATCAGAATATATGGTTTGGAAACAGTTCAAAATATAATACTCCCTTAAAATCCCACCAAATGGACAACATAACATTTATTGGTGCGGTCCAGCCTTTGAGTACTTGGATCAGGATCTCTGTCGGCTACCATTATAGTAAAGAATCCATTTTTCATATCCAGCACTAATGCGTTTCAAAAATGGAACATTTTTATTGGGTTTGGTTATCCGCTTTGTTAAGTTGATTTCCTTAAGCTCGTGCGGAACCCAAATATCTAGATTTCGACAAGTCTATTCCGTTTCAAATGGGCGTCTGCAACACCTTCAGTATGTCTGGAACTTCTCGAACAGTAACGTGTCAGTCAGATTTGATAACGGCTTTGATTTCGTCCTCATAATTAGCCTACTTCTCCTGCGGACATTTTCGATCGTGAAATTTCCAGAATGAAATTTTTTGAACAAGCCTTGGCACATGCGTACACTTAAACCATTTTTAGCCTTTTCGAAATAAAATATCAAAATATGACGAAAATGCTCATTATGATCATCCATATTCACAACACGATTTATTATAACACAAATGTAAGCTCGAACTGTCAGCTTTGTAACTGTATAACCAAGAATTTAGTCAGCTGATCAAAATCATGTCAAAAATAACAAAGGGACCATCTATATGAGAAAACCGAAGTTACTTTCCTGCCAGCCCAATATATCATATGATTTAGTATGGGTTTTTGATGTTTCTTTAAACCGATTGTAGGTAAGGAGTCAAGGATTATTGTCATATATCAAGATTGACATTCGCACTGTAGGGTGCATAAAACAAATTTATTTTTTCGTGTTACAATTCTTATGGCCAGTTTCACAGTTGAAAATTCTCCACTTAAATGTTCTTTAAATGCCCGATGCTTGACATTTAAATGTCAATTAATATGAAAATTTTCTGAGAGCTTTTAAATGAAGAGTGGAAATTTAAAAAGTATGACTTCATATTTTACATTCTTCAACTGTATCTCTAACATTTTCAGAGCTATTGCACAACATTGTTTTTTAGAAAGTATGGATTCTTGTCTTAAATATGGCGAACCTGAATATCAATAAAATTCAGCACAGTGACCATCAAATTCTTCCATGTGTGTTACTGAGGTGATGAATTTACCTCATTTCCGTTTCCCCGCAAAAATTCAATTTATCTGATAAATGGTGTGTTTCGAGGGATTTTTGGGCATAACACCGGGAAATGAGCTCCTATTGGCATAAAAAGAGAAAGAGCATTTCCTCATGTTGGCAGATGCGTACTTACTTTTTCAATGCTGTTGGTAAAAGTTATTCACTCCTTAAAACCTTTTTTTTTTTGCTTCTTCACTAAGATGGAATTTCAAGTGATAGTTCTTGTTATAACCGTCAAGTTAAGATTAAAAAAATTATTATCAATCATACGTATGGCTGGATAAAACGTATAAAGTATTTATGACTTATACGCACCGACTTTTCGACATTTTTCTAAAATGTGCTGTGATATTCACAAGCTATGGCTAACGATGAACTCACTACGCTTGCTTCTAACTGATGGAAATTACTATAATCTTGATAAATTGTTCGATTACAAGGATGTAATCATAGTTTCCGTAGTCGCTAATATTATCCTGCAAATAATGTGATTTAAAAGCGGAAAAGACGTTCCTAAGATGCACAAAAATGAATGCCGATCCGCTTCGACCCTGTTACGAGTCCGTAAAAACGTGAAAAACCGAGTTTAGGGAAGCAAAAAATTGCAAACAAATCGTGAGGAAACCAAGCTCATATTTCAGTCAAGGGATGCCTGACTCTTGGTCCGCTCCACCCCTCAACTTTTGCCGGCAGATATTTTTGTCTAAAAAATGTAATGTTGCAAATTCATATCTGAGTTGCGAAAATATAAAAACTGAAACAAATATTGGCTGACAATGAAAATTAGAACGAAACACATTCCACAACGGGTTCCACTATGAAGTCCGTTGCGAGTTCGAGACAGATTTTTTTGTCTAAAAAATTTAATGTCGCAGATTCATATTTGAGTTGCTGAAACACAAAAACAGAAACAAATATTGGCTGACAACGAAAAAACATTCCGAAACGGATTCGAATATGAATTTCGTTGCGAATTCGAGACAGACATTTTTGTCTAAAAAATTTAATATCGCAAACTCATATCTGAGTTGCTGAAAAACAAACACTGAAACAAAAATTGGCTGACAACGAAAATTGGAACGAAACACATTCCACAACGGGTTCCACTATGAAGTCCTTCGAGACAGATTTTTTTGTCTAAAAAATTTAATGTCGCAGATTCATATTTGAGTAGCTGAAGCACAAAAACTGAAACAAATATTGGCTGACAACGAAAATTAGAACGAAAAACATTGCGAAGGGGATTCGAATATGAATTCCGTTGCGAGTTCGATTCAGACATTTTTGTCTAAAAAATGTAATGTCGCAGATTCATATTTGAGTTGCTGAAACACAAAAACTGAAACAAATATTGGCTGACAACGAAAATTAGAACGAAAAACATTGCGAAGGGGATTCGAATATGAATTCCGTTGCGAGTTCGATTCAGACATTTTTGTCTAAAAAATTTAATGTCGCAAATTCATATCTGAGTTGCTAAAATATAAAAACTGAAACAAATATTGGCTGACAATGAAAATTAGAACGAAAAAACATTCCGAAATGGATTCGAATACGAATTCCGTTGAGAGTTCGATTCAGACATTTTTGTCTAAAAAAAATAATGTCGCAAATTCATATCAGAGTTGCTGAAACATAAAAACGGAAACAAAAATTGGCTGACAACGAAAATTAGAACGAAAAAACATTTCAAAACGGGTTCCAATATGAAGTCCGTTGCCGGTTTGAGACGGATCTGAAAAATTAAAAAAAGATTCCCTTTTTCAAGAGGAATTTCATACTCAAACAGATTCGTTATGTTTGTGTAAGAGATTTCCGTTTCGGACAAAATGTACAAAGAAACGAGTCCGTCTCGTATGGAAGCGTTTTCATATGGCACACTGGGTTGTGCTTAAATATATCGCTATATAATACATACAGCAAATGCAACAACTAGTAGTGATATGTCAGTTGCACCCAACAAATCTTAGTGTCCTGCTCAAAACTCATGCGTTTTACGTTAAGAATCACGGCATTTTGGAATATATACATCGCCCACAGTTTCGCCCAGAAATCAAAGCATGAAGATATGAGAGTTTTATATTTCGTGTTTCATTGATTCGTATTTGTTTTACAGACTTATTCCACTATAATTTTGTTGTAAGGACTATCAACAACCCCACCCCTCCCGAGATTTTAAATACGCTCTCTCTCTCTCTCTCTCTCTTTGCGTGAGTAAAGAAGAGAGTAGGTTAACAATTCGACCACAGAAATCACTCGAATTCTACTCTCCAGCTAAAGAGGGAGAGTCACAAAGAGAAAAACAGAAAAAGAGATAATAAGAGAATAAAGAGAAATTTCATTGCGGCTTAATAAAACTCTCAGGATATTCTGAGATTCGTTTCGCAGGATGAGAGTATCATATATGTTTCACGTTTTTTTGTTGTTGTTGTATGCTCAACTCCTCTGGTGGATACACATTTAACCAAAAATATATAAAAAGAATAAAGAAAAACGAAAAAACTTGAAATGAAACGAAACGAAAATTCACTCACTGTCCTCTATGGAAATTAAAAGAAAATTCTTGATTGCATATAAGAAAACGAATAACGGAAAAATCAATTCTTTGGCATTAAATACTTACAGCAAAAAAGTAGAATTGTACGATTAGGCGAAAAAGTAAACGAGCACTCGTTTTTCTTTGAAATTCCGGGAAAACTGGAACGTTCAACACTTTCCGTTACTCCCAGTAAATGTGGAAATAGCAAAACATCAACACACACACACATACATGCACACACGTGAGATGTGAAGGCTCTTTTGTTAGAAAAACAGGATGTTTGCCTTGGTTGTCTAAAAGTTGGAGAGTCACTTCTCACGCAGGTTGGCCGATGGATGTTAACGTTGCTGCTGCTGCTGCTGTTGGTGTTGCCTTTGTAGCAAACGTTGTTATTGTTGTTGCTCGACTGGTTGTTGTTAAGGATGGAGGTGGTAGTAATGATGTTGTTGCTGTTGTTGTTGTTGTTAACGATGCTGATGATGATGATGATGACATTTGATTTTTCTTGAGGGTTTTCGTTATTTGCTGCTTTCTTTCTTATGTGGTTGCTGTTGGTTGGTTTTTTTTAAACTTTTATATTTTAACTTTAGGTTAAATGTTAACAATTTGTTATTATTTTGTAGGAAGATTTGTTTGTTAGCGATGTAGTTGTTGTTGGGTTTATGTTTTTACATTTGTTATTTTGTATATATATTTCTTTTTGGTTAATGGCCAAAAATATTCTAACTCAGAGTTGTTATGCATTTGGTTGCTTAATTAAATGTTATTAATAGTTTAAGTTCCTTTTTTTTACTAAAATTAATGAAAATTTGGGATAAACATTTTGAAATCTTATGTTCCACAGCACAGCATCCACATTTTTATAAAAAACAAAATTAAGTTTTCATATCGTTTATACAAACACATTTTGATTAAATTCTAACGGCCTTATTCATAAAAAAGTTAGTCTATTTATCACACAAAAAACGTCTCTCAAACCCCTCACAACATATTATGAATAAGGATGTAAATGTGTTAAGACTTCACAAGCGCGGGAGACGAAATTCACCAAAATTCAAAATTATTCTAAATCGTTGCATTCATATTTGTTATAAAGGAAATGTTAGTATCTTACTTTGTAGGGTTAATGGAGCGTATAAGTAATAAATAGTATGAAGAACTAATATTTATTACTTATGCGCCACGATGGCTACATACAAAATAGTGTGTATGGAAACAAAGATCATAGTTGCAAAAACGAATTAAAAAATGTAATGTAATTGAAATGCGTATTTTATAAGACCCAAGCGGTGCAACGACACTGTGCCCGGTTCTTCTACAGAAGTACGTGCGTTCGTGACCTGCTCAGACCTAACATTTATTGTGACGGTGGTCACCTAGTATTAGTGACGGCGACCCTATCAAGTATTTAGCCCTGAAAAATCATCTCAAAAATACCCTTCGGGACCGTTGTAAAACTGTAGGTCCCAACCAATGAGTGGAAAACGAGTAAGCGCACAGCTCACTGTTTATGAGAAGCTCTCCCCAAACCCTTTATGGGATGTAATAGGAAATCATTTTTGTAAGTGGGCGTATTAGTATTGTATAGTCTAAGTATTATTCATAATTTAAACGCTCCGTTGGTCAGAAATCATCGTAACACATCGATATTTCGTTTAGAAGAAAAGCAAACAAATTGATTTACATTAATCAAGCGGAAAACATTCTTGTGCGACAATGAAATTTAACAAAAAATTACGCGGCAAAGATGAGCAGAGATCGACTCTTGACGTGGGCGTATTAGTATTATATAGTCCAAGCATCATTTATAATTTAAATGCTCCGTTGGTCAGAAATCATCGTAAAACATCGAAAGTCGTTTAGAAGAAAAACGAACAAATTGATTTACCTTAATGAAGCGACAAACATTCTTGTGCGACAGTGAAATTTAACACAAAACTCCGAGTCAAAGATGAGCAGAGACCGACTCTTCGGTCGTGTGTAAAAATGTTACAACCACATTAAGTTTTATCACTTTGATTTAATTCCACTGTCTGCTAAGAAACCAGCGTTACCTGATTTCTCTAAATCATTTCATCGCCATTTAAAGTGTTTGCATTCTACTTTATCCAAGAAATGAGGCGTATACGTAATAAATATTCGGTGTAAATATTATTTATTACTTATGTGTCACGTTAGCTACATAATAAATTACTAAGAAAATCATAGTAAATCTACGATATTTTGTCTAGAAGAAATGTACGAAGAAAAATTGATTTAGATTAAACAAGATGCAACCTCAACATCCTTGTATGACTTTTAAATTTAACACAAAACTCGGGCTTGTAACACAATTTTTGCATTCACTTTAACTTTTACCAATTTGCCTGTAATTCCACTGGCGATTAAGAAACGCGCGTCACCTGATTATTCTAAAACGTTTCGTCGCCATTTCCTTGAGTTAAAGTGACTGTATTGTAATTTATACTAATAATGAGGGGTATACGTAATAAATATTCGGTGTAAAAATTATTTATTACTTATGTGTCACGTGGACTACATAAGAATTTACTAAGGAAATAATAGTTAATCAGCGATATTTTGCTGAGAAAAAACTAACGAAGAAAATGTATTTAAATTGAAGAAGATGCAACCTCATGACATGACAACATTACAGTTAAAACACACAAAACTCGGGCCTCGCCTCGTCGGGCTTGTAACACAATTTTTGCATCGACTTTTACCAATTTGCCTGTAATTCCACTGGTAATTAAGAAACGCGCGTCACCTGATTGTACTAAATCGTTTCATCGCCTTTTCCTTGAGTTAAAGTGACTGTATTGTAATTTATACTAATAATGAGGGGTATACGTAATAAATATTCGGAGTAACTATTATTTGTTACTTATGCGTCACGATGGCTACGAGGCGGATCAATAATTCCGTGCCTTTTCGAACTGCCCTCGTAGTTATATGAAATACAACATCAAGTACCACCTGTTAGCAGGCTACTGTTAAATTTTGAGCAAGTTCCGTCATTTACTTTGCGTTGAACAGCTGTTCAAAACATACAACCTGGTGCATTTTTTTAAAAATAGAAAAAAGTGAACTTCGAGTGCTAATTAAACATTAATTTTTTTGCAAAAAAAAACCGTCAATCAAACCAAGGAAAGGCTTGATAAAAACTATGGACACTCTGAACCATCGATTTCAATGGTAAACAAGTTGTTTACTGACTTTCGTTGTAGTCGCACAAGTACAAATGACGCTGAACGTTCTGGACGGCCAATTGAGGTCAATACACCCGAAAATGTCGAACAAATCCACGATATGGTATTGGGCGATCGAAGAGTAAAAGGGAGTGGGAATGTTGACGCTATAGGCATTTCATATGGCAGTGTGGTTTCGATTTTAAATCATCAGTTGGGTTTAAGAAAGCTATCTGCAAGATGGGTGCCGCGGTTGCTCTCAATTGACCAAAAACGTAATCGTGTGACAACTTCAAAGAATTGTTTGGAGTTGTTTAATTGCGCTACGATTTGGTACCTCATCCTCCATATTCTCCCGATTTAGCCCCCAGTGACTATTTCCTATTTGCAAACCTAAATAAATGGGCATAAGTCGACTCTTCGGGCCTGTAACACAATTTTCGGATCCCCTTAAAACTTTACCAATTTGCCTTTAATTGCTGTGTCTGGCAAGTAACCTGAGTGCTCTAAATCGTTCCTTTAACATTCCTTCTTACTCGATCACTATGCCGTTTCTACTATCAATTTGTCTATGTCCTTTATACAATTTGTGACGTATAAGTAATATATATTCGGAGTAACTATTATTTCTTACGTATACGTCATGTTGGCTACATAAGAAATTGTTAAGGAAAATGCGATTAAATGAAAACTAAGCTCTTTTTTAGCTTTAAAGGGCAATAATGAAAACTCAAGAAAGCGTAATTTAAATATGGATCCTTGGCTTTTTGTGGATCCTTGGCTGACACAACGCAGCAACTTGAACTTGTAACACAATTTTTAATATTACTTTAAGTTTCGCAATCTTCGTTTAATTCCACTGTATTGATAAGAAAGCTGTATTGTATGTTTGCTCTAAACCGTTTTGTTAACATTGCTTCTAGGTAAAATGATAGAATTTTACTTTTACGGTTAATGGGGCGTATAAGTAATAAATATTTTGAGTTAACAAATATTTACAAGTTTTGCCTCACGTTTGCTCAAAAGTACAATTACATGATATTGATTATTAAAATTAATTTCTTTAACTTTAAACTCAAGATACAAAAAGACATGTAATAGCAAAAGCAGTTTTTCATAGATTCTAATACCTTCCGACTTCGAGCAAACCAATTGCAGTCAAATTCGAGTGATTGGCTATGTTTTCAGATCGAAGAACGGGGCATTATTGAGTCATCTTCTGGAATAATAAAATTAATGCATAATACAATTGTAACCTCATCCATTTTTTATCAAGGAGTTCGAAGCACTCATTCGAAAGGTAAAAGTGAATCTGTGCCAGGCTCTGAATATGATTTCCCACAAAGGATCACGACATGTTATTAGTTAGATTAGATCACGAAAAGTTATCCTTTGCAATTTTGTATTAACGCTTTAAAAGTTAATTAAGAAATTACAGTTTTTGTGATGATTAAACCATATTGATTTACTTTTAAATTAAGAAACCTTTACATTTATAAAGAAAATTTCTCTTAAAACTCGTTCCAACACATTTCTCCCTTGTGAAGTCTTAACAAACATTAAGCAATTTCCTGCTTTCATTTGATAAATAATCTCCTTAAAAAATAATCGATCACTTCTTTTGAGCCACTTTGTACAACAATAGTTCCATTTCATAGTTCACTCGTTTATCAACAATCACAAATTGGAAAAAAACAATTGAAAACAAAAAAAAACAATATAAAACATTACAAGTTTCCGGTTCTTCAGTTAAAAACAATTGCGAAAGAATAGTGGTGATGGTGGTGGTAGCGATGGTAGTGGTGGTTCACGCTGCGCGGTATTGTCGAAAGGTCTTTATCGCATTAAGCCATTTAAAAACGTTTTTTCTTCATTAACTTCTTTCAATTCAATTAAAAAACGCAGCAGCGTCAGTATCTGTTGTACAATAACTTCGCAAACATGTCGCAGACACACATATGAAAGTTTTCACACACACATTTCCTATCCTCTATCATTCTCAACTCCCATACTCTCCAAACTTCTGAAATCTTTTTTTTTTTTTTTTGTAAAACCTCAAACTTGAACATACGTTATTTTTACGAAAAAACAAAAACGATAGCGAAAACTACACAAACATCACCGTTAACGTGTACATGCATTGGTGTTGGCAACATTCAACTTTGTCGTTGCGTGGGAGTGTGTGTGTATATTCCTGACTGACAAAGAGACCACAAGGATACGTCAAACAAGTAAGTGAGTTTGAATATGCGTGTGTGTGTGTGTCAGTGAGAGCAAACCCTGTTACGATAATGAACATATATGTGGAGAAGGAGCAACAGCAAACATTGAAACCGTAGGACGAATATCAACAGGAATATCTGGCAAAACAAAACTAGAGAACGGTGGTACGTTGCCGGTGAAGGCGGTCAAATGTTAAAATGTGCAATGCAATGATTTCAAATCTATCATCAATAATACTTATGTGTATTATTAAGATTGTAAAGAGACAGCAATAATACATGTTGCCCTTCCTGAGAACTGAAGCTGGTATTAAAAGGTTCTGTAAACTATTTTATAACCAAAATGCATTTATGTATTTTATGACTAATAGAATTGAATTCACTTGAATTCAATTCAATTGAATTCAATATAATTTAATTCCATTCAAGTCAATACAATTCAATTCAATGAAATACAATTCAGTGCAACTCAATTCAATTCAGTGCAACTCAATTCGATTCAATCCAATTCAATTCAATTCAATGCAATTCCATTCAATTCAGTTCAATTCAATTCAAGTCAATTAAATTTAATGAAATTTTTTTTTAATTAATTTAATTTCATGTAATTTAGTTTAATTTAATTCAACTCATTTCAATTCAACAAATGCAAAAAAAACATTTTTTGTTCAATAAAGCTCAAAATACTGGAAAAAAATTAAATGCAATTCAATTGAACTCAATTCAATTTAATTTCCTTCAATTCAACTCAATTCACTTCAACTGAATTCAATTCCATTCAAGTTAACACAATTCAATTCCACTCAATTTAATTCAACTCAATTCAATTCGACTTAGTTAAATTAAATTCAGTTCAGTTCAGTTCAATTCAATTCAATCCAATTTAATGCAATTCAGTTCAATTCAATTCAACTCAATTCAATTCAATTCAATTCAATTCAATTCAATTCAACTCAATTCAACTCAATTCAACTCAATTCAACTCAATTCACTTCAACTGAATTCAATTCAAGTTAAGACAATTCAATTCCACTCAATTTAATTCAACTCGATTCAATTCGACTTAAAAAAAAAATGCAATTCCGTTCAGTTCAATTCAATCCAATTTAGTTCAATTCAATCCAATTCTATTCAATCCAATTCAATTCATTTCAATTCAGTTCAGTTAGTGCGGTTCAATTCAATTCAATTCGATTCAATTCAATTCAATTCAATTCAATTCAATTCAATTCAAATCAATTCAATTCAATTCAATTCGATTCAATTCAATTCAATTCAATTCAGTTCAATTCAATTCAATTCAATTTAATTCAATTCAATACAATTCAATTCAATTCAATTCAATTCAATTCAATTCAACTCAATTCAATTCAATTCAATTCAATACAATTCAATTCAATTGAATTCAATTCAATACAATTCAATTCAATTCAATTCAATTCAATTCAATTCAATTCAATTCAATTGAAGTCAATTCAATTCCATTCCATTAAATTGAATTCACTTTTGGCGATGAATGAATATGTTGGCTCAGATTCCCTGAAACTATTCGTCAAAGTGAACGAACTTTGTTTTGCTGTAGTAGAAGATTACGTTTCAAGTGAAGGTCACTTTTGAATTGCTCTGTTGTAATTTCCACTTGTTCAGAGATGTTATTAGTTAGATAATTAGCATTCACCACAATCTTTCTTTTCTCTTCGCAACTGAAATTCAAAAAAATTGTTCGAGCAAACCCTTAAAACACTGTAAGCTTTAGATTAGATTTCCGCTTGTATCTAGCCCACGATGTCTGATTAGAACTGAAAGATATTTTGCTTCACTTTCAATGAACCTATTCGTCAAAATGACGAGGATTTATTGTTCAGTCTCTTTTGAATTGTTCTGTTGTCATTTATTTTTCTTGTGCTCTATTGGCATTCAAGGGCATTATCGCTATATTTTTTAATAAACAAAGGGCATATGTATATATACACGCGGAAAAATCTGCCGGTTTTTTGTTATTTTGTTATTTTTGTTATTTTTGTTATTTTTTGTTACACAATGATTAATATGTTACAATATATGTGTTTGCACCCCAACAATATCTGTGTTTGTGATACAAACATATAAAGCCACCAATTGCCATGAAAAAATTCTAAAGTTCTTGCTGAGCCATTTATCACCAAACAATGAGTCAACCTTGGCGAAAATGTAACGCGATCACTTCAACATGTTAAGGTTTACAATAATGACAGATTATTGCAACCTCGATGATAATTGTAACCCTTAAGATGTTGAAGAGTTCGCGCGATACTGCATTTCAGTCAGACACTGTGCTTGGTATCAAAAACCAACAGTAGGTAGAGTAGATTGTTCATTCGTTTCCGGAAAAAACTGAACAAGGTATGGCAGTATCTTCGATAGACTATTATTGGTATGAAATTGACGTTAGAGATTTTCCATAAAACAAAGAGTCATAACGCTTTGATCGTTGAACCTCGTTGCGAGTTCAGCATTTTTGGCACTGCGGGCAATAATGATTACATGTCAGCCTTAAAAAAAATTATTTTTACAAATATTTGTTACCCAGGGTATGACAAGCGGTTCCGAAAATTGTACAGAACCACTGTGCAATGTAAAGATAATAATTACAAGCGTAAAGAAGAGCAACACAGCAAACAACGAAACAGTGGAAGGAGCATCAACACGAAATATTGTAAAGTGAAAATTCAATTTAAGGCATTTTCCGTTTTTCTCAATCATTACACACTCTTCAGCAATCATCCAACATTTGCCCACATACTTCCCCCCCACCCCACTCTCCCCGGCACTTCCCTGCGTAAATACTCCACACATCAATATTCCCCTTCAACCGAAATCGATGAATAACTACAACAACAAACAGCATTTGTAGGGAAAATACAATAATAAAAGAAAGAAAAACGAATGCCAACAATTTACAAATCAAAAAAATTGAGAAAACGAAAAGTCCCCCACGTGCCCTTCCCGACCTCCTCACATCACACACCATCCAGATCCGGTGGAAATTCTTCCAGCGCCGACACGCACACAGTATCCTGTGCTGCCTTGTTTGCCCACTCAGTTGTCGCCGTCTTCAGCAATTCAAGGAGACGTGTGTACGTAAAACGCTTTTAATATCGGTAATGGGTATATTTTCGGATCTGATGGCAGCCAGCCATGTTTATTCCAATTCGAGAGATCGCATTTTAAAAGCAGCAACAACTTTCATTTAGCATCAACATGAGTTTGTTGTGCTAGCTCCGCACTGTGTGTGGGCACACACGAGTATGTGTGTGCGTGTGTGGGTGTGTGCATGTGTATGTATGGTGAATATCCTGTGATTGTTGCTTTTATTTATGCAAGGATATGTTTTCACGTACATGCTATGCTGTATGTGCATGTGTGCGTTCGTGTGGTTTTAAAATTTTCAGCCAGTTTTTGCCACAATCTGCGTGTGTACATACATAAATACATAAATATATAAATTTTAGTGTGTGTGAGAGTTTGTTGGGGGTTTAGGGCGGCTAGGGCTCCTTATGGATACAAATTTTCACATTTATTTAAGTGCTGACAATTAAGCGATTTATTTTGATATCAAAATTGGAGTTTATAAATTATAGAACATCCTTATGTCTACAATATGGAACGAGTAATTGGATTTCTTTTCATAGGTTAATTTCTAAAGTGTTCCAAACCAAATAACATGGTTGGGGTCTTATTTAAACTCCTGTCAGATTTGTTAATAAGTCATATTTCATACAAAGTCTGAGTTTAAATTTTAAATTGCAGGATGAAAGTTCATTATATATTTTGAGCACTTTTCCATGTTCCAATGTCAATAAAAAAAAAGCAACTTGGCAAATGTTTGTGAATCTCTACGGGTTCCAAACCGCATTTGACACTTCAAAATCCCCATTGATTGTAATTTTTATGAGAAGTTGTTTAAGACTTGTGGAAATTCTATTGATTGTATTTTATATTACTTCATTGATGTGCTACAGTCTGTGGCAAAATCCTCCCATCCTGGAATGCAAACAAAAAAACATCTTTCTAGTTTTATAGGACATTTATAGGTGGCATTTTGAGGTTATGCCATTTGTTTCAATTTTTGAATATACCTATACACATGGTCGTTTCCACGAAGTTACTTTCCCTTTTGCTCCTTTCGAGCCGGTTTATTTTCATGACATACACACGTCCAAGAACCTATAGAACAGATGATGATGGAAATATTAACGTACGTGAATCATTTTCTGCACCGGGATTCTTTAACTATTTAACGCTAAAATTCGGAAGTTATATTGTCAAAATTCATAAAATTTCAATACAAAATATCTGAATGTTATCAATTTAACCATCATTGTACTTTATCCCATATATAAGTATTAGGGCGGGTCAAATTGTATGGAACGATTTTTTTGATGAGGCGTATAGCAAAAACGCAATCTATATGTGATTCTGAGAAATTTTGCTCAAGATACCATAGCTCTAAGTCGGATTTGGAGCCCCCCAAATTTTCAAAATAAATATTAGTGTTAATAGTGTTTTTTTGTTGAAACCTTGAAAATGTTGATTTTTTCAGATCGATTTTCCTACAAAAAGGAGTTCGAAAACAAAAAAATGTATCGTAATAAAAGTTGTTGGAAATTATCTGAACTTTCATAATCTTCATAAAATTCTGAATTTATTAGTTAAAAGTTCATTTTAGGCTATTTTTCGACAAATGGTATCAATACAGATTCTGAAAGGTGATAAAAATACCTTTCAAACAAGCCCACATTGACAAATCTACACTAATTCTATCCGTTTTTTTGACGACTTTAATTAAGTTATACTAGGTATATATGGAAAAATATCTATTTTGAAATTTTGGGGGGCTCCAAATCCGACTTAGAGCTATGGTCTCTTGAGCAAAATCTCTCAAAATCACCTATAGATTACGTTTTTGCTATACGCTTCGTCAAAAAAAAAATTAAGCCGCCCTAATAAATACATATACAGCATTAGATCTGTACTTTTCCGCCACGCGATTAAATGCCAACCCTTATGACCCATTGTCATAGATATCGGAGTGCTTTAGTCTCCCGGAATATCAAGGTATATACACGCTGAAAAATAATGGCCCCAGCAACATATTGCAGGAACTATGTATATGTTTGCAAACATTGTTTTCGTGAATTGCAGATCTGGAGCTTTCTGTTTCTTTATTGTATTGTAAGCAATATTTTCAGCTGTTTTCAACAAATAACCCCACATTTGAATCACAAACATATATATGATAACCAATTAATCATTGGGTCCCAAACATGTTATATTGAATAGCAAGCACAATGTGTTTGGACACAAGTATACTATATTTGCGACAAGCAACAAACACGTTATATTTACATCCAAGTAATAAAAAAATACAAATTTTTCAGCGTGTATATATGTCAGCGATTCGCAAACTTTCTGGGAGTCTTCGTTCCGTCGATCTTAGCCAGTAGCCATACATTTCCCCCTTCACCTATTTCGAATCAGTAACTCTCCTATAGTCCCAGAAGTAAATCATTTTCCCCAAAGAATTTCCGTTATCCCACATTTATCCTCCGTGCGGAACACCTGTCGCTGATACTTAATACTATATTGACGAAATGTATCCCAGTTTTAACAATACTACGTCTGGGCTGCTCTGAGTCAGAAGTTAACTAATCTTCCGGATGCTGTGGTCCTCTGATACCAAACAAGTTTGAACAGCTTACCCTGTCGAATTAACACCGAGTTCAGTTACGGTAGTTCGCCGTCCGCCTACTCTTCCATCGTAAATTGTATATGTCCATTGAATGCGTTTAAAGTCCGAAATGTCAGTCCTTTTTCTTGTGTCCAAAAGAATTCACCCAGGTCGCTGAAGTTTTTCAGACACATGTCTTATAATAATGGGCCGTTCGGGAATTTAAAATGGGCCACATTGATAAGTGCGTGACTTTTCGAACTTCCGTTGAAGTTATATGAAATGCAACACTGCACCCATCCGTTGTAGTTATACGAAATGCAACACTGCACCCATCAAGTACCACTTTTAATAGACTTTTTAAAAATGGAAAAAGTGAAAAGTGAACATTATTTTTTACGAAGAAAAACCGGCTATCAAACCAAGGAAAAGCTTGATAAATACTATGGGGACGCTGCACCATCGATTTCAATGGTAAAAAAAAGTGGTTTACTGACTTTCGTTGTGGTCGCACAATTATAAATGACGCTGAACCTTCTGGACGGCCAATTGAGGTCAATACACCTGAAAATGTAGCAAAAATCCACGATATGTTATTGGCCGATCGAAGAGTAAAAGTGCATGAGATTGTTGATGCCATAGGCATTTCATATGGCAGTGTGGTTTCGATTTTAAATGATCAGATGGGTTTAAGAAAGCTGTCTGCAAGATGGGTGCCGCGTTTGCTCTCAATTGACCATAAACGTAATTGTGCGACAACTCGAGTTTGGAGTTGTTTAACCGCAATTCGAAGGAGTTTTTGCGGCGATTTGTAACTGTAACATTACAACATTCCGGCGACCAAGCTGCAGTCTAAACAATGGGTATCACCAGGTGAACCGGCTCCGAAGAAGGGCAAGGTAAGTTTGACGGCGAATAAGGTGATGGCACCAGTTATTTGGGATGCACGGGGGATAATCCACATCGATTACCTTCAACAGAGAAAAACAATAAACGGCGAATATTATGCCAACATTTTGGACCAATGGAACGAGGATTTAAAAAAACGACCCCATATGGCCAAGAAAATTGTTCTTTTTCAACCAGATAGTGGCTAATACTCGATAGTGTCGCCGTCACTATGCGAGGTGACCGCCGCCGTCATAAATTTAAGGTGGTCAGAGCAGGGATCGAACACAGGATCTCATGTACAACAGGCGCGCAAATAATAATATTCAGTCAAAAAAAAATTTGTTTCCTTTTTTTCATTTGAAAATCTAAAAACATTTTAGTTCAATTGAGACTACAATGCTAGGAAAAATATAAGAATGTAATTCATTCAGAATGGCCTACATACTTGAACTTAAACGGAAATATAGTGTGAGGTACGCAAAATTAATCAATGGAATTTGTTCATTATTCCACATATCAAAATTTCAGATTTCCAGAAAGCCTGGAAGAGAAAATCCGAAAGCTATGCCACAGGTCAGTCCTCCGGAAAGCGTTATCAAACACAAAAACGTTTAAATGGCTAAAAACAATATTGGAGCTACACCAGGGTTGAAAAAGTCAATGCCGCACCCGAATAGCATGTGTTGGACGCAACACAGAGAAGCAAATTCCTGGGCCAGAAACTGCGATACCCCAGGGAAAAAATAAAAAAAAAAAAAAAAAACCAGCCATACGAGAGTTGCCATTCATATGCAAACAGGAACTTCAATTGGAAAGTATGACATTTGTAAGCATTAATATACATAGAACGTTTTAACTTACGAGCACTATTTGTTGTATTTACAGTGTGTGGAAAAATTCATATCAGTCAAAAAATGGAATTAACCCCTGAAAATTTTCGTGCACTGATTTTTTTACGATTTTCGGCGTGGATTATCGAGACAGGAGTGTCTCAAACAACTTGTTTCGCCTTTTGGTGATGAAGCACCATCAAAAACCTCTGTTAATCGCTAGTACCAAGAGTTCAGTCTGGGACGCCGTTTGCTCCATGCGCATGCAAAAGTGTATTGATGTCCACGGAGAATATTAAAAAAAAATAAAACCATTTCCAATAATAAATTATGGTTTTTTTTATTACTGGACCCGAAATATAAATAGCAACCTTGCACAGTGGTGTTATAGAAATTTTATAAAAGTTTTTTCTTTTACTGAATTCTGTGATTATTTTTGTCGAAAAATATCACTCTAAATGAACACTTGTGCCACTTGTTTATGTTGAATTTGGCCATGAGGATGCCGAACCACATCAATAAAGAATAGTGACAGTTCTGGACGAAAACTGAGATGCATACTGTTTTTTCTAGGTTCAGTTGGTGTTCAAGAGATAGCAATTCCAGCAGCTATTCTCTTCACCCTAACGCACAAGGAATGCAGGGTTCCTCCTTTACACTAAATCATAAGCACCAACGCTTTTACCTCTAAAAGACAAATAACACTGAGATAGTTTTTGACCCGAAAAAAATGAACTTTGATGAATCCTTTTCGAACTATTAGGGGGGAGTCCCCAGAGTGCGAAAGTACATTCAGAAGTGTCAGATTGGCTCCAGTTTTTGAGAAATCGGTATATATGGATATAGCTAAGTCTGCGCTATTTAAACAAATTTTACCGGCCATAGGCCAATTTTTTTTTTGGCCTAAAAGGCCTTAAAAAGCTTATTAAAATAGAAAAAACAAATGTTTGCGCTCGGTCCAACTTCTTGACATATGGGCCTTTAAAGCTTGAGTATATAATTGGCCATATCTCACATATTTATGGTCCGCTGTGGTTCCGGTGAATATCATTACAAAGACCATTAAAAACTCTTTATATCTGCACATAAATATATTACATTTTATTAACCCATTGGGGACAAATTTAAAAAATACGATTTTTTAACCTCACTTGTTTGCTAAAAATCTGATTTTCTCAAAAAACAGCCCTAGTAAACCTATTTTCTACCTAGACTCAGGTTGTACGCAACACTTCAGGCTTTGTTTTAGGGTATAATACTTCGCATTAGCCCTTCTAAGACCGGAGATATTTATGTTCAAAATTTGAAATACAAGATAAATACAAAGATATTTTAGTAAAGTTGATTAATTATACTTAATTAACTTAAAAAAAACGAAAAAAATATATAAAAGTCCAATATTTTGATTTTGAAGCTTAACTTGAGGCCTATGCTAGGAAAATAAATAAAATTTTGGAAAAAAGTAAAAAAAAACTTTCATTTTTTCTTGTATTTCAAACTTTGAACATAAATATCTCCGGTCTTAAAAGGGTTAATGCGAAGTATTAAACCTTAAAAAAAAGCCTGAAGTGTTGCCTATAACCTGAGTCTAGGTAGAAAATAGGTTTACTAGGGCTGTTTTTTTCAGAAAATCAGATTTTTAGCAAAAAAGTGAGGTTAAAAAATCGTATTTTTTAAATTTGTCCCCAATGGGTTAATAAAATGTAATATATTTATATGCAGATTTAAAGAGTTTTTAATGGTCTTTGTAATGATATTCACCGGAACCAGATCGGACCATAAATATGTGAGATATGGCCAATTATATACTCAAGCTTTAAAGGCCCATATCTCAAGAAGTTGGACCGAGCGCAAACATTTGTTTTTTCTATTTTAATAAGCTTCTTAAGCCCTTTTAGGCCAAAAAAAAAATTGGCCTATGGCCGGTAAAATTTGTTTAAATAGCGCAGACTTAGCTATATCCATATATACCGATTTCTCAAAAACTGGAGCCAATCTGACACTTGCAAATGTACTTTCGCACTCAGGGGACTCCCCCCTAATAGTTCGAAAAGGATTCATCGAAGTTCATTTTTTCGACTATCACAGTGTAATTATTTTATCTCTTTTAACATGACATTTTAATATTTTATGCTGAGTAAAGATCTTTTGACGCAGATAACTCTAAAATGAAATGTATAATCATTGAAACCCCCACATTATGACATGTTTACTTTAAATCCCAAATTTTGTAAAACATAACCTTGCAAAACCCTCGTTAATATCCTTAAGAAAACACTGCGAATATTAAGACAACAAACTTATTAAAATTTTAGGAAAATTCTGCTGATTAAGGAATCAAAGTATTAAAAGAGATGCAAATTACACTAATAGAGTTTTGTTGCAAAATAAATTTGTTAACTACGAAAATAGATTTACATTTGTAATACAGTTGAGTACGCAATTTAAAATATTATTAAAAATGAAAGCAGCGATTATTAAGAACGCAAGTGTTGTGGAAAAATTACATCATAACCTTTATGATGTACATAAGTGAATCCAAAAGAAAACTCAAGTTTGTTTCATTACACTAAAATGTAATCAGATTAACAACACACGGCATTGCTCCGAATTAGTAGGAAAAGTTAACTATTTTAACAAAAAAAAAAAAAATTCGAAAGGAATAAAAAGATGCAGCTAAAACAGAATCAAATGGTAGAAGCCGACTAACAAATAACCTAGTACACTAACAAAAATAGATAGTTATGTTCCATAAACATAATTGCTTTCAGAACTTCAGAACCAGCGAGGGTAAGCAGGAAAGAAAAACATGTTTGCAATGATTAACTATCATTCACACGATACAGAGAGAAATAGAGAGAGAGAGAGAGGGACAAAGATATATATAAAGAGTTTTTCAACAGAGACGCTACAAAAGTAAATCGATAGGGACAGCAACGAGTCGAAATTATTAAAATTTACTACCGAAATTTGGAGGCAGTGGCCCAACTTTGGTCGTCAGCGATGAGGCTCATTTCTGGCTGAATGGCTTCGTCAATAAGCAAAATATGCGTTATTGGTCAGATAGCAATCCACACGTAATCCATGAGTCATCATTGCATCCCGAAAAAATTACGGTTTGGTGTGGTTTATGGGCCGGCGGCGTCATTGGGCCGTACTTTACTGTGAATGCGAATCGCTACCGTTCAATGATAACCGAATATTTTTATGCATTATTATATGCACTTGGAGGACATGTGGTTCCAACAGGAGCCACACATCGAATGCCACAATCAATTTATTGGAAACCAAGTTTGGTGAACGTGTTATCTCACGAAATGGCCCAGTCGATTGGCCGCCTCGGTCGTGCGATTTGACGCCGTTAGATTATTTCCTGTGGGGCTACGTCTAGTCTTTGGTCTATGCCAACAAGCCAGCGACGATTGATGAACTTCGTACGAATATCGAACGTGAAATTGCAGCAGTATCGGCCGATTTACGTTTGAAAACTGTCGAAAATTGGGTTCAGCGTCTGGACTTCTGCAAGCGTGCCCGTGGTGGCCATGCAAAAGAAATCGAGTTCCATACATAATCGCATCGAACGTACTTTCACAGGAATAAAGAATTTCATTGGTATCTAAAACCGGTTTTGTTTTATTAAATATTCATGGAATTTTGCCATTGAGACTACACGCGTGTGCACCCGTGCATTATCTCGATGAAAAATAACTTTTATCTTGGCAATATGGGGTCGTTTTTTTTTAAATCCTCGTTAAATCATTCCAATAAGTTTTGTTTTTCCCTTTTGAAGATAATCGATGTGGATTATCCCGCATTCATCCCAAAAACTGTTGTCATCACCTTATTGGCCGACAAACCCACCTTGGCCTTCTTCGGAGCCGGTTCACCCGGAGAAACCCATTGTTTGGGCTGCCACTGCGTCTCCAGAGTGTTAAAATGGATCCATGTTTCATCCACAGTTACAAAATGCCGCAAACACTCCTTCGAATTGCGGTTAACCAACTCCAAACAATCCTTTGAAGTTGTCACACGATTACGTTTAAGGTCAATTGAGAGCAAACGTGGCACCCATCTTGCAGACAGCTTTCTTAAACCCTACTGATCAATTAAAATCGAAACCACACTGCCATATGAAATGCCTATGGCATCAACAATCTCATGCACTTTTACTCTTCGATTGGCCAACACCATAACGTGGATATTTTCGACATTTTCGGGTCTATTGACCTCAATTGGCCGTCCAGAAAGTTCAGCGTCATTTGTACTTGTGCGGCCAAACAAAAAGAGTCATTAAACCATAGTATTTATCAAGCTTTTTCTTGGTTTGATTGACGGGTTTTTTTCGCAAAAAATAATTTTTAATGTGCACTCGAAATTCACTTTTTTCAATTTTTAAAAAAATTCACGAGGTTGTATGATTTCAACAGCTGTTAAACGCAAAGCAAATGACGGAACTTGCTCAAAATTTGACAGTAGTCTATTAACAGGTTGATGGGTTGTATTTCGTATAACTACGATTTCGTATAACTACGAGGGAATTTCGAAAAGTCACGGACTTATTGACCCGCCTTCGTAGTAGAAAAAGTTATTGAAGGACATCGTACATTTCCAAGTCTTCGCTGGAAATACAAGGTGGAATTTTGGCTGCTAGAGCTTGGTGTTACTAACTGGAGAAGAAAAGCTGCAGATCGAGGCGGTTGGATAAACATGTTATCCTCATTATGTAAGGCCCTTGAACCCTCTGGGTTGTTTGAGTCCACCTAAGTAAGTAAGTAAGGTGAGTTCTCGAGATTTTCAACATTATTAAAAAATACTGTATGACGATTTTCGTGTTTAGCAGACAACACCAGATGAAAACAAATATAATTCTGGATGAAAAATCGTGTTGCCTAGTGTTATCGTAAAAATTAAAAGGCGTGAAATTTGTCGAAATGTGTACATGTGTGTTAAAGTCTTCTTGTAGTCCTGGTGTTGATCCTTTTAAATTCTTGTGTTGTTCTCTCAAAATTTTTGCCCAATAAAAAAACCATTTATAATCACACACCAAATTATATATTGAAGAAATTGATTTGTTTTTATTGACTTTTAAAAAAGTTTTCTGTTGAGACTATAATACTGTTGTAGCCAACATCTTCTGCAAAAAAACACACAATCATCATTAAGGACATGTGTTTCTCGAAATTCCTATAATTCGCCAATTTCCGTAAACAAAACTATAAATTTGTGTTCTTATCATTTGGATTTTTTTATTAGGTGCTACATGAGTTTTATTGGATTTTGTCAATAGTTTAGGCATTAGTTGATATCTATAGAATTTCTTATCTTTTGAAGGGACATTTCATTACTTAAGCAATTTTTTGGAGGATATAACTATGACAAAACGAAGGGAGGCTGAAACTTATCTGATTTATCTTTAACAGTCAATACAAATTTTTTGTTCTGAGCGTCCCAAAATCGAAGTGGTATACATTTTCTACTTTTCAACTTTTCAGTTTACTAATATTGTTTACACTATTTACATTATTTCGAAACGATTATGATTTAAGAAATTTCAACTCTTGAAGAATTTTGGGTGAAAATACTGTAACAACTTTTGTCCCATACAAACTTTTTTCACCTTAAAAGTAGCCTGCTTTGTTTAATTATATTAAGCACCATCGCCAGCACATGATTATGCCATATATGTCACTGAAAATATTATTGTAAATATAGAGGTTGCATCTTTATATAGGACACAGATGACCATGAAGTTCAATTTGTTAATTACCATCTCTGGCACATGATGATATTATATTTCGTAAAAAGAATAACATTGGAAAACGCAAGGGCTTGTTACCTTAAATAGAGCATCATCTTCGGCACATGATGTTAAATTAGTTAGTCACCATCTCTGGCACATGATGATTTATTTTGTAAAGAGAAAAACATTAGAAAATCTAGATGTTCTAGAACATTGGAATATGTAAGGGCTTATTTCGTAATATAGAAAATGCAATGTCTTGTTACTTTAAATAGATCATCATCTTCGGCACATGATGTTAAATTTGTAATCATCATCTCTGGCACATGATGATTTTTTTGTAAAGAGATAAACATTAGAAACTCTAGATGTTCTAGAACATTGGACAATGTAAGAGCTTATTTCGCAATATAGAGCATAATCTCTGGCACATGATTTTGTATTTGTTAATCACCATCTCTGGCACATGATGATTTTTTTGTAAAGAGAAAAACATTAGAAACTCTAGATGTTCTAGAACATTGGAAAATGTAAACGCTTATTTCGTAATATAGAGCATCATCTCTGGAGCATGATTTTGTATTTGTTAATCACCATCTCTGGCACATGACGATATATTTTTTAAACTGAAAAAAATAAGAAAATCTAGATGTTTTTTTCTTTATATAAGTATAGAACGCCATCTGTATTATATTATATTTCGTAAAAAGAATAACATTGTACAATGCAAGGGCTTGTTTCTTTAAATAGAGCATCATCTTTGGCACATGATGTTAAATTAGTTAATCACCATCTCTGGCGCATGATGATTTATTTTGTAAAGAGAAAAACATTAGAAAATCTAGATGTTCTAGAACATTGGAAAATGTAAGAGCTTATTTCGTAATATAGAGCATCATCTCTGGCACATTATTTTGTATTTGTTAATCACCATCTCTGGCACATGATGATATATTGTGTAAAGAAAAAATATTATAAAATCTAGATGTTTTTTTTTCTTTATATAAGTAGAACGCCATCTGTGTTGAACATGATGTTGAATTTGTAAATTACCATCTCTGGCACATGATGATATTATGTTTCGTAAAAAGAATAACACTGGAAAACGCAATGTCTTGTTACTTTAAATAGAGCATCATCATCGGCACATGATGTTAAATTTGTAATCACCATCTCTGGCACATGATGATTTTTTTGTAAAGAGAAAAACATTAGAAACTCTCGATGTTCTAGAACATTGGAAAATGTAAGAGCTTATTTCGTAATATAGAGCATCATCTCTGGCACATTATTTTGTATTTGTTAATCACCATCTCTGGCACATGATGATATATTGTGTAAAGAGAAAAATATTATAAAATCTAGATGTTTTTTTTCTTTATATAAGTAGAACGCCATCTGTGTTGAACATGATGTTGAATTTGTCAATTACCATCTCTGGCACATGATGATATTATGTTTCGTAAAAAGAATAACACTGGAAAACGCAAGGGCTTGTTACTTTAAATAGAGCATCATCTTCGGCACATGATGTTAAATTTGTTATCACCATCTCTGGCACATGATGATTTTTTTTTAAAGAGAAAAACATTAGAAACTCTAGATGTTCTACAACATTGGAAAATGTACGAGCTTATTTCGTAATATAGAGCATCATCTCTGGCACATGATTTTGTATTTGTTAATCACCGTCTCTGGCACATGACGATATATTTTTTAAACTGAAAAAAAATAAGAAAATCTAGATGTTTTTTTCTTTATATAAGTATAGAACGCCATCAGTGGTGACCATGACGTTCAATTTGTTAATTACCATCTCTGGCACATGATGATATTATATTTCGTAAAACGAATAACATTGGAAAATGTAAGGGCCTATTTCGTTATACAGGGTGTTTCAAAGTGACCATCCTATTGGAAGATGCTCTTATTTTTGCAAATGGCCGCCAATGTCAAATCTGTTTTGACATTTGTGGACTAGACACATGTAGAATACAAGTAAACAAGCCATGGAGAGATACATTCGAGGAATAATCGTGTCTATTTTTTTGCGTAACAATTCGTCTGTAGTGTTGACACCGATTGCGCAAACACTACGCAGTTTGGCCACTAACCTTGAAGAGTATGGGACCACACGAGACGTTACCAGGAGGAGCCGGCCCCGGAGCGCCCGTTCTGCCAAGAATATCGCCGCTGTTGCCGAGGATTTCGAGCTGTCGGCGGAATCATCGACCAGACGCCGTGCCTCGCAATTAGCCATCAGCCGGTCGTCCCTATGGCGAATTTTGTTCAAAGACCTGCGCATGTTCCCATACAAAGTCCAGTCCGTGCATCAGCTGCTGCCTGTCGACCGCCAAACGCGTGTAACCTACGCCCAAGCCATCCTCAATCTCGTGGACGAAGTGGACGATTTTTCCACCGAAATCATAATGAGCGATGAGGCTCATTTCCACCTCAGCGGGTACGTGAGCCAGCAAAACTATCGCTTCTGGGGCACCGAAAATCCACCAGTGATGCACGAGGAGCCATTACACCCGCTCAAAGTGACTGCATGGTGCGCTGTTCACGCTGGAGGAGTCATCGGGCCATTTTTTTTTCGAGAACGCCGCTAGTCAAACGACAACAGTGGACGGTGCGCGCTATAGGGCCATGTTAACCGAGTTTTTTCTGCCGCAATTCGACGAATTAGGAGTGGAGGACATGTGGTACCAATAGGACGGAGCAACGGCACACACTGCGCGAGCCACAACCGATTTTCTGAAGGCGGCGTTCCCAGGTCGCCTCATCTCTGGTTTTGACGATTTGCACTGGCCCGCAAGATCGCCCGATTTAACCGTTCCAGACTTTTTTGTGGGGTTTTTTGTAGTCCCGTGTTTACGTGAACAAGCTCGTGACCCTGGAAGCCCTCAAGGTCAACATTCGACACGAGTTCGAGAATCTGTCGCCGGAAGTTCTTGCCGAAATGATGAAAAATGCCATAAAACGAGCCCGTATGGTAATCAATTGTGACGGCGCCCATTTAATCGATATCATCTTCTCAACTTACCCAATAAAATTCTAAAGGTTCAAATAAACATAATCAAAAAACAGAATCGAAGTTTTTCATTTAGAAACCAAATGAGAGCCAAACAACATCGGATGACTTCTTTTGAAACACCTTGTACTTATACATACATGGGTTCATGCTAGAACTAAAATGGCTTATAGGCTTTGATAGTGAGTGTTTGGTCAGCAAACTACCTCTTCCCTTCCTATAGGCAAAATTTTTATTTTAGTATACATCGTTAGCTGAAACGCAAGACAACGTAACTACAATTATCATTTGTGTACAGGAGCAGAAAAGGAACGCTTAAAAAATTGTAAGGAAAGTAATTTTCGCAGCCACACTTTCGTTCTCATTTAAGAAAGGTCTTACCTTGAGCAAAAGTCTAAAATATAGCTGCGAAAACAGGATTCTTTGCAATTTTATAATGTTTTTCAATTCAACAAAATGGAAATTGTAGTTACGTTCTTTTGTATTTCAGCTGACGACATGTTTGTTTAGTATTATTACTCGATTAGGACAAATTGAATTATGATTAGCTCTTGTGTGTCTGTTTATTTGTCATTGTATAACTCCCAGAATTGCATACATCTCTCAGGCTACCAAACCCTTCTAAATTTACCTCTATTCATCTTCTCTTCTGATAATCACAATGGGCCAACAGATCAACTGTCTTTCATTAACATTGCTGATACATGTCCTTAACCTAACCCAACCAAACAATTCATTGGTTTCCTTTTGGATTACTTGCAAATCTCTAAATTACTTGACAAATTCATATATTTCCATTTAGTTTCTTAGGAAAAGAAGCAACAGTAACTGATAATAATGTTTCTCAAAAGTTTACATTTTTTTTGGTGGAGGGGATTATATGAATTCATACCTCTCAACGGAAAACGTATCCTTTAAATCCCTTCAGAATTATTATCACAAATGATATGGACATAAAATCATCTGTACCGAGATAAGATCTCAAACATGATAACCAAAAAAAAAAAAACAACGACAAAATTAATGTCCTTTTGGGAATAACAGAGAGAGAGAGAGAGAGAGAAAACACTTGTTACAGATACGAGTAAATATCACCAACAAAATACCATAAAAAAAATAAAATAAATCGTTCTACCTTATAACCGTCTACCCGTAATTTCCATATTTCCTTTTCATTTTCTATTTCTCTTCCTTTATGGTGCTTTCATGTGGTTTTGTTGCGTTTATAGGAGATTCGCCGTATACAAAAATGAAACCTGGCTATAATTTTCCTTTAAGCCTTATTGAAATATCCACCTTCTTAAAATTATCAAACCTGAAGATTATTTGCAAAATCTATACATATTTTCTTTATCCTTTCCGCCAGGATACCAACAAATGCGTGTCAATAAAATTTGAAGTAACAAAACAAAAATTGCTGACGAAATTGCAAATTTATGATGAGCATCGCGAGTCAGCTTAACATCTATCGGAGCAAGGATTCCCAATAGATAGAATCGATTTTAATGCCATCCAAATGAGGAGCTTTAAATGCTCATTCATTTGTTTTGCATTTTTTTTCTAAATCTGATGATTCAAAGCGAAAAATTTAAAAGCTGCTTAATGAACCAGCAGTGGGAGTTTTTATGCTGCAATTAAAAAATAATATAAAAATATATGTATGTTTTACTCCTTTCAAGGATTGTCTTTACATAGTAATGTTGAGTTTTATTCTTGATTTTGCGAACATAAAAGCTCAAATAAACAGATTTTGTTTGATGAATCTTGTTAAGGAAGTTGAGTTTTTTGAAAATATTGCCTGAACACACAAATTCATCACCTCAAAAAAAAAACAGACCTAATACTCACAAAACTTTGTGTATAAAAGGCTGTGTCATGAATTGTCAGAGTTTGATTTTTGAGAAGGAAATATCCTCAAATGTGATTGATTTTTTAAAATTCTGTATAATTTCTTAATTAACCCTTTAATTAACCCTTTGTGGACCTAAAGGTTAAACTATAAACGAGTTTCTTTGAAAATAACAGATTTTGAAATACCTACTTAGAGCAACAGATAATAGAATAATGAGCTATCTTTCAAGTTCTTTAATTTTAAAAAAAATTAACCTTAATTAACCCACTGTTGACCGAAGGTTTAACTATAAATGAGTTTCATAACAAATAACTCAACTGATTTTGCATCAAATATCCTCAAATGTGATTGATCATTTAAAATTCTGTATAATTTAAAAGTATGTAAGTACTGGAAATTCTTAATTAACCCTTTCCTGGCCCAAAGGTTTAACTATAAACCAGTTTCTTTGAAAATAACAGATTTTGAATTACCTACTTAGAACAACAGGTAATAAAATAATGAGTTGCTTTATGTGGTTACATTTAATTTTAATTTAACCACTGTTAACCTTAATTAACCCACTGTTGGCGGGAAGGTTTAACTATAAATGAGTTTCATTACAAAGAACTCAACTGATTTTGCAGTATCCACTTACAGCAAATAGAGAATAAAATGACCAAACTTTAAGGCTTCAATTTAGTTATATTGCATCTCTTCAGTTGTAATTAACCCACTGTTGACCGCAAGGTTTAATTAGAAACCAATTTCTTAACAAAACACCTGAAGTGGTTTTATTTGATCTATATAATAGAATATCGGCCAAACTTTAAGGTTTCAACGAAGATATTTTTGTATGTCTTAACCCTTTGACGACCACAGGCAATTATGTTTGCCTATGATATTTTTAACCTATAATTGTATAGGTAAGAGATAGAGCAAATATATCCATGGGTGATTTATAGAAGACGGTAAAGGCAACAATAATGTAGTAGTCGTCAGTTATGAAGCTGATCAGATTTAACACCTATGAGCCATCAAACTGGGTCAAAAAGTGGTCTTACTACAAAGGGATGCAATGGGTCGAAAAAAGGGGCCCACGTGGAGGAAACGTCAGGAAAGTTTTGAGTCCCTACATTTAAGAAAATTTAAGGTCGAATTTCAAGGTTCGATTTATTTCAATTTGAAAAAAAATAGGGAAATATTAAAAACTTTCTTCCAAAGATTTGCGGCTTCAACTCAAACTTTAAGAAGTCCCTCGAAATAAATTCGATAGAAATAGAGTCCCGTCAACGCAGTTTGTGGATCAATTGGCGGAACGAGACAAAAGAACTGGTGTAAGTGCTCGTCCAATGCGTTCAGTGGAAATTATTGCCGCTGTAGATGAAAGTGTGCTCGAACATCAACTCGCCACCGTTCGGAGCAATTGAACATTTCCCGCACTTCATTCCGTAAAATTTTCCATAAACACCTCGGTATAAAGGTTTATAGAGTCAAACATGTCCAAGAACTGAAGCCTCGTGACCAGCCGATAAGTTTTCGCTTAGCTGAATTGTCTGAAGATCGCTTAGCTGAAGATGCGAATTTTTGCTGCAAAGTCATCTTATCCGATGAAGCTTATTTTCACCTCGGGAGCTGGCTGAGGATGAGAATTTTTACTGAAAAAGCACCTCTTACGATGAAGCTCATTTCCACCTCGGGGGTTGCGTAACAAACAAAATTCTTGCATTTGGGGCTCGGAAAATCCCATGTCGTCGAGGAGAAACTGAGGCAACCACAACGACTGTGTGCTTGTTGCGGTTTTTGCCATGGCGGCGTCATGGGTCCATTTTGCCTCGAAACTGGTCAAAGAGCCGCAAGAGCAAGAAACGCGCCATATGCTCAGCGATTTTTTTTATCAAAAAATTTTTAAGAGGATGGCATGGACGACATAACAATCCCGATTCCATTGAGGCCTTAAAACACGAAATCGACGCTGTCGTTCGTTCACAAGATAGAGATCCAAGCAATCGAAAATGTACCGAAAAATTAGGTAAACCCAGTGAGGTACTGTAACGGAAGTCATGGAAGCCATTTGGGCAAAACTGCACTTCTCCGAGCCGGGCTCAAAAAAAAGAAACAAAAACTGAAAATCGGCCAAAATATGTAAAGTACAAAAATCAAAAATTTTTCTCCGGTCAGACCTATGGAGCTACTAGGATCCAGAAAACAGAACCACCAAATCACGATATTTTTTAACAAAAATTAATTTTTTTTTATCAATTTTTTTTTTTAAATTTTATTTTTTTTTTAAATTTTATTTTTTTTTTAAAAATTTAATTTTTAAAAAAAAAAATTTTTTAAAATTTTATTTTTTTTGAATTTCAAATTTTCTTAAATGAAGGTTTCATTCTGATTTTGTGAAGGGAATTATTTGATTTTGTTTTTCAATTTCTTGATCCCCGAAATAAAATGGTAAAATAGTGTTATCTGAGCCCTCAGGTCCGACCGGAGAACATTTTTTTGAGTTTTGAAGTTGCCATAATTTGTTGTGTTTCATTAATAAATGCCAATGATGGGTCTTACCAATAAAATCATAATTTGGAAAAAATGTTTGATAGTATTTTCTTTATACGAAATTTAATTCCTAATTTTATATGGGCCACCCTTTACGTATGAGCAATATAAAATACAAATAACTCGAAAATAATATAAATTTCGTATACGTATTAGAATGCAGTATTAGAGGTCGATATTCAAAGGGGTCCCTATGGCGTATAAGTTTTATTAAAATGGGCATCAAATAACCTCTCAACGCATAACCGTTCGGCTTCGATGAACACCTGTAACTCCTAACCAGTGAGTCTACAAATTATCAAGCCAATAATTCACTGATTGTAACAAGCTCTTGCCTATCTTTCCATAACATGTAATGGGATTCTAAGTCTAAGTAGCTGCATCATCTGTGTCATAACTCTGTATTTTCTTTCTGAACTCTTTATCCTCTGAATGTCTAATTATAAATTCATAAAACAAACATTGTTTTGCAAAACAGCAAAACCCTTTCTATCCCCCATCACAAACAGCAAACAAACTTTTGCATTAGTTAATGCTTTAAAGTAGTTCGCTGCTGGTTGTTTCATAAACATAAATTTTGTTATTTTGCCACAAACTAATTAGCAACATTTCAGGTTATATCATTTGAAAAGGAGCAAGATTACTGAATGCAAGAATTCAGAAACTCTATTTTGTTCTAAACTTTGGGCGGAAACATGACGCGAGATAAGTGTGACAAACGGGCAGACAGAAATATTTTTAAAGTGAAATTGTATTTGAAAATATTTCTCCATTTTGTTCTTTGACGTCAGTCAGCATTTGTAGGTAATTTTTTCAAATGCCTGCAATTGGAATCCCAGTGCTGCGTCAATGTTCCATGAGGGAGTTTATAAACTTGACAAATATCATGAAATTCGGCCCTATCGGTTTCGGGTCCTAAGAGATGAAATGCGTTGGCATTTTTGAAAGCCTAGGGATTCTAACATTACTTGTATTGTATTATGACTCGAAGATGACAATAGTATTTATTTTAAATTTTAGTACGTGTTTGTATATATTTTCCTGTTTTCCTTTTTCTTCCTCTGTAGAAAATATCCTATTCACCTAATGTTCCGGTAGTTAGAGTGATACGGATGAAACGAAAAAGCGAAATGGCAAGGTATTTATGCTCCAAGAAAATGTTAGTCAGCAGGTTGTTTCTTTTTATTGGACTCTAGAGTATTTGAAACAACAAAATGCTAAATTTGTTAAGTTAAAGTTGAACATTTATTTAAAACAAAAAACGAGAACAAAGTACAATCATTTTTATTGCATGAACAAACGAAGAAAGGGAGGTTTATGCAAAGAAAAAAATAAATTACAGATTTATTGAAAAAGTTTCATCGACCTTATAGTATCTACGAATATAGGGTGTTGCTTTACAGTGAATATTATAGAGATTAAAACTCTATCAAACTTG
This sequence comes from Phaonia tiefii, assembly GCA_963931995.1. Lineage (NCBI taxonomy): Eukaryota > Metazoa > Arthropoda > Insecta > Diptera > Muscidae > Phaonia > Phaonia tiefii. The sequence continues at coordinate 34,810,828 of OZ008367.1, forward strand.
GTAATTCAAGTGTCTTTTTCAATAATGTAATATAAGTTGCAATGGCCGATTTGGGAGTCGGGAATGTTCTCTGAGTCACTGCTGCTGATAAAAAATTGAAAACCATGTATTTGAAATAAATGTTGTATCAAGGGAAATAGGAAATATTCTGGGAATCACTGATGCAGATAAACAACTCAAAATCATGCATTTAAAATAAATACCATATCAAGTTTTTACAGAACTTTCATTCCCAAGACCTTTATTTAATACTACACAAACTATTTTTTTAAACTAAACCAGGAACTCTGATTTTGTATACATGTAAAAATTAAACAAAAATGTATAATATTCGGTGATATCTACAGAAACTTAGTAGATAAAAAATTATTTCCATTATGAAAAATATTAATAATCCGTATACGTCACTATGACCGGGGGCACAGGCACGTATGAGTGTTAGATAACAAATTTAATTTAAAAAGAAAAAGGTTGAATTCATTATAAAAGAAAATTCGTATACATATTCATGGCCCAGAGCATGATTGCATATGAGTTAACATTACAATTTACTTAAAAACTTACAACACACTTACAACACATTGTATTCTTTATGGCAAAAACTTTCAAGAACAACTTTGAAACAATTTCTGCGACAAACTCTATACTCTATGCTGCAATGTTGCAGGTGGAGTAGCTATTGAAGTAACTGCATCTGTTATATCTTATACATGGCCTTGGGACAAGGTTACGTGTATCAGTATTGTAAGGCAATTTACTTATAAATGGAACAGGGAATAATCATTGCAAATGAAACTTTAGATACAACTTTAGGTCAAGTTGTAAAACAAAATTCTGAACGAAATTTAAATCAACTGCAAAGAAGGGGATTTGGAATTAAGCTACGAGGGCGGATAAATAAGTCCGTGTCCCTCGTAGTTATATGAAATACAACACTGATCCCATCAAGTTCCACCCGTTAATAGAGTACTGTCACATTTTGAGCAAGTTCCGTCATTTACTTTGCGTTTAACAGCTGTTCAAAACATATAACCTCGTGCAAAAGTGAATTTCGAGTTATCATTAAACATTATTTTTTACGTAGAAAAACCGGCAATCAAACCAAGGAAAAGCTTGATAAATACTATGGGAATTCGCACCATCGATTTCAATGGCAAAATGTTGGTTTCTTGACTTTCGTGTGTTCGCACAAGTACAAATGACGCTGGACGTTCTGGACGGCCAATTGAGGTCCATACACCCGAAAATGTCGAAAAAATCCACGATATGGTGTTGGCCGATCGAAGAGTAAAAGTGCGTGAGATTTTTGATGCCATAGGCACTTCATATGGCAGTGTGGTTTCGATTTTACATGATCAGGTTTAAGAAAGCTGTCTGCAAGATGGGTGCCGCGTTTGCTCTCAATTGACCATAAACGTAATCGTGTGACAAATTCAAAGGATTGTTTGGAGCTGTTTGTTTTTGCGGCGTTTTGTAACTGTGGATGAAACATGGATCCATTACAACACTCCGGGGACCAAGCAGCAGTCTAAACAATGTGTTTGTCGGCCAATAAGGTGATGGCAACAGTTTTTTGGGATGCACGCGGGATAATCCACATAGACTACCTTTAAAAGGGAAAAACAATAAACGGCGACTATTATGCCAACTTATTGGACCGATTTAACGAGGATTTAAAAAAAACCGACCCCATATGGCCAAGAAAAAGTTATTTTATGTTAAGTTATGTGTAGTCTCAATGGCAAAATTCCATGAATTGGGCGACGAATTGGTACCTCATCCGCCATATTCTCCGTATTTAGCCCCCAGTGACTATTTCATATTTCGAAACCTAAAGAAATAGCTCGGTGGAAAGAGATTTAGCTCCAACGACGAAATTATTGATCAAACAAATGCCTATTTTATGGACGTCGAAAAATCCTATTTTTTGGAAGGGATACAAAAATTGGAGAAACGTTTGACTAAGTGTATTTAGCTAAAAGGAGATTATGTTGAAAAATAATTTCTTTTTCTTTTTCTGTGTTTCGTTCAGAAAGTCGTTCAAAAGTCATTGATCCGCCCTCGTATGTAGTTTTTCTTCAAAGTATAAAAATTTAAATTTTTTGTGTTATTTTTTTTTTTTTTTTGTTTTTATGTTTTTGTTCTTCTATTAATTTTTTTGTTTCTATTATTATTTTTAAAATGTAGCGACAAAACATGATAAAACACTTACCGCCTTATTCATAAAAAGTTGTAAGAGATTTGAGAAACGTTTTCTGCATCATAAACTCCCTCACAAACCTCTCTTAATTATGTTTTTTTAATAAGGCAGTTAGTATAGTGACAAGTTTGATTACACACTGCGGTGGCTAAACGAACTAGACGCTGCTGAAGATGAGGCTTCACATCGAAACCATCAGCGAATGTGACATCGAATCCAAGCCGCGGCATTTACATCTTTTTCACTCAACTGGAAAAACATGATCTGTTAGTCTAAAAGGAAGTAAATAGAACTTTCTAAAAATAACTCGGATCAATGACAAAAAAAATAAGAGATAACTTGTGTTTTTAAGATTGTTAATAAAGTGTATTAAAAGTTTTTCTTGCCCAATCTTACACTTGAATTTTAGCAAAAAACTCTCTATACAATGAATTAATACCAAGTATACGCATACATAATTGTGTATAGTGGTGCGTATACGAAACATACAATTGTTAACGTATACGACGTATACGACATTAAACTCAACCGTTTAACTGGGCATTTTCAGTGTTGCTGTTGTATTTCCAAACTAAAACAAAAAAACAAAAAACAATAAAAAGTTACACAAACCCAATACAAAAACAAGTTTTGAATACACAAAAAAAATTTTGAATAATAATTAATGACAACACTTTTGTCATATTAGGGCTGTCCCTCATGCTATACAGTTTTTTTAAGGCAGGATTTTGATTACAAAAAGGCAAATATATGATGCATAATTTCGCCATTACTAACACTTTGAGAAGGCCATTTGTAATAGGGCTAAAACAACAACATTATTATTTTGATTTGAATTATAATGAATTTATGGCGGGGAGAAACAAATTAATTTAACACCCAAAATAACCCACAATGGCGGGTGGTTGCGGAAAGTTAAAAACATAGTTAAGAGAGTTTTTAAAGGCCACAGAGTTTTTAATATAACTTTAACCCAAACATTTGCAAAGCCAACTCATATTTGGTCTCAATGACTTTTACGTGACACGATTTCTAAAAAACTAATTACAAAAGATTCGTAAAAAAGAGACCTAATTACAAATGATACATGGATCCGAATTTTAAGTTAACCGCAGCCATTTCCATCAGCCGTAAATAGCGGTCGTCATTCCTTTCGTCTTTTCCCTTTTGTCAAAAAAAGTTCCGATATGTCCAATATTGAGAATTTTTGCCAATTTTTTAACATAACAAAACCAGAGTCTCGCTTCTTAAAATTTGTAGATTTTGAATTACGACTCTTTTCTAGTTAGGCTACAATATGTAATCTCAGCCTAACCGAATTCAAATTTTCATTCTGATAATTTATTTATTGAAATATTTGTTTGGCAAAGATGTTACATCAAGGATTACAAAGGATGTTTCTTACAAAGGATGTTTCTTTTTTTTTTGTATGCTTAGATAGAACTTACGAAAGGATTAACTGTCGAACGAACTGTCATACTGCGCTCACCTTTGGACATTTATGCTATGACTAGATTCACGCTTGAACAACGCTACAAAATTATCCAAATTTACTTTGAAAATCAGTCATCGTTTCGCGCAACTTATAGGCGAACTCCGGATTTTTATGGCGCACATAATCGTCCGTCTGAGCAAGTCGTTCGTCGAACTGTGGATAGATTTCATTGCACATAATCTCTAAATGATGCAATAACAACAACACGTCGAAGGAATGTGCGTACCATATGACTAAATTTCACGGTTCCCAACCAAAATGATAAAAAAAACGGCCCAGCAACATATCGCGGGAAATATATATATGTTTGCAAGCATTGTGTTCCTGCATTGAAGATCTGCTGTTTCTTTGTTGTCTGTCACGTTTTTGTTTTCAGTTGTTTACAACAAACAACGTCACATTTGGCTCACAAAAATATATATTATACCCCATTAATAATTTTTCTCAAACATGTAATATTGAGTAGCAAACACAATGTGCTTGGACCCAATTATACTATATTTACTACAAGCTACAAACACGTTATATTTGCATCCAACCAACAGTAATATACAATTTTTCCTGCGTGTAAATCTGGGTATTAAAAATCCAGTTTGTGATTGAGTGAAATTCTTCCGATTCCTTCACATGACACCTTGAGTCAATTCAGACACCTTTTTAGAATAACTGACTTTCAACTCGAGTTGGGGGGGGATTGAGGGATTTTTAAACGATACTAATTCGCATATGTACATTTGATATAAAGTTGGTATACAGACTATTGATGATCTGACGAATTCAGTCACAGTGACTATCTAGTCATCTCCTGATGAATTTATCACCGACTTCGAAACTACTCATGCCAACGAGCTGCTTTCCTGAATTATCTATTATTCCAATGAAGTCCGACCATTTTTCACTTAGAAAAATGTATCAGACCTTGAAAGATTATATTATGAACTTTTCATACATTAGCATTCAACACTAACGAACATAATATCATGACGATAAATGCAAACCACATTTTTCAGTTATTTCAAAATCACGTGAAAATTAGAACAGTTTGTCACAACTAACTGATTGTGAAAAGTTGTTCCTCGAGTGAAAATGACTCGGAAAATTTTCTTACTTTATATTGATTTTAAAATTACAACTGACACGAAATGTTGTTTTAAGTCGGATTTCAAAATTAGTGAAAATCAGAACAGACCTTTTTGCAAATATGTATTACACACTGTACAATTTAAGGTTATGATAGACAACTTTTGTGGTGTGGTACTGTCTAAACCTTCTTCTAACGGCAAGTTCTTATGAACAAATTTTAATATTTCTTGATAGGAATTAAAAACCACGAGCTGTATGAAGTGTTTCCCGATGTCAACATAGTTAAGTGGATCAAAATAACGTGACTACGCTGGCTAGGCTATGTCAGTAGAATGGATAACAATGGCAGCACTCCTAAAGGTATTTCCAGACGTACTCGTACAAAGCCGTAGAAAGCCTAGACGTGGCTTCGATATCTGCAACGGAAATCTGTAATTTTTTAACGACAAAATTCGGTAGTTAAATTGAAAAAATTTTAAATTTTGTATTGAAATTTAATGAATTTTGACAATTAAGCTACCGATTTTATCGTTAAAAAGATACAGAATTCCGCTTTAGCTCTGACCACCATAAAACACTTAGACGACAGCTTAGTGACAACGCTTAGTAACGGCGAAACTGTCGGGTAATAAACCATCAAAACGCTTCCCAATAACCGTTCGCAGCCGGTGTAAAACTGTAGGTTCCAGTCAGTGATTGGAAAACTGTATACTACAGAAACTTAGTAGATACAAAACTGATGTCCGTTAAGAAAAATATTAATAATTCGTATACGTCTCTATGGTCGGGGCCACGAGTACGCATTTGTGGTAAATAACAAATTTTGGCAATTGACTATCGGGTACGTATGAGTGTTAAATAACAAAATTTTGTAAATTTAACTACCGATTTTTATCGTTAAAAGGATTCCGGTGCAGCTCTGACCACCTTAAAATTCTTTAGACGACGGCGGCACTTTCGAGTAATTAACCAGCAGAAAGCTTTCAAAAACCGTTCGGAACGGTGTAAAGCTGTAGGATCCAATCAGTGACTGTATAACTGTAATACTACAGAAACTTAGTAGATACAAATATTATTTCTATTAAGAAAAATATTAGTAATTCGTATACGTCCCTATGGCCGGGGCACGAGTACGTATGATTGTTAAAAAACAAATTTTGACACTGAACTATCGGGTACATTAAATAACAAATTTTGTCAATTTAACTATCGATTTTTATCGTTAAGAAGTCACAAAATTCGGTTGCAGCTCTGACAACCTTAAAATTCTTTAGACAACGAAACCCGCGCTTCGTGACGGCGGCGCTGTTGGATAAAAAAACCAGTGACTGTAAAACTGTAATACTACAGAATCTTAGTAGACAAAAAATGATTTCCATTAAGAAAAATATTAAGAAAAAGTATACGTCCCTATGGTCGGGAGCACGGGAACGTATGAGTCTTAACAAATTTTGAGTATTAACAACCAGGTACGTATGAGTGTTAAATAATACATTTTGTCAATTTAAATAACGATTTTTATTGTTAAATAATTACAGAGTTCCGGTGGAGCTCCGACAATCATAAAATTATTTTGTCAACGGCCACCCCGCTTAGTGACGGCGACAATATCGGGTAATAAACCATCAAAAAGCTTCTCAAAACCCGTTCGGAACCGGAGTAAAACTGTAGGTTCCAATCAGTGACTGCAAAACTGTAATACTACAGAAACTTAGTAGATAAACAAATATTTCCATTAATAATTCGCATACGACTCTATGGCCGGGTGCACGGGTACGTATGAGTGTTAAATAACAAATGTTTACAATTAACTATCGGGTACGTATGAGTGTTAAATAACAAGTTTTGTCAATTCAACGACAGATTTGTATCGTTAAAAAGTTACAGAATTCCGGTACAGCTCCTTAAAATTCTTTACAGGACGACCACGGCGCTTAGTAACGGCGACACTGTCCGCAATAAACCAGTGATTGTAAAATTGGAATACTACAGAATCTTAGTACACAAAAACTGATTTCCATTCAGAAATATATTAATAAATCGTATACGTCTCTGTGGTCGGGAGCACGCGTACGTATGAGTATTAGCAAATTTTTACAATTAACTACCGGGTACGTATTAGTATTAAATAACAAATTATGTCAATTTAACCACCGATTTTTATTGTTAAATAATTACAGAATTCCGGTGCAGCTCTGACAACCATAATATTCTTTTGTCGACGGCCACCACGCTTAGTGACGGCGACACTGTCGGGTAATAAACCATAAAAAAACTTCTCAAAAACCGTTCGGAACCGATGTAAAACTGTAGGTTCCAATCTGTGGCTGTAAAACTTGAAAGCGGAGAAAAATATATATATGAAAGTCTCCGCTGAAAGGATCAGTTTGAGGAATCCCTGCGAAACCTTGGTATTGTAAACTAAAGAGAAAAGGTAAAAGATCGAGCCGCTTGAAGAAATATGTTATCTACATTTTGTAAAGTCCTTAACCTTTCTGAATTGTTTAACATCAATTAAGTAAGTCAGGAGAAATTAGGGATTTCAAATCAGGTATCAGGGAAAATTACACATTAAAGTGGATAACATGTATGTGAGAAAATACTTATAGTTAATGATAATCCACCGGTATCACAGATCGAAACGCTGGTCTTGGGAGAGTTGCGATTTCGAAACAGGAACGGGTCATTTTAAGCATAACTTATACTCCAAAATAGATTCGAATCGAAAAAGAAGTAATAATGGATTACTCATTATTAGTATCATCAGTTCGAAAGGAGTAACAAATTGGCCTTTAATATTTTGTCATAAAAAGCCTTTGAATATTTTTATAGATTGTACATTCTATAAGGATACCCACTGAAGATTTCTAAAAGAGTTGTATTTGCGGTATTGAAGAGTCAAGCTTGCACAAGTTGTCTAGGACAGGACTTTAAGATATATCTTTGTATGGGCAACTTGACGCTTCTACAATGCAAGCATACTTTATAGACCAATGGGCTAGAATGCATATAAATTATGGACACTTTGATATATTTGTAAAGCCTTGATTTAAGAGATAAGAACAGCCCTCAAAAACATGTGATATAATTTCTCGGGATATTTACAATAAACCAACATCAAAATATCAAATTTCATTTGACCTGCAAAAAGTCACTTCTGGACAATGATATCAAACTGATTTGATGACGTCCAAAATTGAGTATAAAATAAATTATTTCATTGTAAACGAATTTTTGAACATAACAATTTCTGCACCGGAATTCTGTAACTTTTTAACGATAAAAATCGGTAGTTAAATTGACAAAATTCGACAATTGTGTATTGAAAATGTTCACCCAAATTCACCTATTTTAATGTCTAACTCTCGTCTTTTACACCGTTTGCATGTTAAACCAAGGAATGTGTAACGTCTTTCCTTGTTGATACTTAATCATTTCGTAGCGATTATAAAGCATTTTATAATTTTTATGATGCCTTTTTTATATTCCAACACCACAAGTTCATCTAAATGTCAAATGCAATGTTTATGTTTTATTGCCAATATATGTCCTTTTTTACGGACATTTTAATGGATTTTCTTCAGCTTTTTTTTGTAAAGAGTCTGACCTCATGATTTGAGCAATTTTCCCCCATTTATACTGTAAGTTTGATATCCATGTAATATGCTAAAATACACGCACACACACAGATACAATTACAAACTCGCACACACACACACACATGTGTGTATATGCATATGTATGTGCAAAATGAGTAATACTGCGGCTCTTGAAACTGAAGCTGATATTGGTCCTGCTGCTGCTGTTGATGCTGTTTCTGAGGATGCTGTTGTTGCCTTGTTCGCGTACCAAACAGTAAAGTAGTATGCGTAAGCATGTGTATAAGGATTTGTTTATGTGTGTGCATGTGTAGTTGTGTTGTCTGTTTTATATGATATCTCTGTGTGTGTATGTGTGTGGGGGGACGTTTTTGTTGTTGTTTTTTTCTTTTTTTTTTAAATAAAGTGTATGGAAAGTTGAGATACTGTACGTGTCACTTAGTACAACTCCTACATACATACGATTCGAAAGATGTGAATGGTGGCGTACAAATGTTGAACCACTGAGAGCCACACAGACTGCAAAAGAAGTACGAAGCGAAAACACAAATACAAACACACACACTCATTACAAAACGATAAACGAATTCGTTACGAAAACGAAGTACAACTAGAAGTCACTGACGCTGACGCTGATGCTGTCGAGAAAAATTACGGAGTTCTGCAATTTCTTGTTGAAGTTCTTTCTTATATTTCAATACTACACGAGAAAAATATCGCTCACACACACCACGACACGGCCGACCACCACCACCAACACAAACGGCACAATATGCAACACACAAAAAATATTCCACGCTTAATAAGAAAAAGATAAAGTTCGAAATTTCCAATGAAAAACAAAACGATTTCGCACGAGATAGCGCCGTTCAAATTTTATGAATACTTAAAATTCATTTAATTTTTTAGTAAATATTTTGCTTTATTTTTTTTATCAAGTTTGTACGCGAAATTTAATTTAAAATTGTTTTACTTTTTTAATAAATTATTTTTTCTTTAATTGTATGTCAAGTTTGTTCACGTAGTTTGGCCATCATTTCACTTTGGAAAAAAAACACAATCATTTCACTTTTAGGCTAAAGTTCAGTTTCGAGTTTCAATTTAAAGTTCAGTTTTTTGTCAAGTTACTGTGCATTTTCTCTTCTAACCGTGCACAGTTTTTGAAAGTAATAGATTCTTTTTTTTCATTGGTTTCTTCTAAAGTAGATTTAGTTTAACAATTTTTATCTTGTAAACCCTTACCAGCCAAGGGCTCGCGTTATACTGCCACAGTATCCCAATAAAAGGTGAACCAATATAGATTCTCAGATTCGCATCTGACGACGTCGAATCATCATCATTCCTTTACATCACACAACACACACACACAAAAGCACACAGAGCATCATGGTAAGCTGACAACACACACTCTCTCTCTCTCTCTCGCTCTGTCTCTCTCTCTTGGTCTCTTAAATGGACCACCAGCTGAATGCAGCAGATAAAACAGATATGAAGAAAGGAGCACAAATCTGCATTTCATTGATGCCGAAAACTTTGCATGCTCGCTAGTATAATTTGTTAAGGCAAAAAAGAGACAACTATACAATTATGAAACCGCTTATTTTTGGGTGGGAGTTGGATGCTGTTCGTATAATAGTCCTGTTGCAGCATCTGCTCCGAAAGCGACTCTATTTGTAAAGAGTCTAAGTCACACAGAATATTATTGACATGTCGCTAGGGTTGCCAGTTCAGGCATAAGAAAATCGCCCCCAAAATATGCCCCTTAAAATTGTATATTCTTAACTCACAAGAGACTAAAGATATATAAGAATTAATAAAGAGAGCAAAGAGAGCGATGAGAGTTTACGAGAGAGCGATGAGAGTTTATAGAGATTAGAGAGAGCGAATGACTGTCGCTGGTTTAATGGTTAGCTGGCGCGTTTCTTGTCCATGAGGATATGGGTTCAATCCCACTCTCATGACGTTTTCAATTCTTTCAGCGATGGTCACAGTATCGACTAACTTGTCATGAAATTTCTGCCCAAAACCCCCGTTCGAAACCAGTGCAAAACTGTAGGTCTCAACACAAAGAGTCTCAAAATATAAAGTGCGCACACACACAGCTCACTGATTGTAAAATGATCTGCCCTACCCTTTGGGGGATGTAATGGGGAAATGAATACAGAGGGGCTGTTGCAGACAGAGGCTTTGTATCTTACTCCTGTTAGGACCACTTTCCCAAAGTCCGGTTACATTTTATCGTAACGATAAACCGACGGTTAATGTGAACATAAAGAGAGTGGCTGTTGCATATAGAGGCTTTGTATCTGTATCTGTCAAGGGACACTTTCTCAAAGTCCGGTTAAATTGTATCGAAACGATAAACCAACGGTTAATGTGAAAATCAAAGGAGAGGGGATGTTACAGACAGAGGCTTCGTATCTTACTCCTGTAAGGGGCACTTTCTCAATGTCCGGTTAAATTTTATCGAAACGATAAACCTACGGTTAATGTGAAAATAAAAGGAGAGGGGATGTTACAGACAGAGGCTTCGTATCTTACTCCAGTAAGGGGCACTTTCTCAATGTCCGGTTACATTATATCGTAACGATACAGCGGCGGTTAATGAGAAAATAAAAATAGTCGCTGTTGCAGACAGAGGTTTTGCATATTACTCCTGTAACGGACACTTTCTCAAAGTCCGGTTATATTTTATCGTAACAATAAAGCGACGGTTAACAGAATTTAATTTTCTCAATAAATATTCAAAATTTATTCGACCGATAAAGTTAACAGGAGGTCTAACAGCGGTTAATAGTTAATAGGAACAACAAATGCAAACAGCTGTTAACTGATGACAACAGCTGTTTTGTTATCTTGCTGTTATGATTTAAGAAATAATTGGTTTTCTAAAAGTGGCTTGCATTATTCCACCAGGTCAACAAGTAAATATTCCTCGGCAACTGAGAAGTTCTTCCCACGGTGTCTTTTTGATGGTCGTCCGCCATAATTTGAATAAATTACACTTTGCACAGAAACAATAATAAAGTAAACAGCTGATATCTTACAGTGCTGACAACTTTGCCACACATTTTAGCAGAGTTGCGAGGGTAAAACATCTAAAATCTTGTGAAATTAACCGGAGTATAAGAAAACGAAATACCTTAACAGGAAATAAACCTTAACAGGAAGTAACCCTTAACAGGAAGTATATCAGTATTACTTAACAGGAATATATACCGATTAATTAAAGTACCGATTAGTATCCGACCCTTTAACAGGACATTAAGAAAATTACCCTAAGCCTTATCAAATACTGTAACAATTTTGATTTTGTAGAAATAACAAAATTTTTAAATGTTACGAAATTGTTCGTAAATATTTTGAAGCGCTTTGTAAAAATGTAAAAATAATAGTTGTAAGAATAATACAATTGTCATGAAATTCTGGTAAATATTACGAAATACTTTGTGAATAATACGAAAATATTGTGAAACGCTTTGTAAATATTATAAAATCCTTCGTAACTTTTATGAAATTCACGTAATTACTGCGGAATACTTTGTACTGCGAAATACTTTGTAGTTATTACGAAATTGTTCGTAAACATTGAGAAAACCTGTAAAAATTACGATATTGTACGAAAATATGAAATCCTCGCAAATATTACGAAGTCGTTCGTAGATATTACGAAATTGTTCGTAAATATTGTAAAACGCTTCGTAAATATTACGAAATTTATGGTAAATATTATAAAATTCTCGTAATTATTGCCGAATACTCTGTACTACGAAATACTTTGTACAACCAAATACTTTTTACCACGAAATAATTTGTAGATATTACGAAAATGTTCGCAAATATTGTGAAACATTTTGTAAATACATATCACCAAATTTTCTATAAATTATATGAAATTGTCGTAAATATTTGGAAATTCTTTGAAGATATTACGAAATAGTTCATAAATATTTTGAAACTGTTTGTTTGAAAGTTTGAAATTGTTCATAAATATTGTAAATCACTTCGTAAATATCACGGAATGCATGGTAAATATTATAAAATTCTCGTAATTACTGCCGTATACTTTGTCCTACGAAATACTTTCTACTACAAAATACTTTTTACCACGAAATAATTTGTCGATATTACGAAATTGTTCGCAAAGATTGAGAAACACTTTGTAAATATCACAAAATTCTCTATAAATTATATGAAATTGTCGTAGGCATTTGGAAATTCTTTGTGGCTATTACGAAACAGTTCAGAAATATTTTGAAACTTATTGCAAAATTTCACGTAATTCTTCGTAAATATTATGAAATTCTCTTAAATACTACATAGTTCTTTCTACTACGAAATAGGTTGTAGATATTACTATACATCAATATTGTGAAACACTTTGTAACTGTTACGAAATTCATCACAAACATTATAAAATTCTTGGAAATATTACAAAATAATTTGTAATAAGCCGCCGGTGATGCAATGGTTAGTGTGCGCGGCTCTTGTACATGAGATCCTGGCTTCGACCCCTTCTCTGACCACCTTCAAATTTCTTTCGGCGGCGGTCACCTCGCATAGTGGCGGCGACACTATCGAGTATATAGCCATGAAAAAGCGTCTCAAAATAACGTTCAGAATCGGTGTAAAACTGTAGGTCCCAATCAGTGATTGAAAACTGGAAAGCGCACAGCTCATTGATTGTGAGAAGTTCTCCCCGGTCCCTTCATGGGATGTAATGGGAAACCATTTATTTATTTGTAATAACTACAACATTTTTCTTAAGGGTTGCAAACCACGTATCATGAAATTCTATGTAAATTGTATGAAATTATCGTAAATATTACGAAACACTTTGCAAATATTACGGAATTGTCTTTGCAAATATAACGACTTTTCGACTTTCGGTGACTTTTCGAACTTCCCTCGTAGTTATATGAAATCCAACACCTATTAGTAGACTACTGTCAAATTTTGAGCAAGGTCCGTCATTTACTTTGCGTTTAACAGCTGTTCAAAATATACAACCTCGTGCATTTTTTTTTAAATGGAAAAAGGTGAATTTCGAAGTGCTCATTCAAAATTATTTTTTGCGATAAAAGCCATCAATCCAACCAAGGAAAAGCTTGATAAATACTATGGGGACTCTGCACCGTCGACTTCAATGGTAAAAAAGTGGTTTACTGACTTTCGTTGTGGTCGCAAAGGTACAAATGACGCTGAACGTTCAGGTCAATACACCCGAAAATGTCGAAAAAATCCACGATATGGTGTTGGCCGATCGAAGAATAAAAATGCGTGAGATTGTTGATACCATAGGCATTTCATATGGCAGTGTGGTTTCGATTTTAAATGATCAGTTGGGTTTAAGAAAGCTGTCTGAAAGATGGGTGCCGCGTTTGCTCTCAATTGACCATAAACGTACGGGTGCACACGTGTGTGGTCTCAATGGCAAAATTCCATGAATTGGGCTACAAATTGGTACCTCATCCGCCATATTCTCCGGATTTAGCCCCCAATGACTATTTCCTATTTCCAAACCTAAAGAAATGGCTCGGTGGAAAGAGATTTACCTCCAACGATGAAATTATTGATGCAACAAATGCCGATTTTATGGACCTCGAAAAATCATATTTTTTTGAAGGGATACAAAAATCGGACTAAGTGTATTGAGCTAAAAGGAGATTATGTTGAAAAAATTTTTTTTTTTTTGCAAAAAAAACTGGTTTTTAATCAAAAAGTCACGAACTTATTGATCCGCCCTCGTATTCCTCGTCGATTTCACGAAATTTCGTAAATACTGTTGAACACTATAAAAATCACGAAATTCTATGTATGTGTGTTGTATAAAACTCTGGTAAGGGTTGAGAAATACTTTGTGAATATTACGAAATTGTTTGCAAATATTGTGAAACACTTTGAAAATATTACGAAATTCTTCGTGGATGTTATGACATTTTCGTAAGTACTAAAGAATACTTTGTACTACGAAATACTTTGTAGATATCACAAAACTTTTCGATAATATTATGAAACATTATGAAATATTACCAAATTCTTCGTAAATTGTATGAGATTCTCGTAAATACAAGGGAATAGTTTGTACTGCGAAACTTTGCAGATATTACGAAATTAATCGTCAATATTGTCAAACACTTTGTGAAATTTAAGAAATTCGAAGTAAATGTTATAAAATTCTAGTAAGTATTTTGAAATACTTTGCAGATATTACGAAATTGTTCATCAATATGGTGAAACACTGTATATATCATGGAATATTTCGTAAATATTCTGAAATTCTTTGTAATAACTACAAAATGTTTCTTAAGTATTGTAAAACATTTTCTAAATTGTGTAATGTATGAAATTTTCGTAAATGTTACAAAATACTTTGTAGCTTTTACGAAATTGTTTGCAAATGTTGGGAAACACTTTGTAAATATCACGAAATTCTTTGCAAATATTATAAAATTTTCGTAGGTACTACGGAAAATTTTTTACTACGAAATACTTTGCAGATATTACGAAATTGTTCGTAAATATTGCAAAACACTTTGTGAAATTTACGAAATTCGAAGTAAATGTTATAAAATTCTCTTAAGTACTTAGAAATACTTTGCAGATATTAGGAATTTGTTCATCAATATTTGTGAAAGACTTTTCAAATAGCACGAAATTTCGTAATATTCCTCGTTGAATACTTTGCAGATATTAGGAATTTGTTCATCAATATTTGTGAAAGACTTTTCAAATAGCACGAATTTTCGTAATATTCTTCGTTGATTTCACGAAATTATATTGTGAAATACTATAAAAATTAAAAAGTTTCTGACAATTGTATAAAACGCTCGTAAATGTAACGAAATACTTTTTGGATATTACGAAACTGTTCGCAAATGTTGTGAAACACTTTGTAAATATCAGGAAATTCTTCGTAAATGTTATGAAATTTTTTCGTAAATACTACGAAATACTTTGTACTACGAAATACTTTGTAGGTATTACAAAGTTATACGAAAATATTGTGTAAAACTTTGTAAAAATTACGAAATTCTATGTAAACGTTATGAAATTCTGTTACGTATTAGGAAACTTGAAATTGTTAGCAAATAATGTGAAAGACTTTGCAAATATCCCAAAAATTTTCGTAATATTCTTCGTCGATTTCACGAAATTTCGTAGGTATTGTGAAATACTAAAAAAATTAAAAAATTCTCCGCCAATTGTATAAGACACTTGTAAATGTAACGAAATACATTTTGGATATTACGAAATTTTTCTCAAATGTTGTGAAACATATTGAGAATGCCAGGAAATTCTTCGTAAATGGTATGAAATTTTCGTAAGTACTACGAAAATAATTTGTACTACGAAATACTTTGTACGTATTAAAAAGTTGTTCGAAAATATTGTGTAAAACTTTGTAGAAATTACGTAATTCTATGTAAATGTTATGAAATTCGGGTAAATATTACGAAACTCTTTTAAGCTATTACGAAATTGTTCGTACACATTATGAAGCTCTTTATAAATATTGCGAAATTATCGTAAATATTCCGAAATGCTTTGTAGATATTACGAAATTGCTCGAAAATATTAAATAATATTTAATAATATTAAATAAACACTTTGAAAATATAACGAAATTCTACGCAGATATTATACCTTTTGTGGAAATTAATTATTGCGTGTTTCCTCTTCCTACTCCGAAAAAAAATTAGTTATAATATGTAATAAAAAGTCCCTTCTTTTAGTGGAAGTTGAAAACTGATTAATTGGAATACGCGGGCAGCAATTTCGATGTCCATCAAGTTTTGACGATAAGGGAGCTGATGAGATGGTGGACTTAACCATCCACCGGAATCAATCAATTACAACATTTTTCGACATCTTTTCGTTCCAATAACAAATTTTTATTTATGTATTTTAAAATATTCAAACATTCGCCCATATTACCTTATTATTGCTTTAACCCATTATGACTAGAACCCAAATCCCTTAAATCAAGGATTCATCACTTGACTTGGCAACACTATGTATATGGCAACGACTTACACCCTCTCGTGCTTGCTCACCACCATCTGTACATAAAATTCTCTCTTTGCCAAAACAAAGAGAGATAAATATTCAGCTAACCTGCGCATGTATAAAGCTTTACAGTGTCCTTTTCTCTCTCTCTCGCTTTCTCTCTATTGCTGGCCCCATACAGTTTAAGTTGTACTCTCATTCCGCATTCACAGAATTTAACACATCATTTTCTATCACTCTCTCCTGAGATTAATAAAAGACAATCCTTACTGTTTGTTTGCTTTCCTTTTCCATCCTTTCGATTTTTCCTTTTGTTTTGCGTCCTGCTGACATTATTTTTCTTACTACAATGCGAGACTTTACGACTCGATTTCGAAACGTACGATATTTTGCAGCAGCTCCTGTTGGTGTTAAATGGTCGGTCGGTCGGTCAGACGGTAACGTCTATACTTTCCAAGTTTTTGGAGCATTACAATTGTCATAATTATTGGCATACTTCATGGACACACAAGTAGTACTATTCACGTGCTCTCGCCCCGCTCTCTGGTTCTTTCGCACGTTCTCTCTCTCTGTCTCTCGCTCTAGGGCTGTTACTCATATACTACAAACCACAGACTCCAAGTTCATTCCCTGAGAGAACAATGAATAGAACACACATAGTACGATTGTGAAGTGTATGCCACTGAAAAAATGTGGCTCGGTTGGGCAAATGATGAAACCCTACAATCATTATGATTCCCATCATTATTGCCATCTCCTGGCGAGAGCAGAGTGCAAAGTGCGTACATAAACCTTCAAATGGTTTAAGTGGTCCTGATAAGGTACATTTGAAGTGAATTTACGAAACGACCAACCATCATAAATGATTTTATAAGCCACTCGTTGTATAGAAAATTATACTCCTGCTAGCGAAATATTCAATTAAATCACATCGTCGTGGCTGTAATGGGCAAAACAACATTCTGCATTATCATCATTCATTGGTTGATGACTCATCATCATCGCCAGTCGTTTTGACAGCTGGCACATAGTCAAAATACAAACCGCTTTAGTTGCTGCTGCTCTCATTTTGTGCGGTTAAATGTACAAATTTGTTAGTCATTTCACACGGGATTGATGGATTTTCAGAAAGAAAGAAATAATAAAGAAAAAATAGTTTACAGTTGACCTGTTTTCTTACAAATTAGATTTAGGAAAGTTTTAAAATTTAGTTTTTTTTCAAAAGTTTTCCATATCATATATGAAATAATAGGCCTGTTCTTGTATCTCCTGCTAAAAACAAATTTGTTGATAATTTTGTATGGGAGGTTTAGGGATTTTAACTGGCTCCCTACACAAAGTGGTGGGAAAATTAGTTTAGCAGGGGATACTATAAACGCGCCTAATATTACTAAAAATTTAAGAGAATTTTCGTCGAGTTTAAATAAAAATATTTTTTAAAAAATAATATTTTCTCTATTCAAAAAAATAATAATCAACGTAATTCACGAATCACAAATTAATATTAACAATTCGATAAAACGTAGTAATTTTCTAAATTATCGAATAATTAAAATTTCAAAAGTTTGAGTAATAAAAAAATTTAGAAAAAATGAGATATGACAGCGAAATCTGATTACGCACATAATGTAGATTCAAAGCCATACAAATATTTCAAAATTAGTCTTAACACAATCCCAGAATCCCAAAAATAAAATCGAAAATCCCCAAAATGGGGTAATAAAACAATAAAGAAAAAAGTGAGATATAACAGCGAAATTTGGCAGTGTGCTTACTCATATAATACATATTCAAAGCCATACAAATATTTAAAAATTAGTGTTAACACAATCCCAGAATCCCAAAAATAAAATCGAAAATCCCCAAAATGGGGTAATAAAAAAATATAGAAAAAATGAGATATAACACCGAAATTTGGCAATCTGCTTACGCACATAATGTATATTCAAAGCCATATAAACATTTAAAAATTTGTGTTAACACAATCCCAGAATCCCAAAAATAAAATCAAAAATCCCAAAAATGGGATTTTTCAAAAAAATTTAGGAATTTCCCACATTTGTTTCCAGCCAGTTTAGTTGTTCAACGCGCTTTGTTGGAACACATGCACATATCAGAATAAGGTAAAAGAAATCGCAAGCCAGCTTTGCACGTCGAGATTTTTTTGGCCGAATACGAATATTTTTTTACATCGACCGTATTTAGAGGATTCTGGAGAAATCTGTGTGACAGATAGGAAACTCTGGTATACACAAAATTAATCTGCAGTTAGCTATGTACAATCATACATACAAAAACGTAATATGTTTGAAAACAAATTCTTCTAGTATTGATTAAAATGTGGCAACACCTTTTTTCCAAAAAGAGTAAAAATGTTGAAGGTTTTTTTAATGTTTTGACTTAAATTTAATGCGATTTCCTCAAAAACCAATGAATTTCAATAGTTTTTATCGTTGTTCACAACATATGCTGTTGATAATGTAATAGTATCTCAATATTAATATTGATTTTCATTTTAGTCAAGATAATGTCAAAAAATCAACAAAAAAAACTTGGCAAAATTTTCCATAAAAAAATATTTTTCAAATATCTCGAGTCCCATAAGAAAAAATCTAAATCTGCCAGCATGTTTTTTGTGGGTTTTTAATAGCTACAAACACAACACAAAACATTTTAAATAAAAACAAAATTCAAGATTTTTAAAAAGGTTAAAATTTTTTTGAAAACCTAAGTCGCCAACTTTAGGCTCCCACAGTGCGGCTCCAGGTGGGCCTATGACGTTCAAATATGCAAATTTCGCAAATATGCCCATGAGAAATTTCAACTTGATCGTTTCAGGCGTTCAGAAAATGTTGAATTATTTACATTCCCCACTGTGCGCCAGTGCATTGAGGTCACCACAACTTTGAACTCAGCCGTCAGGTATTATCCTTCAAGCATCTCCTACCACAGCTTCCCAAAGATATATATTGTTAGATTGTTGGATGACAATGAACTTATTGCCTTCTTAATGTCACACATTAGATTTTCGATTGAATTCTAGGACAGGACATTTTGCTAGTCTTTCCAAACTTTGTTAATATGCTTAGGATAATTGCCAGGATGGACTACCCCAATCTGTTGTATCTATTCATTGACGTACGACAGCATCTCTTCATTCAGTGCACGCAAAGGAAGAAACGTTTAGAGATCGTTTGGGTCAACAATATTTCTTTTGCCCCAAAAATATTTCGTTTGCCACTTTGTCCCATAGTTGACCGCAAACTTGATATGATTTATCGTAAAGTTGTTTCGTTTGTTGTAAATGTTCATGTGCTCGGAATTTGTCATATGTACTATTGCGGCAAATAAAGAAACACGTTTACTACAAACGAAAAATTTTATACACACACAATAATCCGCAAACGCTTTAAGCTGATCACTGTAACGAGTTATTTTGCAGCAGCGTAAAGGCTGAGGCAATCTGGCAATATGTGCCTGCAACTATGCCTTATGACTCCCGTTTGTTGCCATTAAACTGTGTGTTCTCCTAGCAGGCGTATATACAGGTCCGAGCTGTAAATGAATCACACTGTGTGTAATTTTTTTAGTCATGGAAATATAACCAGGACACCACTACGTGATAAAATACCAAAAATAAAAATCCGTGTCTCCCAGTTTTGCCCAAAGTCATGCACTTTTTTTATGGGCCCCCAAAGATTTGGGGCCTCGGTGTAATTTTTGCAAAAAGTGATCATTTTGTCAGGCTCATATCTTGGAAACCGTTTGGAATTTTGATTTACTTTCTGAGGGGAAGTTGTAGCTCTTGTCATAAAGAATAAAAATGTCAACATATAAAATCAAAATAACTTCATTTGCAAGGTCAAAGTCGCAAAAACTTTAAAAACATTCTATTTTTTACATTTTCTAATCAAATACAGAAATGTCCCTAAGATCTCAGTAAGCAACTTTCTAGAACATATGAACTTGAATGAATGAATGATTGAACTGAATGATTCTTATATTGTGTGCTGCGTCCCTTGTTGCGTGTGCTGAGCTCACTGCTTTGACAGTGCTGCTGCGGTCGGAGAGAAAGCATAGTGTTTCAATGTTGAAGTAAACGGTGCAAGAGCTACAACTTTCCCTCAAAGAGTAAATCAAAATTCCGAACGAAATGCAAGGTATGAGCCTTACAAAATGATCACTTTTTTGGAAAAAATTACACCGAGGCCCCAAATCTTTGGGGCCAATAAAAAAAGTCCATGACTTTGGGCAAAAATGGGAGACACGGGTCTTTTTTTTTGTCTTTTATCAAGTAGTGGTGTCCGTATATAGTTATATTTCCGTGACTTAAAAAATTACAGACAGTGAAATTAAAAAACTTTCGGGAAATTTTTCACTTTTGCGGCTACATAAGCGCTACCTAAACGGCGTTCAGAATCATTCCTAGGAAGTTCATATGTTCTAGAAAGTTGTTTACTGAGATCTTAGGTATATTCTTGTAGTTGATTATTTCCTTGAATTTTGGACGGTTTGCTATCTATGGACCTGAACAAGGGAAAAAAGGTAAAAAAAAATCGACATTTTTAAAGTTTTGATTTTGATTTTGTCCTTGAAGATGAAGTTTTTTTAATTTTATATGTTCACAAGTTTTGGTCTTTATGATAAGCATAGTATCTCAATGTTGAGGTAAACGGAGCAAGAACACAACTCTCTCCCAGAGAGTAAATCAAAATTCCAAACGGTTTGCAACTCTCTCCCAGAGAGTAAATCAAAATTCCAAACGGTTTGCAAGATATGTCATTCACTGTAGTTGGTGTTGCTTTGTGTCATTCTTTTTTGATTTCCATCCTTTACGAATTAGCTAAGTTTTGAATTAATTCTTTTCGCCAAAAAAAAAAGAATTGAATGAAATTTGAATCAATTCAAATAAATTTGCCAAAAATATTTAATTCAAAATTTAGCAAAATTTCAGAGCTATAAACGAATGTTTTGCCAGTTCAGAGCAGGAGTAAGGAGGTCTTGTATACGAGCTGCAAACGAATTATTCTTTTTTTAAATTAATTCGCGAATCATTAATGCGCCGAATTACCAACATTTTTAATTAATTCTTTTCAGCAATAAACGAATTGAATGAAATTTGAACCAATTCATATGTAAAAATGAATTGCAATTCATTTAAAATTCAAATGAATTTAAATTGAATTGCAATTCATTTCCAATTCCAATGAATTTAAATTGAATTGCAATTCATTTCCAATTCAAATGAATTTGGCAAAATGTGTTACAATTCATTCCAGTTCAATTGAATTGAATTGATTTTGAATTAATTTAAATCAATTTGAAAAATGAATTGCAATTCTTATTAATGAAATGCAAAACGAGAGTAATGCTCACTCTAGATTTCCTTCCACGAGTCTTTTTACAAAACGAATTCAATTCAAATGAATTGGAAATGAATTGCAAATTAATTTTTCGAATTCATTTGAATTAATTAACAATCAATACAATTCAAATGAATTGGAAATTAATTGCTATTAATTTTACCAAATTCAATTGAATTGGAAATGAAATGCGACTCATTTTGCCAAATTCATTTGAATTGGAAATGAATTGAAATTCATTTAAATTTAAAATTAATGGCAATTCATTTTTGCCAAATTCATATCAATTGCTTCAAATATCAATCAACTCGTTTGGGGGTAACGAATTAATTCAAAATTTTGATAATTCAGTGCACGAATAATTCGCGAATTAATTCAAAAAAGAATTATTCGTTTACAAGTCTGTTACAGGCCCCCCTTACTCCTCTAAACCGCAGAAACATTCGCTGCACATTCACATCTGGCCTTTTGAAAAGGAGTGGAAAGCAGGTCTCCTCTAAGGGTTCAAAAATTTCAGATAGACGGTATTGCTTCCTTTCCAACGGCAGGCCTATCAGGAGGTCATGTCTGTATTTTCGTAAATATCGAAAAGGTGCGCAACACTTCCCTTCTGTAAGCTGGCCTGTTGGTAGGCCTACTACACCATTTCCAATTGAAATTCCAAAATAACCATTTAATTTTTGAAAAATATTAATTGAAATTTGAAAATTATGTTTTAAAATACATAAATTGGAATTTCAAATTTCTATTTAAAGTTTGAGATACATAAATTGAAAGTTTAAAAAAAATCAATTGAAATTAAAAGGACATCAAATGATATTTAAAAGACGTCAATTGATATTCAAAATACATCAATTGATACTTAGAAAACATCAATTAAAATTTAAAAGAAATTAATTCTATTTTAAAATTCGTCAGTTGAAATTTAGAAACTATTAACCGATTTTATGTATTAGATTTCTGAATATTAATTGATGTCTGTCATTAAATAATGTATTTTAAATTTCAATCGAGGTGTTTCAAATTTCAATTGATGTGTCTCAAATTTCAATTGATGTACTTTAAATTTCATGTGGTCTACATTCCAATTGATGTCTTTTAAAATTCAACTGATGTATTTTAAATTTCAAATGATATGTTTTCAATTTCAATTGATACCTCATAAATATTAATTGATGTATTTTAAATTTCAACTGATGTTCTTTTAAATTTCAATTGATGTATTTCAAACTTTTAAACAGAATTTTTAAATAATGCTAACGAACTGTCGATCATGGTTACACGCAGAAAAATCTGGCAATTTTTTGTTTGGATCCAAATATAGTATACTTGTATCCAAACACATTGTGTTTGTTATTGAATATTATATGGTGGCTACACAATGATTAATAGGTTATAATATATGTATTTGTGACCCAAGTGTGGCTGAAGATAACAAAGAAACAAAAAAACACCAGATCTTTAATTCATGAAAGAAATGCTTGCAAACATGTACATGGTTCCGGCAATATGTTGCTGGGGTCGTTTTTTTTCGTCGTGTATTTTAAAGCTATTGTTTACGATTTCACCATGAGCGATAGATGAATTCACTAAGAAGCTTTAGGAAGAATTAAAAAATATATTCCCTCCGCAAACTAAAAGATGTTTGTAGAAGCGGTTGGATAACGCATTGTGGAAAATTGTAACTACACGCTGCAAAATTTGTCTTTTTTATTGTTTGGATGCAAATATAACGAGTTTGTAGCTTGTCGTAAATACAGTATATTTGTGTCCAAACATATGGTGTTTGCTATTCAATATAACATGTTTGCGACACAATGATTAATAGGTTATAATATAGGTATTTGTGAGCCAAATGTTGCTTTGTTTGTCGAAACCTGCTGAAGAGAACAAAGAAACAAAAAAGCACCAGATATTTAATTCATGAAACAAATGCTTGCAAACGTATACATGGTTCCGGCATTATGTTGCTGGGGTTGTTTTTTTTTCAGCGTGTCTTTTAAAGCTATTGTTTACGATTTCACCATGAACGGTAGATGAATTGACTAAGAAGCTTTAGGAAGAATTAAGACATATATATGGCACTATTATTCCCTCTGCAAACTAAGACATGTTTGTACAAGCGGTTGGATAACGAATTGTGGAGAGTTGTAACTACACGCTGCAAAATTGATCCTCTTTTATTGTTTGGATGCAAATATAACGTGTGTTTGGTGCTTGTTGTTAATATAATATACTTGTGTCCAAACATATTGTGTTTGCTATTCAATATAACATGTTAGCGACACAATGATTAATAGGTTATAATATAGATATTTGTGAGCCAAATGATGCTTTGTTTGTTGAAAACTGCTGAAAGCAAAAATGTTGAGACAAATAAAGAAACTAAAAGCAGCAATTCATTCAATTCAATTCATGAAAACAATGATTGCAAACACGTACATGGTTCGTGCAATATATTGCTGGGGCGGTTATTTTTCAGCCAATCTGGTCAATCTGTTTTGGAACACACAAAGTCAGGTAATAGTAAAGGTTTTGAATATCGGGAAATTGTGAGGTGTAGTGTTTGTATTGTGTACATATAAGTAAAGAGAAAGAATACTACCGTATAACAGCGGTTTAACTGTCATAATTGTGACAAACATTTGACACTTACCATAAAATTGTTTGTTATTTCATGAAACAGATTGTGTAGTAAATGAGACGACAATTTTTTCAAAAAAACAAATCCGACTGTCTGACATTTGACCTTTAGCTGTAATATGTAAATTTTCATATATTAGAATTTACTGGGATGTCCGTTAATTTAAATGCTTTAAGCCAAACATGACATTCAAAGTTATTTATTACCGAAATCGGAAGCCACAATAGGAGAATGATGCAACAATGAACTCTAACGAATTCTATGGTCACAATAAGTTAACATTTCTGTAAAAAGTTTGGACAAATTTAAATGTAACTAAGGATTAGAAGTCTGAAAATAATTTTCGTAAATTTAGGGCTCTTTCGGTGCAAAGGGCGTTTACTTGTCCTGTTTTTACAGCCGCTTAGAAAGTTGTTTGCTTGATAACAAAAATAAATAAATAAATCGATATTCCCAATTAATTTTTATGTTTGATCGAAAAGCGTGCAATTTTTAAGGATTTATTAGCAATTTGTCACGAATTCTTGTCCTTTTTTGCTTAGACCGTTTAACAATTTTCATTGATGGCGAATTAAATTGAAAATGTTGCATTTCTTGGGAGAATTTTTTTTTACTATTTCAACCCTTTTGCTATGGCGCTTAAGCTGCTTGAGGCAGCAAAGAGGATTTCATTTTGTTTATTTTTAACGCTAACAATATTTCTTTAAATCATTTCAATGTCGTTCCACCTCCTTGTTGAAGGAATTATAAAGTTTATTTTTTATTTTCCACAAAACAATTGAATACGCGTGTCTTGTATGCATATTTTTCTGTTATTTTTCCCCTCGTTTTTTTTTTTTTTTTGTTGTGTGCTGCCAATCCCACGACCAGATGGGGTTAAGCCTATAAATCTCTTTTCTACGAAGACCTGGCAAATTTCAGCGACAGCAATAGGTGAGTGAGAGGTGAAGGAGTGTGTGTAAACTCGCAATACCTTTCAATGAATTTGATTAAAATTTAAAATTTTATGAATACATTTTAAAAATCTCCGAGAATATTTTGCGCTGTAAAAGTATGAAACATAATTTGTTGATGGTTCTCCTGTTTTCCATATAAGGAGGATAGAAATTTGAAAGATGTTTATATTACAATTCGTGGAAATAGATCAGGCAACGTTTTCGGGGCAACTTCTAAGGAATTTTTTAATCATCTAAGTAGTTCCGATTTCACCGTGGGTTCGATCCCTGCTCCGACCACCTTACATTTCTTTCCACGACGCACAGTGGTTGAGAATTCATTTTTATCTTTAAAAATTGTATAACTTTTGATCTAATAAAAAATTTTGATTTCTGTAAAAATGCGATTATATGTCATTTGTAGTGTATTCAAAAACCCGGTTTTTCAAAAATGTCGGTTTTCTGTTTCTTCGAATATTCCGATTTTGGCGAAACCGATTTTGGTTGAACCGAGGTGTAGAAACCGGTTAATAACCGGTTTCGGTTTTAGAAACATAATGGACTTTATACACACGTTTAATTTTAATTCGTTTCTTTGAATTTTGAGATCGAAAATACCGTTTGGAACCGATGTAAAACTGCAGGTCCCAATTAGAGCGTGCAAGCCTTCCTGTCTGTAACTTTTGGGAACAAAAAATCGTTGAGCATGGCACGATAATGCTCGCCGTTGACGGTTTCGGAGGCTCCATCCTAATTTTCGAAGAAAAATAGGCCAATGTTGCCGCCATGCCAAAAACCGTCGCTCGTGGTGGATGCATTGGCTTCTCCTCTACGACGCACATACAAGTTAGCCGGCAAAAATGATTTTAAGATTTAAAACAGATGGATTTGCTGTAAAATGGGTCCATGAAAAATTTTGACAGGATCAAGGTCCGATGAGATCTCCCGAGAGGTCCTTGAGAACCTTAGGGCCTATTTAAAGGGTCAATGAGGTAAAAATTACTTCTTTACTTTATCTTTCGATATTTTTCCAATGAATTGTGATGTTAAAGATGATTCGCCGAATGGAGGTGATAGTACAGGGATAGAACACAAAATACTGAGTGGGAGGGGGAGGTCAAGAACGCAAAAAAAAGCAAAAAAATTATCCGAAATTGAATTTTTTTTAAATGGTCGCCATTTTGTCAAAAAAAAAACCTAAAATCTTTTCAAGGTTCACACGAGTATGGTGACAAATCTGCGTCGATAGCACTTGGTTTCATCCAAATTGCTTCAGGAGAACCAGAGAAATCCTGCCTGCCAGCACCACACCTTTTGTTTGGCACCCCCACTTTGACGGGCGAGAGCTTTTTGAACACCCAACATATCAACGAAAATTTTATTAACTTTTGTAACACAATAGAAAAAACAGAATTGAGAAAACTTTTTTAAATTCTTATTATTCAATTTCAACAAAAAATAAGGACTTAAAATTAAAATTGGCCTGCTCATTCAATTTCATAATAAATGATTCAAACATTTATGAGTTAAACCAAACTTCTACTATACTAATCACCAGAATCTGATTCGCTAAAATTTTCTGTTTCTTCAGTTTCACTTGATTCTGCAAGCTGAAAACGTAAATCTTTACGGGCATCAAAACTAATCTTTACGGGCATCAAAACTAGGCGACTTGCAGTGGCAGCGATGAAAACTTTTTAAAGGGTTAAGTAGCGTTCACAATGGCAGCAACGAATTTGTAATTCAAGACTTCTCGTTCCCACTCACAGTATTGCATATAAAGCCTTCTCATGTTTTTCGTGAAATTGGAATTCAAATTTGTCATAGAAGTAGGTTCTACTTCTACTTCAAATTGGAATTTGTTCGAATCTGTTTTTTCTACTGACCGCTAGGGGCGCTCTACTTCGAATTTTGTTTTAAAACTTGAAAGTATGAATGAAAATGTAAACATTTTGTATCAAAACAAACATTTTAATAAATAATATTATCTGTAGAATCTGCCAATAACAATAATTTCACATATAATTATAATTTTTTATTACCAAGAATACAACACTGTCGCTGGCTTTCGAACAAATCAGCTGATGCAAATGTGAAATGTGTAGTTGTTTGTAGTAAGTGTAGTTCGCGCCAATTTTATTAATAAACAAAAAAAAAAAAGTTTAAAAAAAGCTGACGTTACCAGGTTTATCGAAACCGTCCAAGGCCATGGCATATTATGGAACATTTCTATAAAAAAATTTGAAAACATTTCTAAAGAAAAATTTGAAAACATTTCTAAAGAAAAATTTGAAAACATTTCTAAAGAAAAATTTTAAAATATTTCTATAGAAAAATTTTAAAACTTTTCTATAGAAAAATTTGAGAATATTTCTATAGAAAAATTTGAGAAGATTTCTATAGAAAAATTTGAGAAGATTTCTATAAAAAAATTTGAAAACATTTCTACAGATCAATTTTAAAACTTTTCTAAAGAAAAATTTGAGAAGATTTCTATAGAAAAATTTTAAAACTTTTCTATAGAAAAATTTGAGAACATTTCTATAGAAAAATTTTACAACAATTCTATAGAAAAATTTTAAAATATTTCTATAAAATTTTACATTTTTTCTATAGAAAAATTTGAAAACATTTCTATAGAAAAATTTGAAAACATTTCTATAGAAAAATTTTAAAACTTTTCTAAAGAAAAATTTTAAAACATTTCTATAGAAAAATTTGACAACTTTTCTATAGAAAAATGTTAAAACTCTTCTATAGAAAAATTTTAAAAGTCTTCTAAAAAAAAAACACAATACTTTTTGCTCCGGGTAGTGGTACAAATCTGAGGTCCGTGTCTCACATTTAATTTTCCTATTTTTTACTGTTTGCGTTTTCGTTTGTATTGCAATTCTCCATTGATTTCAATAGCCAAATATGTATACTGCGGTATAATGTAAACAATGTTGCCAGTCAGCTGTTTTTTCGAACTTATTCGAACAAATTTGTTGCTTGCATTGTGAACGCCTGTTAAATTTGTTGCTATCATTGTGAACGAGCCATTATTGTCGATAAGAATTGATTAGAGGATCTGATGTTATCAACAACATGTTAAGCAAATCTCTGTTTGTATTGATTCTTGAAGATTTGTGTGTGTGCGCCAACCTGTATCGCCTACAATCCTTGTTGCGAGCCTCTTCAGGTAACTGACCGATGGGTTGAATGCAATTTTTTATAACCCCCAGCGCATGGCATAATATCTTGTGCCCGCTGACAGGCATAGCGTACCAGTCGTAAAATTTTAAATATTTGTCTCTAGTTTCTTGGAGGAATCCTTGAAACGCATGCAGATTAATTTCAAATCCTGATGACAAGACACTTAAAATAATATAAAAACTTTTAATGACTTCTTCCTCTAGTCCAGTTATTTGAGCACTCTTTGAATAATTCATAAAAATCCTTCTGGCAGTATTTCCATCATTTGTCGTGTCATATCCCGGTTTTACGCCATCAATAAAATCAGGCCCAACTCATTTTTGAAACGCATTTGAATACCTTTTTTTGTATTCGCTACAGACTCTTTATCTGTAGGTTGTCGAATTATGTACTTTTTCAATTCTAGCCGGTACGCAATATGCAGCATGCACTCTAATGTCTTTATCCACGCTTGCAGGGTGGACAGCCCATATGAATGAAAAAAAAATGTAGTGCGAAGTATACATCATTGAAGATCTAAGAGTATACAATGTAGAGAGTGTGTCTTAGCGAAGTTTCAAGTTTATGTCTCTTCATGTCACCAAT
Source organism: Phaonia tiefii (assembly GCA_963931995.1). NCBI lineage: Eukaryota > Metazoa > Arthropoda > Insecta > Diptera > Muscidae > Phaonia > Phaonia tiefii. The sequence goes on from OZ008367.1 coordinate 34,839,937, forward strand.
GAGATGGTCCAACTTATATCAAATAGAATGATAATTTTCATTGAGAAAACCCCTAACTTTGAGCCAAATTTATAGGTACTTTTCTAAAGATATTATAATTGTACTTATTTTTATTGAAAAGAGCATATTTTTTCAAGCAAAATATGTTCAACCCAAAATTCTAGAGCCGCTTTTGTACTAAAAATGAGAATTATTTGTATAAGATGGATTTAGTGCGCATGGAATTGAAAAAAATAGGGTTTGAAACTTCAACTTTTACCTACAAAATTATGAGTACTAGACGGTACAAAACACCCATGGCTATTTTTTTTCACCTAATTGGACAATTCTTATTATGTCTGAATCATTAAAAACACAAAAAAATCGATTTCGATTTTTTCCCGGCTAGACCCTGCAAATAGCTCACTGTGTGACGTGTGGATTTTGCAAGCCCCAAATGTGACAATTTTGTTTGTAAACATAACCCCCGATGTGAAAACGAGCTTTACCGGGAAATATAATTCTTTCCGTAAAAATGGTCAAAATTCTGGGAAAAGAAGTGAAATGTTCAGTTCTGCGGACGGTGGCGAGTGGTGGTTGGCGGCTGTTCGAACACACTTTCAGCTAGGAACGGCGATATTTTCCACTGAACGCACCGAACGAGCACGTACACGAGTAGTGTTGTCCACTAAGGCTACGGATTGGCGAATTCACTTCACACATTGTTCCACAAACTAGATTTCTGAAAGTTTGAGCTGAATACACAGTACTTTGGAAGAAAGTTTTTAATATTTCCCAATGCTTTTCGAGCGAAAAGCGAGCCATTTTGTGAATTTCTAGCCTTTAACAACTAATCTGTCACTTCGTAGATTGGTTATTTCGTAGATCGTAGAAATTGGTCATCTGCTTCGAAGTAACGGGGGTTCAGATTCCAAATTTTACATGCCCCACCGCTTATTATTATTATATTATTCAATTTTAAATTTTGTTCAATACGAGGGTTGAATTTTATGTTTCGGAATTAGAGAACAAAAACAAATATTAATCATCGAAATCACTTTATTGTTTTTCAAAATATTCCCCATGAAGATTTATACACTTTTGCATGCGTTTGAACCAATTGTCGAAACACTTTTGCCAACATGCATTGAGGTATCTCCAAAACATGCATTCTGAATGCAGCAACCGCTTCTTCAGGTGTCGAAAAACGTTGACCTCTCAGTTTGTTTTTTACGTAGGGGAATAAAAAGAAGTCATTCGGTGACACGTCAGGACTATACGGCGGATGACCCATCAAATCGATGTTTTGGGTGCTCAAAAATGCAGTTGTTTCAGCCGATGTGCGAGAGCTCGCATTGTCGTGGTGAAGAGTGATCCGTCTTCGGCGGTTGGTTTTACTGATTTCTTGGAAGATAACTAGCAAACAAATGGTTGTGTACCACTCAGAATACACTGTTCTGCGTTGTTCTACTGGTACGGTTGCGACATGCAAATAACAGGCGACCATTTGCTTGGAAGTGCTTTGGGCGCGAACAACTTTTGTTGGATTTGGCTCATCTTGAAACACCCATACAGTTGACTGCTGTTTACTTTCGGGCTCATACGCCTAAATCCAGGATTCATCACCTGTCACGATGTCATAGACGTGTTTCGAAGCACCGCGATCGTATTTTTGGAGCATTTCTTTCGACCAATCGACAGGAGCCTTCTTTTGAGCGATTGCCGAATTGTGTGGGATCCAACGCGAACATATTTTGTTGACAGTCAAATGTTTATGCAATATTGAATGTATGCTGGTCCCACTAATGCCTAAGGTTGTCTCAATCTCACGATAGGTCACATGACGATCGTGCAAAATCAGTTCGCGCACAGCATAAATGGTTTTCGGAACAACAGCGGATGTTGGACGACCTTCAGGAAATTCGTCTTGGAGTGAACTACGACCACGATTGAATTCACCATACCATCGGCAAATACTGGTCCTTGATGAAGCTTCATAGCCAAAAATTGAATTAAGTTCATCCATGCACTGTTGCTGAGTCAATCCACGTCGAAAGTTGTAAAAAAATAATCGCACGAAAATGTTCACGATTTAATTCCATTTTTGGGCCGAGATGAATCATTTAAGTTACTGCAAACAACACAAATAGCGCTCGTATGTCAAAATGTTCTGAGTACGCATAACCTCAAAAATGTCCAACTTTATGATAGAGCTGTCAGTTGCCAGATTGCAACACTAGTGTTGCCAAATCCCGAAACATAAAATGCAACCTTCGTATTTGTCTTACACAATTAGGCAAAATTATCGTTGAGTAAATATTCCTTTGGACATTTTGCACTTCTTTTTGGAGAGTGAATACTGTGTTTTTTCGCGTTTCTGCTAACATACCACCTGTGTTGTCACTAGTTCCGGAACTTACATCAAAATCGAGTTGGCAGATATGACTTATATTGCCATTGGACAACTAATCTTTTGTGTCGCCTGATGGGGTTAGTAATCGTACTGAGTTATGAAAAAGATGTGTAATTCCGCGGCGTGACATCAGTTATGTAAAACCCGAAAAACCCGGTTAACCAACTTGAAATAACCGGAAAACCCGGTTCTTCGCACATAACAATTTTTAGAAAACCGACATACGGTTAAACGACAGAAATTCGGTTAACCGGTTAACGACGATAGGAGTCTCAGTGTGTCAGTGTATTATGTCCTGTATTCAAAAAGTGTGATCCATGTGTCTGTTCCAACTATCAGTCTTTTAACCATCGCGTATAAGGTCTTGTCGAGCGTATTATGTGAAAGACTATAGCCAATTATTGAAAACCTGATTGGACCGTATCAGTGTGGTTTTAGACCAGGCAAGTCCACAACTGACCAAATATTCAAGCTACGCAAAATCCTTTTCCAGGAAAAGCAAATCGATACATACCACCTTTTTGGCGATTACAAAACTGCTTTCGATAGCCCCATACGGGAAAACTGTACGAAGCTATGTCTGAACTTGGTATTTCGGTAAAACTGATTCGCCTCTGTAGAATGTCGCTGACCAACACCAAATCAGCAGTGAAAGTGGGGAAAGACCTCAGTGATCCATTCTGTACCAAGCGAGGACTTAGACAAGGCGACACACTTTCGTGCAATCTCGTCAACATCTTAATGGAGATAATAATGAGAAAGGCTACAGTAAATACGAACAAGGCCATTAACACGAAAAGCCATATGTTACTGGCGTATGCTGACGACATAGACATCATTGGGCGAAATTTGCGAGAGGTTACTGCAGTATTTTCAAGAATCGAAAAGGAAAGGCTGTTAATGAGGGCAAGACAAAACTGATGGTGTCAACGACGAGAGAAACCTCTCGACTTGGTCCGCACATTTTGAAGTGGTATCGGGATTTTCAATAAGAGTGCTACAAAAATTTTTGTAGATAAAACAAAACTGGTTTTAGATACCAATGAAATTCTTTATTCCTGTGAAAGTACGTTCGATGCCATTATGTATGGATCTCGATTTCTTTTGCATGGCCACCACGGGCACGCTTGCAGAAGTCCCGACGCTGAACCCAATTTTCGACGGTTTTCAAGCATAAATCGGCCGATACTGCTGCAATTTCACGTTCGATATTCGTACGAAGTTCATCAATCGTCGTTGGCTTGTTGGCATAGACCATAGACTTGACGTAGCCCCACAAGAAATAATCTAACGGCGTCAAATCGCACGACCGAGGCGGCCAATCGACTGGGCCATTTCGTGTCAAATATCAAAAATGTAATGATGCAGTTTTGTAGAGAATTGTTTAATTAAGAGAAATACATCATTAGTTTTTTTCAACAAATTTTGTTTTTGTACAAAAAAACGCGGCAGTCAACAAAATGAAACTCTGCAGTAACCTGCCTCGATTTGGGATATGTATATTTGAAAAATATGGTATTTCTACATTAAGTTTTAAGAAAAAATAATTGAATAACAATAACAGATTAAAATATATTCATGCTTTTATGATGACACTCAAAAAACTAAGTGTTTTTAGTTTTTCTTGGACTAAAAAAAGGTGGAGTTATCGATCATTGTGGTCTGGTTGCTAAAATGTGAAAGGTGGGAGTGTATTCTTTTGATTTCATAAATAAAATTCCCATAATATTTTATACTGTTGAACAAAGTTATAAATTTTGTAAAAAAAAGTGCCACGAAATTTCATTACAAAAATGGATGAAAACACTATAAAATGGTGTTTAGTTTTAGGCATATGTGTTTTAATGCTGTCGATAATAGAAACGTTAGTTAAAATTTTTTTTACAGCGGTTGAGTTTCATATATCATATCCGTAAAAGTATGCACTGAGAAATGCTGAAAAATTAATAAATTTCGATAATTTTATAGTACACATTTGCCTTTTATTTGGAATGATTGGTTAATTAAAAAAACGCTAAACTATGGCCCCTTAATTTTTTTGCAAATATTCAGCTAACATATTAAACCTTAGTTATTTGTATAGATGTAAGTGCTGATTTACATCTATAACAAACCACAAAGAATTATATCTGTGTTTTCGAAAATTTTAAAAATGAAAATTTGTAATTTGTTAAATTTTTAATATAATTGAGGACTCAAATGCAAGCACTGGCAGTAATTTTTATTGACATAGATATGAAAATGAGGAAAATACAACGATTTTTTATTCTACGTTATATGGGAGGTAGGCGTGGTTGTGGGCGGATTTGAACAAAAACTAGTTTTTTTTTCTAATTTAGCAATATGAGAGATGTGTGCGAAATTTCAAAGCCCTAGCTCGATCCCTTCTAATTTTTGCCGCGGCTTGTATGAAGAAATCCCACTGTGCGCCGTCCTGTTGGCAACACATGTCCTCCAAGTCCATATTATCCAATTGGGGCCAAAAATATTCGGTTATCATTAAACGGTAGCGATTCGCATTCACAGTAATGTGCCGGTCTTGATCATCACGGAAGAAGTACGGCCCAATGACGCCGCCGGCCCATAAACCGCACCAAACCGTAATTTTTTCGGGATGCAATGATGACTCATGGATTACGTGTGGATTGCTGTCTTACCAATAACGCATATTTTGCCTATTGACGAAGCCATTCAGCCAGAAATGAAATTCAGAATTCAGAAATTGGACGTAGCGCTCTTAAAGTTGAGGCCAAAATCAAATCAATCAATGGTTTCCCATTACATCCCATGAAGGGACCGGGGAGAACTTCTCACAACCACTGAGCTGTGCGCTTTCCAGTTTTCACTCACTGATAGGGACCTACAGTTTTACACCGATTCCGAACGGTATTTTGAGAAGCTTTTTCATGGTTATATACTCGATAGTGTCGCCGTCACTATGCGAGGTGACCGCCGCCGAAAGAATTTTGAAGGTGGTGAGAGCAGGGTTTGAACCCAGGATCTCATGTACAAGAGCCGCGCACACTAACCATTGCACCACCGACGGCCACAGTTGAGGCCACTGACTCCAAATTTCGGTAGTAAATTTTAATAATTTCGACTCGTTGTTGGCTCGTATATCTTTCCACGATGAAATGGCAAACCTTACGGAAGAGAAATGTCAAAATAGCGTGAAAAAATATGGCGTCGTTTGCTGTCCCTATCGATTTACTTTTGTAGCGTCTCTGTTGAAAAACCCTTTAGATGAATTTGTCTACCTTGGATCCGCCGTGAACAAGGACAACAGCGTCAGCCTGAAGATAGATAGGAGAATTGTGCTTGCAAATATATGTTATTTTGGGCTCAGCAAGCAGTTTAGGAACAAAGTCCTCGCTCGACGGACAAAAGTCCAGCAATATCAGACTCTCATTTTACTTGTCTTGACATATGGCTCCGAAACTTGGGTCATATCGCAAGCGGATGAAAAACACCTGGGAGTTTTCGAGAGAAAAAATCTCCGTAAAATATATGGTCCTGTTAGGGAAAACGGCGAGTACCGACCTCGCTGGAACGCAGAGCTATATAATCTCTATTCTAACGTGGACATAGCTAGACGAATCAAAGTGGGTCAATTGCGTTGGCTAGGCCATTTTATCAGAATGGATGAAGATGAGCCAGCGCGAAAGGTTTTTGATAACGTACCCTATGGAAGCAGGAACAGAGTACGATCAAGACTCCGTTGGAAAGACCAGGCAGAAGAATCCCTCCGTATCCTTGGTGTTACCAACTGGCGAGAAAAGGCGAAGGATAGATCCAGTTGGAAGAATATGTTGAAATTTGTTTAATTTGTTTGTTTAAGTCATATGTGTAAGACGTCTGACCTCATCAGGTTGTAATATGGTCAATAAAAGTAAAAGTAAGGTTAACCGGTTTCGGTTTTGAATACACTAGTCAGGAGTGAAGGATTATGGTGATATATCAACATTACCTGGAAACGCAAGTGTGGTTACCATTTTCTGAGTGTCAATTTAGTAAAAAGGAGCCAAATTTCACTGACCGAAAATTGCGTCAATTTAAACGTGAATAACAATTGGTATTTGCTTAACAACTTCAAAAAAAAAATTACAGCAGACAGTTGTCCGAGGCCTTCGGCCACGGACTGTCCCTGCAGGCTGTGTCAGAGACACGGCCATTAAGTTTAACGTAGAATACGCCATCCGATAAGACAGAAAACATATATAACAATAAATTCATTTGCTAATATTATTTATCATTTATTGTTATATATGTTTTCTGTCTTATTTCTGTCTTTTTATATTTACCAACGGCATTTAATTCAAGTCCGTTTAAAAAAAAAATATTATGTTAAATTTTTTTAAACTTAATTTAATTTATGTATTTTAATTAATATTTTTATTGAAATAAGTTCTGCGAATGTTGAGAGGGCCGCCCTAATATTAAAAAAGGTTTACCTTATCGAGTCTTCGCATTAGCATTCGAGCGTTGTGTGAAAGCTTTACGCTTTACAATTCAAAATTAATGTTACAACAGCTTTATTGAAGCTTTCGCAAAAAAGCTTTATTACGTTAGCTTACTGTTTGTTTCACTTTTTACCAGATACATGTTGCCAAGCAACATTAGCTTGCTGTTCGTTTCACTTTTTACTAGATACATGTTCCTAAGCAATGTTGAGCAACCAAAAACACTCAACCAAACACCACACATATGTTTAAACAATTTTCATTTGAGAAATTAAAATACTAGAAATATATCAACCAATATGAAATGTATATCAAACGAAAGATAACATCTTCATTTACCTACAAAAAAATTTTAAAAAAATTCATCTAGCCGTTTCCTCAAATTCAATGAAATAAAGATTACAACAATAAAAACCTGACATGACTCCTCATACCGTAAGGTAAGACGTATTCTACGTCAAAAAGTGTGTACTCAGCTGAAAAGAGTATTTAAAAGTATAAGTTTTTTAAATTTTTGTAAATAATTTGTTTTTGTGGAAATGTAGCTCATATAAAATTGTGGTATCCTGGCTTTAACATGGGGTCTAAATTTCGTTTCTCAAAATTCACTTTGGTTGTTATATATATTTTCACAAATCACTCGGGCCAATATAACTTTTGTTCGTAAAAACTCGATTGTAGCTAAGGAGAGTCAAGGATTGTTGTGATATATATAAACGTGAATAAAACGTGAATTCCTTAACATGTTTTAAAAAAAACTAAGTACGCAGTTGGTATGATGGGGAAAATCCCTCAGAACACACCATTTACCAGATAAATCGAATTATTGCATGTGAATTGCAGCGAATTCGAACGGTATTCTGAAAAGCTTTTTCATGGCTAAATACTCTATTGTGTCGCCGTCACAATGCGAGATGACCGCCGCCGAAAGAAATTGAAGGTGATCAGAGCAGGTATCGAACCCAGGATCACATGTAAAATACGCGCGCACACTACCGAAAAACTTCTCAAAATACAGTTCGGATTCGATATAAAATTGTAAAATTACGAAAACAAAGAGTTCCAAATAAGATACACCAATGTGTATATAAAAGTATATAAATCTATTGCAAAAATCGAAAAATAAAGGAGTATAATGAAACCTTTTGAAGTTTCTTCTAAAACAGCTTAAGTCACACTCACAGGAACACTAATGTGAAAATCTGCCCGACAAAGCATGTAACATGAGATGATTTATTATTTCTGGTCAAAATTTGCTCTATTACACGCTGAAAAATAACGGCCCCAGCAACATATTGCAGGAATCATGTACATGTTTGAAAGCATTGTTTTTGTGAATTGAAGATCTGCTGCTTTTTATTTCTTTATTGTTACAGACGCCAGTACTGTCAACAGATTTTAACAAACAAATCCACATTTGGGTTACAAATACATATGTATATTATAACCTATTAATCATTGGTGTCGTAAACATGTTATATTGAATAGCAACCACAATGTGTTTGGGCACAAGTATACTATATTTGCGACGAGCTACAAACACATGTTGTATTATAACAATAAAAAAAGACAAATTTTTCAGCGTGTACTTTTAATGCTTAATGTGCTTGTTTCAAAATGACTTTTAGTTAATGACGTTACAAATACTCTAAACAAATTTCAAACAAGTCCTTCCATCCACCGCACCACAATAAACGCAAGTAATAGGTTTTAAGGACCTTTTTAAAATTTAAAAAAACCCGAAATTATGACGAAACTTAATTTCCTCATTAAATTGTCCACACCCAATCGTATTGTATGGTACATACAAACATATGTATGTCTATATGTGAGTATGTATATACGTAAGATTGTGTGTATGGGTGAATGTATGTATGAATGTGTATATGTATGCATTTAAATGTGTATATATATTTAATAAATAATCCCGACCAAAATGAAATTCAGCGCATTTATAAAGGATCAATTGCAAAAATACATTTACCATATTAATTTTTAAACGATCCGACACAAATATGTTCGCATGTACACAGGCATATAAACCGACACAGACACAGACACAATCCAATCAGTCGTAACGGCAGGACATATCATCATATTATCTCACATACACAGAAATACATAAATACACCTACACACACCCAGATGTACTCCTGCAAACATATATAAGTCTTTTGAAGCTATATAAGAGCTGAGATATGTACATACATACATATGTACAGATGTGTTGGTGTATACGTGTGCGACAAATGGACATTAACAAACAAAAATTGAGTGAAATTATCAACATAATGCCAAGACAAAAAGGATGGGAGGCTGTGAGAAAGCGACTTACACACACAGTCACACATACATTGTGAATCTTTGCTGAGATTCAGTTGCAGCAGTAAACACATATTCAAATTGCGCAATATTAATTCGCACACACATTCGCACAAACGTCCATGCAAAAATGTGGTATAAGAAATGATACATATAAGGCCTTTCACATTCCATTCTCGTTCGTCCTTGTTTACAAAAGAGCGGCCTGAAATGGACACAAGAAACACGTTTACGTTGCATTCAGAAACCAATACAAAACAAAGCTGTCAATGGGCCACAGATAAGTCATACGAAACGCGGATTTATTCACCAGTTTTCAAAGATTTTATTTAAGGAATCATTAACTATTGAGAAATTGGTAACAATTGCACACCGAAAAATATAGGCCCAGCAAACATATTGCAGGAAACATGTATGTGTTTGCACGCACGGTTTTCATGAATTTTTGTTGCTTTTTTTGTCTGACACGTTTTTGTTTTCAGCAGTTTTCAACAAACAACGCCATATTTGGGTTACAAAAACATATATTATAACCTATTAATCATTGTGTCTCAAAAATGTAATATTGAGTAGAAAACACAATGTGTTTGGACACAAGTATACTATATTTGCGTCAAGCTACAAACACGGTATATTTGCATACAAACAACAAAAAAGACAAATTTTTTTTGCATGTGCCATTAAAGTAGTTGCAGTTACAAATAATACTAATAACTGCAACTAATTTAGTGAAATTCGGGACTCGAAAGTTAAGAATAAACGAAAATATTCCACTATTATTGTTTCCCAGCACAAACAGGAGGGTCTGTAAACTGCTCCTAACAGGGCTGCAAACGCTAGGTGAGACACTCCCCACAATTGCATTTCATTTCAGTTCAAATTAACACAGGGCGCCATAGGACGGAGAGGCCCTGCACTGGTATGAGATTCCAACTAGAGATGGGCACGTGAGTAAGATTTGTCTCACGCTCACGCACGATCACGAAAGAAGTAAAATTTCTACTAACATTGATTCCTGTGTAAATACATATTCTACGGAGGGTTGCGACACTACGTTTCAGTAGTTCAGCAACCTCCAGTATGGCGGTAATTTCCGCCTGAAATACACTACAGTGATCAGGCAGCTTGAAGAAGATATCTACATTTAGGACCGGTGAATGGACCCCATAGCCTACTTGCTCGCCCAACTTTGATCCGTCCGTGAAAAATCTGATACTACTGGTGTGACTTTTCACCGGTATTCCTGTTCGGAATAGAAGTCCTTAGATTTGCCGCTGGTAGAAGGTATGCGATACAGTAGTCCTTTTTTACGGGAATAGAGTTGATCCAGTGTAGCAATTCAGCGTGTCCGGAATGCACCGATATCATGATGCCGCAATCTCTGATTCTCACCAGGGATGTAGCGGCTGCCGATTCGGCCATAATATCAGGAGTATAGATGATCAGGATAGCACCAAGTGCAGTACCTGACGTCATGCCCATTGCCCCACTAACGCTAATCAGTGCTGATCTTTGAATTTTCATCAAGGAATTCAGAATATATTTCTTTTGGAGGGATCTCCACCAAACTACGATACCATAGAGAAGTATTGGTCTGACTATTGCCGTATAAATCCACATGGTGATCTTAGGAGACATTCCCCAGCGCTTTCCTATCGCCCCTTTACAGCAGAAAAGAGCAACAAACGCTTTTTTCACCCTCTCCTCCACATTCGGTTTCCAATACAGTTTTCTGTCGAGAATTATTCCCACATACTTGACCTTTTCCGTCAACTGTAATTCCACCCCATTAACAGACGGCAGTTCAAATGCGGGTATTTTATATTTCCGAGAAAACAAGATAAGCACGGTTTTAAGTGGGTTAAGTGATAGTCCGTTGTTAGCGGTCCAGTTCAGAACGAATGCTAAGTAAATTGAGGTTTCCACCCATACAGATGATAGCAATATCATCGGCATAGGCAAAGACCTGGCATTCGGCCCTGTCCAATTCAAGAAGCAGTTCATTGACAGAAGTTAACCATAATAGTGGAGACAGAACTCCCCCCTGCGGTGTCACCCTGTTAATGTTCCTAGCAATTGTAACACCACCACATTCAGCTTTGACGGAACTATCCACCAGAAGCTTCCCAATTAGGCGTGTCACTAAGCTGCTGACTCCTAGATTCTGTAACGACCTAAGAATCGCCGAAGGTTGAATGTTATTGAAGGCTCCCTCGATGTCCAGGAAAGTCCCTAGAGCAAAGACCTTATTCTCAAGAGAGTTTTCTATTATGCTGACTATAGACTGGAGAGCCGTCTCAGTTTACCTGCCTTTGATATAGGCATGCTGCGAACTCGATAGTAGATTCTGTGGAAGATTACTTCGAACATGAATGTTCAGTAACCTTTCAAATGTCTTAAGAACAAAGGATGATAGACTGATTGGTCTAAAGTCCTTTGGTTTTACATGAGAGCATTATTAGACAGCCAGGCATATCTACACCGACAGCCAGGCTGCCATAAAATACCTGGAAGCCATGTTTGCTACGTCCCTGAAGGTGAAAGAATGCCGCTCATCACTTAGGGTGATGGCAGAGTATTTCGACATCAGGCTCATCTGGGTACCGGGACACAGCGACATTCCAGGAAATTGTGTAGCGTATGCGTTAGCTAGACATTGTACTACGGCACAGGTTCTTCCGGCAAAAGAAGATGTTAGTATGCCAATCTCTACCTGGCGTTTGCAGATCAGGCAGTGGGTCGATATTATGTTCAAGGACAAGTGGAGACAAGTGCAAACAAGCCAGGGTCCTCTGGGCACAGGTGGACAGGAAGAGGACTAGACAACTACTTAACTTTCCGAGATGCAGATTATCCACAATGATAGCAGGATTGTCTTGTAGGAAAACACGCCCTAAGATTGGGACATAGAAACTCCACTCTCTGTAGATGCTGCATGGAAGAGGACGAGGAAACGACGAAACACCTTCTCTTGGATTGCCCTGATCTGGCAGGACTGAGAAGTAGGTTATTCGGAACATATTTAGTTAGCACCGAAGCGCTACAGGATATTCCTGTAGGTCGTATAGACAAATTCATTGAAAGAGCAACAATAGTTGCTTTAGAGGAAACTGCAGGTATCACAATGGGCTTCTTTAGCCTAAGTGTGCTTGACAGCGTGCTGATTCCTACTCATGCGTAATTCACGAAAGTCACGTAAAAATTATCCAAAAAATTTAAACAGGGGTTTTACATAAACTATTTGTACAGCTCTTGGTTGATCCGCCGTCGATCCTTTACATCTTTTTCTATTAGAGGACCATATATTTTTCTTAGCTTTTTTCCCAGGATTCTGCGCCATAAAGCAAAACAGGTTGTATTAGTCTGATAAGAGTTGGATCTTCGTTTCTCGAGAGACATCCTGAAGTGCTTGCTTAGCCCGAAATAAAAACAGTTTGCACCCGTTTGATTTCTAGACTGACGTTATTGCTTTTGTTTACGACAGATCCAAGGTAAATAAATTCGTCCACTACCTCGAAATTATAACGGTTGAAAACGTGTACCCTTGCCTCCAATCGGATGGATGTTCTGCTTGTCGAAACCTTTAATCTTAACTTGTTCTTATTTACTGTCAAACCCATTATTGATGATTCCTTTTCAATTCTCGAAGATACTGCAGTAACTTCTCGCAGATGTCGTCCACTGATGTCTAAATCATCAGCATACGCGAGCATCATGTGACTTTTGTTGCTGATAGTTTTTTTTTCTTATTGACTATATCACTTCTGACGATGATCTCAATCAAAATGTTGAAGAGATCGCACGATAGAGTGTCGTCCTGGCTGAGGCTTCCCCACGAACAAAATGGTTCTGTGAGATTTTTATCAAAATTCAGTGAATAAACATATTTTAAACAATCACTCACTGTACAAGACGTACGGCGATATCAGCAAATAAAACTAGACAACCAGAAAACCTCATCCGCGAAGGCGCCAAAACGAACGTACACATATGCTTACATATTCATTCTCACTCATCTAGACATACGAACGAATATTTAGCCATCGTACAAAAAATCGAAATGCTAAAGCCATTTCAACTACAAACATGAAGTGTCACTTCTGTCAAGTAGCTTCATAAAACACTGATTTATTTATTTATATTTGTTGTAAAATTTTTGAGAATTGTGCAGTTTTTCCTATATGAAAACATATGAATAGTTTTGATTACACTGCCCACGTATCCCAAATAATTTCTGGTGCCTGTGCACAAATATATTTAGTTTCAAAATGCAATGCAATATATTTTAATTTGAACAAAGAAAACAAAAGTTGGAACGTTGGAGAACGACAAACACCAACCTAGAAATTTCAATTAATTTGGCTTCAAGTTTACGAGTACTAAACTTTATCAAAATCGTAAGGAGACCGAATAATTTAGCATCTTAATTAATTCCTTTAATTCATTTGAACGACATATCTAAAGCATACTTTAAGGCGGCACAGAAGTCCAAAAAAGTTTAACTACGACATCAACTGCTTCTGTTGTAATAGTCAGTAACTGCCTTCCAACTGTTACTGCTTAAATTGCAAACAACCAACACATACTTTAAGGCGCGTTGATAATAACATCACATTCAACATACATGTTGGCCTTCTTTAAGGATGAATTGTCACGAAATATTTCATATAAGCAAAAGGCGCCATACGATCTATCTATAATAAATATGTTTGAAGGTTTCGGTGTGATATTAATTTCTTGTCTTCAAATTTCAAGGGCACATGTGTCTGTAATTTGAGAAAACAAAAATATTTAACTTAATTAGTAATTTTAGGACTATTTTGTAGTACGCTTTCAAGGAAACTGGAAGAAAATAAATTATATTACTGATAGACTAAATTTAATTTTTCTGTTTGCTAGTTTAAATACCACCTTTAAACTTATTAAAACTTTAATACTATTGAAAATTGTTGACTAGTGTAAATAAGAAACCTAGATGTGATCACTTGTGTTTAAATTAATTTCAATTGTTTACCTTGAGTCAATTACAAACTGATTGGAATTCACAATGCATTGCAATCAGTTAAGCTGCTAAGGTGTGAACCGGCTTAGCATAACAGATAATAGAATGAACAGATTGCATACATTAAGGCGTATATAAATGTGTACCACAAGTGGGGCATAATTTTCGACAGCACTTAAAGTCAAATACACTTATTGTTAATCTTGATATTCATATTTGCTGTCGTCAGTGAAGAACTTTAAAGTTTAACAACTACAATTTATGGAAGTTTTTTCTACAATTCTTTCACATATTCGGGTTCAGTTCTAAGTTATTATTTTTAAGGAGACATAAGGCGGAAATTGACGAAACTCCTGTGCAGATAAGATGTGTCAATCAAACGGACTTTTGTCTATTTGCTTTTATTATCGATACCATTTGTACGAATTGTAGGTAAAGGAGTACACGATTTTTAGGGATGAACTAAGGGTAAACATTTGAATTTGAAAGCTGTGGGCTCTTTGTTACCAGTAATGAAGTAATGAAAAAAATAGAATGACGGAAATTACTCGAGCCGCTCAGAAAATGATGAAATATTAGATAAACGGTAAAAGAATAAGTGGAAAATTCGTTGGTCTGCACGAAAAGGGGGTGTTTGCCGCCTTGTGAGATTTCGGGAAACACGAATTTTGCAAATCTTTGCCAGACTATGATTATTTATTTACATTGCCTTGTTACAAATTTTAGTTAGAGTACAAATTTTCGTGGCCGTCGGTGGTTCAATGGGTAGTGTACGCGGCTCGTGTACATGAGATTCTGGGTTCGATCCCTGCTCTGACCATCTTAAATTTCTTTCGGCGACGGTCACCTCGCATAGTGACGGCGACACTATCGAGTATTTAGCCATGAAAAAGCTTCCCAAAATACCGTTCGGAATCGGTGTAAAAACTGTAGGTCCCAATCAATGAGAAGCTCTCCCCAATTTCTTCATGGCACATAATGGGAAACCATTTTTTTTTACAAATTTTCATTATAATTTTCGATGATTGTAAAATTTATGGAAATCAGACGAGGTGCTTAGTAAAAGACAGATGTGTTATCAGCTGTAATTAGAAAACGATTTAAAAATTTGTTGCATACTTTTAGGATATGAATCTATAGACTTATAAAGCATACTTCTAGAATTGTTTACTTGGATGTTAACAAACAGGTGGTTTATACAGGGTGGTCGAAGTTAAATCAAATGAAGTAGACTAATTTATTTGTCTATATTATGGCTGTATTATAAATAACAAATATTCCCATTATTTATGGAACAAGATTCTGTTCATGCGGTTGCCATGGCTGGCTTCTCAGTATCTTGAGATGGATATTCGCCATAAGGGTGTGGATCGTTTCTGGATTATTCGCATAGCATCGCTGTTTAACGGCACCCCCAAAGAAAAAGTCTAAAGGAGTCAAATCGCACCTCTGAGGCATATAGCTAATGTCGCCAAGGCGGCTGATACCATGGTGTACCATCCTGCCATGGTGTACCATCCTGCTGAAACCATAGATTATCCAAGTTCACATCTTCCATTTCAGCCCATAAAAACACGGTAATCATACAGACCGTTGACTTAAATGGCTTTTCCAGCAGCATTTTCGAAAAAAATGGGTCAATGATGGCACCACTTTAAAATACATACCAAACTCTCTGTGAACCATTGGCTTCTCGACAATATCGTGCGGGCTTTCCGATCCCCAGACGGGCCAATTTTACTTGTTGATAAAGCCGCCGAGGCGAAAATGCGCCTCGTCAGAAAATATGAATTTTTCGCCCAAATTCGATATTGCATTGGAGTTTGCAATATTTCCTAAGCGTAAAATGACTAATTTTGGTCGGAGGAGAAATGATCATGAAATACAGTCAATATTTTGAACAGAAAAAAGGTATGAGTGTCAAAATAACACATGATTCCAAAAATACCTGTATTTAGACCACAAGTTATTGCAACTTGGGTATATTCATAATGTTACTTACTCGTACATATGTCTAAAAGTATGCTATCACTTCCAACTAAAAATCTACCTCATTGCAATCTCACCACTGCTAGTATTTCTAATAGTCAACGACAGACAACACTGCTCCGCGATCTCACCACTACTAGTATTTCGAACATTTCAGAACAGATGGCAACTACTCGATGGTTCTGGAAACGGCTGTCGATAAATTACAACTGATAGATGGCGCCGCTGCGAGAAGGTTCAGGAAACTTTGAAATGACGTTGTGCCCAGGAGTTGAACTTGTGAAAATAGATGATGCGCGGCGAGATTGGGTTAGTATAATCTAAAACGCGTGAAAGTATATTCCGGCGAGCAATAGCTCTTATATCGGAAATTCTAATTCTGCATATTACGTGTGTGTAATTAAAGAAAACTGTTGTAGTTATCGTATTTTACAAAGAATCGTACTTTTTATTAAGGGGAAATAAAACAACGATAAAGACGAATAACTAGTTAATTCGTAACAATATGCACAACATAGTAAAGAACGATATAACTACTAAAAACACTTCAACTTTAATGCAATTAAGCAATGTCCTTCCGCCGGTTCCTTGGCTTTTTTTGTGTTTTAGGTAAAATTATGAATAATTTCAGAAACTGCTAATGGAGATGCTATAACTTTTTGATGTAAATAGATTCCGTAGGGATAATTTAAGGTCTATGGAAATTCGCGCTTTGATTGCAAATATCCTTTTGTTAACTTCCATGCTTTAACAGCGCTGTGTTATTTTCTTATCTACCACAATTCAAGAGTGCCAACTGTTGTCCAAGACATTAAAAGCTTTACACAATAGTACAATGTTACGTTTAGATCCAAAGGCAAAAATTCATTTACAGACATGAATGAGTCCCATGCAACTGTAAATAAAACTCAAACAATTTTTGTAATTGTATATTTTCTCCTCTACAATTGTAGGCAAATGTGTGCGTGTGTGTTTGTGTGTATCGGTTTGTTTGTTGGAAGCTGCAACATCCAACCCAAATACTATTATGTATCTCAGTATTGTTGTGCCTCTCTCAGTGTTGTGATACCTCATATCCTTCGTGCACACACAAATGTGGCCTACAATCACCCTAGACTGGCTGCTGTATCTGCTGCTGCCGCTAAAACTGATCCTTTGTTGTCCTTAGTGCCATTATAAGGCAACTATTCTAGGTCTGAGCTAAATACAGTTGTAAATGTGTGTGGGGCACATATGTCTTCTTGCAACCGTAGCAGCAGTAGCAGCAACTGTGGCCACCACAGCTTAACTCCTTTTGTTTCCCACTGACCCTTTGCAAAGAATTTTTTTCTCTTCATTTCTTGTGTTTGTTTAAGGGAATGGAAAGTAATATTTGAATTAATGCAGCCACAGCTGGTGCTGTTGCTGCAGCTCTAGCCGCCAGAGATGCTGGTGTTTCGAGAAACTAGACCAAGTGCTAGTTTTTGCTTTAGCTTCTGCAGGACTCCCAATTGGGGTGTGTGTGTTCGAATATGTGTTTATGGTGTGAACTCCTTTTTACCCTACATGAATCAGTTATTCTTTTATTCACCTTTAGGCCAAGAGATGAAACTGTGGTTAAAATTCTAAATCATGGCCTGCCTTAAAAACCTCTCATACATATGCAATTACACTCACTTATACACTTACACTTACTCATACGCCCAAACACACTTGACAATGCACACAAGCACAAACACTTATCTACGTACACACACACACACACCCATGTATGCACTGATTTACACAAAGTAACCACAGTAAGTACTGTCATATATTTTGTTGTTATTTTGTTGTTATTTTTCCGGCATAACAAACCGTTGTATACTTTTAGGGTCGGTAAAAAAAGTTTGGGAAAAAGTGGTGAGATTTCTGAAAACGTTGGACTGGAGGAGGCTTACATTGTAAGAGGACAAGATTCAATTGATTTTGTAGTTAAATTTATAGCAAAATACAAAATATATATTTAATATGTCTTTCTCTTGGAACAGCCCAATGTTTTAAATAAAAGTAGCGCAGCGATCTCTCTTGTCCGTCATCGGCTCGCCATAAACCTTGACATTGGCCTCGAATCTTTAAGATCATACTATTCTAAAAAATCGAATAGACAACGTAAAATAAGCTAAAACATTGGAATATAAAATATCTATTTACAGTAAGGAACTGATGATGAACTTTTCACGGAGCCCGAAACTGGTCATAACAGTACGTGTGTTTTCCTGAATTATCTATTATTCCAACGTTACCCAAGCATTTCGCACTTAGAATAGCTTGAAAGATTGTAGTATGAACTTTCCATACATTAAAAACCGAATATATTTTTGTATTTACTATCCAATGTAATTTATTATCTAATGGTTTTCAAGAACTTCGATAAGAATATCGATCTTCGCAACAACATCGACTTTTATCCTTGATACAACGATTTTGAAAATCGATTTTGCTGGCAAAATTTATTTAAAACCCATTGCATATTCTTAGGAGTATAAACATAATTCAGTCACTCTTTTCTCCGTAAAGACTTTAGATCGTATAATGTCTCTATTTTGTAGCTGCCAGTGAAAAAAAGACTACGTTTCCCAGATGAATAATATAGACCCTCTTGTCAATACTATGCTAATTCTATTCACCATTTCTATAAAGATTTTGTTCCTGTTTCTTTCATTAGCGCCTAAAAGCAAGAAGTGTCCATGGCATTGTTGGCACAGCTCATCCGTCTTTCTTAGCCGATTGTGGTCTAGATCTTTCCATAGATAGCCTGTCTTTTTATTAGACGAAAAGAAGTCCTTGCTTTAACAGATCAAAGACAGAGCAATGGATAGAGATGTCGAATAAAACGTTTATCTATATTTGTGATAACTTGTGTATAAATTAATTTAAATTCTATGTCAATGATTTAGTCAATTACAAACTCATTGGAGTTCACTATGAAATGCAGTCATTTAGGCGGCAGATAAGCGAACTGATTCAGTATTACTTATAATAGAATTAACCCATTGCATATATTAGGGCGTGTGAAAATACTAGAAGTGAAGTATACTTTTAGATGATAAAAGGTTAAAGGCTAAAACAGATTTATTGTTATAGTTAATATTGAAATATTTTGATAAACAGTTTCATGTTTGATCTCACAACTTAAGCAACATTTTTCCTAATTGATTCCCTTTTTGGTCTTAGTTATGATTTCGGTTTTAATGAGATATTAC
Source organism: Phaonia tiefii (assembly GCA_963931995.1). Taxonomy (NCBI): domain Eukaryota; kingdom Metazoa; phylum Arthropoda; class Insecta; order Diptera; family Muscidae; genus Phaonia; species Phaonia tiefii. Next base: position 34,859,326 of record OZ008367.1, read on the forward strand.
GATAAAATTGGCACACAAAATCAATGCAGAAAACAGTTATCAACGAAAAGGATTCCCCCTATTTGTTGTTAACGGGCGATTTCTTCGCTAATTGGTTTTTCAGTGTTAAGATTTTGCCAGTTCACACGTCATTTGTGACATCCCAGCAAAAATATTATGGAGTGGTTCCAACGGCTCCACCCCTTTCAGTACGGCCAACGAAGTACTATGTGCGGGGTTTCGGCACTCAGGAATCCGAAATTGCATTACAGATTTTATGGTGTTTGTCAGAAGAAAAAGATTATCTGCACTAATGCTGTTACTGTTCATCTGGCAATCAAAACACTTGAGTTTGAATCCCGGTCGGAGAAATATTGTTAGGCAAATTAATAATTTATTATTAAACCACCCCCTCGCTCCGCTACAATCACGTAATTTGTATGGTATACTTTCCGGCGAATACAATTTGATAGCGAAAATTTTGGCAGCAAATGTTCGTTCGTTGTACTTGCCACATTGGCCAAATTTGTTAAAAAAATGGCTACAAACTTAAACGACACATTGCAAAACGCGTCAAAAAAAATAAAAACATAGTTTGATTTGGTGAGATTTGAACCCAGGACCTTCACCAGCTGCCGTTTTCTAGTCGGACATGCTACCCTCGTGCTATTTTTTGTGCTGAATCGTAGCGCTACGGAGCAGAATTTATTCTAGTTAACAGTGTCCAAATTAGGAGTACTACCGTCCAGGGATAACACAATGTGGACGGTAGTACACTTTTTTTTACTGGGATGAGCCATTTCATTACGAATAGACTTGCAAATGAACAACGCTTGCAAGCCATTCATTTTAATTATCAAAATTCGGGGATCTGTCTAAAATGTATTCCACGGGGAGGCTATTCAAGCCAATGTGACCAAACTTCTTACCAGTTTCCCTCAATTGGACATCAATCCGAATTCGTAGAGTACGTAAAGAGGAGAATATTATTGTTGTATCTACAAGTGTTAATGAAGACAGCGATATGACCATCCATCGCCGATCGGAGCAAATGGGTTTGTGTTATTCGACCACCTGGAAGAATTTACGCATGGACCTCGGTCTAAAGTCATACAAAATACAGCTGGTGCAGGATCTGAAGCAGGGCAACCACAGCGTTGTCTTTTCATCACATTCCATTCATCGCCGATCGCAGCAATTGGGTTTGTGTTATTCGACCACCTGGAAGAATTTACGCAAAGTCATACAAAATACAGGCGGTGCAGCAGCTGAACCCGGGCAATCTATCCCAACGTCGTATTTTCATCACATTCCAATACGTCAATATACAAACTGTCCCAATTTGATCCAACGAGCAGCCCGGGGCTGTTCAACAGCTGCCAATACACTCTCGCAAATACACTGTTTATGGACTGGCGGCATCATTGGACTGTACATCTTCAAAGGTGATGATGGCAGCATCGTTACGATCAATGGATAAAGGTACCGTTCGATGATCACGATCGTTTTTTTTAGCCCAAAATGGAAGAATTGGACTTGGTTGACATGTGGTGGGCAGGACGGTGCCACATGCCACACTGCCCGCGATACCACATGCCGAAAAATATCGGCCCCACCAATATATTGCAGGAAACATGTACATGTTTGCAAGCACTATTTTCATAAAGTGAAGATCTGCTGCTTTTTTGTTCCTTAGTTGAATGTCTCGAATTTGTTTATAGCGGTTTGGATCCACATTTGGGTCACAAAAATATATATTATAACCTATTAATCATTGTGTCTCAAACACGTTATATTGAATAGCAAACACAATGTGTTTGGGCACAAGTATAGTATATGTATATGCAACAGCCTACAAACATGTTATATTTGCATTCAAACATTAAAAAGGGACAGATTTTTCAGCGTGCATGAACCAATTGAGAGGCGAGTTCGGTGAGCAATTAATCTCGCTTTGTGGCGCAGTCAATTGGCCACCACATTGGGGGGATTTGACCCAACTAGACTAATTTTTGTGGGGGCACGTGAAGTCTGTTATCTAAGAGGGGCAAGTCAACCACAAATGCAGCCTCGGACGATAACATTACACGTGACATTGGTGAGATACCGACCGGAATGTTAGAAAAATTATGACAAAATTGGATTTTCAGAATGGAGCACGTGAAGCGTAACAATATTTGCATGAAATATTTTTTAAAAAGTAAATGGCAGGTATTAATTTATCGATCCAAATAAATATTCCACTCACTTGTACATATTTTTTTGTCTTGTTTTCAATTGTCAAAGAGCTTACTTTTACATTTATTAACTATATTACAACCTCATGAGGTCAGACGTCTTACACATATTAATTAAACAAACAAATTAAACAAATTTCAACATATTCTTCCAACTGGATCTATCCTTCGCCTTTTCTCGCCAGTTGGTAACACCAAGGATACGGAGGAATTCTTCTGCCTGGTCTTTCCAACGGAGTCTTGGTCGTACTCTGTTCCTGCTTCCATCGGGTACGCTATCGAAAACTTGTCGCGCTGGTTCATCTTCATCCATTCTGATAACATGGCCTCGCCAACGCAATTGGTCAAAAACCAAGAGGTAAAAAAATCACCCATTATTTCCGATACTTTAAATCAGACCAGCAAAATTACAGTACCAACCCTTTCACATGAAGAAGCTCCTTCATTTTTTTCACCCTGAAATCAAGATCTTACAGCCTGTTTCTCTATCTCTACTGAAAGCTTTCGTTCGTGTTCTAGACGAAAGAAAGTTGATTTGAGTTCCACAATCTTGTTGTTTCAAGTCGAATGAAAACATAAAACAGTATAAACTTTGGTTTATCTATTTCGAATGTGCTGTCAATTGGAAACAAACAGATTCACGCAAACGAAAATGTCGACTTAGAGGAACCCAATTTGAGTCGAATGGGAGTGACTGATTTTCGTTCGCTTAGCTTTTCGTTCGACATTGAGAAACAGGCCTTTAATTTTCTACACATTTGATTGTAATAAAATACAATAAATAAAGGGCTAGATCTTGCTTACCAATGCACATCTGAAGCCCTAGCTAACCATAGCCCCTTTTACAATTACGATATCTCCAAGAAGATCTCTTCTAAAAGTTGTCCATACAAAAAAGACGAGTCTCAAAGATATGTGCATGGAAGGACTAAAATCTATATTAAATAATTTATTTCAAAAATCCTGATTGACATCGAGTTAGTTGGCAAACTGCCCTGTACATTTCTCAAACCTAAATGTTCCTCCCTCTATTGTAAACAAATCTACTTTTCCCACATTGAGTCTTAAGGATCCTTATGCTTTAGTTTGTTGTTAAAGATACGGGAAGTTTTCATTATTATCTTTTGCTTATCTATGGATGTAGTTAGTTGGTCGGTTGGCTGGTTGGTCGGATGGATGGTTAGCCCGATTTGGTCTTTGGCTGTCTTATTATCATAACATAAAGTAACCATCATCACCTCATGTGTGTACATACATGTAAGTGAACATACTATATGTACATACACTAAACATTTACACTGTTACATGCGCACTCTACACACACACACACACGTGCCCAAACATAAATGCTAACATGCAAACATACATATGGACATGTAAATATGCAATATTGTCTGTGTTGTAAATGATGTTTATGTATGGATATCACCGCATTTTTAAGATTTGTTTTAAACGGATGTGTTTCTGTGTGTGTGTGTGTGTGTGTGAGTGGATTGGTGTATGTTGTTTGCCTGTATTTGTGTAAACATTTCTTTACAGTACTATCATCTTTCGGCTGTTGTACTTGTTGTGTTGGTCCTTTTTTGTTGGGTTATGTTATGTTATTTTATACCCCAAAAATGGATGGTGAATTCATTGCCAAAAAGGTGGAGACCACAACCTAATTACCTACCGTATGTATACATGTTTGTTAATGTACAAGTGGATGTCTTTATGGGCATGCATTTGTGTGTGTGTGAACGAGTAAATATACACATATACAGGATGTGTGGACATTAGGGTGTTACTTACTTCAGAGAATTCAAGTTGTTGTCAAAGACATCGAAATTTTGTATAAGAGTAGAAGAAACAAATCGACTAGCACTTGAATTCTGTAATATTTTAACGATTTTTTTAATTGTCAAAATCCATAAAATTTCGGAACAAATTCACGAAATTTGTCAATTTTTTGTCGTTCAAAAGTTACAAAATTCCGGTCCAGGGCCAAGTTGGAAATGTGTCTCGTTAGCTCTGCAGTGTTATTCGGCCACCTGGAATAATTTACGCAAGGACCTCCGGCTAAAGTCATACAAAATACAGCTGGTGCAGGAGCTGAAGCCGGACAACCTACCACAGCACGTCTTTTCATCACATTTTCACATTTCAAAAAATTCTCTTCAGCGACGAGGGTCATTTTTGGCTCAATGGGTATGTCAATAAACAGAATTGGCCCGAAGTTCAACCCGGGGCTGATAAGTGCTGCCAATATTGAACATAGACGCAGCTTAAGACAAAATAAAATGGATTCCCATCACATCCCATGAAGGAATTGGGAAGAACTTCTCAGAACCAGTGAACTGAGCGCTTTCTAGTTGTACACACACTGATTGAGACCTACAGTTTTATACCGGGTAGGAAGGGTATTTTGAGAAGCTCTTTCAGGGGTTATTACTGGATAGTATCGCCATCACTAAGTAACCACCGTCGAAAGAAATGTAAGGTGGACAGAGCCGGGACCGAATACGCGATGTCATGTCCAAGAGCCTATCCACTGACCAACGGCGCGGCTTAAGACAATCTAAGGAAACCTGTTGAAATTGTTGTTATGTTTAAGAACGAATGTTCCCAGCAGCGGAAGTCATGACTTGGAAGGCCTGAAATCATGACCAAACAGTCCTTCTTTAAAATACGGAAGCCCTTCCCTAGACATTACCTCCTCCTTTCTTTTTAACATTACGTGAGATTCGGAGGCAAAGCCTTCCTTGCCCACTGCCTAAAGAAGGGCTTAGAAGGCATGCCAAGAGGAAGGCCTTAGAACGGATTTACTTTAATTTATTTTTGTTAAACAAAAATAAAATTAAAATAATTTATTTTATCAGAAAATAATTATCCACTTCTATATATTTATTTATAAGTATGTATGTATCTATCTTAGAAAGTTTTACCACGCCCAACTTTAAATTGAAAATTTTAAAAATACCCTGGAAAATATTAAATAAAAAATATAATTTTAAAATTTCCAATTAAATTACGGTGAAAAAGAATCGGAAAAGAAATTTCTCAAAATTGTAAAAATGTTCTTCTTGGTTATATCTGATGAAAACATTCATGCATTCCGCAGGCCTTATTTTAGGAAGGCATTACAAAAGAACCATTCCGCTTGCCTTATTTGTGGAAGGGCTTGCGACTTCCGCCGCTGGTTAGTCACCTCACACAGTGATGGATACACTATCAAGTAATTACTAATATACGAAATCGTGGTGCAAGTTTAGGTCCCAATCAGTGTGTTGATTCTAATCATCGGAATTGGTGTTAAACTTCATGGCTTGTTTTGAGAAGCGAAGTTATCGTTTGCCATTAAATTACATCCGTGTTCATAGTGGCCCTAATATCCTACGTAATGGTCGGAATACAATACGAAGATTTTTGTTGAAAGACCACTTAAGGGCACATTGTTAAGACTTGTTGCGACTAACAGAACCTGGAACGTGAAACTGAACCTGTTGCGTCGCACAGAAAATCTAAAACCTTGTATTTATAGAAAACGTAAATCCTCACAATCGTTATCATTCCAGTAAAGTTTCAGTCTTACTTACTTACTTAGGTGGTCACAAACAACCCGGAGGGGTCAATGGCATTACAAAATGTGAATAACATGTTCCTCCCACCAGTTCGATCTTCAGCTATTCTCCTCCGGTTAATAACACCAAGCTTCCACAGGCAATCTTCCACGTGAACTTTCCAGCGACGTCTTGGTCGACTTATTTGTCCATGTCCTTCGAGTATGGCTTCGACTACCGTATACAACGGTAATCATTCCAACAAAGCTTCACTCTTATTTACATACTTAGGTGGCCACAAACAACCCAGAGGTGTGAGAGAGATGAGAATAAAATGTTTCTCCAACCGGCTCGATCTTCAGCTTTTCCCCTTCAGTTGGTAACACCAAGCTCTCGGAGACAATATTCCACCAGGTCTTTCCAGCGAAGTTTTTGTCGTCCTATTTTTCGATGTTCCTCGAGTATGTTTTCGAATACCTTTCGTATTGGTTCATTCTGATACATTCTACTGATATGGCCTAACCAGCTTAAAAGGGGCTACCCCGATACGCATAACTACGTCGATATTGGGATACAGATTTTACACGCTGAACAATCTGTCGATTTTTGTTGTTTGGATGCAAATAGAAAGTGTGTTTGGAGCTTGTCGCAAAAATATAATATATTTGTGTCTAAACACATTGTGTTTAAAACCAGGAAATAGTGTGCTCAGACTCCAATGGTCAGGGATGTAATCGTCTAGCCAGATTTTGCATACGAGCTGATGATGCATATGTCTTTCCAACCAACCAGTAGCCCATCATCACCAGCGGTTTTGTTGTTCTTAAGTCGGGAAATTGAAATTCAAACTTCGGGTTGGCTAGAAGGGGGGCAGTCGACGCCATGACCCGCATGTGATCCACACCCTCTTCTATATTGAAGTCTCCTGGGACAAATAAAACAGAGAAGTGATCTATCCATATTCCCTACATATTCTGCACACAAGATTCCCGTCTTTATGTTTACAAAAGTGTGCCCCTGGCCCATGTCCGTTGGTTTGATTTTGTACTCTTCGGGAGCATTTACGGGGCTCATCCTTCCATTTGTAAGATTCAGTTTGCTCACTGTCGCGCTTTCTCCCCAACCGTTTTTGTTTTCTTAAACAAACGGGTTTCCTCTCTCCTCTTCTCCTTGTATCGTTCTGTCGCGGATGCCGTTGTAGCTGGTTGAAGCGTTGCCATACGTGCGGCATTCTTTTCATCACTTGCCAAGCGACACTCTTCGCTGTACCATGGTTTTTCTTTAAGCGGTTTCTCATAACCAAGTGTAGTTCCACTGCAACTCAGTATCATGAGGCGGGGGAGCGTTCTGCGCAAATATCAGAGTGAGCTTATATGCATAGGCCCTGGTTATCTCTGGCAATTGCAGCTTTCCGATGTCCAGCATTCTACATGTCTGGATTCATACAACTTTCGCTCTGCTCAACCTTATGCGAACCTTTGTAGCAACCGAATCAATATTATCTCCTCGAATAACACGTACGTCGATTACACTAGTCGAGTGCCTTCTATCAATTACCACGTGATTACTCTCGATTTGCGTCTGTTGATCAGGAGATATTCAATTAGCCTTATGGATGTCTTTATGCTGGAATCTTGTACTACTGACAACCATGTTCAGTCAGGGAATTAATGCTTCCACAACATAGGTTGGGAGGCTTTAGGGAATATTCGAATATCCAAATATTCCGAAATGTATGTTATCCAAACACTTAGGGACGCCCTAATGTAAAATATTGTTCTCTTTTTACAATATCTTGAATTTTCCAAAAAAAAAAATCAGGGGAATAAAGGTTTTACCTAACTCGCTGTTAAGAAGCTAATTGTTTTGTCGGGGTCCAAAACTTGCTATTGTGTGAAATCGATGAAAATTTAGAAAAGTTCAATAAAATGCGAGTAATTTAATAATTGCAAGGTGGCACTGGTACGCATAAGTGATAAATATTGATAGTTGCAATTATAACTCATACGCCTAAGTGCGTACATTAGCCAATTTTAAAATCATAATACTTATACTCATAGTGATCCCCCTACCAAAGATCAAATTGAAAGGTTTATATCTCCTTTATTATGATTATGACTTTTAAATTTCGTCAGATCATGAGTCAGATGATATACATCGATTTTGCATCTAAAAGTCAATTTCGTAAAATTGAATCATTTCGCTAATATATGTATATGTGTTACACATATTATGTGATACATATTATATGGAGGGTTTTAAAAAAATACATCCAAACTATTCAAAGACATCCGCAAGGATTCAATGCGAGTAGGTCTGCGGATAAATTAGTATATGACAACGTTAGTAATAATAAAGGCGCCAAGAAGATGGGTCCTAGGAAAATATACCCCAAGAGAGGAACCCAAATCGAGGCAAAAATTGGAGGCCTAATTTCGTAGAGAAAATGGATCCAAATTTCGGAAATGAAAAACACAAGATAGAATGAACAGACGCCAAAAGTGAAGCTTCATGTGTATAGTTGACATTATTTATGCGTTTCGCTTTTTTGTCCCATGACCGTGAATATTCGTTCGCATTTATAAAGGGTGGGCCATGGAAAATTGGGAATTTCATCCAGCGCCCCACCCCCCTCCCCTTTATTCCGAAGCAGATAAACAATTTGACGTTTTTGTAGATGATATTGTATTTCTGGTTGTCTCTGTTTTTTGTGTATTTCGTTTATACCTTAAAAAATCGCTGCCGTTCGTCTTGTACAGTGAGTTATTGTGTATGTGTGTAGGAAGCTGCTAACGGGTGATCCCAATACAGGTATATTTTTAAATCATATGTTATTTTGAAACTGACAAATGTTTGCTGTTGGAAATATCGACTATCAGTCAGTATCATAACTCTGCGGACTAAACTGATTCGCTTTACGCTTGAACAATATTGGGAAATTTGTCAAGCTTATTTCCAGTGTGAGTGCTGTGTTGCCTAAACTGTGCGCTTGATGAAAAAAAAACATTGGAGCGAAATGAAGTACCCACCACGCGTGATGTACGCAAGTTTGTACAAAAAATTCGTAAGATCGGGTTGCAAGTGGACAACACTTATGGTCCCCGTCGTCGTACCGTGCGTACCGATGACAGTGTGGCTTCTCTAACCGAAAGTGGGCAACTCAAACCAAGATCTCAATAACTCGGCATTCCACGCCCTAGCATGATGAGAATTTGACATAAAGATCTCGGATTAAAAAGGTTCAATTGCCTCAGCAATTGAAGGCCATACACTTCGTTATGTCTTCTCAGTTTCGGTCATACAGAAGCTCCAATTGGAAATACAATTTGTTCGAAAAATCATCTTTCTGGCGAGGCTCATCTCGGCGGCTACGTCAACAAAAAAAATTGGCGTATTCGGGGATCTGTAAACCCCCACGTCATTTTCGAGAAGGCAATGCATCCACAGAGTGTGACAGTTTGGTGTGGATTTTGGAGTGGTGGAATCATTGGCCCATTTTATTGGAAAATAACGCTGTAAAGGCCATTTTAGTCAACGGCTAGCGCTACAGAGCCATGATAACGGACTTTTATGGACTAAAATGGAAGATATGAACTTGGCAATCTTTGGTTGCAGCAGGATGGAGCACCATGTCAAACAGCTCATCCAATAATCGATCTTTTGAGCACTAATCGTGTTATCAGCAGTCTTGGCAATGTCAACTAGCCGCCTCTGAACTGCGATTTGACCGCTTTAGACTTTTTTGCGGGTTGCCGTTTAAGGCCGATGCTATGCGAATAATCTAGTACTGATCCACACACTTTATGCTAAGATCGTCCGAGCCATTCGTAAGATAGAACCAGAAGCCGTCAAAGCTAACAGTCTTGGAAAATTGGACTGACAGGATGAGCTACTGTGAAGCCAGCCACATGACTGAAATCGTGTTTCATAAAAATTAAGAAGATTTGTTATTTCCAATAAAATCTTAATATTCCAAAAGAATTTCAAATTAGTTCATTTGATTTCATTTTTAAAAATATACTTGCATTTGCATCACCCTGTACATCGCCTGCACTTGTCGTTATGATCAACAACAGAAAGGATAATTATATCTCTGTGTGTGTGTACTATAGCAGTGTGGGTGTGTTGTTGTATAAACAACAAATCACACAGCCACACAAGTTATGAAAGGATATTCTACTTCGTACAAACATGTACTACAACACATGCAAACACTGGGTGGTGTTGCTGTTGCTGCTGTTCGTTGTGAAAGACAAAATTAAGGATGAATTAAAACAAACAAGACCCACATTTTATTTTACACTCATCATCCAAGTCCAGATATCAGTATCCAGCAGAAAATGGACGAAAAGGACATCAGTGGCAACAAGAGCAAAAAAAAAAAGCCAAGAAGAAAAATAACATTCCAAGTGTAAACGTAGTTAATGTAAAAAAGAATGATTGTCCTGTCCACCCGTCTCTCTCTCTCTCTCTCTCTGTCAATGTGCATTTGCATGTAAAGATAATGATGATGATGATGATTACATAACATCTTTATGCTGGCTGCAAAATTCATGGCACTTGGACATCAAAAATGAACCATCCGCTGGACGGACTGGCCGACCACCAGTAGTTTACAGTGTTGCGGGTGATGCACTTTTTGTTCGTTTTGTTTGCTTGTGATTGATGATGGATGGTGATTTTGAGGTACATCCGTGTGGACAGCACGAATAGGATATGAATTGTGGATATCAACAGTATTCATGCAAATTTGACTTGAAATTTATTATGGCATGAAGACTCCCTTCGTTCGAGATAACTTAAAATCATTTAGTACTAATACAGATGATGACAATAGATTGTCTTTATCACACCATTTCGTAGGACGACAAAGTGACGCAGCCAAGTGCATTTATCATGAAGAACAAACAAAGCTGCAGTTGCCTTGACAAAGTGACGGGTTAGACTGTTATGGGTTGGTGGCCATACACTTTTCTAGCTGTTGAATTATGCATCTCATAATGCTCTACAAATGGGGCTCAGGATTTAGAACGAAGCAGAGTAAACAGCGAATACTCTCAGACGATCAGAGGAAGCATCAGAAGTAAATTTCACTTTCTGCTCAAGGAGGCAGGTGATAAATTTATTTATGGGCGTTCTTTGCAAGGGCACACATCACTCTTTAGATTTAAAAAAAAAAACCAATCCGATTTTTATATATGGGCCACTTCACGTGAAGCGGACAACCAAAATTTATTTTCGGAAATAAGTTCATATTTGCGCGATCATTGTCAACTTTGTTCACTAGGTGCTGTCCTGTACTACTGTCACTTTCACTGAAGTTTCCCATAATTCTCATTGACGTTTATTCCAAATTGTGGGAAATTTTTTGTAAAAGTAATTTAAAAAAGGGAAACATGTGACAATATTTAAATGATTTTATAAAATAGCTTTTTTTCTTATATAAAAAACTATTTCAAAGTCATGAGGCCGGTGTTGGGATATCAATAAGAGAAACCCCGTAAGACCGCCCAAAGATGAACATGCAGGAACTCCTTTTTAATCTAAAAACTTCCCCGGTCAAAAACTGTAGCAAGTTCTGTGGTCGCAGATGCCAAAACCGTTAGAAACAATTTATTAGGATAGAGTCGGTCGTGACATGGCTTTGCAATTCGTAGGCCATCAGATATTCTACTTTAAGTATCGTGTTGTATTCTTATATTCTTGATATTTTTGTTGAAAATAATTTTTTCTTTTGATAGGAAATTATAGATTTTTATTGTCATATTTTTTTACTTTTTTTTTTGGGAACAAAAAAAATCCCATTTATTGCTTTCAACGACATCTAGACATTTACCCATTACACTAAAATCTTCCCTGCACTTGTGCTTCATCTATTTGTTTACTTTATATATGTTTTTTCATACTTTTAAAAAAAATCGTCCATACAATTTGGACCATTTTTTGAAAACCCTTTAGAAACACATGAAAATTTGTTATTTTATCGACTGGACGGTCCGGTCCGTGTCCGAAATATTGTCATGTCACATAGAAAACACCCATGTCTCCCATGGCGATCAAAAATTTATTATTTTTGCGATTGGGCGCACCGTTTCCGAGTTATAGCCATTTGTGTATATCAGCGATTTTCATATTTTGGGCTATTTAAAAAAAAAAAAAAAAATACAGCAGACAGTTGTCCGAGGCCTTCGGCCACGGACTGTCCCTGCAGGCTGTGTCAGAGACACGGCCTTTAAGTTTAACGTAGAATACGCCATCCGATAAGACAGAAAACATATATAACAATAAATTCATTTGCTTATATTATTTATCATTTATTGTTATATATGTTTTCTGTCTTATCGGATGGCGTATTCTACGTTAAACTTAATGGCCGTGTCTCTGACACAGCCTGCAGGGACAGTCCGTGGCCGAAGGCCTCGGACAACTGTCTGCTGTAATTTTTATATTTACCAACGGCATTTGATTCAAGTCCGTTTAAAAAAAATAATATTATGTTCAATTTTTTTAAACTTAATTTAATTTATGTATTTTAATTAATATTTTTATTGAAATAAGTTCTGCGAATGTTGAGAGGGCCGCCCTAATATTAAAAAAGGTTTACCTTATCGAGTCTTCGCATTAGCATTCGAGCGTTGTGTGAAAGCTTTACGCTTTACAATTCAAAATTAATGTTACAACAGCTTTATTGAAGCTTTCGCAAAAAAGCTTTATTACGTTAGCGTACTGTTTGTTTCACTTTTTACTAGATACATGTTGCCAAGCAACATTAGCTCGCTGTTCGTTTCACTTTTTACTAGATACATGTTCCTAAGCAATTTTGAGCAACCAAAAGTACTCAACCAAACACCACACATATGTTTGAGTGTATGTGTTTAAACAATTTTCAGTTGAGAAATTAAAATACTAGAAATATATCAACCAATATGAAATGTATATCAAACGAAAGATAACATCTTCATTTACCTACAAAAAAAATTTTAAAAAAATTCATCTAGCCGTTTCCTCAAATTCAATGAAATAAAGATTACAACAATAAAAACCTGACATGACTCCTCATACCGTAAGGTAAGACGTATTCTACGTCAAAAACTTCCATACAAATTGGACCATTTTGTGAAACCCCCTTATAACTCACATAAAAATTGGTTATTTTTTCGATTGGACGCACCGGTTCCGAGATATAGACATATATAACGACATTTTTATTCGAAAAAATGTTGTTCTATCGATTTTTTGTAAAGTGATGCCATATTGGAGACATCCATTGGTTAAAGCCACCAAAGGAGGTAAACCTTTTATTAGTTTTCTGATTGGACTCACCGTTTCCGAGTTATAGATATATTTTTATTTCAGCGTTTTTGGCGATTTTTTCAATACTTTTTAAATTTCAGCGATTTTCATATTTTGGCAATTTATAGAAAAGTAATCCATTCATACGAAATGGACCACTCTATGAAAACCCCTGAGAATGCCATAAAAATTTTATATTTTTTTCGATTGGACGCTGCGTTTCCGAAATATAGACATGAGGGCGTTTTATCTATTTATTTATTAGAAAAATTTTATCTATGATATCTATGTTAAATAAAGTCTCCAGTGGAGGCAAACATTTTATTATTTTTTCGAATTTCAGCGATTTTCATATTTTCGCGATTTTTTGAATAAAAATTCTTCCATACGAAGAGAACCATTTTATGAAAATCCCGTAGAATTCCATAAAATTCTTTTATTTTTTCGATTGGACGGTCCGGTCCGTTTCCGAAATACAGACATGAGGGCGTTTTAGCGACTTTTTATTCGAAAAAATGTTAGTTCTAGGAATTATTTTTAAGTGATGCCACATTGAAGCCATCTATTTATAAAAGTCTCCTATGGAGGTAATTTATTTATACATTTAGCGATTGGAAGCACCGTTTCCCAGTTATACTAATTTTTGTATTTCAGCGATTTTCTTATTTTGGCGATTTAAAAAAAAATATTTTTCATACGAATTGGACCCCTTTATGAAAGAAACCCCCTTAGAAAACCTTACAAATTAGTTATTTTTTGATTCGACGCTCCGTTTCCGAGATATAGACTTTTTTTCTAATTTTTTCATATTTTCGATCTAAATTGGAGATGGGTCACCCTGGGTAACCCATTACCCATCACCGTGGACAATGGGTAAAGGCCGCTTACCCATTCCATTGTCGTGTCGGTGGTGCAATGGTTATTGTGCACGGCTTTTGTACATGAGAACGTGGGTTCGATACCTGCTCAGCCACCTTAAATTTCATTCGACGACGGTCACCTCGCTTAGTTATGGCGACACTATCGAGTACTTAGCCGTGAAAAACTTTCTGAAAATACCGCCCGAGACTGGTGTAAAAATATAAATCCCAATCAGTGAGTGTAAAAGTAGAAAGCGCACATCTCACTGATTGTGAGAAGCTCTCTCCTATCCCTTCATGGGATGTCATGGAAAACCATTTTTTTATTTTACACATTCCCCATGTGTAATGGGTAATCGTGGTGGGTGGTAATTCCCCATCGTTGTGGGGAATTGGCAATCGTGATGGGTAGTTCCCCATTGCCGTTGGTAACTACCCATTATTTTCCCCATTACCATTACCCTGTGGTCGTGGGCGCTACATATTCCCTTCAGTAATAATAATGGGTTACCCAGGGTAACCCATTGCCCACGAAATACGAACGCTGTACAAATAAGTTACACAAAGAATATTTGTTCTTGCTTTCTTTAATCTTCTTTCCCATAGCACAACAAACGCTTGTTCAAAAATATCTCATCTCTCATAATTTTACGAAGTTAAGGTTCAAAGAAAATACCTAAAACTAACGCTTTACGTCTCAGTAAGATTGCACTTTTTAAATTTAGTGTAATTTTTTATTCGTGCAAGTGGCAACTCTGAAATTTGGCAGATGTCACATAAGTTATGATGAGACCGCTCGCAAACTTCGAAGACAAAGTGAACCTAAAGTGTCAAGCATACGAAGAATGGTAAAAAAATTATGTTAAGAAACTGGGACCGTTAGGGGAAGTAAGACTCATGTGCGTCAACGTACCGGTCGGTCCCTTAAGAACATTGCTGCTGTAAACGAGAGTGTCACCGAAAACACCAATTCCGAATCGTTCTCAAAAAATGCAAACTTCTCGAAGCACTACGCAGCGAACTTTGACTAAAGACCTCCACCTTTATGCGTATAAAATTCAGCGTACTCAGGAGCTGGAACCAGCAGACCATGGAAAGTGCCGGAAATTCTTTCAATGGGTAATGGAGGAAAGTGAAGTCAATGCCAATTTTTCCAAAAAAAAAAAAAAACAAATTCTCTGATGACGCACATTTCCACCTGAATGGCTTCGCGAATACACCCACCCCGAATACGCAAATGCACCCACAACGAGCAATAGACTCGCTCGAATTTTGGTGAGGCCGAATACACCCGAATACGCAAATGCACCCACAACGAGCAATAGACTGGCTCGAATTTTGGTGAGGCGGTGTGATTGGGCCTTACTTCTTTGAAGGTGAGGCCGAAATTGCAGTGACTGAACGGCATTCGTTACAGGAAGATAATAACGGAGGTCTTGTAGCCTCAACTGGACGGCATGGATCTGGACGACATGTGGTTTCAGCAAGACGGCGCCACACCGCGTATGAAACAATCGATTTATTGCAGCAACGATTTCCAGAACAAATTATCTCAAGAAATTCTGATGTCAACAGACCAGCAAGATCATGCGATTCGACGCCAAGCGATTTCTTTTTTGGGGTTTTGTGAAATCTCGGGTGTATGCGAATAAACCAGAAATAATTCCTGAGTTCAAATCCGAAATCCAACGCGTCATTGCTGAGATACAGCCACATCTCTGTTAAAAAGTCATGGAGAAGTTCATGAAAAGAGTAATGGCCTGCCATCAGAGCCGTGGGGGACCATTTGACGGATGTTTTATTCCATACTTTATCGGAACATGTACTCTTTACAATCCGATAAAAAAAAATTACAACAATCTCAAAAAATACGTGATTTTATTTTAAAATGAAAAAGTGCATTCTTACTGAGACACCCTGTAAATATCATTCGAAATGTGTAGGTCCCTTCTTTCCAAATCCTTTTCGAAACTGAAAAGCGGTTGATAATTACCTAAGTTTACCTAAGGTTTTTTACCGGTAAGTAAAAATATTGGGGGTGCTAGGGAAATTTCGGCAATGGAATCTTGAATCACTCGACAACACCTGCAAGAAAAATTGTATGACTTCCCACACGCTGCAAAATCTGTATCTTTGTTGTTGTTTTAATGCAATTATATCATGTGTGTAGCTTGTGCCAAATATAGTTTACTTGGGTTCAAACACATTGTGTTTGCTATTGAATATTTCATGTTGGAGACACAATTATTAATAGGTTATAAGTTCTTGAGACCCAAATGTAACTTTCTTTGTTGTAAACTGTTAAAAACAAAAACGTGACAGACAACAAAGAAACAAAAAAGCAGCAGATCTTCAATTCATGAAAACAGTGCTTGCAAACATAGGCAGGGTTCCTGCAATATATTGCTGGGCCGTTTTTTTTCTAGAGTGCATGTATTTTTGACACAGTGGCACAGTGTTGTCAAAGGCAGAACTATTGATTTTTATTTGATTACAAATCTACAAAAGTATTCGCAGCTTTGATTGGCAAACAAGTATATGAATGTCTTCGTCAAACCTGCAGATCGCTCTGGAACATGTAGTACAATATTTTTTAAAGTGGAATATTTCTATTAACTGCATGCTTCATTCCTCAGAGTAACTTTATTATTAACAATACAGAAATCAAATGGGAAAATAACGTTAAATATTTAGGTGTACTTTTGGATACAAAACTTACATTTAAAGATCACATACCATACATTGTCAACAAATGCAATTTACTGATTAGAAATCTTTATCCCCTTATAAATAGAAACTCACAATTAAACATTGACAACAAAAAGTTAATATTGAAGTCCATATTTCATGCTGTCAATTTTTATGCATCACCTGTCTGGGCAAAAAGTGCTAAGTGTCACTTGACCAAACTTCAAATTTTGCAAAACAAATTGTTGAAATTAATTTATGATCTTCCGAGGTTATACTCCACAAGAAGACTTCGTCAAATAGCTGAAATGGAGCTTGTGATAACCAAAATAGAACGATTGTCTTTAAATTTTTACTCCAGGTGTTCCCAATCAGAATACGATCATATTGTCGAGCTGGCCTCTTATTAAGTAGTTTATGTTTGTATTTAAGTTTTATTATATGTTAAGAAAATAATTCATAAAGGTTTTTTGGAAATTTTTACCTGTAAATCTTATAATATTGATAAAAGAAGAGTATATAAATATAAATAGCATGTTAACCTTAAGTAGAAAAGGGAAAAATCCCTGAACTCTTTAAATGTATATATTTTAAACTATCAATCTGTAATGCCATAATGAATAATAAATTGAATTGAAATTGAATTGAATGTCTTCGTTTTTTTTTGATTAAAAGGGCTTTGGATATGTAAGAATGTATGACTTATTAATAGTAAGTATACGCCATCTTAAAAACATACAGATGAATCCATATTAAGTAACAGCCCCGAACTGAGCTCAATGTGCTTTAGATACCACACACTGCGGTTTTACACTATATTCAAGCACATCATGGCACAGCAACCCGCTTATCTTGCACGTGTCCACCACTATTGCACGAACTGTTTATCCAAGTCGCACAATCATACTATACGACGAAGAGTACAGCAACGATTTTCGGTTGCTGCTACAAACAGCCGGCGTATAAGTAATATTGATTTCTATATGTCTTTATTTTGACAATTTCTTCCGTGTCAGAATTGATTGTGATATTTATTTGATTAACAAATTAGAAAAGTATCAGCAGCTTTGGTCGACAAATAATTATGGGAATATCGTATTTTTCAATTTCAATTAGAAGGGGTATTTTTAAATGTTTATTCACAACGAATGATTGATATTGATTTATGTATTTGAATTTAATATTAAGTATACGGCCCTCTTAAAAAATCATTATAAATCTATATAAATTCAAGTAAGATCCATTTCGGCATTGTTTACTACGAACAAATCTCGATATCGAAAAATCTTAATACATTGCGTATAAGTAATAGCGATTTCTATAAATCTCTATTTCCGCAATTTCTTCCTTTTATATATTACAGACTTTATATATTACAGACTTCGAAAATTACCCGCACCTTTGGTTGGCAAACAATTAAAGTCTGTGAATATCTGTTTTTTTTTTATTATAATGGGTTAGTATATTTCAGAATCTATGACAACGGATGATTGATATTGATTTATGTATTTGAATTTAATATTAAGTATACGTCCTCTTAAAAATAAAGATAAATCTCTATAAAATCAAGTAAAATCCAGTTGACTACGAACAAATCTCGATGTCAAAAAAATCTTAATACATTACGTATAAGTAATATAGATTTCTATAAATCTCTATTTCCGCAATTTCTTCCTTTTCAAGATGGAGTAGTCATATTTATTCGATTACAGAATTCGAAAATTATCCGCACCTTAGGTTGACAAACAATTGATGTCTGTGAATATCTGTTTTTTTAAATTCGAAATGGTTAGTATATTTAAATATCTATGACAACGGATGATTGATATTGATTTATGTGTTTGAATTTAATATTAAGTATACGTCCTCTTAAAAATAAAGATAAATCTATATAAATTCAAGAAAAACCCAGTTTGACTACGAACAAATCTCGATTTCAACAAATCTTAATACGTTACGTATAAGTAATATCGATTTCTATAAATCTCTATTTCCGCAATTTCTTCCTTTTCAAGATGGAGTAGTCATATTTATTCGATTACAGAATTCGAAAATTATCCGCACCTTAGGTTGACAAACAATTGATGTCTGTGAATATCTGTTTTTTTAAATTCGAAATGGTTAGTATATTTAAATATCTATGACAGCGGATGATTGATATTGATTTATGTGTTTGAATTTAATATTAAGTATACGTCCTCTTAAAAATAAAGATAAATCTATATAAATTCAAGAAAAATCCAGTTTGACTACGAACAAATCTCGATTTCAACAAATCTTAATACGTTACGTATAAGTAATATCGATTTCTATATATCTCTATTAAGGCAATTTCTTCCATTTCAGGATTGAGTAATCATATTTATTCGGTTACAGAATTCGAAAATTACCCGCACCTTCTTTCTTTTCACGATTGATTGTTTCCTTTTCATTACAAAATTAGAAAATAATCCGCACCTTTGGTTGACAAATAAGTGAATGTCTGCTTTCTTCAGTTATAAGGGGTTACTATATTTAAATATTTGTATCCAAACACATTGTGTTTGCTATTCAATATTTCATGTTGGAGACACAATGATTAATAGGAGATCCAAATGTGACTTTTTTTGTTGAAAACTGCTAGAAACAAAAACGTGGCAGACAACAAAGAAACAAAAAAACAGATCTTTAGTTCACGTAAACAGTACTTCCAAACATATATATGGCCCCTGCAATGTTGTTCTTGTCCGTTAATTTCTATAGTACAGGTGTTTTGGACTGTCGCACAGTGTTGTCAAAGTCGGAAATGTTGGGGTAAATTTTGTGCGGATCACATGGAATTCGGACCACAATTACGTTGGCGTCTTGTCAAATCAATTGGACTTCCCAGCCAACTAACCTTAAGATAACATTGTGCAGCTCAAAGAAAAAAAGTTAATGTCGGCAAGACTTCAGAAGTATTTCCGTGATTCGATTCATTCAAAACGGATAAGCCATTTTAAAACTTGACATTTAATTCCCGAGTGTTTTTCAAATTCTTCCACTGTGCGCTGACATCTAAAGTCCATGTACATGACATGCAACAAAAAAAAAAACTCTGCTCTTGGTTTGTCAGCAATGTTTTTAAAAAATGTCTCACAACCGGAGATCCTGATGACGAAGATGATAATGCAGCTCATCGTCATCTTTAACTGTGTCACAAGTTAAACTGGCATTGATATCTTCTTGACAATAATGACGTTAAATGAATACTCGTTTATATTTTTAATACCTCTTGATATGTTATGAACTCTGGCAATGCATGTGTGTGTCTGCGGCTGTGTGTGTGTTTATATGTGCATGACAGTTAGATTGTGTTGGTTACTTGTATTTTTGTTATTGCCACCGAAATTGTGGGCAGCCATGGCAACGCCAATGACTACAACATCTACTCTGAACATGCCGCTTTAAGGTTATACATTTTTAATTTGAAAATTTTAATTAGTTTTGTGTTGAATATTGTTCAATAAAAGTTTTTAATTTTTTATTGTTATTTAGTTGACAGTTTTGCCTGGTTAAACACCAATCTGCAAAGGGGGAAAATGTTAAACAGACTTAAGGAACTTCCAACTTGTTCTATATTGTCTGAAATTTTAAGTAGCCATCATGTGGAGAGGAGGTAACAACAAACGTCAGTATTCATGATGCCACCACTGCCATCTATTGGCGCTGTATGTGGCCTTTTCAATGGTGGGTTTTTAAATCTCTACAGTAAGAGGGTGTTGTAATGATTACAGGAATTAGTTATGATGCCTTTTAGTTTGATCTACGATGGTGGATCAATAAGTCCGTGACTTTTCGCAATTCCCTCGTAGTTATATGAAATGCAACACTGCTCCCATAAAGTACCACCTGTTAATAGACTACTGCCATATTCCGTCATTTACTTTACGTTTAACAGCTGTTCAAAACATACAACCTCGTGCATTTTCTTAAAAATGGAAACAAGTGAATTTCGAATGCTCATTAAACAATATTTTTTGCGAAAAAAAAATCGTCAATCAAACCAAGGAAAACCTTGATAAATACTATGGGCACCATCGATTTCAATGGTAAAAAAGTGCTTTACTGACTTTCGTTGTGGTCGCACAACTACAAATGACGCTGAACGTTCTGGACGGCCAATTGAGGTCAATACACCCGAAAATGTCGAAAAAATCCACGATATGGTGTTGGTCGATTGAAGAGTAAAATTGCGGGAGATTGTTGATGCCATAGGCATTTCATATGGCAGTTTGGTCTCGATTTTAAATGATCAGTTGGGTTTAAGAAAGCTGTCTGCAAGATGGATGCCGCGTTTGCTCTCAATTGACCATAAACGTAATCGTGTGACAACTTCAAAGGATTGTTTGGAGTTGTTTAATTGGGCTACGAATTGGTACCTCATTCGCCATATTCTCGGGATTTAGCCCCCAGTGACAATTTCCTATTTCCAAAAGCAATGGTTCGGTGGAAAGAGATTTAGCTCCAACGATGAAATTATTGATCAAACAAATACCAATTTTTGGGTCCTCGAGAAATCCTATTTTTTGGAAGGGATACAAAAATTGGAGAGACGTTGGACTAAGTGTATTGAACTAAAAGGAGATTATGTTGAAAAATTATGGACTTATTGATCCGCCCTCGTAGTATCCATCTAAATGATTTTAAACATATAAAAGAATCCTACAACATACTCCAAAGTTATGGGCGAGAGCATCTCATACACTGGACTACACGCTGAAAAATATGTATTTTTTTTTTGTTGTTTGGGTGTAAATATAACATGTTTATAGTTTGTCACAAATATAGCATACTTGTGTCCAAACACATTGTGTTTGCTATTCAACATTAAATGTTGGAGACACAATGATTAATAGGTTACAATATACAAAACAAAAAAGCACTAGATCGTCAATTCATGAAAACAATGCTTGCAAACGCATACATGCTTCCTGCAATATGTTGCTGAGGCCGTTTTTGTTTTCCAGCGTGTATATGACCAGAGCAAGGCACGAGTCTGCTCTCCCATGTACAATAGTCGAACACATCAACGATTGCACCAACGTAAGAAATTACAAGCAGCATAACCGTTTGGAGGCAACATGAAATAGTTGATTCTGATCTATATTTTCTATAGCCGCTGATTAAAATTTAATTTACACCATGTCCAGTTATCCTTCAGTTAGAGGTAACCAACAGTTTTACCTGTCAATTTGTATGGAATTTATAATTTTTAACTGTCACTTAGCTTTAACTTTGAAATTGGGCGTAAGGGTAATTATCACAATGCCTGGTTAAAGATAATGTTTAAATTCCATACAATCTGGCAGGTAAACCTTTTAGCCAACATTAACAGTAGAATAACTTGAGCAGGTGGTAATGGGGGTGAGTGATATTTAATTAAAAAAAGATTATCTAGCTCCATAATCTTCTGGGTTTACCTGTATTTTTGTCATAATGCCCACCTCCCAATTCCAACACTGATTAGTCATTACCATCACTTTCCTCATTTATCATACCTGACCATACCCGCCAGCACACACACACACACATACATACAACATCTCAGACACCGAGACATAAAGAGAAAATAGATACGTACTCGTATATGGATCATCACTTTACTTGATGTTTTGCCTTTTATGAATATGAGTTAAGTACTAGAGATTTTTTGAAGATTACAAAACGTGTGTTCGCTTTTTTGTTTTGTAATTTTTATAATTGTAGCAAAGCTTAATTAAGGATACGGCAGGATATTAGCCATGATAGTTGGTAGCTAGTGGCTGGTTTTACGAGTAATACTCTCGTATTACCCCGGAAAAAAAGAGGAGAAAAACCACGGAAAACAGCAATGATGACGGCGGTGCTGATTGTGGATGACAAAATTTTCAAATATACCCTGATATTGTAAATCACAAAGGATGTTGACGAAGATGATGATGACGATGATGTTGATGATGATAATGACGACGATGATGCTGTTGATAGTGCAGATGACTATATCATCACCTAACCACACTTTGTAAAGAGATTGATGCCGATGCCAGTATGGAATGAGCATGATGAACTTTTATTGCATTTGTCCATTAGTAAAAGTGACTAATTCTGCAATGGATAATGGAGCGAAAGAGAATGACATTAAATACGTTGAGAATGATGGTGCATTGCATTCTGGGAAATACTTCAACTGCCAGTAATGGCAGTAGTAAATAATTTATGGTTTTAGCACAAAAACCTTCAAAAGATGCCCGAAATCGAAAATGAAAGAACGAAGGACAAAACACCTAAGTCATATTTTGGTAATTTGTTCCTTTTAAGGATTTAGCCTGATTTGTATTTGATTACAAAATCACAAAGGATCAGTACTTTTGGTTCATAAGTAAATGGATATCAATCATGTGATTGTCTTATTTATTTTTGCAATTCGAAGGGGTTAGTATTCAATATTTCAATATTTATGATTCCTTAACAACAACGGATGATTTATATTGAATTTTGAGTTGGAATTCAATAGTAAGTATACGCCCTCTTTAAAACTAAAGATAACTCTATAAATTTAAAATAAATCGTTTTCGACAGTGAAATCTCGATTTCAAGAAATCTTAATATGTTACGTATAAGTAATATTGATTACTATATAACTCTATTTCGACAACTTCTGCCTATCAATCATGTGACTGTCTTCTTTATTTTTGCAATTAGAAGGGGTTAGTATTCAATATTTCAATATTTATGATTTATTAACAACAACTGATGATTTATACTGAATTTTGAGTTTGAATTTAATAGTAAGTATACGCCCTCTTAAAAACGAAAGATAACTCTCTATAAATTCAAATAAATTCGGTTTCGACCGTGAAATCTCGATTTCATTGCATACGGTAATATGTTACGTATAAGTAATATTGATATCTATATAACTCTATTTTAACAATTTATGCCTTTCACGGGTGAGTCATATTTGATGATCTCAAAACCCGAAAAGTAACATCAACTTTGGAACAAACGCATCATCAGCTTTCCGACAATTATATTTTCTTTTTTTATTTGATTTAATTGAACAGTATATTTAAATATTTATGACAACGAATGAATTATATTGATTTTTAATTTAATAGTAAGTATATGCCTCCTTCGGCTATACAATGATTATGCGACTCTTGTACATGAGATCCTGGATTCGATTCCTGCTCTTTCGGCGCGGTCACCTCGCATAGTGACAGCGACACTATCGAGTATTTAGCCATACAATATCTTCGCAAAATAAAATCAGTAAGTATAAAACTAGACAGCGACAAACTCACTGGTTGTGAGAAGCTCTCCCCCATCCCTTCATGGGATCTAATGGAAAACCATTCATTTTTTATATGCCTCCTTAAAACAAAATGAAGATAAATCTATATAAATTCAAGTAAACTCATTTTCGACCACGAAGAATTTTCGAATTTGTTTTCCCACAAACACCATTACCTTACGTATAAGTAATATGTATTTATATCTCTATTTTTGGCAATTTAGTCTCTTTCGGGATTGAAAGTGATATTTATTTGATTACAAAATTAGAAGAGTATCCTCAGCTCTGGTTGACAAACAATTATAGGAATATTTTGTTTGTAGTATATTTAAATATTTATTAACAACGTATGATTGATATTGATTTGTGTATTTTAATTTAATAATAAGTATACGCCCTATTAAAATATAAAAAATGAATAAATAAATGGTTTCCCATTACATCCCATGAAGGGACCGGGGAGAACTTCTCACAATCACTGAGCTGTGCGCTTTCCAGTTTTCACTCACTGATTGGGACCTACAGTTTTACACCGATTCCGACCGGTATTTTGAGAAGCTTTTTCATGGCTATATACTAGATAGTGTCGCCGTCACTATGCGAGGTGACCGCCGCCGAAAGAAATTGTAGGTGGTCAGAGCAGGGTTCGAACCCAGGATCTCATGTACAAGAGCCGCGCACACTAACCATTGCACCACCGACGGCCACTATTAAAATATAAGTCTATATAATATCCAAGTAAAATCAATTTCGATAGTAAAACCAGGGATAAATCTCGACTTACGTAATAGTAAGATGGATTTATATCTATATTTTGGCTAACTATTCCCTTTAAGGATTGAAAATGATTTTTATTAGATTACAAAAGTATTCAAAGCTTTGAATGTCTTCTTTTTTTAATGAAATGAGATGCAAATATTTAAATGTTGATAAATTACTAATAGTAAGTATAAGTATTAGTAAGAATTTAATAGTAAGTAGAAACCATCCATATTGAGCAGCAGCCCTGAACTGTGCTAAGATACCACTTCCTGCGCTCTTGCACTATTTTCAAGCGCATCACGGCTCAGCAACGAGCTTATCTTGTACTTGTCTACGACTATTGCGCGAACTATTTCTCGAGGTCGCACCTAGCAGCCACCTGCAACTCGCTTGACGTGTGCCGTAAATGTAATGGGTATCATCATACTGTGCTGCATCCTGAACGGCGAAGCGTACAGCGACGAGTCTCGATGGCTGCTATAAACAGCCGACGTACGTCCGTGGAAGGGTGTCTGGAGGATATGCCAGCAGAGCCAACCTTTCTGTCGATCAGACGGACTCTGAGCGGGACACAGCGCCGCCAGCAGACCCATCGCCAAACCACCTACGCAGCAACGGCAAGAGAGGTAGCGTCGGGAACAGTAGCTCCGGAACAATCAGCGTCCGTGTCAGTAACCTTCACGACAACCAACCCCACAGGCTCAGCTTGCAGTGACCGGGAGTTCAGCCAACCCCAATGCCCAACAGTAGGTGCACATGATAGCGTCTCCTTCTAACCAGCTCAGGTCCCAATTGACGCCTCAAGAAGTTGAACATATAAAGCTAATAAGGATCACTTAGATGTTGGACAGAGACACAATACTTACTGTAGTTCGAGTTTGAAAATAAAACTAATTGAATGAATTTCAATTTGAATTCACTCTATTTATTTGTGATACGGGCTATCGGGTTGAAACACCATATACAAGTGGTCACTCAGTTTCCACCCTTTCCTTTTATATCACCGCATTTTTTCGTCAAATGTTACCCATGAAATCCGGGATGTTAGTTAGTGGAGGCCGATCAGAACGTCCATAATTATATCGTCCTAGATTGGGACTAGATCCTCAACAAAATAAATGGAAGTAAACTCAGTTTCGATTCATTGTGAATTGAAAAATATTTAACTTTTTTTTAAGAAATCTCAATACGTTACGTATAAGTAAGTACGTAAGTAGTATCGATTTCCATATGGCGCTAGTCTACAGGATTGACAGAGATATTTATTTAATTACAAAATTAGAAACGTATCAGAACTTTCGGTTTATAAAAAAATATAGGAATATCTTCTTTTTCAATTAGAAGGAGTATACTAATATTTATTACCAACGGATGATTGATATGGATTTATGTTTTGGAATTTAATAGTAAGCATACGCCCTCTAAAGAACTATAAATAAATCTATATAATATATTCAAATAAAATCACATTCGAGAGTTTGACTACGAACACATTATTAATTTCAAATAATCTCAATACGTGACGTATAAGTAGTATCGATTTACATACATATCTCTATTTTGGCAACTTCTTTCTTTTCAGGTTTGAGTCACACTTATTTGATTATAAAATTAGAAAAGAATCAGAAGATTTGGTTGAGAAAAAATTTTATGAATATCTGCATTTTCAATTAGAAGTAATTAGTGAATTTAAATGTTTTTTAACAACGAATGATTGATATTGATCTATGTATTTGAATTTAATAGTAAGTATACGCCCTCTTAACAAATACAGATATATCTCTATAAATTCAAGAAGAATCATATTCAACAGTGTGACTACGAATAAATGTCGATTTCTAGAAATCGTAATACGTTACGTATAAGTAATATCGATTTCTATATATCTACATTTTGGCCATGTCATCCTTTTCAGGATTGAGTCATATTTATTTCATTACAAAATTAGAAAAGTTTCCCCACCTTTGGCCGGCAAACAATTAATGCCTGTGAATGTCAGCTTTTTTTCAATTAGAAGGGTTTAGAATACATAAATATGTTATTAACGAATGATTTATATTAAAATTTGTACTTGAGTTTAATAGTAAGTATACACCAAAAAACATAATTCTATATATCACTAAAATCAAATTCTAGAACTAGAAGCAAATATAAATTTTTCAACAAATAGTCTTATAACCGTATTTCTATAAATCCTATTTTTTTATATTTCCAATGTCTGGATTGAAAGTGATATTCATTTGCTTAGGAAATTTAAAAAGTATCCGTAACTTCGGTTGAGAAACCATCATATGAATGTCTTCCATTTTTAATTCAATCTATTGAAATTGAAGATTTACGCCGTATGAATAAAATCTGTATAAATTCTACTGAAATAAAAAAATTACCTTTTGCGTCGCAAGACACAAATCCGACTTTTTCAAAACTTGGTATTGTGTTACGTATAAGTAATACAAATATCAATATAGTATTTCATAGCAGGATCGAAGCCAGCTAGTGATGGAGCCAAATACATTTATATATGTATAGGAAAAATATATCAGAATAAGCACAATTTGTAGCAATTTCTGAGAGATCTTGTCCTAGTGTCCTAGTGGCTAGTGGTTACTAGTAAAAGTAACTGAACGACAAAACCAGGGAATTCCACTTCTGGCGTTTTTGTATTCTCTTTTCAGTCGATTTGCAGAATTTTTGGAGGTGCATCCTTGTCACGGGTTCTTTATATCCCACGTCTAATATAGCGACAACTGGAGAAAAAGTCCGCGGTTTCTTAATAAATAAGTAGAATATTCCAACTCTATGCAGAAGAAATGTGTCTTCTCAACTGGCAGACGAAGATTGATAGAAATTATATCCAGAACACGTTATGGATAATGTTCATTTAGTACGCATTTTTGTGGACACATTTCTATCCGTGACCTCAAAGTATTGGCTTGCCAAGTACGAATTAACAGTCCCACCCCAGATAACAGACCCGCAAACACGCGGGGCAATCCCGCAAAAAGCGGGATTGTTGTCCTAAGGTATCCACTTATGAACTAGAAATATTAAGCAGAAGATGGGTAACACGTTGAAGAATCAAATGTTGAAACTAGTGTATTCAAAACCGAAACCGGTTAACCGAATTCTGGTCGCTTAACCGCATGTCGGTTTTCCGAAAATTGCTATTTTCGAAGAACCGGTTATTTCAAGTCGATTGACCGGTTTATTCGGTTTTCACACACTGATATAACGTTGCAGAAAAATTTGTAATTTGAACCCCCCCGTTAATTCGAAGTAGGTGACCAAATAAAAACTATGATTACTTGTTAAAGCCTAGAAATTTACAAAATGGGTACTTTGCGCTCGAAAAAATATTGGGAAATATCAAAAACTTTCTTCCAAAGTTCTGAGTCTTCAACTCAAACTGTAAGAACTCTACGAAATAAATTCGATAGAAATAGAGTGCCATCAATGCAGTTTGTGGATCAATTTGTGAAGCGAATTCTTCAACCCGTATTCTTAGTGGACAAAACTGCTCGTGTAGGAGCTCGTCCGGTGCGTTCAGTTGAAATATTGCCGCTGTAGCTGAAAGTGTGTTCGAACAGCCGTCAACATCAACTCGCCACCTTCTCGCACTTCTTTTCGCAGATTTTTGAGAATTTTTACGGAAAAATCAAATTTTCCAATGAGGCTCATTCTCACCACGGGGATTACGTTAACAAACAAAATTGTCTCATTTGGGGCTCGGACGCCGATGCATCCACAACGCCTGACTATTGAGTGCGGTTTTTGGCAAAGCGTCACAATCGATCTTATACGCACTGAGTTCAAAAACCGCGTTATCAGCCGAAACTCGGAAGACCATTGGCCACCTCGCAGCTGAGATTTGAACCCGTTAAGCTATTATCACTGGAGATCCGTAAAATATAAGTGTTACGCAAACAATCCAAGGCAAGTCATGGAAGCCATTCGAACATAAATATCAATAACACTGTGCAACACCAATTTTGGGGGTGGACGAAACCCCAATAATTTAGAGCGCTGTGTAGCTACACTTTTTTTTATGGGCGTGGCAAGTTTGATTTTTTTTATCCGATACTGTCCGAGATAAATTTAAAAATCAAGTATAAATATTGAATTGAGCGAATTCTTGTGATAACAAGTATTCAGTGAAATTTGACAGGCATAATTTTCGTAGAATATTCAAATGCTCCATTTCAAAGTTTATAGAGTCCTTTTCGTCCTTCAGTCAAAAAGTACAAAAATGTACATTAAAATGGACAGCTACGGATCCAGAATATTCCACGAATTTATTCCTTATTAAATTTCATTTTGGGTCGTCATAGAAAAAATATATCTATCTTTGTTTCCAGACGTCCTTTTTGTCCTTTTCAAGGTCAAAAAACTGCACCAAAATAACCGGCAAAATATCCAAATGTTCTGCCAATTTATTATGGAATAGATTTTACTAGAGGATTTCGCAGGCGATAATCGTTCATCTTGAATTTCCTTTTTTAAAAATTTAAATCTTGAAATCTTAAAATTTAATTTAAAATTTCATAATTTAAATTTCACTGAAGACATGTTATCACAAGAATTCGCTCAATTCAATATTTCTACTTGATTTTTAAATTTATCTCGGACAGTACCGGATAAAAAATTCAAACTTGCCACTCCCATAAAAAAAAGTTTAAGCTACACACCGGTCTAAATTTTTGGGGTTTGACTATACTCACCTAGTGTGGTCATTTGGCGTAGGAATCGTCCACCCCCAAAGCAAAAACTTAAATTTTGTTGCATAGTGTAATAGGCCTTACCAATAAAATTATAATTTTGAAAAAATGTATATTAGTATTTTTTTAAAAGGGATTTTCCTTAACCCTAATCCAAATTTTACATGGTCTACCCTTTAGTTTCGATGATTGGGACCTGCAGTTTTACACCGGTTCCGAACGGTATTTTGATAAGGATTTTCATGGCCATGTACTCGGTAGTTGATCTCAAAATGCAAAGACGAATTAAAAATAAATGATGTTTTAAAACGCATAGTTGTCTATTTTGTAATAAAACCCGAAACCGGTTATTAACCGGTCTCTACACCTCGGTTTAACTGGAAACTGGTTTCACTAAAATCCTAATATTCGAAGAATCCGACAACCCACATTTTTGAAAACCCGGTTTTTTAAATACACTAGTTGAAACCCAAGAGGCTTGGATTGTTGGAGTATGCACTGACAATAAATTATGCAGGACGCAAGAAATGTGTCGGACAAGTCAACTGGTAATATGACGTTCTCACAAACTAACCTATAAAAATAATGTAAAATCGACCATAAAATCAATAAATAAAAAAGGACAGGGTATAATAAAAACGGTTACTTATAGTTGATTTGTTTTTGTTCATGTTTGTTACTCGCATTCAAATTAAATTGTGATTAAACTTGATTAAGAAATCTTGTCATTCAATATAATTGTGTCACTCTTTAATAAATGTCTTCGGGAAATTTGTTTTAACACTCCACTCTGGCATGATACACAAAAAAAGAAACAATATAACGTATGAGTGATATACATATATTTTCAAATGAATTCAAAAATAACACAAATACACACACAAATATTACATCAATCAAAAATAATGATTTTTCCTAATTGGTTTTTCCCCTAATATCGTTCCCATAGTATCGAAGTTGGGAAAATATGAATGCCTTTAGAAATCGGAAATTTTCTAGATACTGTAGCGAATGTGATGTGTGTTTGTAATTTAATGAATTGAATATTCTCTTTATATCTACTAAAACATTTAACATTCATTCATAACACACATTAAAATTAACATATACTAATATATACATATCACCACCAAGTCCTGTTTTTTCCAACGAAATGATCAACACTCTAGTTGACAATTATAGTCACATTTATAAATCAATCATCTAAATGTTTTTGATATTTAAATAAAGTTTATGATTACTGAAGATGACAACCAAACTACCAAATTCATCACTTTATTATAAATATAAAATAAAGAAACAAATGTATTTTAGTATCAAATATACCATGTTTGGTTAGACCGAACCAACAGTTATAGAATTCAAACTCCATATCAACTGAAAGCTACAATTGTTTGTCATCTCTAATCTAAGGACAATGAGAGACGATGAACACAAGTCATCTAAAATATTCCTATAAACTGTCATCTTAAGACGTATAAGTAACATAGAAGCAAATACTAAAATCTATATGAAGTATACGCATTAATGAACATCAAATGCACTTAAATTACGAAATACTTCTTTTGTTTACAATATAAGCACATATTTTTAGACATATATTTTATGCAAAGGACCCAATATTTAGCAACCACTTCGATAATTGAAATAGCAGCCATTCATTTGTATGGCATAGATTATTAATTGGATGATTAATTTAATAATAAGTATACGCCTCAATATAACATAAGTGAAGTTCAATAGTACAAAGTACAAATTCAATAGATTTTTCTAATTAATCATGTGATTGTGCCTATTAAAAAGAGATTATTATAGCAATAATATGCAATTCAATGATTTCTCGAATTTATTTGAAGTTTAGTTACATACAATGGCAGTATTGTAATGTATGGCCAATAAATTCAATGTAATTTATATCCTACACTCTATGAAACAACACAAATACATTCCATAGTTAGTTTACTTCATGGTAAACAGAGATACAATTACACAAATTGGTTATGAATTATACGAATTACAAAGAGCATCTAACCCTTAGGAAAATGAATAACATAGAAATTGTCCAATTATGAAATTGCAATGCAGAGATCGGAACTATAATGATTGAATCATTTTTAAATTGTACAGTTGAGTTGAGGGCCAATGCCATGGGAGAAGTATGAGCAACGGTGTGTATGAGCAATTAAAATACATCAAACGGTCATTTAATCCCAGTATCGGTAATGTATTGGAAGTTTCTAAGGTAACAGTATCGTATTCAATCTTTAAAGCTGTAGGTCTAAAATGCAGAGGCAAATTGATTCCCCAAGAGAGCTTTCCTAAAACTAGAATGAAATTTAACTCGACTCGAATGCACAGAGATTTAAAACCCAGATACATGGGCCAGCCAAAACGATTTATGTTAATACATTGTAAGGATCCACCTTCAATTATTTCTCATAAAATATACAAAGATACAGGTAAGTATGCATAGAATACTATCATCATTACTCATACATACAGAAGTCCCAACATTAAACTGATGACGTATAAGTAATATTAAACTCAATATTCCAGCGGCGGAAGTCGCAAGGCCTTCCACAATTAAGGCATGCGGAATGGTTCTTTTGTAATGCCTTCATAAAATAAGGCCTGCGGAATGCATGCATTTTTTCATCAGATATAACCAAGCAGAAGATTTCTACAAGTTTGAGAAATTTCTTTTGCGATTCTTTTTAACCGTAATTTAATTGGAAAATTTCATACAAATATTAAAATAATATTTTTTATTTAATATTTTTCAGGGTATTTTTAAAATTTTAAATTTGAAGTCACATACTTACAAATAAATATGTAGAAGTGGATAATGATTTTGTGATAAAAGAAATTATTTTAATTATATTTTTGTTTAACAAAAATAAATTAAAGTAAATCCCTTCTAAGGCCTTCTTCTTTCCATGCCTTCTTAAGGCACTGGGCAAGGAAGGCCTTGCCTCCAAATCTCACGCAATGTTAAAAAGATAGGAGGAGGTAATGTCTAGGGAAGGGCTTCCGTATTTTAAAGAAGGCCCGTGTGGTCATGATTTCAGGCCTTCCAGGTCATGACTTCCGTCGCTGGGATGAAGCATATTTAATGTACGTTTGTTTTTTATAAACTGGAGGAGGCATTTTGTAGCAAGAACTACCAGGGTTGCTATTTATATTTCGATTACTGGCAATACTAGTGTTACCAGATCGAAACTGGAACTTCCATTAAAAATTTTTGACATTTTTTATCATAAACATATGTACGTAGAAAGTTTTCACTTACGAGCCCTATTTGTTGTATTTACAGTGTGTTGAAAAAATCATCTCGGTCAAAAAATAGAATAAACCCGTGAAAATTTTCGTGCGATGATTTTTTACGATTTTCGGCATGGATTATCGAGACAAGAGTGTCTCAATCAACTTGTTTCGACTTTTGGTGACGAAGCACCATGCAAAACCACTGGAAATCGCTGATACCAAGAGTTCAGTCTCGGACGCCGGTCGCTCCAGGAGCTAATTTGACGAATGCTCAAAAAATGACTCAGGTCGATTAGAGGAAAGAAATGTTGAAGAAATACAACCCTGTTAACTCAAAAGCAGTGAATAATATCGTCACAGGTGACGTATCACGGATCTATGCAAATGAGCCCGAAACAAAACAGCAATCGACCTTATGGGTCTTGCAAGACGAGTTAAATCCAACAAAAGTTGTTCGTGGAAGAAGCACATCGACGCAAATGATCATGCTTTTTTCGGTATAACCGGTCATGTCCACAGGCGTCCACAGTGCCTTTAGTGCCTTTAGTGGAACGTAGGACGGTCAATTCTGAATGGTATACTACCATCTGTTTGCCAACAGTGTTTGAAGAAATAAGGGAAAACAACAAGAGAAGACGGATCATTTTGCATCAGGACAATGCGAGCTCTCACACATCAGCTGAAACAATGGTCTATTTGAGTACTCAACATGTCGTATTGATGGGTCATCCGCCGTACAGTCCTGATTTGGCACCAAATGACTCATTTTTACTGCGTGGGTAACGTTTTCGACGCCCGAAGCAGCTGTTGAAGTGTTCAAAACCCATGTTTTGGAGGTGTCTCAACCGGGCTGGAAAAAGAGCTTCGGGAATTGGTTTGAGCGCATGCAAAAGTGTATTGATCTTCACGGAGAATATTTTGAAAAATAATAAAACCATTTTCAATGATAAATAATTGTTTTTATATTGCTGCACCCTAAATAAAAATGGCAACCCTTATACAGATATTCGCTTTTTTGAAATTTCAAAATCGAAAAATTTCTTTTTTCGAATTTCTTGAACTGTATCTCATTAAGTTTTAGCGCTATTGTACTCAATTTTTTCGTATTAAAAATATTGATTGGCTAGCTCTAATATGGCAGCTAAGTTTTGTTTATACCAAATACAGTTCGGTTGTACTATATTTTTCAAAAAATATCGGTTTGAAAAAATTTTGACTTTGGACCCACATAACTTCTTTGCTTCAAAAGCATTCAATGAATATGTTACACAGATGGAAAGGCTGATCTGTTCCCAAATTTGGCAGGGTAACTTTTGATGCCGCCCGATTGAACACCAAAAAGATAGTGCTAATTTACTGAAAAAAGTCTCGGTTTTTAGTGCCTAAACGTATATAACCAATATTTTGCTTAGCAACTTTAAAAAAGTAAGTACACAGCTAAAAAGATGGTAAATTTATCTTTCTAATTTGGGTATTTTTTATACTAATCGGAGTTCAATTGCCGGAGTTATGTCCCAAATATCGCTTACAACACAACAATTAGGGTTTTAAATCGATTTACTGCAGTTGAATGGCTTACAGGTGGTACTAAAATTCATCAAACCTTTGATAAATTTCAGTACCACCTGTATGCTATTAAACGTCAGAAATAATAAAGAGAACCACAGACTTGTGTCATTCATGAACATGAGCTTGGTCGATAACTTTGTATCTAGCTGGTGAATTTGAAAAAAATATCATCAAACAAGTGTTGTTAACATGATAGTGATGCGAACAACTTCGATTATATTCTTAATTGGTATCAAGAAGGGCGGTAAACCGACAATAAACATCAACGATAGCTGATGTTCATGTTCATGAAGAAGAAGTGTGTGGATCGCTTAAGGGAAGTCAATCGGTAATCGGTTTTTTACAAAACTTAAAAATGTGAACCACATCAAAATATATTGCATTTTGCTCGATGAAAATCGATTGTGAACCACTGTGCGCCGTTTGCCCCGTGTGTCTTCTGTAAGCTGCAAGTGCTACAGCATATTTAATGGTGCGAGAAATGGATACCTTCGATATATTCATCTACCGCGACAACATTTTTGGTTTTCGGGGTTGATTTCGATGAAATCGATTCGTTATATCTTTGACGGCTCAGGGAGTTCACACACTGAGCTGACGGCCAGATCTCGGACGGTTTGATACTGCACCAATATCCCCAAACAGCTTCACACCACAATAGACACAATTACGAGTGACCCAGAGCGGACCCAGAACGTTCGATAAATGTCACCAGTTTCCACACCACATTTTTTCTGAACTGAGAGATTGACCAAATAGATCGAAAATAAACGGGTCCTCCTAGAAACAAGGCACTGTGGGCACTCAAATTAATGTCATTATCTTTAGGAATTATATTGGGATTTTCTATAAAATTTAAAAGCGATAGAACTTTTTTCATATTTAATCTTGCGATAACTTAGCAAGTTATCGATTTATTTTAAATACATAATTAATTAATTCCAGCGATTTTATTAGACAATTTGGAAATTCTATCGTTCTCAAGGTGCATACCGATTTTGAAGGTTTGTTTAAGAAGTTAATGGGGTTTCCTCTGGGACCGTTTCAATTCGGACTTATTCTGTGGCGGGTTCAATTGGGACTTATTCTGTGACGGGTTCAATTAGGATTTATTCTGTGATAGGTTGTTTTAGATCAGTACGTTGATATATCACAGGGTATCTAAAGAGTGTCAATTGCCACCTCCTATGACAATGCCATGTTAATGTTACCGCTTCTTTTTATACAAAAGGGACGATACAGGAACCGGTCACTATCACTAATGGACCTATCACGTGACTGATTCTGTACCGGCCACATTTCCCGTAGGGAACATCCATCACTCGCACCAACCACAGTGAACACACAAGCTCTGTCGACGTTATAATAACCACACGAGGATGAGTGCTTGGATGCAATTCTCCTTTGAGTCACTACAGCGATGTTACTTAGTGTTAAAGTTGACTAGACTCGAGGTGGCCTCCGAGCGCCAACCCAGTAAGATTGTAGCATCTTATCTGGGCCTCTAGTTCTGCAAAGGACAGGAGCAATTTTGGGATCCGTTCTTTAGTAAAGACGGTGTAAATACATTACTACACAGGGGCTTCGGCTCACTGTTCCTACACAGGGGCTCCGGCTCACTGTTCCTATACAGGGGCTTCGGCTCACTGTTCCTACACAGGGGCTTCGGCTCACTGCTCCTACACAGGGGCTTCGGCTCATTGTTCTTACACAGAGGCTCCGGCCTACTGTTCCTACACAGGGGCTTCGGCTCACTGTTCTTACACAGGGGCTCCGGCTCACTGTTCCTACACAGGGGCTTCGGCTCACTGTTCTTACACAGGGACTTCGGCTCACTGTTCTTACACAGGGACTTCGGCTCACTGTTCCTACACAGGGGCTTCGGCTCACTGTTAATACACAGGGGCTTCGGCTCACTGTTCGTACACAGGGGCGTCAGCCCACTATTCTTACACAGGGGCTTCGGCTCACTGTTCGTACACAGGGGTTTTCGGCTCACTGTTCCTACACAGGGACTTCGGCTCACTGTTCTTACACAGAGGCTCCGGCCTACTGTTCCTACACTTACTTTCTTCATGCAGCCCATCCCATGATAACCGATCCACAACTGTTCTCACCGGACACGTAATCCACATAACCGATACCGATCTACGCAGCGAATCCGTATAATCGCATCTGCAAGACACTGAGTTGCCGATCATCTTAGAATCGACCAGTCCGCAACCTGCTCCAGAAGAGTATTGTTAAGCCCAGACAAAAGTGCCCCCAGAAGTGTTGTCAAGCCGAAACAATTGCCCCCGGAAGAGTGTTGTCAAGCCAAGACATGTGCCCCCGGAAGAGTGTTGTCAAACCAAGACGAGTGTTCCAAGCTAACAATAGTATTCTCACCGAGTGAATCAGTTGGTGTTATTCCTGCAAATCAAATTACTTTGTAAATTAAAGATCAATAAAGAATCTGAATTCGAGCCCCCCGAAAAGGGTAAACTATTCTGTTCTTATTTCGAAAGGTTTGGTGGTTCCTATCGAAAGACTCTGGACGTGGCTGAGCTTACCTCAGCCCTCAACAAAACCACGTTACAAGCCACATTTGGATCACAAAAAAATATATACTATAACCTATTAATCAGTGTCTCAAAAATTTAATATTGAATAACAAACACAATGTGTTTGGACACAAGTATACAAGTATTTGTGACAAGCTGCAAACACGTTATATTTGCATACAAACAACAACCCAGCAACAAAAGTGTATACCAATAACCAGAACTACGCGGTAAGAGGTAGTGCAAATTTGGGTGATAATCCTGTTCCTTAGCGCTACGATTCAGCACAAAAATTAGCAAGACGGTAGCATGTCCCACTAGAAAACGGCAGCTGGGGAAGGTCCTGGGTTCAAATCTCACCAAATTAAACTTTGTTTTTTTCGCTTTTTAAGCGATTTGCAATGTGTCGATTAAATTTGAAGTTATTTAAAAAAAAAATTGCCCAATGTGGCAAGTACAACGAACGAACATTTGTTGCCAAAATTTTCGGAATCAAATTGTATTCGCCTGAAAGTATACCATACAAATAACGGGGTTGTGTAGCAAGGGTTTAAATTTTTCCCCGACCGGGACCGGGATTCGAACTCAAGTGTTTTAATTGCCAGCCGCGCATCTCACCATCGAGCTATCCAAGATATTGAGCTTGGACGAACAATGACAGCATTAGTAGCAGATAATCTTTTTCTTCCGCCAAACACCATAATATCTGTAATGCAATTTCGGATTCCTGTATGCCGAAAATCCGCACAAAGTACTTTGTTGGTAGTACTGAAAGGGGTAGAGCCGTTGGAACTACTCCATCATATTTTTGCTGGGAAAGAAAGACAGATTTTTCAGAGTGTGGGCCGACAAGTATTGTACCAGTATTTTTGAAACTACTAGGTGAACATTTCAATAAAATCTTTTCGACAATTTTTTTGATGTTAATTTCAATTGCCTCCTCATACTTTTACAATTCCTTGGCCGCCTAATTAAAGATGCTTGTTCACATTTTGTCAAACTTTTAATATCCTTAATAGGCAAACAACCTGTTTACAATCTCTGAAGTTGCTGCCACATCAAATTAAATCATTGTTGCCACCTTGTCATCTATTACATTACACCGCATCTGATATATTGATGACATTTTCACCCGAAAATTGTATTAAAGTGTTTATTTATTGATAAGGTGGATGGTTTGGATGGTGGCGCTGGTGGCTGGTGGATGGTCGGATGGATGTCCAAACAGCCAGGCTGTCAAGCGTTAAACTGAAACGTTTTAAAGTGACAAAAGTTAGAAATGAGAACAACAAAAGTACCTACATAAATGTCCTTTCTCCACAAGTATCATAGTTTCCTTTCCAGACATGTCAATCAACTATTACTTAATTGGTCTAAAATTAGATATCAGACAATGCTGATGTTTGTGTGTGGGTGTGTGTGTGTGTGTGTAGCCAAATCGACCAACTTGGCCACATACAATAGATGTGATGCGATGTGATGAACGACCTTAATAAGAGGTTGGCTGTGTAGGGGGGGGGTTGAGATCAAAATCAAACAACCGCACAAGCTTAAGGCTAAAACCGACTACTGTCTTTACAGCATAACATCATTAGCCAAATAGCCGATAATCTCTGAATTTTTTTTTTATTTTTTTTTATTACAATTTTAGAGTTATGAAATGTTGTTAGGCTTTTCCTTTGTGGTACCTTTTTAATGATATGATACCTTTTATTTTCTTGAATATCGGTTTTATAACAACAAAACAAATGGCCAAAATGTATTTAGCCATAATTGTAAGAAAATAAAATACAGAGACCTGCAAACATAAATGATCCATACTTTCAAGTTTATCATAACAATTTTTCACTTTTGCGATTTATTCATATGTGAAAATTTAATATTTATAGCCATAATGAGTAGGAAGGAGAAGGAGAGAGGGGCGCAGTGGGGAGGGCAGCGTGTGTAAACGCAACAATGCCGACACATCCTAATAACATTTACTAAATTTTCCTTTTCCATTTAGCTGGTGGTGAAAGGCACCGAGAAAGAAGCCCTCATGAAAATATGTTACAATGCTCCAAAAGGCTTGCGCACAAAAAAGTTGGAGCCTACAGGGACGATAAGTAGTAGGCTACCGTCGACAATGGTAATACATGTACATGAGAACGAGGGTTCGATCCCACCTTACAAATTTTTCGACGGCATTCACCTCGCATAGTGACGGCGACACTATCGAGTATTTAGCCACGAAAAAGCTTCTCAAAATACTGGTCGGAATCGGTGTAAAACTTTAGGTCTCAATCAGTGGGTGTAAAACAAGAAAGTGCACAGCTCACTGATTGTGAGAAGCTCTCCCCTGTCCCTTCATGGGATGTAATGGGAAACCATTTATTTATTTATTTTATGTAAATATTTGCACGCCCTGTTTTCGTGAATGGAAGATCTACTGCTTTTTTGTTTCTTTGTTGTCGGTCACGTTTTTGTTGTCAGCTGTGTTCAACAAGCAAAGCCACATTTGAGTCACACAACATGTATTATTACCTACTACGCAATGTGTCTTCAACGTGTAATATTGAATATCAAACACAATGTGTTTGGACACAAGTATACTATATTTGCGACAAGCTGCAAACATGTTCATCCAAACTACAACAAAAATAAAAATATGTCAGCGTGTGGGAGAGAAAAGGCACGCAAGGATATTATGGGAGGATGTCCAAAGGACGAGCAGCTTGCATAGGTCATGTTGCGAAACTTGTTGAAAATGTTGCGATACAAAAATTACTTTAAAGATCTTTTACAACAATTTGTTGTGAAATGTCCTAGGTTTTTTGTAATTTTTTCTAGACAGTTGGTACTAAAGGTTTTGGCAAACTGAGTCATGTAGCGATGCTCGGTTGAACAACGCGTATTATGAAAATGGTCGTTCTGCAAGAAATGTCCCACATTTCGAGATTTTTTCGACACAACATAACCGGCCATCTGAGTCAAAAATCACCTGTTTTGGGGCAGAGATTTGAAGGAACTTTGTGGGTGCACAAACCTGCCAACACCCGTATGTCTTCGTACAGTTGTTCGCCAGAAAATATTGCTGCTGTGTAACACAGTGTGGATCAGGCCGCGACAATCTCAGTTTAGGTTGTGCTTAGAAATTGAACCTTTCCTACAGCACCGTTCAGCGAATTTTAACAAAAGAACTATTTTTAGACGCTCACAAAATTCAATTAATACAGGAACTGAAGTCTAGAGACCATTTCCAGTGCGGTATATTTACTAGCTGAAAAAACGGACCCTGCAACATTATGCAGGAACCACGTATGTATATGTTTGGAACATCCCTATACTGACGTGCAAGTACTGTTTTCATGTGATTGTTTTTTTGTTTCTTCGTTGTCTGTAAAGTTTTTGTTTTCCGTAGTTTTCAACAAATAAAGCCATATATTTGGGTCACAAAAATATATATTAGAACATATTAATCATTGTGTCTCAAACATGTAATTTTGCCTAGCAAACACAATATGTTTGGACACAAGTATACTATATTTTGCGACAAGCTACAAACACGTTGTATTTGCATCCAAACATTATCAAAAAATACAGATTTTTCAGCGTGTACCAATTGGATGCTTGAACAAAAAGCAGCTGACGCCGATTTTTCAAAAAAAAAAAACATCGTGAGCGATTATTTTCACCTAAACGGATACGTTAACGAGCAAAACTGATACATTTCTGGTAGTACAGAAAATCCTACTGGCATTCAAGAAAAAACTATGCACCCTCTATGAGTCACTGTGTGGTGTGGTTTTTGGGCTAGCGGAGTCATTGCATCGACAATTATCATCATTTTCGAAAATTATGCCGATAACGCTGTTACGGTGAACGGTGAACGTTATCGTGTCATGATAACCAACTTTTTATTGCCTGAATTAGATGACAAGGACGAGGACAATATGTGGTTGCAAGTGAATCGTGCTACTTGCCACACAGCGCATGAAACAATAGCCCTATTGCGAACGACATTCCCAGAACTCATTAAATCGCGAAACAACTAGGTCAAATGGCCGCCAAGATCTTGCGATTTGACACCATTGGACTTCTTTCGCTGGGGCTGCGTGTAAAGTACCCACACGCTAAGAAATCTGTATTTTTTTCCTGTTTGGTTGCAAATATAACGTGTGTTTGGAGCTTGTCGCAAATATAGTATACTTGTGTGCAAACACATTGTGGTTGCTCTTCAATATTACATGTTTAAGACACAATGATTTATATGTTGTAATGTATGTGCTGCAATGGTAGTACGCGCGCCTCTTGTACATGAGATCCGAGGTTCGATCCCTGCTCAGACCACCTTAAAGTTTCTTTCGGCGGCGGTCACCTCGCATAGTGACGTCGACACTATCGAGTATTTAGCCATGAAAAAGCTTCTCAAAATACCGTTCGGAATCGGTGTAAAACTGTAGGTCCCAATCAGTGAGTGAAAACTGGAAAGCGCACAGCTCAGTGATTGTGAGAAGCTCTCCCCTCTCGCCTGTCCCTTCATGGGATGTAATGGGAAACCATTTATTTTTTTTTTATGTATGTGTTTGTGACCAAATACAACATTGTTTGTGATGCAAATACAGCTGTGATTGGTGCACTGTTTAATTCAGTTTCTTTTGTCACTAGGCTCTGTCGAGAGCACAGTAAAAGAGGGCAAGTGAGATAGTTCTCCGTCTAAGTTAATGTTATTGCAAGTATATAACTGTTGTTTTACATTAATTTTCCGTCAGTGATTAATAAGTATTTCTGAACGCGTGTGTAAAAGAATTGAGTGTTTCTTTGGTGACTGATGTCTTGCGTTTTAATTTCTAGCATTCAGTCGTCAATCGTTCGTCTGCGAGGAAACACACGAATGCTCCGACGTACGCAAATATATGGATGTTTGGGATGAAATACTCATAAGTTTCACGTAAAGTATGAGTCTTTGCAAGTAAACATGCTAATGATTGCATTTAAATATAACTGGGTTTAGGACATCCAAATATATGATTATTTGGAGTGTGTTCTAAACACATATATGATTCTTGCAGAATGTGTTTGAGAGAATATGTTACAGATGCCGATTTTTTCAGCGTCCAGCGGCGGAATTTGCTAAGACTTCCACGAATAAGTTACGTGGGATTCTTCTTTGGTAATGATTTCCCATTACATCCCATGAAGGGACTGGAGAAAGCTTCATACAAGCAGTATTGCCTTCTTTACTATATATAGTGTGCGAAATGCATGATTTTATAAGGCTACCACAAGCCTGTTAACAGAATGCAAGAAGACGCTGTTATTCATGCAACTCAAAAAATCATAACATGGTATACCCCAGTAGATAAAGCGTTCGAGTTTAAGTATATATTTTTTATTTTTGCTTAAGTCCTTTTAAAACTACTCTTTTTGCAGGCCTTCGTAAGGCCTTCTTTCGCAGGCCTTTGTACGGATTAACGGCCTTGCGTCCAAATCTCACACAATGTGAAAAAGAAAGGAGGATGTAATGTGTATCGAAGGACTGCCGTATTTTATAGAATGCCTGTTAGATCATGATTGCAGGCCTTCCAGGTCATGACGTCCGCTGCTAGGTATCGTCTATGCCTTTAAGCCAGAGATGATTTCAGAACTGAAGAACGATATACAGCCCGAACTATGCCAACAAGTCATGGACAATATTGATACGCGCATCCTGTATTGTCAGAGGTGTCGTGGTGGGCATTTAACGCATATTGCGTGTAGTACAGAAATGCTATAGACTCGAAAACATGACGAAATTAAAAAATATCATGTCAACCAATTTTCTTGTATTTTATTTATAAACCAAAATCTGCGGTCTTATTGAATCACCCTCTGTACTGTAACATCTAAGGCCACTGACTACTATTTGCAATTTGTAAATGGCCTCGACAGTTCAGAAAGTAACATTTTTTCGTACGCAAACCTCGGCAGAAGGGAAAACCCTCACGGAAATATGTTACAATATATATATGAAATATCAAAACAAAAAAAAAACAAGAAAAGTTTCTCTTTTTGGTGATTTATAACACAAACACATACTAGAAATTATAAATGAAATCCTAAACCTAAAAACCATTTTCTGATGATAAATTGCCCGAGACTCCTCAACTACACAAAAGTTAGGCCTTAAAACAGAAATGACGACAAGGACATTCGTACGTACATACAATCAGGATATGACTATAATCGCCGCATATACTGACCACCACGACACAAACACGCACGCATCGTCCAGGGGAAGACTTGAAATGGAAACAAATGACCATCAGCGACAGCGGCATAAGCAGCAGCAGTAGCAGCCACTGAAAAAGGCAAACCAATTAAGTTGGAAAAACTGGAACGAACTCGATAAAATGTTAATAATGATGATGTTATTATAGCAGCGTTATCATAGTCCTGGTTCTG
Organism: Phaonia tiefii; assembly: GCA_963931995.1. Lineage (NCBI taxonomy): Eukaryota > Metazoa > Arthropoda > Insecta > Diptera > Muscidae > Phaonia > Phaonia tiefii. The sequence continues at coordinate 34,902,492 of OZ008367.1, forward strand.
AGTTCCCTATATACGTATGTATCAACATATATCCTGTCTATATATGTATATTATACATTTTCATGATTTATATTTTTCAATTCACATATTCGTCCTTTTGCCTCTGCTGATGTTTAAGTCTATATATATATATATATACTAATATATATCAATAGTCAAGGCCTTCAAGTGGTGTAGGTCAAGGATATGCCTACTACTACTACTACCACTAAAAGGACAATGGAGCACTACCAGCACCAGCACGTAAAGGGAAGCAACATGAAATGAAAACTGGCAGCATTATATAGTAGAGAAATGTGACAGCAAATAAAAAAAATATCTATTAAAATAATATGTGACACAGTCACACCCCGAAATGTGTATGTGGTGGTGTGGCATGCATCATAATGTTGTGGCACAAACTAAACCAAACCAAAACGATACGATACGAAACGAAACGAAAATGTCACACAAAAGAAGAAAGTACCATAGAAAAGTGAAAAGTATAGAAAACCAACAAATAAGAAATCATTTTGAATAGAATGGAATGCTTTTTAAACTAATAAGCCTCGTCGTGTAAACATTTGTACAACTACACATTTGATTGCACACACACACACACACACATTCGCACACACATATGCACATTTACATATGCTATTCATATACTGCATGTATACAGATGTAACATTTTTAACATCATGTACATATGTCATGTTTATAGGCACACGCAGCCAAACAACATACGAGATGTCAACGGATATTAGCAAAACATTTTATTACGTACACAACAGAAAATCAAAATGTCACATCAAGATTCGCTGCTGCACAGTGGTTTAAAAACTATAAAATGCTTGGAACTTCTAGGATTAATCCCGTGAGATAACTGAGAAATATAAACGTTATAAACTGTACGAAGCTATGTCTGAACTTGGTATTCCGCCAAAACTGATTAGCCTCTGTAGAATGACGCTGACCAACACCAAATCCGCCGTTAACAAGGACAACAACGTCAGCCTGGAGATATATAGGAGAATTGTGCTTGCAAATAGATGTTATTTTGGGCTCAGCAAGCAGTTTAGGAACAAAGCCCTCTCTCGACGGACAAAAGTCCAGCTATATCAGACTCTCATTTTACCTGTCTTGACATATGGCTCCGAAACTTGGGTCATATCGCAAGCAGATGAAAAACACCTGGGAGTTCTCGAGAGAAAAATTCTCCATAAAATATATGGTCCTGTTAGGGAAAACGGCGAGTACCGACGTCGCTGGAACGCAGAGCTATATAATCTCTATTCTGACGTGGACATAGCTAGACGAATCAAAGCGGGCCAATTGCGTTGGATGAAGATGAGCCAGCGCGAAAAATTTTAGATAACGTACCCGATGGAAGCAGGAAAAGAGGACTGGACTCCGCTGGAAAGACGAGGCAGAAGAATCCCTCCGTATCCTTTGTGTTACCAACTGGCGAGAAAAGGCGAAGGATAGAGCCAGTTGGAAGAATATGTTGAAATTCGTTTAATTTGTTTGTTTAATTAATATGTGTAAGACGTCTGACCTCATGAAGTTGTAATATAGTCAATAAAAGTAAAAGTAATAAACGTTAAAAACTATCGGCCCCAGCAACATATTGCAGGAACCATGTATATGTTTGCAATCACTGTTTTCGTGAATTGAATGTCTGCTGTTATTTGTTTCTTTATTGTCTGTGACGTTTTTGTTGTCAGCAGTTTTCAACTAACAAAGTCACCTTTGGGTCACAAATACATATATTATCGTACAACCTATTAATTATTGTGTCCCAACCATTTTATATTGAGTAGCAAACACAATGTGTTTGGACACAAGTATACTATATTTGCGAGAAGCTACAAACACGTTATATTTGCATTCAAATAACAAAAAAAACCAACCCGTAAAAAACATAGTTTTTGACTATAATTTCGTTATGTATGACCACGCCCCTTTATCCAATTCCGCCCATATTTGCAGCAGATCTTAGAATATGTACACCTAACCAACATACCCAATTTTGTTCTAACAGCGTTAGCAGGAGCAGAAATAATGGATTTTTAATTTGTGATTTGCATGAGGGCTAACACGCCCCTTTGTCCAATCCCGCCCATATTTTCATAGTTCATCTTTGTCGTCGCCATTAGTTTACCTGCGAAGTTTCAGCTCGATTGGACCACCGGAAAAGGGTCACAAATCATTCCAAAGTTCTTTAAAAAGAAATATTTTTAAGCGTGAACACGTGGAAAAATCCAAAGTTTTTCTTGTTTGGGCGCAAATATATCGTGTGTTTGGAGCTTGTCTCAAATATACTATTCTTGTGTCCAAATACATTGTGTTTTCTATTCAACATTACATGGTTGAGACACAATGTTTAATATGTTATAATATAAGAGTTTTGTGAACCAAATACAGCTTTGTTTGTGATACAACTACAGCTGTATTTGGTGCACTGTTTACTTAATTTTTGCCGCTATGCTCTGTCGATGGCAAAATAATAAAAGAGGGACAAAGAGAGATTATTTTCAGCCTAAGTTAATGATATTTCAGTCTATAACTGTAATTTTTGCATCATTCTTTCAGTCAGTGATTTATAAATCTATGGTCACAAGGCATAACAGCCTATGTCTATTTTTGCAACTTTTTGGGAAAGCCTTTTAAAGGTTAAAATTTCATTTGTAATGTCGTGACTGATCGTGAGATGCTAATAAATCTTGTCCAATATCTTGGGAACTACAAATTGGATTATTCACAAAAATGGATATAGTGTGCAGTACGATATATTACAGCTCGATTCTCGAAAAATTAAATTTGAGCATAACTCGAGTTACGCTGTTATGCCTTGTGATCACAGCAATATACCTGAATGCATGTGTAAATGAATTGAGAATTTCTTATGTTGACTGATCTGTTGCGTTTTAGTTTCATGCATTCAGTCGTCAACCGTTCGTTTGGGACATTTGGGAGGAATCACACGAATGCTTCGGCCGAAGAGTATAGATGTTTCGGATTAAACACGCACCTTGATCCACGTAAAAATATATGTCTTTGCACGTAAACACTTCAACATCTGAATTTAAATATGTCAGTTTAGGACTTGCAACTATATGAATATTTGGAGAATGTTCCAAACATTGAGGCGTATATGTTACAGACACTGTGTTTGTTCAGCGTGTATTAAGGATCATAAACATATTGCATAAATGTATCTCAAAGGATTACGATCCATCCAAGGACACACGAAACTTGAACTTTTCGATGATTGGTATGCAAAATATTCTTTCCTAGAACTGAACTGAAACTAGTTGAACATAACTACAAGCTGAAAAATTTGTATTTTTGTTGTTGTTTGGACGCAAATATAACGTGTTTGCAGCTTGTCGCAAATATAGTTTACTTGAGCCCAAATACATCGTGTTTATTATTCAATATAATATGTTTGTGACACAATGATTAATAGTTTACAATATATGTATTTGTGACCCAAATATGGTGTTGCTGGGTTCGATATATTTCAGCCTGTCAAGAGCAGCGTACACTAACCATTTGACGACCGAAAAAATTAATTGAATGAAATGGTATCATATACTCATAGAATAGTACCTTATTTTCTCTATAGAAAATTACACATGGTCTATGTCCTGAGAATCATATTTTTCCATTAATATTTTATTGAACAGTACCAGGCTTCTCTCTAGGAATGTGGCATGGCTTCCCTTATAGAACTACCATAAATTCACGCTGAAACATTTGAATTTTTTTTTTGTTGTTTGGATGGAAATATAAAGTGTGTTTGGAGCTTGTCGCAAATATAATATACTTGTGTCCAAACATGTTGTGTTTGCTATTCAATATTACTTGTTTGAGACACAATGATTAATATGTTAGAATATATGTGTTTGCGACCCAAATATATATGTTTTTGTGATACAAATACAGCTGTGTTTGTTGCACTGTCTCTGGTCTCTCGATAGCAGGAGAATAAAAGAGGGACAACGAGAGAGACTATCTTGTAAGTGTGTTTTTGTATTTTTGCATTATTCTCTCAGTCAGTGAGTCATAAATATTCCTGAATGTGCGTGCAAATTGCAGATGAAGTCAGTGTTTCTTATTTTGGCAGATGTATTGCGTTTCAGTTTCATGTATTTACGTATTCATCATCATTCTTGTATTCATGTACTCGTCATCGGATTCGTCAATGCTTCATCGGACAGAGGATATCAAAAGCGCTTGATCATTGAAAAAAGAATAAACGAAGGCTGGGACGCTTAAATGGTTTGTGATGTAACTTTGGTTTTTGTGTATGTGTTTCGTATATATATATGTGTACTACCAAAGTGAAAAACAATTTTGAGGAAAGAAACTGGAAGGGGCAGCAACGAAAAGCTCTTTGTCTGTCCGAGCCTTTATTGAGAAAATCCCTTCTGTGAAATAAACGCTTGGCTTGTATGAACTACATTGGTATATAAATATATTCTTTGTGTACCAACGCATAGTACTAACCAAAGCATAGCTGAAACCTTCCGAAAACAGAAATGTGAGACAACAAAGAAAAGAGAAGCAAAAGAGTAGCAGATTCTCAATTGATGAAAAAAAAGCTAATAATGCATTCAATGCACCTAAATGTACAAAAGGCCGTTTTAAATCTATTAATTTTTTATAGTAATTATCTATAAATGTGGATTTGTATTAATAAAATATTAAATATAAATAAATAATTATAATAAATATTATTATGTTTGAGGGGAAATACGCATATGTTTCCACGTAAAAGCATACATATTTGCCAGTAAACAGGATGCTGTTTACATTTAAACACTAGAGAGTTTGGGACTTGCAAACATATTAATGTTTGAAGTGTGTTCCAAACATATACATGGTTCCTGCAGAATATGTTTGGGAGAATATGTTAGTGAGACCGTTATTTTTCAGCGTGTTCCTACGAAAAAGTGTTACATTTTCGTATGACATGTATTTTATCAAAAAAGAAGCATTGATTTCTGTGGATATGTAGATAGTACTTTCATAAATACTGATACAATATTTTTCGCCCCCACTGTAAGAAATTCACTGAACATACTCTCTATATCTTGACAGCTTTTTGGCAACTGACATTCATACTTCATTTTCGGGTAAGCAGTTTTTGGCATAGATAAAGAAAAGTAATAGATAAAGCACAAGTGTTGGGAAAATTTTAGTGTAATGGGTAATTTTCTAGATGTCGTTGAAAGCAATAAATGTAATTTTTTTGTCCCCAAAAAAATACGACATTAAAATTCCAAAATTTCATATCAAAAGAAAAAATAATTTTCAACAAAAATATCACTTCGAAGCAAGAATACAACACGTTACTTAAAGTAGAATATCTGATGGCCATCGAATTGGAAAGCCATGTTACCACCGACTATGTCCCAATCAATTGGTTCTTCTTCCGGTTCAGCTACCATTCCTTGTTGAGAGTCCTCGTGCACTCTAACGGTGTTGGCATATGCGAAAATGATGCAGTTTTTGGGCGAGAAAGTTTATGGATTAAAATGGCGTTCCGGCATGTTCATCTTTGGGCGGTCTTACGGGTTTTTTCTTATTGATATCCCAACACTGGCCTCATGGCTTTGAAATTGTTTTTTAATATAAGAAACAAATGGTATTATATAAAATCATTTAAATTTTGTCAGATATTCCCTTGCTTAAATTACTTTCACAAAAATTTCCCACAATTTTGAATAAACGTCAATGAGAATTATAGGAAACTGCAATGAAAGTGACAGTAGTACAGGACAGCACCTAGTGAACAAAGTTGACAATGGGCGCGCTATATCTATTATTTCCTTCATCTATGGTTTTTGGCGTCCACTACTTCTAATTATGGAATGGGGAGATGTTGAAAGTCGTAATTGGCCTAAAATAATGTGGAATGGAAACTGGTGACATTTATCAAACGTCGCAACCGCTCGGAGTCAATCGTAATTTTGCTCCCCGTGCTGTGAAACTGTTTGAGGGTATCGGTGCAGTAGCTGACCATTCGTAAAAAGTAACACATTTGTTTATAAATATTGTTTTTATAAGAAAACTACTTTTGCCCCTATACACACGTAGATATTGCAAATTAATTCAAATTTATTATCTTTCTCGCTAAATCACTGTACATTTTCCACATCCTTGATTGTTCAATGTCTCTAGCAATTTGAAACAAAATCAACATTCACACTTAATAACAAATAGGGCCGTTGATGTTGGTATTATCATTTTTTATTTCACATTCACTTTCTCCTCAATCCTTTCGCTCAACTCTCTTTCCTCCTCTCTTCCTCCGCCACAATGCACGACAAATCCAAAACATGCTGATGATGTGTCAAAATCAATTTTTAAAATTCTTCAGCCAAATGTTTATATTTGTTTAAATGGATACGTGCATGTGTGTGACATAAAGGATATATTTAAGTGTGTGTGGGTGTGTAACAGTGTGCAAGAGAGAATGTGCTATGGAGGTACAGGGTATGTATGCATGTGTTGAAGAGTGTGTATGTGTGTGTGCAGCAAGTCCTTTCGGCTGAGTAAGTGCGAGTGTGAGTGTTATTTTAATATGGCTTAGCTTAGGCTTAGCTTACCTTCACATGTAAATTCTGATAGTATCGTATTATATAGGGCGGCAATTTCTCAGCTGTCTCTAAGCCAATCCATTGAATACAAAACGCTTCTAATGATGAATCGCAATCTTCGTCGTCATCCATTCACTTGTCACAGATCGTATACACCGACAGCACACATATACGCACGCCAACACACACACGAAGGTTAGCTGGAGCGGGAGGAAGGCGGCGAACGGACGGATGGATTACAGACACACACGCGAAAAGAAAAACGCGAGCGCGCGTACAAAAGAACACTGCGGCAGCACTTATTTTTTAATATCCTTTTTCATCCTTTTTTATTATTAACAACAGTCGCAACCACAACAGCCGTAGTAGCAGCATCAGATTATGGGTGCGAGTGTGTGATAGCGGTGTTGGACCTTTTTGGGAACGCTGCTGATGATGACGTTTCTACGTTGATGTTGCTGTCGTTGCTGATGGAGATGTCGCTGATGATGTTGGTGCTGTCGTCGCCTTTGGTTGCTGTGTGGTGGTTGTTGCTGTTGTCAATATTCACATGTGAGTTTGTTTGCGGCTTTTTGTTTTTTTTTTTGTTGTTTTCTTTGTTGCTGCTGCTGGTTTGTTGCGGCTTTGTTTTGTTCCTTTTTAGAGGTTTTGTGTATTTTTTTTTATTTGGTGTTTATTTATATTGTTTCACGTTTATTTTGTATTTCCTTTGTGCCTTTTATGTGGTTTTTGTCTTTGTTTGTTATTGTTGTTGCTGTTGCTGCTGCTGTTTTACTTCTATAAGGGGGATTGCGATGAAGATAAATTGCGCTAACTTTGATTGTATGCGTGAATGTAGGTCCATAGGCAATATGTGTGTGTAAGGACGAAAATTAGCAAGTAGCAAGTGTAAATTTGGTTATGTGTCTGTAGGCCGCCGACTGGTAAATTGTATTATTTCATATTTACGAGTACAAAGAAACTAAGGATACAATTTTGAAAATTCTACAAAGTTGGTAATTCCAAAAAGGCTGCATAAAAGTGCCAACCCCAAATTGTTGGAATAATTGAATAATTTCAGGTGGAGTTGGTACCAATTCTCATATGTTGGTACCAATTCTCATATGCAAGTTGCATATAAAGTTGGTATATAGGCAACTAATGATCTTGCCAATGGTACCAATTTCCAAGCAGTAAAGTAGGCATCTGAAGATGAACTTGTTGTCACGGAGTTCGAAACTAGTCATGCCACGTAGTGTATTTTCCTGAATTATCTATTATTCCAACGAAAAGCAACCAATTTTCTCTTAAAAATGTCACTGTCCAAAAAATTTATCAGATCTCGAAAGCTTGTACAAGGTGTTTCAAAAGAAGTCAACCGATGTTGTTTGGCTCTCATTTTTTCAAATAAACATAATCAAAAAACAGAATCGAAATTTTTTATTTAGAAAAAAAATGAGATCCAAACAACATCGGATGACTTCTTTTGAAACACCTTGTAGTTTATCCTAATAGTTATATTATCACCAAAATCAAAATTCCCAAATCGAAATACCCAAATTCAAAAAGCGATGATTGCTGATGACGATTTTCTTTTTGTTTTCGAGTCGTCTGTTTATTTTATCATTTCGTTTATTTTCCTTTTTTGGTACAAAAATGAAAATAATGTATTTTTTAATATTGGGGATTTTGATTTTGGTGATTAGGTGGCACTCCCGTTACAAATGACATCCAGTTGACAGAATATTCAGCAAGGTTTGCCCTTTCATCACGCATAGTCTCTCGCCTACCGAACGTGTGGAAATTATTACAAAATATTATCGAAATTCCAGCTCAGTTGTAAATACGCAACGTGAATTTCGTTGTGATATTGGTCGTAATCATGGCCTCAGTACGCAGGCCATTTGTCGCACCCTGGAAAATTTTGAGCCTGAGTACACTTTTTAGACTTTATGCCATCAATCAGACATATATTGGTGCGAAATGAGGAATACATAGCCGGCGAAGCGCCAAGTATCGCAGAAGACCAAGAAATGGCGAATCAGCGTCGAATTGGGCAGCGCCAGTCAACCAAGCTTCAATTGCGGTTAAATTTGGACCTATATCCGTTTAAGATTGTGGTGGCGCAAGAATTGAAGCCGGACGACCATAGTCAATGCCGTGAGTTCGCTAATTGGGCGGTGTAAAGGAGATAGAAATTTTGTTGGAACAATATTATTTGAAACCGTGGAAACTTTTAACCTCTGTTGTGACACCCTCTAAACTCGTTTGTGACAAACCTCTAAACTCTTTTGTGACAACTTCTAAACTTGGTTGTGGCAGTCGGTTGCGATAACCGCTAAATTCGTTTGCGACAACGTCTACACTCTGTTGGGACAACTTCTAAATTCGGTTGTGATAACCTCTAAATAGTTTTGTGGTCACGTCTAAGCTCGTTTGTGACAACCTCTAAACTCGTTTGTGTCAACCTCTAAATTCGTTTGGGACAACCTCTAAACCAAACTAGAATATAGCCTTTTAAATAAAAGAAAGATTAGACATTCAACGAATGCATTTAGAACCAGATGTAATATAATAAATCTCATTTGTGGGAATCTCTAAACTCATTTGAGATAATCGGCATTATTCCCGTTGTCGTCGTCGACGTCGTCATCAGATTTTTGTCAACTTTAGAACGTTATAAATGTATTGTCACATCGACAACAACAAAGTTTTTGATGTCTATGATCCAAAAACAATCCTCTTAAAACATTACGCAAATTTTTTTTTTCCAAATGCCTTCAAGTCGCCAATAAAATGGTGTCGATATTGTATTGACGTCGACGACAACAACGGAAATAAGGGCGAATATCTAAATTGACAAAAAGTGACAACCTCTAAACTCGTTTGGAAAAACTTCTAAATTCGGTTGTTATAACCTCTAAATCCGTTTGCGGTTACGTCTAAGCTCGGTTGTGACAACCTCTAAACTCGTGTGTGTCGACCTCTAAATTTGGTTGGGACAACCTCTAAATTCGTTTGGGACAGTCTCTAAACTAAACTAGAAAATAGCCTATTAAATAAAAGAAAGATTAGATATTCAACGAATAAATTCAGAACCAGATGTACCTATAATATAATAAAACTAGTTCGATTCGTTTGTACGTGACGGTGGAATGCTCTTAAACTCCTTTGTGGGAATCTCTAAACTCCTATGAGACAACCTCTAAATTTTTTTGTGGCAAGCTCGGTTGTGACAACATATAAACTAGGGGGTGGCAACTCTCGTGGTCGGTTGTGACACTGTGTTCGGTTGTAACACTATCTAAGTCGGGTGTGTCGAGCTCTAAATTCTGTTGTGACAACCTTCAAAGTCGGTTGTGGCAACCTCTAAACTAATGTAGCAGGAAACATGTACATGCTTACAAGCATGGTTTTCATGAATTTAAGATCTGCTGCCTTTTTGTTTCTTTGTTGTCTGTATCGTTTTTGGTTTTAGCGGTTTTCAAAACAAAAAGACACATTTGGGTCTCAAAAACACATAGTATTGCCTATTAATCATTGTGTCCCAAACGTGTTATATTGAATAGCAAACACAATGTGTTTGAGCACAAGTATAGTATATTTTCGACAAGGTACAAACACGTTATATTTGCAACCAAATATTAAAAAAATACAGATTTTCAGCGTGCATGAATGGATTGACCTGTGAGGTGTGCGCGTTCTAGTAATACACTCACTGATTGGGACCTACAGCTTTTACACCGATTCCGAACGGTATTTTGAGAAGATTTTTCATGGCTAAATACTCGATAGTATCGCCGTCACTAAGCGAGGTGATCGCTGTCGAAATAAATTTAAGGTGACACGTTATCATGCACAAGAGCCGCGCACAGTACCATTGCACCACCGAAGGCCACAAAGATATAATACAATCATATAAAACTAGTTCAGTTCGTTTGTACTTGACGGTGGAATACTCTTAAACTCGTTTGTTGAAATTTCTAAACACATTTGAGATAACCTCTAAATTCGTTCGTGTCTGTGATAACGCCTAAACTCGATTGTGGCATCCTCTACGTTCGGTTGTGACAACCCCTAAATTTGTGTGTGGCAACCTCTAAACTCGATTATAACAACCTCCAAATTCGGTTGTCATCTCCTAACCCCGTTTGTGGTCAGCTCCAAACTCGGTTGAGACAACATCTAACTGCGGTTGAGAGAACTTCTAAACTTGTTTGTGGCAACCTCTAAATTTTGTTCGTGACAACCTCTCAGCTCAGTTGTGATAACTTCCTTCTAAACTCGTTTAAGGCAACCTCTGAACTCGGTTGTAACAGCACCTCAATTCAACCTCTGAACTCGGTTACTACAACCTTTCAATTCGTTTGTGACAACCTCTAAAATCAGTTGCGGCCTCTAAATTCAAATGTGAGAACCCCCAAATTCAGTTACGGCTAATTCAATTGTCTAAAACGACTATTTCCGCGTGTGCTGCACTGTGAGCTAAAAACTTGTCGACTAAGTCAGTTTTCAAGACTGACAAGCACGGTAGTGACAACTTTCAAATTCAGTTGTGTCAACCTCTAAATTCAGTTGTAACAAAATTTAAATTCTATTGTGACATCCTCTAAGTTTGGGTGTAAACACTTCTACACTCGTTTAAGGCAATTTCTAAACTCGGTTGTGATAGCCTCTAAATTCGGTTATTACAGCCATTCGATTCGTTTGTGGCAACCTCTAAATTCAGTTGCGACGTTTAAATTCAATTGCGAAACCCCGAAATTCTGTTACGGCTAATTCAATTGTATCAAACGACTATTGCTGCGCGTGCAGCACTGTGAACTAAAAAGTTATCGACTAATTCAGTTTCCAGGACTAACAAGCTCTAAGCACAGTTGTGACATCTTTCAAATTCACTTGCGTCAACCTTTAAATTCAGTTGTAACAAAATCTAAATTCTATTGTGACATCCTCTAAGTTTGGGTCTGACCACTTCTAAATTCGTTTAAAGCAACTTTTAAACTCGGTTGTGATAGCCTTTAAATTCGGTTGTGACAACTTCTAAATTCGGGGGTAAGAACCTCTAAACCCATTTGTGGTCACGTCTAAGCTCGGTGGTGACAACTTTTAAACTCGGTTATTACAACCTTTCAATTCGTTTGTGGCCACCTCTAAATTCAGTTGCTACGTCTAAATTCAAATGTGAGAACCCCCAAATTCAGTTACAACTAATTCGATTGACTCAAACGTCTATTTCTGCGCGTACAGCACTGTGAGCTAAAAAGATATCGACCACGTCAGTTTCCAAGACTCAGTAGTGACATCTTTCAAATTCATCTGCGTCAACCTCCCAATTCAGTTGTAACAAAATCTAAATTCTATTGTGACATCCTCTAAATTTGGGTGTAAACACTTCTAAACTCGTTTAAAGCAACTTCTAAACTCGGTTGTGATAGCCTCTAAATTTGGTTGCGACAACCTCTAAACTCGGTTATTACAACCTTTCAATTCGTTTGTGACAACCTCCAAATTCATTTGCGACGTCTAAATTCATATGTTAGAACCCCCAAATTCATCCGGTTACGGCTAATTCGATTGTCTCAGCTCTGTCAGCCAACAGGTTATTGACCACGTCAGTTTCCAAGACTGGCAAGTGTGTGTGGTCCGCTTAAGACTTGTATCCCGTTATGAACATGATAAAGGGCATGTGACGAAATGATTTTTCACCAACATCACTCTATTTCGTGTCACACTGTAAAAAAAAAAAAATAAATGGTTTCCCATTACATCCCATGAAGGGACTGGGGAGAACTTCTCACAATCACTGAGCTGTGCGCTTTCCAGTTTTCACTCACTGATTGGGACATACAGTTTTACACCGATTCCGAACGGTAATTTGAGAAGCTTTTTCATGGCTAAATACTCGATAGTGTCGCCGTCACTATGCGAGGTGACCGCCGCCGAAAGAAATTTTAAGGTGGTCAGAGCCGGGTTCGAACCCAGGATCTCATGTACAAGAGCCGCGCACACTAACCATTGCACCACCGACGGTCACACTGTAAGGACGATAAATGCAACTTAATCAACATTGTTACATCACAAACACACACCCATACACACAACTATAACTCCCTTAACGTAAATGTCATTTAAGTTTTATCGCGCAGCATTTAATGGTTATTTTCAAACTACACACTTTATGGATCACCCTGTTAACGAATATCACACACACCAATGCCCACATACATACATATATGTGTATGGATTTGTTTATGCCACCATATCACATGTTGTTGCAACACCACAAACAGCAGTTGTTTTGGTTGTGTTGATAGATATATGTATGTATGTACATACATACATGCTTAATTGGTTTTCATTACAATTGAGTAGCATAAATTCATATGTTGGTTCGTGAGGGGGACGGGGAAGGGGTGGCAAATAGGGGCTTAATAATAAATGGTTATTGTTTGGCCATGTACGAAGAAGCATTCAACTATGATGTTATTGTTTGTTGTTGTTTCTTATTTGGTTATCAGTTATTTTTATGGGCCATGGAATATGCCACACAAGAGTGAAACATATTGGCATCACTGGTAGCACAAAAATGGTACAAAAACCTGTGTATGTATGAGTTTGTGCGATTTTTATTTGTTTGCCACACTATTATTGATATGAATCAATCATTACTTGTACGAGTTTATGTAGGTGTGTGCGTGTGTGTGTGTGTGTGAATCCTTTCTGTTTTGCACCAATTCATATTTATCCATTTATAGAGGTTCTACAAATGTCATTATTTGGTGATTTCCACATCCTTTTCCCCCCTCACGTCATCCATTTATTTTATTCGATATTTTTCGTCTCTCATTCTCGCGAACGATTGCAAATAATTTATTCATTCACGCAACAGACAGCAGCTATAATTTTGCATAATGCCTGATTGTCTGTCTCTCTTTCAGTTGTTGTCTGTTGTGAATTTAGAGTTTTGTTTGTTAAAATGTCCTTGTGGTCCTTGTTGCTTATACCCACCATGGGTTCTGGTGGCAGGGAACTGTGTGCGTAATTAGAATGTTAGTTTTAGTGGGATTTTAGAAATTGCTCATCCAACTAGTTTTACACACAATTCCAAATATAAAGTAGCGGTTTCCCAATACAAAGTACTGAGTTTGGACACAAATGTTGCAACAATCGCAAATGACATATTGGGAATTCATTTAAAAAAGTTAAATGAAAAATTCAATTTGCTAGAAGAAAATTAATGAGGAGTAAGTAATGAGTAAATACGGCTGCTCGGGAAATGTAAGATAGATACACTGAAAAAATATTATTCATAATATTTACGAAACATTCATCATTACTAATTCGTCCACCTGAAGTTTGTAGTAAATTTAAGAGATATTTTGAATAGATTTCATGAAAGGTTTAGGAATTTGCAAACTATAAACATAAAAAAGTTGCATAAAATATTCTTCATCAGTTAAATAGAAAAGTTTAATTTTCGTTATCTTGTGTTTGACTGGATGCCAGCTTTCTTAGTTGTACTAAAGAACTCTCACTGCATTTAGAGATTAGCTATATCTGAAACAGCTATTCAGCTTGCTTGTGATCATGAATAAATAACATGCTGAAAAATCTGTAGTTTTTTGTTGTTTGCATGCAAATATAACATGTGTTTGGAGCTTGTCACAAATATAATATACTTGTGCCCAAACGCAGTGTGTTTGCTATTCAATATTACATGTTTGACACACAATGATTAATATGTTATAATATATGTGTTTGCGACCCAAATATATCTATGTTTGTGATACAAATACAGCCGTATTTGTTACACTGTTTATGCTCTCTCGAGAGCAGGAGAATAAAAGAGGGGCAACGAGTGTGTATAGCTTGTAAGTTTTTGTGTATGTGTTTCGCATATATTTGTGTATGTGTTTCGCATATATTTATATGCGCTACCAAAGTGAGAAACGATTTTGAGGAATGAAACTTCTGCAGAAGCCGGAATTGCGGACCGTTTGTGAAATATAATAAAAAAAACACAAGTAATTAATACACGCCTGTCTTGCATGAACTAGATTTGTATATAAGTATATTGTTCATGTACCAACGCATAGGGATAACCAACGTATAGTTGAAACCTTCTGAAGACAAAAACGTGAGAGACAACAAAGAAAGGAGAAACAAGAGAGCAGCAGATTCAAAGCAAACCAAATAATTTTTTGTATAAATTATTTATATAAGTAAATGTGGATATAAATTGATAAAATTAATTATAATAAATAAAGAAATAATAATTGGTTTCTAAATATTTTTATGTTTGGAAGAAAATATGAACATGTTTCTACGTAAGTATATGGAGGTGTGGCGGAAACACGCGAATGCTTCCACGTAAGTATATGGATGTTTGGGATGAAGCAAGCATATGTTTCCATGTAAAAGCATACATATTTGTCAGTAAACATGCTAATGTTTGCATTTAAATACACCTCAGTTTGGGATTTGCAAACATATAAATGTTTGAAGTGTGTTCCAAACAAATACATGGTTCCTGCTGAATATGTTTGGGAGAATATGTTACTGAGGCCGTGTTTTTCAGCGTGCATTTACACTCCATGGCGGTATTGGGGAGAGCATACCACAACCTGTTAGCTGTGCGCTTTCTAGTTTTACACTCACTAATTGGTACCTAGAGGGTGGCAGATGTTCCGAACGATATTCAGAGAAACCTCCTCATGGCTATATACTTAATAGTGTCGCCGCCACTAAGTGAGGTCACTGCCATCGAAAGAAAATATAAGGTGGACAGAGCAAGGATCGAACCCATGTTCTCATGTAATGGGTGATTTTTTTGCTATTTGGATTTTGAAAACTGAAGTAAACGCAGAAAATTGTTATAAGTGTATGAAATATTTATTTGGCTCGATAAATCACTGTCTAGAATTTGCTTTTTAAAGATTATTTCATGAAAATATTGCCATCATTATCAAGATTATTTCATGAGACTGTTCTCCACGGCTAAGCTTCACGTGATCCATTCTGGAAGTCCAATTTTGGATATATCACCAATAACACGTGTAATGTTGGCCTCCAAGGCAGCAATTATGGTTGGCTTCTTCCTATAGAAGAGACTTCACGTTCCTCCCGAAAAAAATAGTCTAGTGGGGTCAAATCGCACGAACGAGTTGGCCAATTGCCAGGGCCACAAAGTGAGATTAATTGCTCACCAAACTCTCCTCACAATTGGTTTATGGCATCGCATGCAATGTGGCATGTGGCACCGCCCCGTTGACACCACATGTCAATTAATCCAATTCTTTTGTTTTCCGTGATCATCGAACGGTGCCGTGCTCCATTTTACCGTAAAGTGACGGCCATCATCGTCTTTGCTGAAATACGATCCAATGATGCCGGCGGCCAATCAACCGCATAAAGCAGTACATTTTTCAGGGTACATTGGCAGCTCGGTGCTGCAATGGCTAGTGTGCGCGCCTCTTGTGCATGAAAACTTGGATTAGATCCCTGCTCTGACCACATTACATTTCCTTCGACGACTGCCACCTCGCTTAGTGTTGGCGACACTATCGAGTACTTAGTCATGAAAAATCTTTTCAAAATACCATTCGGAACTGGTGTAAAACTATAGTTCCCAATCAGTGAGAGAAAAATTAGAAAGCGCACAGCTCACTGGTTGTGAGAAGCTCTCTCCAATCCTTTCAAGGGATGTAATAGGAAATGGTTTTGTTTTTACATTGGCAGCTTTTGAATAACCCCTGGCTGCTCTTCGGACCAAAATTGACAATTCTGTTCATTGTCGTACCCATTGAGCCCCGTTGCTGAAGACAATTTTTCGATTAAAAAAATGTGTTCTCTTGCAGCTTCTCTAATGCCCATTCACCGAAAAGACGACGTTGTGTTAGGTCGCTCGGCTTCAACTCGTGCACCAGCTATATTTTATATGATTTTAGATCGAGATCCTTACGTAAAATCTTCCAGGTGGTCGAATAAAACAAACCCAATTGCTGCGATCGGCAACGGGTGGACAGATCGCGATCTTCATTAATCCTGGCGGTTACCGCAGCAATATTCTCCTCTGTATGCACTAGACATCTGGACAAGACCTATTGAATGGTCATCCAAGACGTCTTGAATGGTCATCCAAGAGGTCTTGAACGGGCATTCAAGACATTTGCTTCTTTTCAAGACATGTAGTGTAACGAAGTTGCTTCAACCAGATACTTCAGTGTTCTGAAAAACAAAACATTCGTGTATGTATTTGAAGATGTGTAGCACAAAAAGAGGATACTACTACTTCTGCTAAACTTCACATCTTATTGTGTTTTTGTGTACAAATGCATACACTCATACGCGAACGCTTTGTCGACAGCACCCCGAAGTACGTGGTTATCGCAACTTTGCTGCACTAAATGTCTTGAAAAAAAGCGAATGTCTTGAAACTAGTACGAAATTTGGTCAGAATTGTTTGAATAGCCTGCTCGGTGGGTTTTACGTAACTAGAGAAACGCATTTTTTACAGACCACGAATTTTGATAATAAAACACAATGATCTGATGAAACTCAAGTCTAATTTAAAAAAAGACCCCATATGGCCAAGAAAAAAGTTATTTTTCATCAAGATAATGCACGGGTGCACACGTGTGCAGTCTCAATGGCAAAATTCCATGAATTACCTCATTCGGCATATTCTTCGCATTTAGCCCCCAGTGACTATTTCCTATTTCCAAACCTAAAGAAATGGCTCGGTGGAAAGAGATTTAGCCCCAACAATGAAATTATTGATCAAACAAATACCTATTTGATGGATCTCGAAAAAATCCTATTTTTTGGAAGGAATACAAAAATTGGAGAAACGTTGGACTAAGTGTATTGAGCTAAAAGGAGATTATGTTGAAAAATATTTTTGTTTTTTGTAAAAAAGTGTGTTTCATTCAAAAGGTGACGGACTTTTTGATCCGCCCTCGTATTTATATATGTACAAAAATTCTCAATAATAGACATATTCGTAAAAGATTTTGTTGACGAAAGGGAAGAGTAAATGACAGATTTTTACAGTGGATAGGAATGGTTCGGTTGCTGTTTTTAAGCAAAAAATTCAAATCTGAAATTCGAGTAATGACTCTTCTATAGTTTAGTGAATTTTACATTAGGCATGTTTTCGTTACAAGCTAGCGATTATCGGTTGCTTGCTAGTAACCAAAACGCCAAACTAGCGATAATGTATTAAAAATTTATATATATTCATCTTGATCTAATGCATGGTCTGTAGTTATTCTTGAATATATGTATATAACGGGTTTTTTAATAAGAGCGCTACAAAAGTTTTTTTATATAAAACGAAACCGGTTTTAGATACCAATGAAATTCTTTATTCCTGTGAAAGTACGTTCGATGCCATTATGTATGGAACTCGATTTATTTTGCATGGCCACCACGGGCACGCTTGCAGAAGTCCAGACGCTGAACCCAATTTTCGACGGTTTTCAAGCATAAATCGGCCGATACTGCTGCAATTTCACGTTCGATATTCGTACGAAGTTCACCAATCGTCGCTGGCTTGTTGGCATAGACCATAGACTTGACGTAGCCCCACAGGAAATAATCGAACGGCGTCAAATCGCACGACCGAGGCGGCCAATCGACTGGGCCATCACCAAACTTGGTTTCCAATAAATTGATTGTGGCATTCGCTGTGTGGCTTGTGGCGCCGTCCTGTTGGAACCACATGTCCTCCAAGTCCATATTATCCAATTGGAGCCAAAAATATTCGGTTATCATTGAACGGTACCGATTCGCATTCACAGTAATGTGGCGGTCTTGATCATTACGGAAAAAGTACGGCCCAATGACGCCGCCGGCCCATAAACCGCACCAAACCGTAATTTTTTCGGGATGCAATGATGACTCATGGATTACGTGTGGATTGCTGTCTGACCAATAACGCATATTTTGCTTATTGACGAAGCCATTCAGCCAGAAATGAGCCTCATCGCTGAAGATGATTTTCCGATGAAAATCCGAATCATTTTCAAGTTGTTGCTCAGCCCAATTCAGCTTCAGTTCTTGCGTCAATTTGATCTTGTAAGGATGTAGGCCAAGATCTTTTCGCAAAATTCGCCCCAACGACGTCACAGAGATGCCCAACGCTTGAGAACGACGTGTGAGAGACACATTTGGGCATTCTTGAACTGAAGCCTCAGCGGCAGCAATATTCTCGACACTACGGGCACTTCTTTGTCTCACTGGCACGGGAACATTTTGTACTGTGCGTGTGGATTCCAATTTGTCCACTAGACGCTCAATTGTTGATCTGGTAGGACGATTATGACGACCATAAATTGGACGTAGCGCTCTTAAAGTTGAGGCCACTGACTCCAAATTTCGGTAGTAAATTTTAATAATTTCGACTCGTTGTTGGCTCGTATATCTTTCCATGATGAAATGGCAAACCTTACTGAAGAGTAATGTCAAAAGAGCGGGAAAAAATATGGTGTCGTTTGCTGTCCCTATCGATTTACTTTTGTAGCGTCTCTGTTGAAAAACCCGTTACTTCTCCTTGTCTTTGGCTCACAATGACGATATCTAACACTGTTTTCCTGATTTTTCTCATACTGGCAACTTTCTACCTTTTTCAACCGAAAATATATATAATCGTCTTGCTCTAACGCATGGTTTGCAGTTTTTCTTGCAAATGTTTATATTCTTCTACTTAACGATAACGATATCCAACACAGTTTTTCTGATTTTTTCAGACTGGTAACTTTATGCCTGCTTAGAACTAAAATGGAAGCGGCAACTTCAAGTGCCGCTTAATATCGCTTAGCTCTTCCATACAAAATAAGTGATAATCTAAGCAAGCGGTGTAACCAAAATACGCCTATTGTCTCGTTTCTGTTCCATTGTTGGAGCGTTGTATACAAGCTTAGGTTTTCTTCTAACTGCCCCGAAATTGTTCAGTTTTGCATTAAACTTGTACAAGTTTACAACCATTGGTGCTATTTTTCTCTACCAATTGTATGTCCATGTGTTTATACATAGTTAGAAAAAAGAGTAGGTACTAAGTACATATAAAAACAGCGTTGCATTCTACAATTTTATATAAATTCAATTTTGACGTATAAACGACTGCTTTGATGTTCCAACGCAGTAACTTCGTCAACTTTAAAAAATGATTAACAAAATCTCGTAAAAAAATAAGTAACACCAAAGTAAATGTCCTTTATTTCCTCCTATTTGAAAATTAAAATGATTTAGGAACTAAGAAAGAAAAGAAACTATTATCGGCAACAAAGTTTCTAATAGTAAAGAACGGTAGGTAAAGGTAGCAACTTCCACTTAAAGAAACTAATTGGAAAAAAGGAAAAAGAGCGACTAGGTAAACGAATATTCTTTCAAAGTGTGTATACCGCCATGAAAATGATTGGAAAATTCGAATGTTTAGTTAGACAAATTTCAAGTGGTGAGATAAGTGGTAACACTAATATCATTGGCTCTTCAAATGGAGAAAAAACTCCTACTCCTTCGAGACAACAATCCTGAGTCAGAATCTAAACGTTCCTTCTATCTAAAACAGAGATCTTTCAATTATTTCCATCTCTAAAACTAAATATCTTAACTGAAGTAATATATCTAGCAGCAACTCAGCATGTGTCTACACCTCATTCAATTAGCTGTCATTTAAACTAGTCCCATGTCTCTTTGGACTACAGCACACATATTGGAATTGTGCCAAACTGCGATGATTGATAATAGTATATGATAATAATTATAATTCAATTAGTAGGATTGAGAACGAATATTTGCCCTTAACCTTTTAAATAGAAGCAAGAGACATTTCTGAAATACGTCAAAAGTGTGCAACTGAAGTTTGTACTAATTGAATGTGCAAATTGATAAATTGTGGAACATGATATAAAGAGTATTGCGGCATTGTTGTATTGTGTTTTTGAAATTTATCAAAAATTTGCTTTATATCCAAAACAACTCTTAATTGGTAAATCAAATAAAATAGAACATTTGAATTAGAAACAAAATTTACAAGGATAACACTCGCAACATATCTGATGGCACAATTAGGAGAGAAAGAGAGCGAGCGAGAGAAAATAACTGAAATAACGCTTGCACACAAAAAATAGTGCACACTTTTCTTCGTTGTCCTAAATAAGAATTTTTGAGGTGTCTAATGTTAAGGACCTCCGATTATTGCATTGGCGCCAAAACCAAGAGTCAGACAGATACATACATACACACACGCTGAAAAAAGGTCCCAGCAACATTTTGGAGCAAACATGTATATTTTTGCAAGCATTATTTTCGTGAATTGAAGATCTACTGCTTTTTGTTTCTTTATTGTCTGTCACATTTCTGTTTTTAGTAGTTTTCAACAAACAAAGCCACATTTGGCTCACAAATACATATATTATAACCCATCAATCATTGTGTCTCAAACATATTATATTGAATAGCAAACACAATGTGTTTGGACACAAGCATTCTATATTAGCGACAAGCTACAAACACGTTATGTTTACACCCAAACAACAAAAATAGTCCCAGCCACATATTGCGGGACACATGTATATGTTTTCAAGCATTGTTTTCATGGATTGAAGAAATGGAGTTTGTCTGTTTCAAATGTGTGGCCGTCGGTGGTGCAATGGTTAGTGTGCGCGGCTCTAGTAGATATATAACAACGTTCCATTTATTTCAACGGCGGTCACCTCTCTTAGTGACGGCGACACTATCGAGTACTTAGCCATGAAAAAGCTTCTCAAAATACCGGCCGGAAGCGGTGTAAAACTGTAAGTCCTAATCAGTAAGTGTAAAAACTAGAAAGCGCACATCTCACTGATTGTGAGAAGCTCTCCTCAATCCCTTCATGGGATGTTATGGGACACAGTTTTTTTGTTTCAATGTTTGGTTTCAGCAGGATTCAACAAACAAAGCCACATTTGCGTCACAAAAACATATATTATAACCTACGAATAATTGTGTCTCAAACATGTAATACCAAATACAATTTGTTTGCACACAAGTATACTATATTTGCGACACTCTACAAACACGTTATATTTGCATCCAAACAAAAACAATAAAAAAAAGACCGATTTTTGAGCGTGTAATATTTTTAAACGGGGAATTGTCAAGGTATTAAACGGGCAACTTCCACTCCAGAACAACCGAAAACTTAGCTTTACTCCGGCATTTCTAGTTTAAAGTCAAAATCTAAAAAAAAATTAAAATATTTCCAATTTAATATTATAAATTTAATATTTCAATTGCTGACTTGTGAAGAAAAATTCATTTCTTTGGAATTATGAATTTGAATAATAATATTGTACATGAGAACATGGTGGCGACACTATCGAATATTTAGCCATGAAAAAGATTCTCAAAATACCGTTCGAAACCGGTGTAAAATTGTAGGTCCCAATCAGCTCAATGGTTGTGAGAAGCTCTCCCCGATTCCATCATGTAAAGTAATGGGAAACCATTTTATTTTTATAATCGAATGTCCTACCGCCATAACACATTTTTCAATTCCCATAAACACAAATGTTCGTTTGCCGCAAATAAAGGGTTTTCCAATAGGTACTTGACAACTTTGAACTTAATTTGTGATCGCACTATTTCACTGATCATCTAACTGTTACTTTCCTTTTTTTTCAGTATATATTTTCATCATTCTGAAGTTCGAGAACGAACAACGTAAGCAAATTATAAAAATGTACCGAAACTCGGAGTCGGTGATCGCAACTTTAAGAGAGTTAACTCCAATTTTCGGTCGTTATTCTCGCCCTAGTAGACAATACAAGTTTAGTGCAAAAATATTTGAGTCTACATATTCATTGTGTGATGCTGCCGTGCCAGATAGACTACGGGTTGGTAGATGTGACGAAAATAATGCTGCCGTTCAGGCGCCCGTAGCAAACGATCCAAATCAGTTGATTCCGCGGCGTCCTCAAGAGATGGGCACCGCCAAGACCACTTTATGACGAAGTTTGCGTAAAGATCTTGGTTTACACCCATACAAGATCAAGCTGACTCAAGAGTTGAAGCCGATGGACTATTTGACGCGACGTAAGTTCTCCGATTGAGCTCTGGAGAAGATGCGCCAAGATGATGAATTTCTTCGCAAAATCATCTTCAGTGACGAAGCTCATTTTTGGCTCAATGGGTTCGTCACTAAGAAAAATATGCGTTATTGGTTTGGTGACAATTCACATGTGCTACATGAATCAGCACTTCATCCACAAAAAATAACTGTTTGCATGCCGGCAGCGTCATTGAGCCATATTTTTTCGTCGACAATAACTGTCGTCACGTTACTGTGAATGGCGATCGTTATCGCACCATGATTACCGATTATTTTTGGCCGGAATTGGAAAACATGGACTTGGACGACATGTGGTTTCAACAGGACGGAGCCACAAGCCACACAGCACACGTTGCAATCGATTTATTGAAGAGTAAGTTTGGTGAGCGTGTTATCTCAAGAAATAGACAAGTCAATTGGCCGCCTCGTTCGTGCGATTTAACGCCTCTAGACTTTTTTCTTTGGGACTACGTCAAATAATTGGTCTATGCCAACAAGCCGACGACGTTGGAAGAACTCAGAGCCAACATTGAATGCGAAATAGCGGCCGTTACGGCTGAAATGTGTGACCGCTGCCGACGTGCCCGCGGTGGCCATATGAACGAAGTCGAGTTCAATTCATAAATGTTGTTATTGTATTTCAAGTCGATCATAAAGTTTTGGAAATATATCAAATGGTTTGCATTTTATTTAAAAAAAAAAATTGTCAAGTCCTTCTTGGAAAACGCGTTAAATTCCTCTAAGATTTTGTTTGTCGGAAAAAATGGCATTTGCCTATGGTACTAGCCATCTACGGCAGTCACTATCCAAAGATAAATACAATTTTTTTTTCCATATGCAATTGCTATTTTTTTGCGCGCAATCCCCATATTATATACTATTTTAAAATAAATAAATATTGAATCACTTTTTGTTGCCATTTTAAATAAATAAACCCACATTTGTCGAATCCGTGACCTTCCTCGTTCGTAATAACTCAACAATTGCTCTACTCCATTATAGAGTGATAGATTTGATTTTGTGATGGGTGTAAATTGTGAAGCGATTAACGTTTGCAACAAAGCTTTCACTTTCCTTGAAATTAAACTAATTGGCAGCATTTGAAACAAAAAATACGTCAAAACAAATATTCCTTTTTTTTGTGAAACGGAAACAAATGAAGACACTCTGATGCAATTTTGACTAGTGTACGAAAACGTTTACAACTACGATTGCATTTGCGATACTAGATACTAAACATGCAGGCGATGCCAGCAATTAAACGTACAAACTAACATTTCATATCCTTCTTTTTGAAAATTAAATTTTGAAATTTTTTGAAACTTTGCCAATCAGGATTTCCAGTGACATTCGATTTCTCAAAGACGACACTGGGGTGTTATTGCATCAACGATAAATCGTTTGCTGCAGACCACGAGGAAAGCAGAGAGAAAAGAATATTTTGTTGTGAGAAAATAATTGAAAACAAAAAGAGAAAAATTATGATTAAAAAAAAACAAACAAAAAAAGATAATGGAGAAAAAATGATTGCATTTCCAATATTACGCAAATATTACATACTAATTCGTGTATGTGTGCAATCATTTGTGTTTATTTATTTACATATGTAAATGTACACACAGTAGTGGGCTAAATTTTAGCACATTTTAACAGTCGTTGATATTTCTCAACAAACAAGAAAAAACAATCACATTGTAAGTTACAAAAATGTTATAAAAACTTTATGTTTTAGCATCTTTTTAATAGCAATCAAGTGTCAAGATTGATATTGGCATGAACCCTGGATGTACTGTTGCAATGCTTATACCCGAACCCCTGGAAAACTTTTATTACACTGGTTTACAGCCAAAATATACCAAGAACGCCACATGCCTACATTAATTAATTGGGACCTCATGAACACAAAAAACGCTGCCCAACCGAAAAGTCCGATCGAGATAAATGGCATATCGTTGGAAAGGTAATTGAATGGCCTTTCCGTCGATATGCTGTAAATTTATATCTGATAAGAAATGGCTAAGTTATGCCACCTCAAAGTTCAAAATTTGCCTTTTTTACGTTTTTTTTTTCAAAATTTTTCATTTGTATTTCTACGTTATAGTGAAGATCTGGAATGTTAAATTTTTTTAACATATATTTAATTACCAACATTTTAAGCGTAATTTTAACAACATCGCATGAAAATCAAAGTTTTTATTAAGGATTTTGTGGAACGACAATATTTTCATTTTCATTGCTCACACACTATAAATTTCAATTAAAATGACGAGCGACTTGAACGCAAAAAAAATGCAAATTTTGAACTTTGAGGTGCCATAACTTAGCCATTTCTTATCAGATAGAAATTTGCAGAACATCGACGGAAAGGGCATTCAATTACCTTTCCAACGATATACCATTTATCTCGATCGAACTTTTCGGTTGGGCTCCACAAGGGTTTGAGTGGGACCATACACCGAAAAACACAAAAGTACCGTTATCTAAAAACGGTACTTAGAAAAAAAAATTACAGCGTTTTTCGTGTTCAGGAGGTCCCAATTAACTTATCTAAGCATTGGCGTTCCTGGTATTTCTCCAATTTTTTTTTTAACTTGTAAAGCAGCTTTATAAATTATTGTACTCGAAGAACAGGACACTTTCATCCCACACAGGGCCGCAGAAGTCATCCAAAAGTTTGCATAGAATTGGTCAATATATGTATTAATCAATAGGTTTTACATTGCTTTATTTCCAATTCAGATGTGGGTTAAAATCTTTTGAACATGGTATGAATTATAGGCTTAAGGGACTTTTCCTAACCTCAAAAGTCAACGGCTGATGTCAAACAAGGGGCCGCATAGAAACGGTCAAAACATTTGTCAATCAAAAGATTTTTCAATGTTTTATCCAAAATTCAGAGGAGGTTGAAATCGTTGTACGAGGGCCGTTCAATAAGTCCGTGACTTTTTGAATGAAACACAGTTTTGTATTGCAAAAAAAAATATTTATTTTTCAACATTATCTCCTTTTAGCTCAATGCACTCAGTCCAACGTTTCTCCACATTTTGGATCCCTTCCAAAAAATAGGATTTTTCGAGGTCCATAAAATATGCATTTGTTTGATCAATAATTTCATCGTTGGTGCTAAATCTCTTTCCACCGAGCCATTTCTTTAGGTTTGGAAATAGCAAATAGTCACTGGGGGCTAAATCCCAAGAATATGGCGGATGAGGTACCAATTCGTAGCCCAATTAAACAACTCCAAACAATCCTTTGAAGTTGTCACAGAATTACGTTTATTTATGGTCAATTGAGAGCAAACGCGGCACCCATCTTGCAGACAGCTTTCTTAAACCCAACTGATCATTTAAAAACGAAACCACACTGTCATATGAAATGCCTATGGCATCAACAGTCTCACGCACTTTTACTCTTCGATGGCCAACATCATATCGTGGATTTTTTCGACGTTCTCGGGTGTATTGACCTCAATTGGCCGTCCAGAACATTCAGCGTCATTTGTACTTGTGCGACCACAACGAAAGTCAGTAAACCACTTTTTTACCATTGAAATCGATGGTGCAGAGTTCCCATAGTATTTATCAAGGTTTTCCTTGGTTTGACTAACGGTTTTTTTTTCACAAAAAATAATGTTTAATGAGCACTCGAAATTCATTTTTTCCATTTTTAGAAAAATGCACGAGGTTGTATGTTTTGAACAGCTGTTAAACGCAAAGTAAATGACCGAACTTGCTCAAAATTTGCCAGTAGTCTATTAACAGGTGGTACTTGATGGGAGCAGTGTTGCATTTCATATAACTACGAGGGAAGTTCGAAAAGTCACGGAATTCTTGTTCCGCCTCATATGTTAAAATCGTGATTGTATGAGTTGCTAACTTAGATAAATTGTTTAACCTCATCTTGAAACCAGTTTTGCATAAAATCAATATGGCTAAATCGAAATATCGTATGGTGTTCAAAACTGGTAGCGAAATCTTTCTGTAAAACAATATTAAAAAATAAAACAATACCGTATCGCTATCACCAATTTCGTGAACCATCTCAAAATATACCGTCAACTATTTCTCTATTCTTCCAGGTACAATAATTTAGCGAATTCATCAACCGTTCGTGGTGATATCGTAAACTGTAACTTTCACCTTACATATGTTAATTAACATGTCACCAACATTACGCCTCACTAATCTGGTAACAGACAGAACAAGATATCTGCCACAGCTGGCCATTTCGGAATGAAATATAAACTTAACCCATATCTGTGCCAAGAAGTAAAAACGGATTATGTGCATACTTCAAACTTTCAGGAAAACATTTTTAATGTCACAAATATGTTTAATACGAACCGCCATAACTTAAGAATGTGGCCGTCGGAGGCGCAATCAGTGAGTGTATTATCTCGTTTATACGACGGTTAACACGAGTTAACTCGAGCCGTTTTGGTTTGACATGCACGTATAAACACATGACATACCCGTATCCCAAAAATTAGGTGTGTGAATGAGAATGAGTTTTAAATGCGAGTTAACGAATGCCAAACAGCTGCTTTTTGTTCATGCTTTCGTAACCAGGGTAGCCAATATGAAAAACTTTTAAGCGCTCCTGTTTCAGATTACAAAACATGAAGTTCGTTGATTTTTTTTATTGAATTAAAGTTGTGGCATATAAAAGTATTAGCTACAACTCTCTGGTCTACACAAAAATTTTGCCATCGACAAAAGGGTCTGCACTGTGAGAAAAAAAAATTTCAGAAATGGACCTTTCAAGACTGAGTATATAATCTGTCATATCCCAGGCATTTATTCTCCGATCTGATTCGGGTAAACACCATTACACAGGTAATTAGAAATTCTATTAATCCGTACATTAATATTTATATTAATTTTTATTAAAATTAAGAAAATATTGCGCGAATTTTTGTAAATAATTTTATTGCACGTAAATATCTCTGGTCTTTGAAGGGCTAGTGCCTTAAAAAATAGCTTGCAGTGTTGTATTTTATCCACGTACAGAAAAAAGGTTTACAATGGTTGTTTTTTGAGTAAAACTGCTTTTTATCCAAAACAAAATTAGGTTAAATATCCAAATTTTTTAATATGCCCCCAATGGGTTAATACAAATTAATATCCTTATATATGGATAAATAGAGCCTCTAATTACCTTTGTGATGGTGTTCACTAGTGATGTGCGGTTCCGCGTTTTTGAAGCACCGGTTCTGTCGAGTACGGTTCCAAGAAGAACCTGGTATTTGGACCGGTTCCGGTTCTCAGCAAATTGCTGTCTCAGAAAGGCTTAAGTGTAATAACTTATTATAAGAATATAAAATTTGAAAAAAATACAAATCTTCATACCCTCAAAGGTTAACACTTTTGCATCCTTTCAAACCGAGTCCTGTTATTCTGAAACCGGTTGTTTTCAAACCCTTTTTCAGTTCTGTTAGAATCGTTATCGGCCGTTTTTTAACCGTTTTCGTTTTTTTGTTCCTTTAAGAACCGTTTTCTATCATTTGGACCCGTATTTGGGTCCATGTGGAACCGTTTTCGATTCTTTTGGCACCGTGTTCGGTTCTTTTGGAACAGTTTTCGGTTGTTTTGGAACCGTTATTCAGTTCTTATAAGAACCGGTCGGGTCGAGTCTTGTAAAAAACCGGTTCCTCGATTAGTGTTCACATGAACAAGTTGGGAACATAAATACCTGCGATATGACTTATGAAAGCCTTTTAGGCCTTTTATAGCCTATCAGGCCAAAAATATCGTAAAAATGGGGCGAATTGTTTTCAGTGTATTTGTTCCAAAATTTTATTAAATCTTGGTTTACTTATGGGTCGATTATCGATAGCAACCGAACCTCAGTTGGGTTGTCAACTGACAACGCCACTGAAATAAAAATTAGCATTATGTATGGCAACTTTGGTCGATTACAGAGTTTTGACAATTCGGCAACTGTAAATAATGTAAACAAACAATAAATATAAAGTGTGTGAGAAATAAACGTGTCTTTAGGAAGAAAAGAAAAAACTTTTTAATAATAATGATAGGTTCAGTGGAATTAGTTTTTGACGAGGAAGACAAAGTACAAAACTTGGCATCTATTAGAAGAAACTTAAGATACAACTCTAATCCTTTAGAATTGCCGGCTACAATGAGTGAATGTTATTGCTGAGAATAATTCTTCGACGTTTGGGAATAAGGTCTTAAGTCAGAAACTGTAGTTTTTCGTAATTTTAAATTGAAAATTATTTATATATGAAATTCTCTGACTTATTGCCTAAAGAGCAAATGATTACGATTGGAGGGAGTTGTGCTAGATTTAAGTTATTAATACCAAACGAAAGAGAAAAAAAAATTGAGTTAAACACAATCAAAAACCCAAAATGCATTTTTTTGACTTAAGACCTTATTCCCAAACGTCAAAGAATTGTTAATAAACAATTCCGTTTTAGCTTCAAGTCATAGTTTTGCCTTTCAAAAGAAGGAATAGTTTATTTAGTGGATATTTTGGAAAATGACTTCAAACGAAGTTATCCGGCGACAGCAATAATTCCGCTCTTAAAAGTTTGTGTAGCTTTAATGTTTTTTGCAGAGGGAAGTTTCCAAAAGCCCCATGGTAACGACTTCAACCTTGGCATGGTGCATCTTGTGCATCTGATTGAAAAAAAAACATTTGTAAGATGTGGATTATTTCAAATATGACGGAGTAAGAAAATACCCAAAATAAAATCCTGTTTTACTAGAAAACGAAATTGTCGAATGTATAGATAGGACACACGTACGTATCTTTGGAGCGAAGAAGAAGTTCGCCATTTATACATAAATAGGAAAGGCTAGTTTAGTTTGAATGTTTTGCTAGCAAGTTATAATACAGGGTGGCCCAAAAAAGACTGAAGGATTAAAAATAGTTATATCTTTTTTGTTTTTAATAATTTTTTTTTTTTGTCTTTTGCAGGTTATTTACTGGTTTTTGGAGATAAATCATGGCTACATATGATGTGCAGAAACGCGTCAAAATCATTGAATTTTTTTATTCTTCTGGAAGGTCAATTATTACAACTCAACGAAATTATCGTCGTCATTTTAATGTCCGAACAGCACCCAGTGACAACATGATTAGGAACTTAGTCTCCCGTTTTGAGGAACATGGAAGAGTGTCAGATCTTCCAGGAAGAGGAAGAGGTCGATCTGTGCGCAATGAAGCAGTTATGGAGGATGTACGGCAGAGTGTAAACGAAGATCCATCTGTCTCTACTCGTCGTCGTTCTATTCAATTGGGAATCTCCAGAACATCCCTGCAAAGAATTTTGAAGCGGGATCTTAAAATGTTTCCGTATAAAATTCAAATGGTACAGCAACTGCTTCCCCAAGATCATCAGGCACGCCTGCAATATGCTATTCGTTTTAGTCAAATAGCCAGAGAAAATGATAACTTTTTAAACAATCTTATAATGAGCGATGAAGCTCATTTCCCATTAAATGGCTATGTAAACAAACAAAATTCTAGATTTTGGGGCACTCACAATCCTAGGGCATTACATCAGCGTGAATTACACCCCGCCAGATGTACTGTTTGGTGCGGTGTTATGGCTGATAAAATTATCGGTCCATATTTTTTCTAAGATGTGGAGGGTCAACCAGAAACGGTTAACGGGGCTCTGTATAGGACTATGATAGAAAATTTTTTGCGTCCACAAGTTGAGAATAATCAAAACATATGGTTCCAGCAAGATGGAGCAACTGCGCATACAGCAAGAGCAACAATGGAACTTCTTCATAACATTTTTGGTGAACGAATAATTTCCAGAAATTGTGATTTTGCTAGGCCTCCACGTTCACCAGATTTGACTGCTCCAGACTTTTTTTTGTGGGGCTATTTGAAAGGAGTTGTGTATATCAATAAACCCCAAACAATTCAAGAGCTTAAGCAGAACATTCAAGCAGAAATAAGGAACTTGGAACCAGAAACTCTACGGGCAGTAATGGAAAATGCGGTTAAAAGAGCCAATTTTTGTTTGCAAGAAAATGGACACCATTTGAGAGATGTTATATTTCACACTTAGATGTAAAAAATTTCCATGAATTAAATATTTAAAAACGTAAAAAAAAAATTAATAAAAAATAAAAACAAAAAAAATACAGTTATTTTTAATGCTTCAGTCTTTTTTGGGCCACCCTGTACTATAATAATTATTTTCATAACAATAATGTAATTGTAGATGTGCGACTACGAAATGCCAATCGGGTATGTTGACGCCAGACATCCTGGTTCTACTCACGATGCCCTCATTTGGAACAAATGTCCACTGAAGCAACAGGTTGTTGATTTCAGGCAAACACATGGCTACTAGGGCTAAATTGCCGGAGTTCGGTCGCAGCTCAAAACTTGATAAATAAAGGCCGAAAATAGAGAAAAATATAGAAAACGAAAAATATGTTATTTTTCGTCGGACGAACCTATGTTCAAGACCTCTTATTAAAGTCTGGAAAATTGCTCTTGAATGTTTTTAAAATCACTAGCAATGAAGCAGATGCATCATTCCCTTTAATTTGGGCACCCACACTAAATGTCAAGACATACTATAATATGGTAAATTGGGGTTATCTGGGTGCACAGATGCCGTTCCACAAAAATAAAGCCACCATTAAATTTGGGATAAAAATACCTTTCATTTGAGTACCCACAGTTGTCTGTTCCCAGCAGTCTTTAACCGGACTCGTGCTTTGAACCCTGTGGGCCCCATAGGTCCGACAACAAAAATATATTTTTCGTGTTCTTATATGTTTCTTTAATTTGGTTTTTTTCATAAGTTTTGAGCCACCCGAGCTCCGAAAATTTTGCCGTTACTAGGATCTATTTTATATGAATAATATTGTATTTATTATGCACGAATTTTTATAAACATTAAAATTTAACAACAACAACTTAGGATTTTCTTTAGAATCACAGCTTGTGACTCCTTATCGTTCACCTGAACTTTTTGTTTTGTTTTAAAAACTATACAGCAACCAAAAATTCGTGGTTGTCAATATAGCCTCTATCAAACAACTAAAGTTGCTAGCCGTCAGTTGCCAGTTGCCATATGTAATAACTGTTCGGCAACTGGCAACGCAACTGAGGTTCGGTTGCTATCGATAATCGACCCATTAGTCTTAGATAAACACCATTATTTCCTTTTTGGATTAGAAATACACAGCTACAAAATTAAATACATATTTGTCATGGCGATTGCAGTTTTTGACAACAGTTTACTGACTACGACACTGTGAACATATTTTACGTAGACATTCTATTTAGGTGAATAGGAACTGATACAAATATCTACAAACACAGTAGACTAATGTAGGCAACCCTGCGTGCATGAGAATTTTATGTTCTATACGTATTGAAAGTGTGTTTACAGAACACTGTTTTCTTGATTCGTATAAACGGGCGCATTTTATATGTGGCATCGGACATGGGACTGTCTGTGGAGGTGGAAAGTTTCTGATAGCCATTCACTTGGGAGTGGCCAGAAATAATTCCTTCATTGGGCAGTCCGGGCAACTCACTACTTTCACGCAGTATGCCCTGGGCAGTGGCTTTTTCGGAAACCTCCGTTAGCTAGCTAGAGTGAGAAGGCGAAACAAATGAGCAGCCTGATTGGTTATGCGATCACTGATGTGTCTCAGGTTTAGTAGATGACTGATGTCACTGAAGCTCGTCAAGCTATCAGGTATATTTGTTTTTCCTTAGAAGGCGGATGAGCCAAACATACACCCAGAGAACTAATCGATTGAAAAGAGGTTGTAGCAACCGTAAATTCGGCTGTTACCATCGAATTGCGGTTTCCACAACCGAATTGATATTGTCACGACCGATGTTAGTCGTCACAACTGAAATTCGGTTGATACAACCTCGTTTCATTATTGATTCGGTTGTAACAACTGAATCTGGAATTATATTCGTTTTGTCAACCAAATTTTCCAAAAATGTCGGTTGGAACAACCGAATTTGGAATTAATTCGGATGCAGCAACCGAAATTGGTACCAAATTCGGTTGGAGTAACCGAATGTGGCATCAATGCAGGTGTAACAACAGAATTTGGTATCAATTCGGTTGTCACCACCGAATTTGGTATCAATTCGGTTGTAACTACCGAATTTGGTCTCAATTCGGTTGTAGCTACCGAATTTGGTATTAATTCGGTCGCAATAACCGAATTAATCCTTAAGTCGGTTGCAACGCGTCAATTCGGTTGCTGTAACTGAATGGCACATGGGACTGTCCGTGGAGGTGGAAAGTTTCTGATGGCCATTCACTTGGCAGTGGCGAGAAATGATTCCTTCATTGGGCAGTCCAGGCAGCTCACTACTTCCAAGCATTATGCCCTGGGCATTGGCTTTTTGGAAACCTCCATTAGCTAGCTAGAGTGAGAAGGCGAAACAAATGAGCAGCCAAGATTGGTTATGCGATTACGTATAAGTCTCAAGGTTAGTAGGTGACTGAAGTCACTGAAGCTCGTCAAGCTATCAGGTATATTCGTTTGTCCTTAGAAGGTGGATGAGCCAAACATATGGGCCAACGGCGTTCAGAAACCAAACAAAGAAAATCCCCCGCAAACGTTATAAGGACCACGATTTACGGATATTCACTTGGAATGTAAGAACTCTATATAGATCCGGTGCAAGTATCCAATTGGCAGATATCCTCGAACGTTATTAGGGTGACATTACCGGTATCCAGGAAAGACGGTGGAAAGGACATGGCTGCACAAGAAACAGTAACTACGACATATACTACAGTTGCCATGAGAAAAGGACATGAATTTGGTTGCGGATTTGTAGTTGGCAAAAAACTGCGACATCTAGTCTCTAGGTTCAATCCTGCCATACGTTCAGCTCACAATCCGTATAAAATCGAAATATTTTTATATTTCCCTAATTTGTGTGCATGCCCCGACAGAAGAGAAAGCTGATGATGCCAAAGACATACTCTATGAGCTCCTAGAGGAAACGTATGACCGTTGCCCTGGCCATGACATTAAGATTGTACTAGGAGATTTTAATGTCAAAGTAGGAACGGAGAATGTGTTTAATCCAACTATTGGCAATTTCAGTCTACATGCTGACAGTTCCGACAACGGTATGAGGCTGATTGACTTTGCCGCGACAAAAAACATGGTCATTAGTGGTACAAGATTCCAGCATAAAGACATCCACAAGGCTACTTGGGTACTCTCGTATTCTTTTATGGAGCAAGATCCCTGGTCTTATCGCAAGCAGACGAAATATCTGTAGGACCCTTCGAGAGAAATATACTCCGAAAAATGTATGGCCCTATAGTGCACAATGGTGAGTATCGGCGACGCATGAACCATGAGAGCTATATCCCGACATTGACATACATAGTTAATCGGATCAAGATAACGCGATTGCGCTGGCTAATCCATGTCAGTAGAATGGATGTAGACGAACCAACACGAAGTGGTTTCCAAGACCAAGACTCTGCTGGAGGGATCAGGTTATCGATTTTCTGCGTACACTAGGTATGAGTACACAAAATTTTTAAATTTGGGGGTCAGAAAATCCTCATACAATCCATAAGAAGCAAATGCGCCCACAACGAGCAACTGTCTGTTGCAGATTTTGGTCAGGCGGCGTGATTGGGCCTTACTTTTTTGATGATGAGGCTGAAATTGCAGTGGCAACGGAGTTGTTGTGGCCTCAACTGGACGTTATGGATTTGGACGACATGTGGTTTCAGCAAGACGGCGCCACCTGCTACATCGCGCATGTAACAATCGATTAATGGCAGCAACGATTTCCAGAACAAATTATCTCAAGAAATTCTGACGTCAACTGGCCACCAAGATCATGCGATTTAACGCCGGGCATTTTCTTTCATTTGGGTTTTGTGAGGTCTCAGATTATATAGGAATAAACCAGAAACAATTCCTGAGTTCAAATCTGAGACTCAACGCGCCATCGGTGAGATACAGGCACATCTCTGTGAAAAAGGCATGGTAAATTTCATGAAAAGAGCAATGGCCTGTCGTTCAGAGCCGTGGAGGCCATCAGGATTTTTCAGCCGCACCCCCACCCATTGAGTCATGGAAGACGAACAGTAACAGCACCAAAGACACATTTCGTCTGCCAAACAGCATTTCAATTGTTGGTACTTTTTCCTAATGGATTTATATTGTGTTCCTCCAAACCAGTAATGGAATGGGAGGTCATTAGGTTGTTCAGCAACAAATGATGTCGACAACACGTTCTTAAAAATTTTGCTGGGATGCAAAAACCCGTTAAAAAAAGTGTTGACCGGTGGCCGTTCATTTTATGGGCATGCTGTGCAAAGACGATCAATAATTAGACGACCAGAAGATGTGCGCAATTTGGCAACCCTAGTAAAAGAGAACCAAAAAGAGTTAGAAATTCACTTAAAGGCAATTCTCTCACGCCTCATATCTTGATTATTTCATACTTTTTGCATAGTTTATGTAATTTTACTTCAACATGGTTGGAATTTGTATAGTTATATACAATACCACTATCAAAAACTGCTCGTGTATTGAAATATTCAGTGAAGAGAGTAAGAGAGAGAGAGAGCAGAGAATGACACTCGTTTTGTTTGTTGGGATTTAAATGAAGAGAAGTTTCGATTATCTACTTGTACATCGTTTTTGTGTTGTGTCTGCAACGATTTCCATCTTCAATGTAATGAGATTAGGTTTAATAGCCATTTTAAATTAACAACGATCTTAATTTCTCTAGTCTTTTTTGTGAAAACGAAAATGTTGTTTCTAACTCTGTGCTAGAAAATTCCCCATTACTGTTGACTTATGCAAATTCATACAATAAAAACAGAGCAATGTTTTTTTTTCTTTCTTGTATTGTTTGCTTTGTTGAATCGCTCTATCTCTCTCTCTCGCGTTTTGTTTGTTGACAAATCATTGTCATTGTCATAATTATTTTCTACTGCATTTTCTCTATTTATGGATATGTGTACATGTGTGCTCGCACACATACATCGATGCATATCTGCATTTACATACCCAGCGGCGGAAGTCGCAAGGCCTTCCACAAATAAGGCATGTAGAATGGTTCTTTTGTAATGCCTTTCTAAAATAAGGCCTGCGGAATGCATGCATTTTTTCATCAGATTTAACCAAGATGATGATTTTTACAATTTTGAGAAATTTCTTTTCCGATTCTTTTTAACCGTAATTTAATTGGAAAATTTCATACAAATTTTAAAATTATATTTCTTATTTAATATTTTCCAGGGTATTTTTAAAACATTCAATTTGAAGTTGGGCGTGACAAAACTTTCTAAGATAGATACTTATAAATAAATATGTAGAAGTGGATAATGATTTTGTGATAAAATTAATTATTTTAATATTATTTTTGTTTAACAAAAATAACTTAAAGTAAATACCTTCTAAAGCCTTCCTATTTGCATGCCTTCAATGGCCAAGGAAGGTCTTTCCTCCCAATCTCACGCAATGTTTAAAAGAAAGGAGGAGGTAATGTGTAGGGAAGGCCCTCCGTATTTTAAAGAAGGCCTGTTTGGTCATAATTTCAGGGCTTCCAGGTATGACTTCCGCAGCTGGGTTCATATTTACGTATACACTACTGCATTTACATAGTGTGCATGTATTGGGTAAGTGATGTTGACGTTACTGTTATTGTTGCTGGTTCAACCATGACAATACAACAACAACAACGAACTCTACTACTACTCATGCACCGTGTCGCTAAGGAATAGCGCAGCAGCCACCGTTTGTGGTGTAGTGCATAATGAAGGTCGTTGTGACCGTGCACTGAAACAACAGAAGCAACAATAATAACGAAAGAAAAACACAGAAATTTACATACATCCACACAAACATAATGAGCAGGCGAAAACTTTGAGTGGGTGGGTGAGAGGATAATGGAAAGCAAAAGTAGCTGCAGGACGAATACAAAACAATAGACGTGGGATAGCGGATGGGAAAAAAAATTATAAAAGAGTACCAAATTGTACCAAGTAAAAGACTGTTTTTTTTCATCCTTTTCCACAAAAAGCACAAAAACGACCCATATATTTAGCCTGTAGAGGGTTAAAGTATTCCACAAAAATGTTTCTAGTAAATTTTTACATCAAATTTCTGAAAACATCCTATACCTAAAATGTAAGGATAAAACATGGTATCCTGTGCCGATTCATTATAAGAATGTGCCAAAGGGGGAACATTTCACCCCCCCTAAAAAAATCCTACCCCCCTAACTTTCAAAAGGCCGATACACGTATATTTTGTTTACACTCTCTACCAGAATCCGTCGTCAGAACCGTGTTATTTTCGAAAAAGTTCCATTTTGTTCCACAGTGCTATTTATGAAAATACAGGAAAATAAATCACCAGTAAATTCATAAAAAATAAGTTGAAAATTTAGTTGTGACACTGTCTAAGTTGTGTCTATCTATCAGTTATGAACTAAAGAAAACGACCCCCAAAGAAGAATCATTCTCCATCACGATAATGCCAGTTCTCACACATCGGCTCAAACGAATGCGTACACGCTGAAAAATCTGTATTTTTTTGTTGTTTGGATGCAACCACAACGTGTTTGTAGCTTGTCGCAAATATACTATACTTGTGCTCAAACACATTGTGTTTGCTATTCAATATAACATGTTTGAGACACAATGATTAATAGGCAATAATTTATGTTTATTTAGACCCACATATGGAGTGTTTGCTGCAAAGCGCTAAAAATAAAAACGAGGCAAATAACGAAAATACAACAAAGTAGTAAATCTTCAATTCACGAAAACAATGCTTGCAAACATGTATATTAGGGTGTCCCAAAAAAATTTTCTTTTTCGATTTTCATGGTTGCTCAAGCTTGATTGGAACGCTTATAGGGTAAAGTATTTTTGAGATCCTTTTCAGATTTTTCGGAAGAGGTTTAGAGAGGTCGCACAAGTAGAATTTCCCCCAAAAATCGGGTATTCCGGACGTTTTTTGAATTTTATTTAAAACTCGGCCAATAGCCACGATTTTCTTAGTTTGTAAGTCAACATTTTTAAAGCAAAACGTTCAAACTTTTATTGTATATGCATAAACCACAAGTTTTGGCAATGATTTTGCTCAATAAGGTACAACGTATTTCCTTTTTTTCGTAAATTTTGGATAAATTTTGTTAGTAGCGCTTTATAACTTTTAAAATTCCTATGCAGATTTAAAAAACTAATGATGCACTTTTAAAGACGTATAAATTCCAAGCAATTGTGTAGAAAAAAAAATTTAATTTGCTGTTACTGTTCCAGAGTTATACTATTTTAAAGCCTTTTACCCATTGTATGAACCTCAAAATATTATAAACTGTTTGCTATTTTTGCATCGGATTTGCTTTAAATTTCTGTGAACTTTTAAAACACTAATGATGCGCTTTAAAAGACGGATAAATGTCAAGCAATTATTTATAAAAAAATTTAAATTTGCAGTTCCTGTTCCAGAGTTATGCCATTTTAAAAATCTTTACCCATTGTATGAAACTAATAATACTATAAACTCTGACAGGTTTTCATCGGATTTGCTCTAAACACTATATTCATGAAAAAATCGACATGCGCTAAGTAACGACAAAGAGTTACACGCATAAAAAAACGGCCCCAGCAGCATATTGCAGGAAACATATATATGTTTGCAAGCAATCATATATATGGTTGCTGTGGCGATTATTTTTCAGGGTGTATTTGAAATGCAAAAACATGGTTTTAATGGGTAATCCGCCATAATGATTCCTTTTGTTCCCTCGCATTAAAAACAAATTGCATGGCCAACGTTTTTTGACGCCTGATGAAGCGAGTGATGCGTTCAAAACGCAAGTTTTGGAGCTACCTCATTCGGAGTGGCAAAACTGTTTCGAGAGTTGGTTCAAACGATTGAAAACGTGTACTGATTTTTATGGAGCATATTTTGAAATATGGAGAGATCACTTCTCTGCTTTACTTGTCCCAGGATACTTCAATATAGATGAGGGTCTAGAGCACATACAGGAAGATGGCGTCGACTGTCCCTTCTTAGCCAAAGCGAAGTTAGATATATTGCAGATCTAAGAACAGGCTTAAGAATAAAATGCCGTTGGTGCTGGTGGACTGCCGGCTGAGCTGTTTATGGATGGCGGCTGAGTTGGAAAGGTGCATGCATCATCCCCTCATATGCAAAATCTGGCTAGACGAATGCATGCCCTACACGCTGAAATATTTGTCTTTTTTGCTGTTTGTATGCAAATATAACGTGTTTGTAGCTTGTCGCAAATATAGTATTCTTGTGTCCAAACACAATGTGTTTCCTATTCAATATAACATGTTTGGGACACAATGATTAATTGGTTATAATAATTATGTATTTGTGATCCAAATGTGGCTTTGTTTGTTGAAAACTGCTGAAAACAAAAACGTGACAGACAATAAAAAAAGCAAAAAGCACCATATCTTCAATTCACAAAAACAATGCTTGCAAACATGTACATGGTCCTGCAATATGTTGCTGGGACCGTTATTTTTCAGCGTGTACGATTGGAGACTTATAGCCTGTAGCTCGATGTCGAAAGAATGCATTCGCAATGTTTGTAAGCGAAGGAAATCTGATTTGGGTTTCACTAATTCAACTTTATGCGTAAAGGTTTTCATACAAAATTAGGTTTCTCTATTTCGAATGAGTTGTTGAATTAAAGTGTCGAATTCAGACCCTTTCTGTTTTGTGTTCGAGTTGAAAAGAAATATAATATATAAAGCAAATCAAATACAAATTTTCAAATTAAAATGCATGGTAAATTATAGTCTGAAAGTCAACGATGCAGCAGCTGCAAGCACTGGTCCACCATATGGAAAAAACCCCAGAGTTTGCCGGCAGAGTGCCGGTTTGCGGAACCTGCAAATTTTCGGTGGAAGAGGAATGAGGGAACATTTGTTTGTTTTGCTTTGCTTTCCACTGACAATCGGTATCAATAGACCGGCAGGGTTGTATTCAAGCCTATACAATAAAGTAGTATTTTTTAAGGAAATTGTAATCAAATGAAAAATGTCGACCTGGCAATTCACAAATGCATAATTACGTAACACATACAAATTGACAGACGCAAGTGCAAAATACGAAAACTTAAGAGATAGAGAAACCCAAATTGAATCGAATTCGAGTGACTGTCTTTCGTTCGCTTATGTTTTCATTCGACATCGAGAAACAGGCTATTAGCATACTGTGTTTTCAGAAAAGTCGACCCGAGTATATGTACAAGGTCCTCTCGAGAATAATGTTCGAAAGATTAAAGCCGTTTGTTGCCTACCTGATCGGGCCTTGTCAGTGTGTCTTTAGGCCTGGAAAGTCAACTATCAACCAGATATTCCAAAAATCCTGAAAAAAACTGACGAGATAAATCGACCCGGGGAAAACTGTACCAACAAGCTATATCGGAATTTGGTATTCCTGCTAAGCTGGCACACCTGTGTAGAATGACACTGACCAACACGAAATCCTCAGTAAAGATAGGTAAAAATCTCACCGCACCGTTTAGTATGAGGCGAGGTCTCAGACAGGGTGACACCTTATCATGCGATATCTTCAACATCTTAATTAAGATCATCGTAAGAAATGCTGCAGTCAACACGAATAAAGTTGTCAGACATCATTGGCAGTAAACGACGACAAGACATAGTTAATGGTTTCGATAAGCAGAACATCCACCTGATTCGATGAAAGGGTGAACGTTTATAACCGTTATAAGTTCGAAGTAGTGGACCAATTTCTTTACCTGGATCTGGATAACGTCAGCCTAGAAATCAAAGAGAAAATTATGCTTCCAAACAGATGTTATTTCGGGCCAAGCAAGAACTTCAAAGATAAGACGGTCTCTCGAGAAACGAAGATCCAACTATATCAGACTATCCTATAACCAGTCTTGCTTTACGGCACAGCATCTTAGGTCATATCGCTTGCTGATGAAACATCACTGGGAGTGTTCGAGAGAAAAAAGCTCCGAAATATATATGGTCCAATAATGAAAAACGACGAGTATCGAATACGGATGAACCAAGGGCTGTATAATCTGTATCCCGACATCGACGTAGTTTCAAAATTGCACGTTTACGCTGGCCAGGCCATGTCAGTAGAATGGGTCAATATGAACCAGTGCTAAAGGTATTCGAAGACGTACTCGAAGAACATCGGAAAATAGCAAGATCAAGACTTCGCTGGATATACCAGCGCCGGAATTCTTCAAATTTGTAAGGAAAAAAACGGTAGTTAAATTGCCAAAATTCTGAAATTTTATGAATTTTGACAATTTAACTACCGGTTAAACAGTTGCAGAATTCCGGTGCAGCTGAAATATTGCCATATGGGAACCTCAAACTTCAAACTTGGTGTTCCCAACTGAAGGAGAAAAGCTGAAGATCGAGACGGTTGGAGACACAGGTTTTCCTGATTTTGTAAGGCCCTTGACCCCTCTGGTATGTTTGAGGCCACCTAAGTACATGCTGAAAAATCCGTAATTTTTCGTTGTTTGGATGCAACTATAACGTGTGTTTGGAGCTTGTCGCAAATATAATATGCTTGTGTGGAAAAATATTGTGTTTGCTATTCAATATTACATGTTTGAGACACAATGATTAACATGTTATAATATATGTGTTTGCGAACCAAATATATATGTGTTTCTGATACAAATACAGTTGTGTTGGTAGCACTGTTTATACTCTCTCGAGAGCAAGAGAATAAAAGAGGGACAACGAAAGACCCTATCTTGTAAGTGTGTATCTGTATTTTTTGCATTATTCTCTCAGTCAGTGGTTCATAAATATTCCTGAATGTTCATGTAAATTTGCGGATGAAGTCAGTGTTTCTTATTTTTGATGATGTATTGTGTTTTAATTTCATGTATTCAGTCGTCAATGGTTCATCGGACAGAGGATATCAAAAGCGATTGATAAGTGAAAAGAGAAAAAAGAATAAACAAACGCTCCGACGGTTATATGGTTTGTGATGTTGCTTTGGTTTTTGTGTATGTTTTTAGTATGCATGTGTGCTACCAACGTGAGAAACGATTTTGAGGAAAGAAACTTGAAAGGCTCACAACGTGAAGCCCTTTGTCTGCCCAAGCCTTTACTGAGAAAATCGGAATGGCGGACCATTTGTGAAATATAATAAACAAAAACACAAGTACTT
Organism: Phaonia tiefii; assembly: GCA_963931995.1. Lineage (NCBI taxonomy): Eukaryota > Metazoa > Arthropoda > Insecta > Diptera > Muscidae > Phaonia > Phaonia tiefii. The sequence goes on from OZ008367.1 coordinate 34,944,341, forward strand.
AATCCACGCTTGGCTTGCGTGAACTGGATTTGTATATAAGTATATTATTTGTATACAAACGCATAGTGATAACCAACGCATAGTTGAAACCTTCTGATAACAAACACGTGAGACAAAACAAAGAAAGGAGAAGTAAAAGAGCAACAGAGTCTCATTTCATTAATAATAATGCATTCAATGCACGTAAATGTAAAAAATGTAAAAATTAATTTATTGTATTAATTATTTATAAATGTGGATTTATATTAATAAAATTAATTATAATAAATCATACGTATATATAATTCAAAGAATACTTCGTTTCTAAATTTTATGTTTTCCAGTAAACATGCTACTGTTTGTGTTTAAATACAAGTGAGTTTTGGACTTGCAAACATATGAATGTTTGAAGTGTGTTCCAAACATGTACATGGTTCCTGCAGAATATGTTTGGGAGAATACTCGTATGTTACAGATCCCGTTTTTTTTCAATTTCGATCATCAATAGTTCTTTTTCCATTATTAGGCAAAAAATATAAACAACAACCCTCGTTTTCAAAAAGATATTCGAAATCACCGCGCAATAATAAGTGTTGGGATTTATTATATATGTGCCCAAAAGGAAAAACGTCTTAAGAGCTATTAGGTTGACATTCAGTGGAGATTACCTCCCAAATTTTGAAGTAATTCGGCAGTTATAATTCGGTAGTTATAGCCTTGTCTAATCTCATTAACTGTCGCAACTTCACGCGGAATAGCAACATAACTAGACATAAGATTTACGACAATAAGGGTGTTTTTTTTTTCTCCATACTTTTTTTTATAACTGCGAAACTGTGACTACATTAAGAAACAACAAAGGAAAAAATTAAAGGTGTTATAATCGTAATTTGTTCTACATTTATTCGAACAAAATCGGACACGTCGTTCTCGAGTAATGATGACATGTACACTCTGGTTCACTTATTTAAAGGCACTTTGTAACCGATTGCAGAATTTTAAAATGGAAATGGAAGCTAGACATCTTGAGATGTGTCTTCTTCAGTATTTGGCGTAGAGTGAAAATCTGGCCAGTTGTCGATTTTCCAGGCCTAAAGCCACCCTGGTATGGTCCAATCAGGTCAGCGATAATTGGTTTTAGTATTTCGCACATTATACTTGATAGAACCTTATATGCTATGGATAAAAGGCTTATTCCACGGTAGTTGACACAGATACTCGGGTCACCTTTTTTAAATATGGGACATAGTACACTGAGACTCCAATCGGCGGGCATCCATTCATCTAACCAAATTTTGCTAATGAGCTGATGCATGCACCTTATCAGCTCATCGCCGACAGCCTTAAACAGCTCCGCCGGTAATCCATCGGCTCCTGCGGCTTTGTTGTTCTTAAGCCGGGCAATAGCTGTTCTGACCTCGTCTTGGTTAGGAGGGGGGCAATCGACGTCGTCGTCCATATTGTGATCGATTGTCCCATCGTCATTGGATATCTCAGGTACTAGTAGCGCGGAGAAAAGCTCTCTCCATATTCCCAACATGCTCTGCACATCTGCGAAGAGATTTCCGTCCTTGTCTTTACAGAAGGGGGGCCCTGAACCAAGTCCATTAGTCCCGTTTTTAACTTTTTGGTAGAATTTTCGGGCTTGGTTCTTCCTTCTGTATGTCTCAATTTTCTCACTCTCGCGCTTTCTCCACTGCTGTTTCTTACGCCGAAAGAGACGGTTTACCTCATTTCTTTTCTCCCTATACCGCTCAGTTGCAGCTCGCGTTGCAATTGACTGAAGCATTACCATACGTGCAGCGTTCTTTTCGTCATTTGCAATGCGACACTGTTCATCGTACCACGGTTTATTGCAAAGCGGTTTTTCGGTGTTGTTGCGGCAGTTTTTATAGAGTCGGAAATGGGTTTCCCCAGCGCATCAGGATCGTCATCGGGAGGGGGTGGGTTATGTGCCAAAAGTTGCGAGAGCTTCCTTGAGTAGGCTGTGGCTACCTCTGGTAATTGCAGCTTTCCGATGTCCAGCTTCCTCTGCGTCTGGTTTCGTACGATTTTCGCCGAAGACAGGAAAACAAAATTCCGAGTGGATTCCGGGATATAGCCGTTAGAAAAATCGCGTGATCTTCGAAAAAATTAAGTTTTATCCAAAATATATATGAGGCCATAAAATCCAAACAGCAGTTAAACTAGCAAAATCCAACTAGGGTTTTGTTAGTTCCAATAAGTACTTCGAGAAAATTCACACGAGAAGGAGTTTACACTCGATGACTTCCTTGAAATTCTTGCCCGAAAATGGTGAAAAATATAGAAAAAATTAAAATTTTTCGAAACTTTTGAAATTTTGAGGAACTAGATGCAGTTTTTTGGGAATAGTTTATTTTACACTCTTTTTCTACAATTGTGCTGAAGACACGAATACTTTATTCCGAGTGGTTTCCGAGATATAGCAGTTAGAAAAAGTGTATGATCTTCGAAAAATTTAAGTTTTAACCAAAATATACATGAGACCATAAAATTCGAACAGTAAGTAAACTAGCAACACCCAAATATGGTTTTGTTAGTTTCGATAAGTAAAGGGTTTTTCAACAGAGACGCTACAAAAGTAAATCGGTAGGAACAGCAAACGACGCCATATTTTTCCCCGCTCTTTTAACATTTCTCTTCAGTAAGGATTGCCATTTCATCATGGAAAGATATACGAGCCAAGAACGAGTCGAAATTATTAAAATTTACTACCGAAATTTGCAGTCAGTGGCCTCAACTTTAAGAGCGCTACGTCCAATTTATGGTCGTCATAATCGTTCTACCAGATCAACAATTGAGCGTCTAGTGGAAAAATTTGAATCCGCAGGCACAGTAAAAAATTTTCCCGTGCCAGTGAGACAAAGAAGTGCCCGTAGTGTCGAGAATATTGCTGCCGCTGAGGCTTCAGTTCAAGAAAGCCCAAATGTGTATCTCGCACGTCGTTCTCAAGCGTTGGGCATCTCTGTGACTTCGTTGTGGCGAATTTTGCGAAAAGATCTTGGCCTACATCCTTACAGGATCAAATTGACCCAAGAACTGAAGCCGCTTGAGCACCATAAGCGTCGTATGTTCGTGAATTGGGCTGAGCAACAACTTGAAAATGATTCGGATTTTCATCGGAAAATCATCTTCAGCGATGAGGTTCATTTCGCCACGCCTCGGTCGTGCGATTTGACGCCGTTCGATTATTTCCTGTGGGACTACGTCAAGTCTGTGGTCTATGCCAACAAGCCAGCGACGATTGATGAACTTCGTACGAATATCGAACGTGAAATTGCAGCAGTATCGGCCGATTTATGCTTGAAAACCGTCGAAAATTGGGTTCAGCGTCTGGACTTCTGCAAGCGTGCCCGTGGTGGCCATGCAAAAGAAATCGAGTTCCATACATAATGGCATCGAACGTACTTTCACAGGAATAAAGAATTTCATTGGTATCTAAAACCGGTTTTGTTTTATTTAAAAAAAACTTTTGTAGCGCTCTTATTGAAAAACCCTTTACTTCGAGAAATTTCACCATAATAAAATGGTATATTCTTATGGTGGTTCCAAGTAAATACATTAGTTTGTTGGTGTCTCCTCATAATTTTTTCAAAAATGACTTTAAACTTTAAAAATGCTCTCCTGAAAAATATGGAAAATGCACTTAAGTCATTCGTCCTTTTTGGCACAGATATATTTTCATAGTCAAATTAAAACAATAACCTTTTTTCACACCTACATATACCGACAAACTCAAATCTGTGTTAAATGGCCATAGTCAGTCTTTGGTTTGAAGTGCTTTCCAATATTAGCGGCGTACCAAAAAGTGTACTTTAGTACTAAATGTATCAACCCTTATTACCAATTATAATGGTGAGACGCCAAATAAAGTGAAAATGTGAAAAATGTGAAAAATGAGTGGATGCCACACAATTCCAAGGGTCACTTCGTCGACGTCATTAGGACGTTAAAAAGTACCAATTTTTTAGCACTTTGTTTTACATATGATTAGCCTTTTCACCGTGGTTGGTCTCTTAAAGGTCCTTTTTTTGTGGAGAGGGGGTAAAAAGCCGGATATTAACGCTGTTGAGGTCATAACTACTGGAGCTGTGGTTATTGTTACTGTACATATAATTAAGTGCTATTGTTGCTGTTCATTAATTTCCTTAGAGTGCTAACTAATCAGCAAGATAAACCCGCCTTCTTTGTAATTTTTTCTCTTGCCACAAATTTTGGCACGTAATTAATTATGAAACGTTATTGTTAGCGGGATTTTTGTCGATCCTGGGAGCGGGGCAGCAATTATCGGGAGGGGAATGAATGTCTTTAGACGGGGAGAAAATTTGCCGCCATTTTTTTGCATTCAATATCGGTTTAGGTTTTTTTTTTGTTAGGCAAAACCACGACACGTTTCGAACGGAAATTTGAGTTTTTTTCATGCAACTTCTTTGTGTGCCAACTCACGTGCTACCGACGCGGTTCCAAAGACCAAGAGGAAGAATAAGCACAAGATGCTGAATGCTGTAGAATGAGTTCATGCTGCAGCAATGATGAACAGCAACAGCAACAACAACAACAGAACCACCACCAGTGACAACCAGCAACGCTTAGTATTTGGGGCATGTTGTTTGGTTGCTGCTGCTGCTGCTGTTGTTATAATTGACTCTACTCGGGCAAAAATTTAGGTCACATCAGAGCGAGGTTATTATATACACCAAGAAGAAGAAACATCAGCAGCAGCAGCAGAGAAATAACGTGCACAGTCATACAAACATGTGTATGTGTATAGTATCCATATGCAAACACACATATATGTATGTGTATAAATGGAAGTACGTGCCTCTTCTAGTTGATGATGCATATACAACAAAATAAGGATATGTACATGTGTATGCATATGTCCTCTATAAGTAAGCACAGTGGTTGACATGGAAGAAATTTTGGAAAAAAAATTTTAATTAAAGGTTGCTAGAAAAGTATACGCCCTGATTTAGTGTATAACCACAATCAGGGCGATAACGTTAACGTCAATTCTAAATACATTGTCGATAAACACAATCACTTGGCGTCAAAATTTGTTTACTTTTTAATTTTTGGTCACTAATCTCAGCAATTACCCTTAAATTATTACTTTCTACCAGCAGAAAGGACAAAACCTGCATCGACTGTTATTTTATACCCTATAAAATATAAATTTACAATTCCTGTTCCCACTTCTTTCAGAAATTTTAAATAATTTAATTTTTATTGTCAGAAAAATAGAAAAACTTTTACAACACATATTAAGTTTTGTATTAAGCTGGCAACAATCTGCTTCCTTGACGCCTGGGAAATAAAAAGAATTCTAATTTTTGTCGTCTACGCCAGAAGCCGCGTCAAACGCCAGCTCTTGTTCTTCTTCCATAAAAATACGCTATGTTATCGCTCCAACGCTATGTTATCGCTCCAAGCGTATTCTTTTGATGTGCTTATAACTCGCTTGTATTGGTCGATAACACTGTGTGTAAGTTTTTAAGTCATGGAAATATAATCATATACGGACACCACTACGTGATAAAAGACCAAAAAAAAAGACCCGTGTCTCCCAGTTTTGCCCAAAGTCATGGACTTTTTTATGGGCCCCCAAAAATGTGGGGCCTCGGTGTCATTCTTGAAAAAAAGTGATCATTTTGTCAGGCTCATATCTTGCAAATTGTTCGGAATTTTGATGTACTCTCTGGGGGAAGGTTGTAGCTCATGTTATAACGAACAAAAATTGTGAACATATAAAATCAAAAAAACTTCATCTCCAAGGTCAAAATCGCAAAAAAAAACTTACAAAAAATTTTTTAAATTTTTTCCCCTGTTCAGGTCCATAGGTAGCAAACCATTCAAAATTCAAGGAAATAATCAACTACAAAAATGTACCTAAGATCTCAATAAACAACTTTCTAGAACATATGAACTTCCTAGGAATGATTCTTAACACCGGTTAGGTAGCGTTTAAGTAGCCGCAAAAGTGAAAAATTTCCCTACAATTTTTTAATTTCACTGTGTGTAATTTTTTGTCTTTATGATAAGACCTACAACTTTCCCTCAGAGAGTAAATCAAAATTCCGCCTGACAAAATGATCACTTTTTGGCAAAAATGACACCGAGGCCCCAAATCTTTGGGGCCCATAAAAAAAAGTACATGACTTTGGGCAAAACTGGGAGACAAGAGTCTTGTTTTTTTTTTTTGGTCTTTTATCACGTAGTGGTGTCCGTATCTGGTTATATTTTTTCGTGTTGCACTGTGTAATACAAACAATTTAATCCAGCAAAACATTATATGGGCCACGCAATAAGAAAACTAGCAAGGTCTTACGTAGAGAAAGCATTTCAGAATGCCTTTTCATAAATCCGCTCAACCATCCTGCGCACCTTGCACTAAAAGGGCTTCCAGAAGGCCTTGACTGTTCGTTATCCTCAAAGAATTTACATTATTTTTAACTCCTTCCGGAAAACGCTTGATCGTAGTAGGCAGGTTGGGAAGGGTTACTGGTTATTAGATATTGCCATTCCATACTGTGTGAATGCCTTGTACAAGAGGGAAAGTTTTGTAGAAATATATATTTCTATGTACATTCTTGTGTAAAGGGGAGTGGAATGCCTTCTCCTCTAGTCACATTGCGTGTATTTTGGAAAGGAAAAGACGATTCGCTACGTATCCCTTACGGATCTAAAAAAAAAAAGCCGGGAAGAGTACAAGGCGTTCCAAAACATAAATTCCGCTGCTGGGAAACAACAGGAATGAAATTAAAATTGAGTGATGTAAAACAAAAAAAATAAATAAAAATAACTTGTGATAACTCCACAGTTCGTGAATCTCCTACCGATTCACTGGAGCATAGCTGATCATGAAATTTAGGAGAAAAACCCCGGCTTATTTGGAGAAGCCAGGAATGGGATTGGGAAATTTGAAAGGTAGAAACCAAAGGTTTTGACAACAAAATTTCTCAGCCAGATTGCTTTAAAATTTGTATAAACTTTCCACATGTTGTTTAACAAATATTTCCCCTTTTTTTACTTGGGATTTGCATTTTCAGCAAGCTAGCACTACTAAAAACGTTTTCAGCTACTTTGGCGCAAAAATATTTATGTTCCCCAGAAATATTTTATTTGATACGTAGTCTCATGCTTGACCGCAAAAGTTAATACTTTTCCCGCAAATTTTCATCATAACAGTAGCTTCGTTTGATGGAAACGAACTTTCTTTCTTCACTTACGTGGCAACAAACACCCCCGAGGGGTCAAGGGCCTTACAAAATAAGGATAACATGTTCCTCCAACGCGGCTCGATCTACAGCTTTTCTCCTCCAGTTGGTAACACCAAGCTCTCGCAGGCAATATTCTACCTGGTGTTTCCAGCAAAGTCTTGGTCGTCCTATTTGTCAATGTCCTTCTAGTACTTCTTCTTAGCACAGATCAGTGTTTCACGGTAACGAAATAGCAGACGAATGCGCCAGAACGGGCTCCTGTGTGCGGGAAGACGCTGCGACCCTGGACGGGAATATTCCGTTCGTGGAACTGAGGATCCAAGTCGACGAACTGGGAGTAGTGTTAACCAAGTTGAGATGGAAATCGGTACAGAACTGTAGGGTAGCTCGATCTCTTTGACCAGACATTGATGGAACACGTGCCAAAGGGCTGCTCTCCCTTGGGACTAACACACTCAACAATCTCACAGGAGTAATAACTGAACACTGTGTGATAGTCCACATGGCTGCACGTATGAAACTTCCATATGAAAACTTCTGCGGAAGTTGTTTAGATGAAGAAGAGAAGACAGTGCAGCACTTGCTTTGTTCATGCAGAGGACTGCAAGAGTGTCGTCTAGCCTTCCTGGGGGGCAGGCTCTTCGAAAACCTCAATAACCTAGCAGACGCTCTAATTCAAATTCATAGATAAATATCGCTGGTTCAGCAGAGCACAAGAGGACAACTGAGGAAAATGTCTCCTTTAACCCCTACATTCTTCCTCTTCTCTACAACTACGCCTTTCTCCTTTCAATTCTTTATAAGGGCCGAATTACGGCCTCGAGTGAATGGGCCAAAATTACGGCCTCGAGTGAACTCGTTGGACCATATCCAGCTCTCTACCCATTTTGTTCAGTTCATCAGATTTCATATTTCCCTCGATTCCGCAATGTCCCGGGACCCACATGATATGCGGGTCGTTTTGTTCTGAGAATTCGTCAATCATCCTCTTGCAATCTAGTACCGTCCTTCATATTACAGCCTCTGATTCAATTGCCTGGATAGCCGCTTAGCTGAAGACTTAGTGAAGACCCATCTATTAACCAATCCATGTTTTCACCGAGCCAACTCTGGGACTCCGTGATCGCCCATACCTCTACTTGTAGAACTGTGTTATGGTGTGGAAGCATAGCCCCGTTCCCAATTGTTCAATAAACAGACCTAACCCCCTTCTGCCTTCGTTATGGGAACCTTCCGTGTAACAGTGTATTTCCAGTTGCCCATCGCCCAAAGTACCACTTATCCAGGCGTCTTTGCCCGGTATCAGTGTGTTGAACCTTGAAGCCCTTCTCATCTCAGCGATTCATTCCGATCAATCTCTCTTTTATACCCTCGTGGTTTGTCGTAACGTTGTCGTTGATCCACTCCCCCATGGCCCCAAGGCGGTTTGGCGTCAGAGCAGCTTCATATTTGTCCTGTTTTTCTACAGGATGTATATATATCATTGCCTCCAGATGCAAAGACAGCAGATACGTTGTATACGTTGTATATATTCCTTACATTCCACTTTTTCTCCATTGATGCCCACCATGCTATCGACGAGTCTGTTATAATCGGCCTAATTACACTTGTGTGGAAACCATGTAACATTTTCGAATGGAGACCCCATTTAAAAACTATCGTTCTTCTACACAATGACCAACATCTATGGGCTTTATTCACCCTACTCTCGATGTAAACTTTCCAGTTCAGTTTGCGCTCTAGAATGCCTCCTAGTTATTTCATCGACTTTTGCAAACGTAGCCTTTGCCATAAAACGAGGCTACTCGTAGGGCTTATTCTTCGTCATCGTATCGAACAGACATATTTCCGATTTATCTTGGTTTACATGCAGGTCCCTTGGCCGTTTCCAGTTAAGGGATGTTTGAAGCGTATAGATGGTCTGGATTTTTTCACCTCAGAGGCACCACAACGTCATCCGCATAACAGACTGGGTCGAAACCTTTTCCAGTTAGAGTCCTCAGGAGACTGTTTGTGGTAGTAATCCCACGATGAATCTTGTCTTCAATAGTCATGTTGAAAGATCCGTAGTTGAACCATCTATTCCTCAGCATCTTATCTATTCCTTACCATTGTGGACTTTAGCAAACAAATTTTCGTCAAAAAGAAATACTGTCTGGCCCAAAACGGGTTAATAAATTTTCTGTTGTTATAAACATTTTCGGTCGGTGGTGCAATGGGTAGTGTGCGCGCCTCTTGTACTGGAGATCCTGGGTTCGATTCCTGCTCCAACCACCTTAAAATTCTTTTCGACGACGGTCACCTCGCTTAGTGACGGCGACACTATCGAGTACTTAGCCATGAAAAAGCTTCTCAAAATACCGTTCGGAATCGGGGTAAAACTGTAGGTCCCAATCAGTGAGTTTAAAACTAGAAAGCGCACAGCTCTCAGGTTGTGAGAAGCTCTCCCTAATTCCTTCATGGGATGTAATGGGAAACCATTTATTTTTTTTTTATAAACATTTTCACAGCATTTTTTCACTTCATTCGGTGTCTTCATTTCCTTGTTATGCCCGAGCCCATTAGTAACCTGGTGAAATTTTGAAAACTGTCGTCGAATCAGACTACACTGAAAGAAAAAAATTTTGAACGTCGCAAAAATATTGTTTTTTGTGTATAAGTAACGTTGGCAGCAACAGTTGAAACGTTTCCTTCTAATAAAATAACCTTTCTTGAGAAAGAAGTTTATCGTTGAATATCAACTTTCATTCTCTGTCTCTCTCTCTTATGGGGAATCTAATTTCCATTTATGCAACAGCCATTTCTGCTGCAGATTAATTGGTCGAAATCTTCCGCCTTAGGGCAATTAATGAGCAAGTCATATATATAGAGATTGTCTTTAACAATTCCGTATGTGGAGATTGTCTTTCTATACAATAGTTAGTCTATAAATTCTCTGTTCCTCAGATGTACATTACAATCATTTCCCCCAGCACTACAAAAGACTTCCATACCACTGTGTTTCCTTTAATACTTAAAAGCAAATGTACCAAAGAAACGTTTCTTGTTTATTTTTTTCTAATACTTATAGTCGTATAATCAATCCCAGTTCAATGTTTATCCTATCGAACTATCTCTTGTTGTTTTCCTTTTTATTTATTTAAGATAATTTTCGTTTTCTTTGACCATATCCATGATACACTCGAATTGAATTGTAAGGACGGCCACTGTATTAGGGGTAACACAAAAATCCTTTCATTTTCTTTTTTTCTTAAAAAAAAAACAATCCATAGTAAGAGTTACAGAGATCTGTCCAGAGGAGACTGCCTGAAAGGGGGAAAGTGGGTGATTGAAGTTATTGGGTTCTGAGAACTCAATCTACTTTTGTTTGATGAAGGTTATCTCTCTGAGGGCTGCTGCTCTGTTTATTGTTGGCTTCTTGTCAATTTTTGGCCAACATTATTTTCAATTTCTACCCATCCTATGATATTATTGGTCGTGGTTTTGTGGGAATCAACGAAGCATTTAGAGCTTGTATGGTTTTATTTACATTTGTTCGATACGTTCGTTTGTTCTACGCTCGAAGGAATTATGGTTTACACGCTCTGAGCATGCAACCAACCCATCAGTAGCAGCAGCGACCACTAACTGAACAAACAAACAAATGTATTCACTTCAAACTTTCCTACACTACTATATGATTCTTTTGAAGAATCTACGGGACGACTGCCATTGGTGTAGAATGTGAATTTTACTATGGTTTTTGTCTTTTTTTTAAAGGCCGCATTGTGGGAAAGTTTGATTATAGTGTATTATAATTTACACTCAGAAAAATTTAATCAGTAGTTGGTATCATTAATGTCATTGTGTAAACGAATACCTTGCCTTTAACATAACCTAACCTAGAATAACCTAACATAAACTAACAAAATTTAACATAACCTAACAGAACCACCCACAAGCTAACTTAACATAAATCAACCTTATCTAACCTTAGTTAACATACCCCAACACACTTTGAAATAAAACAGCCCCAGCAATATATTGCCGGAACCATGTATATGTTTGCAAGCATTTATTTCATGAATTTCATGAAAATAAAATTAAGAGCAATCGGTACATAAAATGAGGTACACTTACAGAAATAAATGTCTGGAAAGAGGTTGTAGCAACCGAAAATACGGTTCTTGTCACCGAATTGCCGTTGCTGACTTGAGGTTGTCACGACTAAATTTAGTCTCGACAATTGCAATTAGGTTGAAACAGCCTCGTTTTATTATTTATTCTGTTGTGACAACTGAATTTCAAGTAACATTCGTTACCTCATCTAAATTTTCCATAATTTCGGTTGCAACAACCGAATTTGGTATCAATTCGATTGTGGCAACCTCTACTTTCGGTTGCGGCTTTTTCGGTTGTTGCAATCGAATTATTATGTGGGGTACATTAGAGTCTACTGAAAAAATTTGCTTGCAAGGGGGTCTTTGATTACGTCAAACTGGGCCTCCTACCGGCCATTGAAGTTTCGATTGCAAGTGTAATTTGGTACAAACTTATTTATTTTTTGAACAATATGGGGCTCAAACGACGTGTCATGATGAACATAACCACAAAAATATATTTTCAAAATTTTGATAGAGTATTTTTTCCACGGCACCAATTGTAATTCCAAAAACCGCCGTTTACAGTACAGTCTAGTGTACGTGGTTCGCTCCGATTACGACAAGTAGCTGAACGACATTGCGGAACAAACCGGAAAGGCTGTAATTACGGTTTGCTAGGAATCATGAGGATATATTTTGCAAAACTTCGATTAAAATACTATATCTCTATTAATGATAAAATAAAAAAATATATCAATTAAAAAACTTAAGTATTCCTTGACAGCAGATATTGAAAAACTGCAGAAATTGAAGGTTTAATTCAATTCAAATCAATTCAATTTCATGCCATTCAAATCTATTCAATTCCACTCAATACAACTCGTTTCAATTCAATTAAATTAAACTAAATTCAATTCAATTCAATAGATTGAATTCAAATCAATACGACTGAATTATATTCAATTCAATTCAATTCAATTTAATTCAATTCAATTCGTTTCATTTTCATTTATTATAGTCTATGGAAAAAAACCTTACAGACTAGCATAACAATGCAAAAATAAAATTTTATACAGTCAGATCATATAATAACTTCTTAAATTCATTCCATTCAATTCAATTCAGATCAATTCAATTCAATTCAATTCAATCCAATTCAATTCAATTCTGTTCAATTCAATTAAATTCAATTCAATTCAATTCAACTCAATTCAATTCAATTCAACTCAATTGAATTGTATTCAATTGAATATGTCAATTCAATTCAATTCAATTCAATTCAATTCAATTCAATTCAATTCAATTCAATTCAATTCAATTCAATTCTGTTCAATTCAATTTAATAAAATTAAATTCAATTCAATTCAACTCAATTCAATTCCATTCCATTCAATTTAATTTAATTCAATTACAGTAAATTCAATTCAACTCACCTATTTATAATTATAAAAATTGTAAAAAATGATCCCAAAATCCTCTAAATTGATCTATTTTTTTTTCAAGCATTTTAATTTGGATGTATGTTTGTCGGTAAAATGTGTTATCGATCATATGAATCGAGTTAAAATCAATAAATGGTAGACAAATTAAACAAACTGAGATTTTTTAGGTATTTGGAACCATAATTTTCAATCATAAATATTCCGAAAACAAGAGCTAATCTAGAAAATCGGTTGGCACCTCTGGATTCAGCGTAATCGATGTGCCCGCCGGGTGTCCCGGTTGTTAGGGTTTTGAACTAGCACAGTGTTACACTAAATCTATTGGTGTGATTATATTTTAAAACAATTTTAAGTAAAATTTTCTAAAAAATTTTCATGTCTCCATTTATGCTCGAGTGTAAATTCGAACCTATCAATGGGTGAACGGTTTAACAAAAACAGCAAAATGATGCTCTTGCCGATGATAAGGGGCCATATGGTTACGAATCGAAAATATTTCCAAAAGTTATTGCGCATTATTTGCAATAAATATGACATAGTTGCGAGTTGTTGTTGCTGTTGATGTTGTTGTGTGACGCTATTGTTGTTTTCGTTTTTAATTCAGACGATATTTGCAATACTCTATGCGAAATCGAGTATATAAACGAAATGAACTTTAACGACCGACAGAACAGGATGGGACAGGACGAAGTGAAAATAAACCAAACTAAATCAAAAACGAATGAACCGAACAACCGAAAGGGTGCGGCGCGCGTACAATGACCACGTTTTGTTATCGTAGTTTGTTGTCCTCGTCCTGGTGTGCTCATCATTGTCGTCGTCAGCGTCTTTATCGTTTTGTTTTGTTTTCGTTTTGGTTTGTTTCCTTTATGCTTTTGCTACACGAGTTGGAAATGAATTGTATTCACTTTGATTGCGATATACAAGCGGATGTTGCACAGCAGCTTCTTTTTCCTTTTCGATATGTATCCGAGAAATGTTTATTTTCCATCTGCCTCGTCTTCCATTTATACTCGTTATTCTCCAGTGGGGCGAGAAGAAAACACTTCTAAACACGATAACATAAATAAATTCGCTTCTATTGTGTTTTGCATTCGGTTATTACAACGAAACGGAAAGGGACGAGACGAGACGAGATGAGGCAAAGCGAGGCGGATGAGCGGATATACAAATGTCTATTTAGTAGAGTGTCGAGGGTCCGCTTTTACACGTGACTTAACCCAGTGTCGAAATAAATCATATTTATAATTCAAAGGATTTGAAACCCCAACACTGTCTCGCACACACACACACATACCGATGCACCCACAATTGCATACACTGGCAGGCATTCACTTTATTTGCTGCTTAACACATACACATACACACACCTAAGCCACCACTCGTTGTGCATTCATTGAGAGCGAAATCTGCCATCCATGACAAGGAAGAATGTACCCATGTGTAGTGTGTGCACCAGTTTGTGGGATGTGAATGCAACAACATCCATGGGCCCACCATTGCAGCTCTGATTGCATGGCTTAGTACACTTTATCACAAATTCTCATAACACAAACACCACAACTATACGATTCGTACATAGATATCGTAGAGCCCGCGGCGCGACACTGGCTCTATTCGAGCGATAATAGAGCTTGAGGCGGAAAATAACGCGGCGATTTTAGAACTGATGATGTGAGCCATGTAAATGTTGCAAGTTGACTTGTTGTTGTGGCAATATGGAACATGGTATAAAAATGCATTTCACTTTTCGTTTTTGCTATACTTAGATTCGTTTACAGCAGCAGCAGCAGCAGCAGTGACTGCTACTGCAGCAACTCAACAGCAACAGCAACTGCATCGCCATCAGCACCAGTAGCAGCAACATGAATCTCAAATGAGCCTAGAATTTATCTATGAGCACAGCACCCAAGCCATAAACAGAGTTGCCACGGTTTCTTGACGGCCTATTATAAAAAACGGTAAAATTCTCTACAAGAAATGGGGATTTAAAGAACAATATCGTCACCTAAAATCCAAAATGACGTAACAACAAAATTCCAAACTTTTTTTTTCTGTTTGATTACGATATGTTTGACCAAAATACACGATTTGACAAAGTTGTAAACACCTAAGTTCAAAATCAACGATTTTATTAAAAAGATTAAATAGATGAAGTTTTTGATAAATCCACGTTTTTACTTTGAACTGTAATTTTATATAAAATTTCGATGCCCCTATAGTTACAATTGACTAAACTACATATCCCCACATACTTTTAGACATCTACAGCCCAAAGTGGTAAGTTTATTCACAAAATTCTGATTCTATATCTAACTATTTTTTGCCTCTCCTGTAAAGTGATGAAAATGTTGTTACGTCTTTTTGCATTTTAGGTGACGATATGTACATCGTAGAGATCATAGAGATCATTTTATAAAGGGTGACGCATTTATATGTAACTTTTTAAAAATACATAATAATACAAAATTCAATTTGATTCATAATTATTTGTGAAAGGTTTGAGAGACGATTTATCTAAAAAAAAACCTGTCTCAAACCTCTCATAACTTTTTATGAATAAGGTCGTTAAAGATTATTTGCTGCAACTGTTCGCCGCATCGTGCTAACATACTCCATTCTGAGGTTCCAATTTTAGAGTATACCTGGGCATTTCGAGTAGTATTTGGCAAATGACGCGAGTAAAGTTGGCCTCCAATTCCTCAATAGTACACGCAAAGAAAAAACTCGTTCCTCCCAAACGAAATCTCAGATAACTGAAGTTCGTTTGGGGACCGTAGTTTGGAGAAACGAACTTCTGTTAATCCAGATATGTCATTTAGTTTGGGAGAACCGAAAAATGTTTGCAGTAAACGAATTATGAAAAATATAAGCTGAAAAAAACGTTTGCAAGAAACGAAAAACGGTTCCCCCAACTGTCGTTTCGGTTACAGCAACCGAGTTCTGGTTACACCAAAATAAAAAACGTTTGCTAAAACTGAAAAACGTTTGCGTAAACGAGTTTTGAAAAAAGAGATATGAAAAAACGTTTCGAAGAAATAAAAACCGGTTCTACCGGTTACAGCAACCGAGTTGTAATTAAAACGTTTATTTACTTCCATAAGCTCTATATTGTTTAAATTTGCAACTTTTATGATTTTGGTTTTACCCACAATGTTTGTTTTAAGTTGGGATTTTTGTCTATTTTTTCACTGTCTTCTTAACGTCTGTCTCACCTTCCATTCACATAACAACTAAAAGCGCAGCCAACTACTACGCGTCAATTGTCCATCCAAGATATATTGACAAGGTAGAAGAAGCATTAGAGTGTGTGATCACTGTTATGTATATGCGTGAGTGTGTATGCCAAACGAGAGGATAAGGCTGTGTATAAAGTCGACAGAATGAGAGAAATTTACGTTCTTCGTAATCTGTGCTCTCATTAGAAAAATGGCTAATTTCAGTTATCGCAAACGTTTTTTAAATTTGCGGCAAATGTAATATTGTACGAGAAACCCGTTTGCAAAAACATGATACAAATATACGATATATGAATTTGTTTGGGAGAACTACATGAACGGTTGCGATTAATAAATTAATACAAATCATTCAAAGTATTGTTGCGGCAACCGAGAAATAAATGTTATCCTTCTTTGCGTGTAGCCGCTTTGTCCTTGTAGACTTAGACTAACGTAGCCCCAAAAGAAAAAATTCTTCTCGCAATAATTCCGTGGTTTCATGGACTTGAACTTTGTCGAGATAATGAATTTCAAGTCAGGCTTCATATAACACGTTATCATGGTGCCATAACGGGCAAAATCGAAGAAATTTGATGCACCTGACCATAAATCATACACGCTAAAAAGAACGTCGCCAGCAACATATTCCAGGAAACATATTTATTTTTGCAAACATTGTTTTAATGAATTAAAGATCTGCTGAATTTTTTGTTTCTCTGTTGTCTGTCACGTTTTTATTTTCAGTAGTTTTCAACAAACAAATCCTTATTTGGGGCAAAACAACATATATTATAACATATTAATCATTGTGGTTACAACATGTAATATTGAATAGCAAACACAATGTGTTTGGACAGAAGTATACTATATTTGCGTCAAGCTACAAATAAGTTATATTTGTATCCAAACACCAAAAAAGACAGATTTGTCAGCATGTACAAAATCGTTGTTTCTCTGCATTTAATGGCAATTCTTAAACTCTTTTGGGTTGCTCTTCAGACCAACTTCACCAATTTTGCTTTTTGTCGCCGCCATTGAACAATATATGGAGCTCATCGTTGAACAAAATGTTGGTTGAAAGCGATAGATCTTGTAAGTAACACCCCAACAAAGATACACTGACAGTTTGATCTGTCACAAAAATCCTACTGAAATAAGTACCTCCAAATGAATCACCCATTGCATACTTTTACCTTAAAGGTTACTGTTGTATATTTTGAGTTTTAAAAAAAGCGTAAAGACCCTGCACGCAAAAAAACAAGTTTGGAAATCGTTTGCCACAAAAAGAATGTCTTTTCTACGAAGTCTCAACGTTGACTGCAACAGTTGAAACGTTTACCCCAAGAAAAAATGCCAAAAGTCGTTTGTATCATTGTAATGGATGATTTGTCTGCTATTTGGTTTTTTAAAATTGAAGATCATATGGAAAATTTGTACAAGTCATTTGCATTTGCCATTTGCTTTTTAAAGTGTATTTCATTAAATGTTGCATACGGCTACGATTCACGAGGTCCATTCTGAAAATCCAATTTTAGCAAACTTTTTCCATCATTTCAACCGCACACGCTGAAAAATTTTTCATTTTTTGTTGTTTGGACGCAAATATAAGGTGTGTATGGAGGTCGTCGCAAATATAATATACTTGTATGCAAACACATTGTGTTTGCTATTCAATAGTACATGTATGAGAAACAGTGATTAATATGTTATAATATATAAACGTTTAGGACATATGATATATAGGATATATGAGTTTGTGATACAATTACAGATGTGTTTGTTGCACTGTTTATGCTCTCTCGAGACCAAGAGAATAAAAGAGAGGCAACGAGTGTATATATCTTGTACGTGTGGATCTCTACTTTTGCATTATTCTCTCTGTGAGTGATTCATAAATATTCCTGAATGTGCGTGCAAATTGCAGATGAAGTCAGTGTTTCTTATTTTGGCTGATGTATTGCGTTTTAATTTCATGTATTCAGTCGTGACTGGTTCATCGGACAGAGGATATTAAAAAGCGCTTGATCAGTGAAAAAAGAATAAACAAACGCTCGGACGGTAAAATGGTTTGTGATGTTGCTTTGGTTTTTGTGTATGTGTTCCGCATATATTTATGTGTGCTTCCAAAGTGAGAAACGATTTTGAGGAAAGAAACTGGAGAGGGCAACAACGTGAATCCTCTACTGAACAAATCAGAATGGCGAACCATTTGTGAAATATAATAAAACAAGTAATTAATACACGCATGTCTTGCATGAACTAGAGTTGTATATAAGTATATTGTTTGTGTACCCCAACGCATAGTGATAACCAAGGCATAGTTGAAACCTTCTGAAAACAAAAACGTGAGAGCCAACAAAGAAAGGAGAAGCAAAAGAGCAGCAGATTCTCGATTCATAAAAAAAGTAACGAATTCAGGAAGTAAGTGTAAAAAGGTCAATTTAAATATTTTAATTTTTTGTATTAATTATTTATTTTAATTATAATAAATAAAGAAAGAAAGAATAATTCCATGTTTCCGCGTAAGTATATGGAGGTTTGGGGGAAACACACGAATGCTTCCACGTAACTATATGGATGTTTGGGATGAAGCACGCATGTTTCCACGTAAAAACATACATATTTGTCAGTAAACATGCTAATGTTTGCATTTAAACACACCTGAGTTCGGGACTTGCAAACATATAAATGTTTGAAGTGTGTTACAAACACATTCATGGTTCCTGCAGAATATGTTCGAGAGAATATGTTACAGAGGCCATTTTTTTCGGCGTGTAGGCGCCTATAGAATAGTTACATGTTCCATATGTTTCAATTGTTCGAAAATGTATTAAGAAATACTCGAACACGTTAAAGAATTGTAAGTTACTTTCAGTCATCCGGTTCCAAGGATGTTCACGCATTAAAATATATAACTTGTTTAACAGTTTTAATTAAATCCTCTCAATCTATCTCGAAATACCATATGATTGATCAACTCAGAAACCAATTGATCTAAGTGCACATTTTAAAAATTTTGAGAAATTAAAAGCTAAAATATCTTAATCTTGCCATATTTAAAACATACTTTCTTTCCCACCAGAGACTATTTCTGTATCAATTAATTTCGCCGTAGGGTTACAACTCCAAATGGTACCCGTCAGTCGTGTACATTTGTTTCTTAGACCTGGAGTGTAATTTCCGCCATCCGGCAAAACAAGGAATCTATTATCCCAGATAGGCGTTGATAGGATTGATAGGAGCTTCTTGCAGAAAACTAACTTATTTCCCGTTGCAGCCTAATCTCGTTAGCTCAAGCGACTAAAGTGTTAAGTGAGTCGTCCATCGACGGTCACCAGCTGCTATCCCAACCTAATGGTCGCCTACACTCACAGAACTAATTGTTTAAAAAGAGGTTGTAGCAACCGTAAATTCGTTTGTTGCCACCGAATTGTAGTTGCCATAACCGAATTGAGGTTGTCTGAATTTAGTCTCCACAACTGGAATTCGGTTTAAGTAACATCTAATACGGTTGTGACAACCTCTTATTCGGATTTGATGACATCTAATGTGGTTGTGATAACCTCCAATGCTGTTGTGACAACCTCTAATACGGTTGTGACAACCTTTAATGCGGATGTGATAACCTGTAGTGCGGTTGTGACAACCTGTAATTCGGACATGATGACATCTAATGTGGTTGTGATAACCTCAAATTCGGTTACGGCTAATTCTGATATTTTGTCTGTGGGTGTAGGACATTGATCGCGATGGACTAGCAGTTAAGTTTGAATGGATCTGAGGTAGTCCATGTTAGAAGTGTCTTGCATGACACGCATATCTACATTTGAAAGAAATATTCCAGGCGATCTGGAGTGGAAGGGAGATATATCAGATAATAGAAAGTAGTTACACTGATGGTTCCAAACTAAATGGCGAAGTAAGTTTTGGAGTCTATTCTAGAGAGGTTGATCTAGATCTTGCACAATAGCTAGGCAGAAATCATAGCCAGAAGTTGCACTCTTGCTTGCGCGAAACATCTATTCTGCTATAAAATGCTAAATATCAAAAATTGCTCATATCTACCGCGCATCTATAAATGAGATCGTCATGTGGTTTGTTATCCAATTTACATTGGAGCTGAGCCACATGAACATTTCAGGGGACGATAGAGCGGATGATCTGGCGAGATTAGGAACTAGTTTATGTGCTCAATTGGATATGGAACATGTGGTTATACCCTACATGAAAGATCATGTTTTAAAAATAAGCTCTCAGACATACGATGATGATAGATGATAGATTGCTCGGACGAAATGTTATTACCGTCATGGGGTAACATCTATTCTGGCAGCCAGGCTGCTATAAAATCCAAAATTTGGAAAATTGCCCATAGCTCCCGCGCATCTAGAAATGAGATCGCCATGTGGGTTTAAATCCAACTTACGTTGGAGCTGAACCACAGCAACATTCCAGGGAACTGTAGAGCGGGTGGGCTGGCGAGATTAGGCACTATTTAACATGTTCAATTGGATATGGAACAAGTGGTTATGCCCCTTTCCAAATGCAAAACCATGTTGTAAAAAGAAGCTCTCAGTCATATGAATTGTAGATGGTTAGGTTAGGTTGGAGTGACAGCCTGCATGTTAGGCTCACTAGACCTTGTAGTCTATTGTGAAACTACCGGGACAAAAGGATAAAGATGAGATTTTCCTAGTCCCTAACGTTGAACCACTTTGATTGCTTTAAAAATCTCGAGTTGATGGATGATAACATCGGCTGGATTTGCTAAATCCGCACAAAAAATGTAAGCCTAGTGTACCCTGCCGCCTTCTGTAAAGAGCGAGGCGCATACACAGAAGGTGATATATTGACTCTACCTCCTTTTCGTCACCACAGCTTTCTCAAGACTTTCTTCTTCAGTCTCTCTGCGTGCCATCCAATGAGCGAGACACGTCTCGACAGACACGTGAAGTCAGACGTCCGGTCCCGAAAACAACAGAATGACGGTAGTGCGTTTCAAGTCTACACGCTGAAAAATAAGGCACCCAGCAACATATTGCAGGGACCACACCACGTACATGTTGCAAACATTGTTTTGGTGAATAGAAATCTGCCACTTTTTATTTTTTTTATTGTTGTGGGTCACAAATACATATATTATAACATATTAATCATTACGTCCCAAACATGTTATATTGAAAAGCAAACACAATGTGTTTGGACACCAGTATGCGACAAGCTACAAACACGATATACTTGCATCCAAACAAGAAAAAATACAAATTTCTGCTTGGAATGTACACAGTTCCCTACTAGTGACCACCTACCTTTAGTTGCCATAAGGGCACAATTCCTCAAGAACACTTTGCAAGTTGCTAAAGGCATGTCCACATGTTCTACACGCTGAAAAAAACGATCCCGGCAACATACTGCAGGAACCATGTATATGCTTGCAAGCATTGTTGTCATGTTGTCATTTGTGTTTCTTTGTTGTCTGTCACGTTTTTGTGTACAGCAGTTTTCAACGAACAGAGTTACATTTGAGTCACAAAAACATATTTATATATTATAACCTATTAATCATTGTATCCCAAACATGTTATATTGAATAGCAAACACAATGTGTTTGGACACAAGTACAGTATATTTGCTGCCAGCTACAAACATGTTATATTTGCATCCATACAAAAAAAACACATATTTATCAGCGTGTAGCTCCCCTTGAACATGTAAGGTAGTCCCCAGTCTAGCAAGTTCTTATGGTTGCTAGTTCCCTGGTGTGTCCCTGTGGTCCGACAACCAAATAAGGTGAATATTAAACTGTTCAGCCATCTGATTAAGATATCCGCGATAGTGGAAAGCGGTTCTCGAATTCAAGAAGACAGTTTTCCTATCAGAAAATATTGTTTCCGACTTTAGTGAAAACATTAATTCTCAGTCATTCCGAAATATCTCTAATTGCTAAGATTTCTGCCTGGTAGACACAACAGAGATCTGACAATCTTTTCGCAATACATAGCCCTAGGTCCTTAGAAAAGACACAAAAGCCTAGTTTATCGTCAAGTTTTGAACCATCTGTATAGAAGTTCAGATGGTATAGAGACACAAATTGCAGCATCACCAGGCAGGTATGGTGAAGTTAAGACCTGAGTCGTTTAAAAAACTTTATATCCACTCCTCAACAGGATATTTCTACGCCAGCAGCTGTGAGCACTGGATACTGTTTTGTAGGCATACAAGCGTCTAGACTTGGAATCTCAAGTAATGGTTACAGCAGAAACTACAGGGCTGAGGAAGACAGAGCGTTAAGCATCTCCTAGTCTCCTAACCCGCCTTTTGTGTGAGTATCAATATTTAGGATCTTACTTCTTTTTCGTTCTAACAGATATTCGAAGAGTTAACCTGAATGACGTCAGAATCTTTTTGATTCGTCAGGGATTAATATATATCTCCTTTTTAAGCTCTTGTACACGAGAACGTGGGTTCGATTTCTGCTCTGGGTAACTTATATTTATTTCGACTGCGGTAACTTCACTTAGTGAAGGCGACTCTATCGAGAATTCAGCCTTGAAAAATCTTTCAAAATCTCGTTTGGAACCGGTGTAAAACTGTATGTCCCAATCAGTGACTATAACAGCTCACAGGTTGTGAAAAGTTCTCCCCAATACCCTCAAGGGATGTAATGGGGAACCATTTATTTTTCCTTTTCTTATAACATCGGGATGGGGTACAATGTGGTTTGAACGCCCGTGAACCATACCAGTTCAAATCACAGGTTCAAGGATGGGAACAGAAGATGGCGTTGTGTGATATCACACAATTGTTCTCTTTGGGCTAAGTGCACCTGCTTCTACCTAAGCTAACCTATACTTATTTATTCGACTCGAAGGACCACATTTTCATGGTCCTCATGGTCCTCTAAGCCAATACATTAACTATTTAAATGCATCTCTTCTCCGGTATACGAATTATAAAACGAATTATGAACTATAAAATGCGAATTATAATCGCACATGTTGGCAGGAAGACTGTCTGTTGTGAATGAATTGAAGATCTGCTGCTTTTTTGTTTCTTTGTTGTCTGTCTTGTATTTGTTTTTACCGATTTCAACAAAAAATCAACACCTGGGTCTCACAAATATATATATTATGACCTATTAGTCATTATGTCTCAAACATGTTATATTGAATAGCAAACACATTGTGTTTGGGCACAAGTATAGTATATTTGCGACAAGCTACAAACACGTTATATTTGCATCCAAACAACAAAAAGACAGATTTTTCAGCGTGTACGACAGCCGTAATCAGGGTGATTATGAAAATAGCCTGCTTACATATTTTATTGAAACCCGTCGATAATTCGACATAGATCTCTCCTTCGCCATTTGCTTGTTGTTGGTTGGCGATCACTGTTTTTCTTCATGCCAACGTTTTATACTTATACAATGTCTTGGAAAGTTTCCGAAGCGGCTTCAATGGATGAGCCTAATAGTGTGTTAAACTAGTCGTTTGAAAAAGGACAATACCCATTATTTAATAGTAACTATTAATTTTATTCTTTGTAACAGCAATACCCTTCTTGTGAGCATTTCGGTTACGAATAGATACCAATTTGGAACACACATTGGTATATTGTCTCGTAATGCACTTTAGCAATCCAGCAGACTGGCAACACTGCAATTACATCGCAGAAATGCGATTCTCTGGCACAAACATTTGCACTCTAACGAGGAAAAAATCGAATCATAGATACACAACAAGGCTACAACCAAGCATCCGAGAAGCCCATATGCACATTTACATCCAGCACGCAGGAATAGAGAGATGGAGAAAGAGAGAGAGCTTTAAAATCGTAGGGAATACAACAAAACTGATGTGTATTCAGCTGCAGCTTACAAACCCATGCAATACAGATATGTAACTCACAACCCTATCCTAGTAACCCCTCCTCCACAACCTTCCATTATGCCCATGCCCTCCGCAACAACCATGGGCACTTGTTCTCATACGTAATCCCTGATTACTGAGGATGTTGTCATCAGCTGCACATAAAAATTATGGCAGCAGGCAAAAGTTTAAAACAAAAACAATAACAACTGGAAGAGCACGACCTACAGTGAATGTCCTGTGTGTGTGTGTGTTGTGTTGTGTGTCCTGCCCCAGAACAACTGCCTTTCAAATTTCTTTCTATTTTGATGTTGATTTTCTGTTTGTTTTCTATTTTTGCTTTACTTCGTCCTGACGGCGGGCGATGTTGACTCCCGTCAGTTTAGAAATTGTGTTTGACACATAAATGAAAAGGACACACAACACTTGCATTGCACTACGAGTACAATGTAATTTTCTGTGTCAGAACGTTCTCGGGACAAATGGCTGTGAAACGGGATAGAAACAAAAAAAAAACTCAAGAAAACAATAATAATAAGACGAAGAGGAGGTACTAAATAAAGAAAGCGATATAATTTAATGCAAATTTATGACAAAACATGTAGGAAGGTGTTTGTTACAATGCTTACACACAAGTTTGGGTACTGGTGGTGGTGGGTGGTGGTTGGGTTATGTTAAAAAGTGGCTGGGGACCAGAAGTTACGAGTTTATTATTCAATAAAGAGGCTGTGAGCAAATTGAATGCTCTGACTTTAAAAAGGACACACATAGTATTTTAAGGAAAAAGTTTTCTCATGTTTTGCAACGAAACACAATACAATGTTTAACAGAAAATATGGGGGGGGGTTCTGCATTCCACTTTCACCTAAAGTGTAATTGAACTTTGTTATCCCAGAAGGTTCAATTCGCGGGGAATGGTTCAACAACCTTTAAGGACATCTGAAGAAATTTCATTGAAACTACAACATTGGAATTTACAATTACCCTTCTTACGGTTGTCGTCGTCGACACTTGGAATTTGTGTAATGTAGTCGTTATCGGCACTGAAAAATAACGGCCCCAGCAACATACTGCAGGAACCATGTACATGTTGGCAAGCATTGTTTTCGTTAATTGAAGATCTGCTGACTTGTGTTTCTTTATTGTCAATCACGTTTTTGTTTTCAGCAGACAAACCCACATTTGGGTCACAAATACATATATTATTATCTATTAATCATTGTGTCCCAAACATGTTATACTGAATAGCAAACACAATGTGTTTGGACACAAGTATACGATATTTGCGACAAGCTGCAAACACGATATATTGGCATAAAAATAAATAACTAGTTTCCTATAACATCGCATGAAGGGGCAGGGGACAGCTTCTCACAATCAGTGAGCTGTGCACTTTATAGTTGTATACTCACAAATTGGGGCCAAAGGTTTTACACCGGTTCCTAATGGTATTTTGAAAAGTTCTTTTAAGGTGGTCAGAGCAGGGATCGAAAACACGGTCTAATGTACAAGTGTCACGCACACTAGCCATTGCACCACCGACGGCCATATATTTGCATCCATACAAGAAAAAATACAAAGGACGACTTTAGACATATAACGGTTGTTCGAAATACAGGTATCTTTTTAAATCATGTTATTTTGACACTGATGCATTTTTTCTGTTCGAAATATTAGCAAACCTCCGCGGATCAAAATGATCAATGAGTTGGGATACATATATTGCAAAATTTATTTCCAGAGTGTGTTGTGTTGCCCAAACTGTGCGTTTGTTCACGATGAAAAATCTGTCGTTTTTTGTTGTTTGGATGCAAATATAACGTGTGTTGGGAGCACATCGCAAATATTATATACTTGTATGTAAACACATGGTTGTTGCTATTCAATATTACATATTTGAGACACAATGATTAAATGTTATAATATATATGTTTGCGACCCAAATATATATGTTTTTATGATACAAAAAAAGCTGGGTTTGTTGCACTGTTTATGCTCTCTCGAGAGCAAGATAATAAAAGAGGGACAACGAGAGAGTCGATCTTGTAAGTGTGTATCCGTATTTTCGCATTATTCTCTCAGTCAGTAATTTATAAATATTCCTTAATGTGCGTGTAAATTGCAGATGAAGAAGGGTGTGAAGATAAATTTATCCGATAAATTTATTTATCGAAGACACAAACCACTTATACAAAATTTCTGAAATCTCATTTTTTGTAAAAAAAACAGTAATTTTGTACAGAAAAAAGAGCCAATAAGCGTTTTTGAAGCCATTTATGATGAATATAGCATATAATTAGCTTTATATATAAGAAATATTTATTCTTCCAGTACAAAACTGACCCTGGTTATTTTTTATCTAACCTGGGTCGCTCACGACAAAAGCGAATAACCTTCTAATGTTTAGAAGCCTAACACCGTAGAAGCTCATAAACAGCACAGCCTATATATCCTGATTCCATTTGAGATCGGAGATATAGAATAATTTATGAATTGGCCCATGTCATTGACAATAATAATGATTTCGAGTGCTAATACTGGGTACTACTGATAAAAGTGAATGGACTAACTATATACTGCAAATTAGCCCCATGGGAGCACATAACATCCCCATTACAAATATATGCTGATTCCATTTCAGATCGCAGATATAGTCAACTTTATGAAGCGACCCATGTCATTGACGGAAATAATGATTTCGAGTCCCACTATTGGACACTCCTGATAAAAGTGAATGGACTACCTATATATTCCAAATTAGCCCCATGAGAGCACATAACATCCCCAGTACAGATATATGGTGATTCCATTTCAAATCGGAGATATAGTCAACTTTATGAAGCTACCCATGTCATTGACAGAAATAATGATTTCGAGTGCCACTATTGGACACTCCTGATAAAAGTGAATGGACTACCTATATATTTCAAATTATTATGTGCTCCCATGAGGCTAATATGTCTGCTGTGGCTGAAAGTTCTGCAACTCAATCCAAGTACATTGACTCGCTTTCTATCTCAACAACTGGGGATATCACGCACCAGCATGAAAAGAATTTTGCACAAAGATCTCGGATTATTCGCATACAAGGTTCAATTGACCTCAGCAATGGAAGGCAAACGACCATCCATTTCGTAACGGCTTCTCGGTTTGGGCTTTTCATAAGCTCCAATCGGACATCGAATTTGGCCGAAAAATCATAATTTCCTTCGCAGTGGCTATGTTTGCAAACAAAATTGCCGCATCTGGGAATCGGAAAACTCACACGTCATTGTCGAGAAGACACTGCATCCACAGAGAGTGACAGTTTGGTATGGAGTGTTGGCATCGTTGGCCTATTTGTTTCCAAAAATGCAGCTACAGAGCCTACAGATTGCGGACTTTTTTATTGAAATAGAAGATATGAACTTGGATAATCTTTGGGTTTAGCAGGTGCACCTTGTCACAAAGTTCGGTGATAGGCACAAAGTTCGGCGATAGAGTTATCAGCCGTCTTGACCAATGTCAATGTAAATTTTGAGCAAGTTCATGAATTGGGCTACGAATTGGTACCTCATCCGCCATATTCTCCGGTTTTAACCCCCAGTGTCTATTTCCTATTTCCAAACCTAAAGAAATGGCTCGGTGCAAATAGATTTAGCTCCAACGATGAAATTATTGATCAAACAAATGTCTATTTTATGGACCTCGAAAAAACATATTTTTTGGAAGTGATACAAAAATTGGAGAAACATTGGACAAAGTGTATTGAGCTAAAAGGAGATTATGTTGAAAATAATTTTTTTTGCAAAAAAAAACTGTGTTTCATTCAAAAAGTCACGGACTCTTTGTTTAATTAAAATTTGAATGATGGACTAACAAAATTAAAATTTAGAATTCTTAACTTTTCAAGGAGGTTTGCAGTAGTGTTGAGAGCAGGAACCACTTTATGCGTATGGCGAAAACGTAAATGGAATTGTGAGACAGTAAATGCAATGAACCAACGTCCCTGTTGTGGTAATTGTTTCCTGAGCAGTTAACACGGCCACTGGTATTAAGTCAGCTAAGGTGACACTTGACAGGGATACAATCGAGTATTTTGCCATGAAAAAACTGTAAATATAACGTATTTGCAGCTTGTCGCAAATGTAGTATACTTGTGTCCAAACACGTTGTGTTTGCTATTCAATATAACATGTTTGGGACACAATGATTAATAGGTTATAATATATGTTATTGTGACACAAATGTAGCTTTATTTGTTGAAAACTGCTGTCAGTCACAATAAAGAAACAAAAGGCAGCAGATCTTCAATTCACGAAAACAATGTTTGCAAACATGTACATTAGAGTGGCTTTTTTTCCCTTACTTTTGAAATTCAAGGATTGCCGGGCCGCATATTATGCCACTTGATGAAAAAATGTTATGCTATAAATTTGGGGAAAATTGGACAATGTTAACACGTCGCGCCCGAAGGTCAAAGTTCAAAAATTTTGAAATTATGTTTTTCTAAGTGACAGATTGTTGCAATATACTTATTTTTCGGCAGATTTTTGCGAAACTTGGTGGGTTTGCAACACAGAAGTTACTTTGTATCTGGTAAAAATTTAGGCAACATGGGGCAACGTTAACACGTAGCGCCTTTAGGTCAAAGTTTTTTTTTTTTTTTTTATTTTTTTTTATTTTTTTTTTTTTTTATTTTTTTTTTATTTTTACCAGATAAACAACAAGTTCATACTTACAATTCTACGAAGTTTGTGGTAAAAATCTGGTAAAAAATGAGTATGTTGCTCGAAGCTGACTATTTGTCCTAATTTTTACCAGATTAAGAGGAACTGCACTGTTACATTTGTACCGAGTTTCATAAAAATCCGAATAAAAATTAGTATGTTTCTGCAAGTTGTCTATTGGAAATAGATAAATTAAAAATGTTTCAACTTTGACCTAAAGGCGCTACGTGTTAACGTTGCCCCATGTTGCCTAAATTTTTACCAGATACAAAGTAACTTCTGTGTTGCAAACCCACCAAGTTTCGCAAAAATCTGCCGAAAAATAAGTATATTGCAACAATCTGTCACTTAGAAAAACATAATTTCAAAATTTTTTAACTTTGACCTTCGGGCGCGACGTGTTAACATTGTCCAATTTTCCCCAAATTTATAGCATAACATATAGCATAACATTTTTTCATCAAGTGGCATAATATGCGGCCCGGCAATCCTTGAGTAGAAAGAAAAAAAAATTTTCATACAAAAAAATGCCACTCTAATGTACATGGTTTCTGTTTTCTGACACAATACCCGATCTTGGACGAACTGCACGAAATGGGTCCTGAAGCGAACGTCGGCACCAATTAAATTCATTATACCAGTTTTTTATAGTACAACTGGATGGTGCTTTCTCGTCATATAAAGATTTAAGTTCATTTAAACACTTTTCTCTTGACAATCCACGTCGAAAGTTGTGGGAAATAAATTGCACCTGGCAACACTAAAAATTGCATAGGCCAGAAATGTAAATGGCAACCCTCGTACTCCATCAATTGTGTGCCAGAAGTCTTTGAATACGAGGGCGGATCAATAAGTCCGTTACTTTTTGAATGAAACAGTTTTTTGCAGAAAAAATATTTATTTTTCAACATAATCTCCTTTTAGCTCAATACACTTACGTTTCTCCAATTGGTATCCCTTCCAAAAAATAGGGTTTTTCGAGGTGCATAAAATAGGCATCTGTTTGATCAATAATTTCATCGTAGGAGCTAAATCTCTTTCCACCGAAACATTTCTTTAGGTTTGGAAATAGGAAATAGTCACTGGGGGATAAATCCGGAGAATATAGCGGATGAGATACCAATTCGTAGCCCAATTAATGGAGTTTTGCCATTGAGACTACACACGTGTGCACCCGTACATTTATGGTCAATTGAGAGCAAACGCGGCAGCCATCTTGCAGACAGCTTTCTTAAGCCCAACTGGTCATTTAAAATCGAAACCACACTACCATATGAAATGCCTATGTCATCAACAATCTCACGCACTTTTACCCTTCGATCGGCCAACACCAAATCGTGAATTTTTCGACATTTTCGGGTGTATTGACCTCAATTGGCCGTCCATAACGTTCAGCGTCATTTGTACTTGTGCGACCACAACGAAAGTCAGTAAACCACTTTTGTGCCATTGAAATCGATGGTGCAGAGTCCCCATAGTATTTATCAAGCCTTTCCTTGATTTGATTGACGTTTTTTTCGCAAAAAATAATTATTAATGAGCTCTCGAAATTCACTTAGTTCCCTTTTTAAAAAAGTGAACGAGATTGTATGTTTTGAACAGCTGTTAAACGCAAAGTAAATGACGGAACTTGCTCAAAATGTGACAGTCGCCTATTAACAGGTGGTACTTGATGGGAGCAGTGTTGCATTTCATATAACTATGAGGGAAGTTCGGAAAATCACGGACTTATTGATCCGCCCTCGTAAATAAGGGAAAGCTATCACCGAACATGGATCTTTCTCCACTTCGACAATGCGAGTTCATACAGTATGAATTCTTGAGCACTCTAAACCTCGAATTGAAAGGTTTTACCCCGTACAGCCCTGATTTGGCATCCAATGATGTTTTTAATGTCCCACATCAAAAACAGAGTGCGATTTCAACGTTTATCGACACTAAAAGAAACGGGTGATGCGTTTAAAACGCTTGTTTTGGAAATACATCGTTCGGTGTTGAAAAATGCTTCAAAAATGGGTTCAATCGGATGCAAGCGTATTGGTCGTTAGGGGGAGAATTTTTAAAAATATAACTTCTAACACTGAATGTTGTACAGGATATGGGGTAGCCGGGACTTAAAACTTGTCTAGTACTTAATGTCGTGTAATCTTATTTAAGTGTACAATTTAAAATATCATTGTTCCATGGTGGGATAACAATATCTTTCTTAATTGATCCTTACAAAGGGAGACATACAATAAGCTTCTTTGTTATTCAAACATTTCCCCACTATCCTTTTTTCGTATAAATTTACCTTATTTCCTCTTTGCAGCACTAAGGTAAATCTAATTAGCTTAAGTACAAATATGTCTGTAGTGTATCAAACCAACTATACGTCTATCTATATATCTACCTCAATTATGCTTGCAACCGCCTCCTCCCTCGCTGTTTACCCGTATAATTTGACGGGTTGGTCTGTTTTCTACAAGATATCCTTCTTCAGTTATCTCCAAGAGCTTCATGTTGTTGGTACATGATGTGACTTCGTTCTATTTCTTCTTCTTTTTGCAAACAAATGTTTTAAAGTATTTGCTGCAACACTCGTAAAATACTCGCTGCTGTGCTCCACAGAAACTTGCAGCAGCATCATAATGATATCTGTGTGTATACTCGAGTGTAATTGTGGCATGGAGTAGTGAATGGTGTACACAGTGCGGCATGTCGTTGGCGTACGTGTGTGCCGGTACGTGCATACACACACATCCACTGATGTTTGTTGCGCACAGCTGTTACTGCTGGTGTGATGATGCTGCAACTGCATCTACTTCTACTTCTGGTTCTGCTTTTGATGTAGCTTTCGCTCTCCTCTGGAGTGCAGTAATGGACCACACGTCGCATAAAAAGGACATAAGTTTTGTGGCATAAATACGAGTGTTTTGTACAAAGGTTTGCCAACTCAATATGCAAGGTCTACAACAGCCATACATACATACATATACAAATGAACATGCAAAGCACTAGTAAATGTGTCCCCACGAGCAACACGATTTAAATATGTTCAATAGGGTGATCCACAAAATACAATTTGCATTAAATCCTTTAAAGGGTAGGAAAGAGAAAACTGCTATATATTCGGGTCAGTTGTTGGGAATTTCATTTTAATACCACTTTCAATCACAATGATGTTCCTCATGTCACAACGGTAAAAATAATTCGTTAATTTGACGAATAGTTTCATTCAAAGTGAGCAAACGTAAAGGGTGTTTTTTTTGGTTAAGCGCCGTATTCAGTTCTTGCGTAATTTTCGGAAGAAACTTTGTCATTTATCTGTAAACAGAAAATTTTATTACAAAGAGTTGCACCATAGCTCTGATTTTCTTACTTACTTACTTATCTGGTTTCGAAAAAACCCGGGGGGTCAGGGACCTTACAAAACGAAGACAACATATATCGCCAACCAGGTTGATCTTTTGTCTTATCTCTCCAGTTAGCAATACCAAGTGTACGCACACGCAAAGAAAAAACTTGTTCGTCCCAAACGAAATTTCAGATAACTGAAGTTCGTTTGGGTACTGTAGTTGGGAGAAACGAACTCCTAACAAGTGTACGCACACGCAAAGAAAAGATCCGTTCCTCCCAAACGAAATTTCAGATAACTGAAGTTCGTTTGGGGACTGTAGTTGGGAGGAACGAACTTCTACCAAGTGTACGCACACACAAAGAAAAAACCCGTTCCTCCCAAACGAAATTTCAGATAAGTGAAGTTCGTTTGGGAGAACCCAGAAATGTTTGCAGCAAACGAGTTATGAAAAATATAAGTTGAAAAAAACGTTTGCGAGAAACGAAAAACAGTTTCGCCAACTGTTGTTTCGGTTATAGCAACCGAGTTCTACAAGGTGGCGCAAAAGTAAACTTCCGATGTTTTTTGGCTGTAATTTAAAAAAAAAATGAAAAACTTTGATTCTTCTTGTGGATTATTTTTATTTGGTCTTTTAATTTTTTTTACATCAAGTCGAGAATATGATGTCATGTAAATGGCCGCCGCCACAGTTGATTGTCATTTGAGCCCTTTTTATGGCATTTTCCATCACTTTGGCCAAAACTTCCGGCGATACGTCCTCACATTCTTGACGGATATTGTCTTTAAGAGCTGCAAGAGTCTGAGGACTTCAAAAAGCCCCAGAAAAAGAAGTCTGGAGCGGTCAAATCAGGCGATCTTGCTGGCCAGTGCAAATCGCCAAAACGGGAGATTAGGCGCCCGGGAAATGCATCCTTCAGCATATCGGTTGTGGCACGTGCAGTGTGTGCCGTTGCACCGTCTGTTGGAACCACATGTTTTCCAATCCCAATTCATCAAGTTGCGGCAAAAAGAACTCGTTGATCATTGCTCTGTAGCGCTCGAGGCGCTTCCATTACATCGACGGCGCTTCCATGACATCCTCGGCTACTGCAGCAATATTCTCTGCAGAACGGCTACTCCGGGGTCTGCCACGCCTGGCAGCATCTCGTGTTGTGCCAGTCTCTTCGAGGCGAGCGGCTAAACGTCGCAGTGTTTCACCAGTAGGCGTTGGACGGCCAGGAAATCTGCGACGAAATTCACGTTGTGCCAAAGTCACCGACCGATTATTGGTCAAATAAATAGTCAGCAATATTCCGCGTTCTGGAGCAGTGTAGCGTAACATTGTTTATTAACGTGTATTTCGCATGTGTTTACTACACAAATGTCAAAAGAGAACTGACATTAGGGGCCAATCGCAAAATTTATAGCATTTTCTGATAGGAGGATTACTTTTGCGCCACCTTGTAGTTACTCCAAAATAAAAAAACGTTTGCGAGAACTAAAAAACATTTGCAGTAAACGAGTTAGGAAAAAGTAGAGCTCAAAAACCGCTGCGAGAAACGAAAACCTGTTCCGCCAACTATTGTTTCGGTTACAGCAACTGAGTTCTAGTTAATCCAAAATAAAAAAAAATTGAGAGTACTGAAAAACATTTGCAGTAAACGAAAAAAATTGTGGCTTTTGGTGGTGCAATGGTAGTGTGCGCGCCGTTTGGAATCGCTGTAAAACTGTAGGTCCCAATCAGTGAGTGAAAACTGGAAAGCGCAGAGCTCACTGATTGTGAGAAGCTCTCCCTTCATGGGACGTAATGGGAAACCATTTATTTATAGTTAGGAAAAATTAGAGATGAAAAAACGTTTGCGAGAAACGAAAAACGGTTAAGTGAACTGTTATTTCGGTTACTGCAACCGAGTTGTAATTAAAACTTTTATTTATGGCTTCCAAAAGCTATTTTTTGTTTAAATTTCCAACTTTAATGATTTTGGTTTTAACCATAATGTTTGTTTTAAAAAAAGTTGGCATTGTTCTCTATTTTTCTCACTGCCTACTTACACATCTATCTTGCCTTGCATTCAAATATCAACTAAAAGCACAGCAAACTACAACGCGCCAATTGTCCATCCAAGATATATTGACAAGGTACAAGCATTAGAGTGTGTCATCACTTTTATGTGTATGTGTGAGTGTGTATGCCAAACGAGTGGATAAGACTGTATATACAGTCGACAGAATGAGAGAATGAGAGAAAATTACGTTCTTCGTAATCTGTGCTCTCATTAGCAAAACGCCTGATTTCAGTTACCGCAAACGTTTTTTTAAATTTGCGGCATATATCAAATTTTTTATTAAATTTTCATGGGTGGATCAAAGTTGGACGAGCAAGTAGGCTATGGGGTCCATTCACCGGACCTAAATATAAATACCTCCTTCAAGCTGCCTGATCACTGTAGTGTATTTCAGGCGGAAATTACCGCCATACTGGAGGTTGCTGAACTACTGAAAAGTAGTGTCACAACCCTCCGGAGAATATGTATCTACACAGATAGCCAGGCTGCCATAAAATCCCTGGAAGCCATGTGTGCTACGTCCCTGACGGTGAAAGAATGCCACTCATCACTTAGGGTGATGGCAGAGTCTGGGTACCGGGACACAGCGACATTCCACGCAATTGCGTAGCGGATGCGTTAGTTAGACAGGGTACTACGGCACAGGTTCTTCCGGCAAAAGAAGGTGTTAGTATGTCAATCTCTACCTGTCATTTGCAGATCATGCAGTGGGCCGATAATATGTTCAAGGACAAGTTAAGTCTCCACTTGTCCTTGAACAACTTCAACTGGCAAACAAGCCAGGGTCCTCTGGCCACAGGTGCACAGGAAGAGGACTAGGCAACTACTTAAATTGCCGAGAGGCAGGTTATCCACAATGATAGGAACACTTACGGGACATTGTGTTGTAGGAAAACGTGCCCTAAGATTGGGACATAGAAACCCCACTCTCTGTAGATGCTGCATGGAAGAGGACAAGGAAACGACCAAACACCTTCTCTTGGATTGCCCTGCTCTGGCAGGACTGAGAAGTAGGATATTCGGAACACATTTAGTTAGCACCGTAGCCCCACAGGATATTCCTGTAGGTCTTATAGATAAATTCAATGAAAGGGCAAATGGGCTAGACGACAAGTCAATAGTTGCTATAGAGGGAGCTGCAGGTACCACAATGGGCTTTTTTAGCCTAAGTGTGCCAGACAGCGTGCTGTCTTCCTATTTTTCGTCTTCCTTCGAGTTTGCTTTCGAAAACCCTTCGTGCTGGTTTGTCTTCATCCATTCTAGACAGCGCAATCACGTTATTGTGATCCGTCAATGTCGGGATATAGTCTATACAGCTCATGGTTCATGCGTCGCCGATACTCGACGTTGTGCACTATAGGGCCATACATTTTTCGGGGTATTTTTCTCTCGAAGACTCCCACAGATGTTTCGCCTGCATGCGATAAGACACGGGATTCTGCGCCATAAAACAAGACAGGTTGTATGAGAGTGTGGCACAGCTGGAGTTTTGGTACTTGAGAGAGTGCTTTATCGATAAAGTGCTTGCTTAGCCCAAAATAACATATATTCGCAAGCACAATTCTCCGCTTGATCTCAAGGCTGACGTAGTTGTTTTTTTGTACGGCAGATCCGAGGTATATAAATTCATCCACCGAACTCCAACTAACTAATGCGGATATGTAGCTAAATACGAAATAGCTATATGGTTTCTTCAAATTACTTTAATTACTGAAGACGTTTAACACACGATTTTATTTCAATATTTCTATGGCTGGTTTCATAAAAACTATGAAAACGTTTCATAGTTTTCGTTTCATAACATCTAAGAAATCGCTTAATGAATGTAATGAACTGTTTCTTTGACTGAAAATTTAGGAAGGAATTCCGAATAGTTGTGAAGGATTTCTGAATACATATTTATGAAAACAATATATTCGTTGTAGACTAGACATTGTACAGAATCGAGGAACCGGTTCTGCAGAGCCGGTTCTTTACAAGGCCCGGTACTTACAAGAACCGATTATCGGTTCCAAATAAACAGAATTCCAATACAACAGAACCGAAAACGGTTCCCAAAAGCTCGAAAAACGATTGTAAAGGAAATTAAAAACGGTTTAAAAAGAACCGTAATACGGTTTCAAAATAACAGGACACCCCAGCGGCGGAAGTCGCAAGGCCTTCCACAAATAAGGCATGCGGAAGGGTTCTTTTGTAATGCCTTCCTAAAATAAGGCCTGCGGAATGCATGAATTTTTTCATCAGATATAACCAAGAAGAAGATTTTTACAACTTTGAGAAATTTCTTTTCCGATTCTTTTTAACCGTAATTTAATTGGAAAATTTCTGACAAATTTTAAAATTATATTGTTTATTTAATATTTTTCAGGGTATTTTTAAAATTTTCAATTTGAATTTGGGCGTGGTAAAAAAACTTTCTAAGATAGATACATACATACCTTTAAATAAATATGTAGAAGTGGATAATGATTCTGTGAGAAAATTAAGTATTTTAATTTAACAAAAATAAAGTAAAGTAAATAATTTCTAAGGCCTTCCTCTTTGTATGCCTGCTAAGGCCTTCGTTAGGCAATGGGCAAGGAAGGCCTTGCCTCCCAATCTCACGCAATGGTAAAAAGAAAGGAGCAGGTAATGTGTAGGGAAGGCCTTTCGTATTTTAAAGAAGTCCTGTTTGGTCATGATTTCAAGCCTTCCAGGTGGTGACTTCCGCCGCTGGGTCGCTTCCAAAGGAACCAAAAGTGGTCACTTTTTAGGGTATGAAAATATGTATTTTTATCAAATTTTATATTCCTATAATAAGATATTACACTTAAGCCTCATTGGGACAGCAATTTGCTGAGAACCGAAACCGGTAAAAATACCCGGTTCTTCTCGGAAACGGACTCGACAGAACCGGTTCTTGCAATACGCGGAACCGTACATCACTATTGTAGTCTATACAATAATCGCTCTGTTCGTAGCCCAGAATCTTCAGTAGGGACAATACAATTTGGTATGTGGTTTTGTTACCGCTAATCTAAAATTTAGTTTTTGTCGGATGAAGAATCACCCTAACGTACATGTAAATGTATAGGGAAGATTGTGTGAATAATTGTTTTAATGTTCCGGGGTTAGTAAAGTAGGGTATTTTGAATGAAATAATCTATTAGCTTAGTAGGTTAAATGGACATTTTTTATTTAAAGTTTTAAAGTGTATTTAGCATTTTAATGCATTTGGATACATTTTTAATAAATGGATTTATTAATGAAATAGTTACATGAAATGTTTTTGAATGGCGCTCATTGCTGAAGGGTTGGGATTAATGTCATACAAATCAATAGAAACTTAGAAAAATAGAAAATAATAGAAACAAATCTATGAAAACGAAACCACCCTGTATTGTATGATTATATGGACAACAATTCGGGTAGATGCCCCTGTGAGGGGTCGGACTTTGTACGAAATAAATTGCCTCCAACTGACATTAAAATAACCGTCTTCTTATATACTTCAACATTTTTTAATCGCCGAAAAAATATAAAGTGAATAAATCAAAATAAAAAATTCCGCAAAAAAAATCACTTCCTCTTATTGCAAACCGAGCTTTATTGTAGTAACATCGAAAAGGATGCCTTGTCTACAGAACACAATCCTCTTAGGCCTGTAAAAAAAAGTTGCAATGACCAGGGGCAAAGCCGAGAGGCATTTTGTGATATTCATAATTTTACAACAATGTGGTTACAGTAGTGTG
Source organism: Phaonia tiefii (assembly GCA_963931995.1). NCBI lineage: Eukaryota > Metazoa > Arthropoda > Insecta > Diptera > Muscidae > Phaonia > Phaonia tiefii. Next base: position 34,981,999 of record OZ008367.1, read on the forward strand.
TCAGTGGTGGCAACTGCAGCCTTTCTTAATATTGTTGCGAAAAATACTTTAATATTTTTGTCCCCAACTATTATTTGAATGTTAATAAAAACCTGATAAGTGTTAGGATAACATTCGAATCTCAACGTAAATCTGCGATATGTTAATCAACATTTGAATGTTAGTAAACACATAGAGGCTGTTAAGTTGAAAGCATAGATGATTCGTTTGCTTAATCACCATTTTCACCAGAGGGCACATGCTGTTACCGTACGACCATTTTTCACTCGGATGTGAAGAAAAAGCACTCAAATATTATTTTTATTTCGATTCTGTTGTTTAAATTTCAAAATAGATTATAAATAATATAAAAAGGATATCGCTTTTGTTATTTGTTGACAATACAAAAAAAGGTTATATAGGCAAAAATGCTTGGTTATATAGTCTTTTAAATAGTTTTTGCTTCCAGGGAAATTTCTCAATATCCACCACTCCGGCGCCATCTAGAAAATGTCCCTTAACTTTCAAATCCACCACTTATCTTTCACCATCTATGGTTTTTTATTTATCTATTTTGAAAACCAACATTTACGATCTCACCACGAACGGTCGATAAGGAGTTTTTGTGGAAGAATCGGGAAACTGCTAGATGACGCTAGAGAAATATAGAGATTTATGACTTGTTGTGATTGGTTTGTTGCGAATGGTATAATAGCCGGTTGGCTGTATAATTCAAGTCTGTCCTATTTCTTTACCAGAAGCCTGTAAATGGCAAAATACAAAACAAATTTCAAGCTTGTTTTGACATTTCTTTACTTATTGGGGGGTTTTTATTTTTGAAAGATATAAATATATTGTGAAAGGTAATTGTGAAATGAGAAAAAGGTTTAGGAGAGAAAAAGGAGAAAGTACAAGATTTTACTTGCTAGAAGATAAATTCGAATACAACTAGCAAAGACACAAACCACTTTGGTAAACAGTACTCTGCTATTGAATTTACATAGCTCGGGTAAAGGTTTAAAACCGGAAACAAAAGTGAAAAAAACTCGAATTTTAGAGTCTGGCAGCAGCATAGATATCAAATACCTAGCAACACTGAAAAATATACACTAAAATTAATTACTTTTGTTAAACGATTCAAAAAACATATGGCAAATTATAAGATATATCTGTTCAATAATTTCGCAAAATGTATGAACAGAATTGTATATTGCAGCCAAGTAAAGGAATCTAAGCGTATCAAAAGTATACCAGTTGGAAGTCTCTGGGTTGTACTTTTCCAATACGCTATCCGCATATTTCAGACTAATTTCAGAATGTCGCAATTTGAGATTTTTTATTTTATACGCGGCTTTATTATGCTTGACACACTATGGCCAACTAAAGGTTTTCCTTTGAACCAAATATATTGCAGGTGATAGTCCTTGATATGCACGTTACGAATTTATAATACCCATGTAAATATGGACCTAAAATTTATTTACTATCTCGGGTTTATGCGAATACACCAGAAACAATTTCTGAGCACAAAACCGAGATCCATCGCGTCATCGGTGAGATACAGCCACATCTGTGTGAAAAAGTCATGGAAAATTCCATTCAAAGAGTAATGGCCAGTCGCCAGAGCGGGGGGCCACATTTGACGGATATTTTATTCCTTCTTTACAATCCAATAAAAAAAAATCCCAACTACCACAAAAACTAAAGGGTCCGCTATCTAACGTTTTTTTTCAACTAGTGCTTATTTCGTGAATGGTAACACTTAGCTCATGTGTGATTTGACAGATAATTAGTTGTATCCTTCCGCTGAACGAATATGGTTGTGTATACGCTTGAACAACGCTGGGAAATATTGCGACATTACTTTGAAAATCATGGTAGTGTTGCAGAATGTGTGCGAAAATTGCGTACGGATTTTGGAAGAAGAGAAGCACCGTCAGCTCCGTATGTTCGTTATCTTGTGAAAAAAGTGAGAGAAACTGGCATCCTCATCGATAAACCAAAGCGTGAAAAGCCAAAAATAGTGCGTACACCCGAGAATATTGCTGCTGTGGCAGAAAGTGTGCGTGAAGCGCCATCAACATCAATTCACCGTCGTTCTCAACAATACAGCTGCACACAATCGATAATGTGCTTAAAAATTGGACCGATCGTGTAGGCTACTGCATGGCCAGCCGAGGCAGCCATTTGATTGAAATTATTTTCCATTATTAACCGGAAGGATTGTACTTTCAAATAAAAAAAGAAATTTGAGAAAATATTCAGTAGTTTTTTTTTATAGCATTTTGAAGAAAAAGAGTTATTTGGCGGACCCGTTACATGTTTTAATTTTTAAATGAAAAAGTGCATTCATACTGAGACACCCTTTATAATACTTTAACAACAGAGTTGCCAGCAGTGAAACAGATGCAAAATAATCAAAAGCATTCCCATATTTCATTACAATTGGCATTCGATTCCACAACCTGCAGTTTCATTGCCTGAGCAAATGCAAACTCAATATTTTTTAATTGTCATTGCGAACAATGGTAATTCTTTTGCAATTGCATTGGATAAAGTTATGCAAATTAAAATCCAATGCAAATTAAAAAAAAAAACATTTATGGAATGCCCCAAAGAATTTTGTAGGTTTTAATCGAACAATAAATAATTCCCTTACTTTGATTAAGCGCTGCAGCAAAATTATACAACCTACAGCGCTGATAGTTGCAGCATTTGATTTGGAATTTTGTCCACTTTCAGTTGATACCAAATAAGGTATGAATTGCCAATTCTCATTTTTTAATATATCGTTGTTTTTAACCATTCTTCCCCAGTGTGCCTCGTAGAAACTGCATCCGCTTAGTTGGAGTAACACAAACATTTTATTAAAATCGGTTCAGCAGCACCGTGCAAAACTATATGCATCGAAAATGGCACATTAATGGACATTAATGAGAAATCGTTCCGAATCGGTGCAAAACTGTAGGTCCCACTGAGTGAGTTTAAAACCAGAATGCGCACAGCTCACTAAATTTGAGAAGCTCTCCCTAGATCCTTTATACCATGTAATGGGGAAAAAATTACATGATGTGTCACAAACCCGGTTGGAACAAAGGTCCTTTCGCTCACTAAATTTGAGAAGCTCTCCCTAGATCCTTTATACCATGTAATGGGGAAAAAATTACATGATGTGTCACAAACCCGGTTGGAACAAAGGTCCTTTCGCTATACTTATATATTATGTAGTAATTACTTCCACCACGCCCAAGGCGCCCGTTGAAAAATACGATAATTTAAATGGATCTGTAAAAAAATATACTTTTTATGAAATGATATACTTTTTTTAAACAATTTTTTTTTATAGAATATATAAATTTTTATAAATTTATTTTTAGGTCCTTTTTGTAAGAATATGTATTATATTTTTCCGAAAAGGTAATTTTTTAAAGAGAGGTACTTCACTTATTAAAAGCTAATGTTTTTTAATAAAAGATACTACATATTTTTAAGAAGAAGTACTTTCTGGAAGAAAAAGCCATAAGAGTATGATTTTTTTTTACAAAGAAGTACTCTTTTAAGAACAGGTACTTTTTAAAGAAGTGGTACTCTTTTTAGGAAAACGTTATTTTTTAAGAAAATGTACTTATTTTCAGAAAAGAAGGAGAAGAAAATGTATTATTTTATTTTTAAGAAAAGGAATTTTCCTAGGAAAAGGTGTTTTTTTAAGAGGTGTTTTTTTGAAGTAAAGGTTTTTTTAAGAAATAGGAATTTTTTTAGAATTGGTACTTTTTTTTTAAGTATAGGGAAATTTTTAAGATTAGGTACTTATCCCAAGAAAAGTTATTTGGTTTCAATAAAGGGGTACTCTTTAAAGAAAATGTAGGTTTTTTAAGAAAAGGCAATTTGTTGTAAGAAAATTGAATTTTTTCAGAAAAGGTACTTATTTAAAAAAAAATACTTTTTTTAAGAAAAGGTACTTTTTGTAAATAATGTACTTCTTTAAGATAAGGTTTTTGATGTGTTAACATCTATACGCGCGCCTCTAGGGCAGTAAACTATAAATTTAATACATACACAAGTGTTAGGTTTGTAAGAGTAAATCATCGTTTGTTTGTTGGTTGCTTGGCAGTCGGTATTGAAAGTGATTATTGGGCGATTTTCATATAATTTTCCCACGCGATTTTCTCCGGAAATTCATAGCCGATTTTATTAATTTTTGGATTAAAAAGCTAGTGCGGGTTTCGACGAAGAGTTTAGGCCAAAAATTAAGGCGATCCGATATCGGCGAGCCGAGATTTAAGTGTTTTAATTTGGAGTATTAATTTGGAGTAATATTAAAAAAGTGTTTTATGTTGATCTTCGGTTTTGTCTTATCATCGTTAGTCTGTTCGTTGCTTGGCAGTCGGTATTGAAAGTGATTATTGGGCGATTTTCATATAATTTTCCCACGCGATTTTCTCCGGAAATTCATAGCCGATTTTATTAATTTTTGGATTAAAAAGCTAGTGCGGGTTTCGACGAAGAGTTTAGGCCAAAAATTAAGGCGATCCGATATCGGCGAGCCGAGATTTAAGTGTTTTAATTTGGAGTATTAATTTGGAGTAATATTAAAAAAGTGTTTTATGTTGATCTTCGGTTTTGTCTTATCATCGTTTGTTTGTTCGTTGCTTGGCAGTCGGTATTGAAAGTGATTATTGGGCGATTTTCATATAATTTTCCAACGCGATTTTCTCCGGAAACTCATAGCCGATTTTATTAATTTTTGGACTAAAAAGCTAGTGCGGGTTTCGACGAAGAGTCTATTCCAAAAATTAAGGCGATCCGATATCGGCGAGCCGAGATTGAAGTGTTTTAATTTGGAGTAATATTAAAAAAGTATTTTATGTTGATCTTCGGTTATATCGTACGAATATAACAATGTATGTATGTATGTACAAGTGTCTGTTGCTTTGCATTCTTCGACTTTTGTGGGAATAAAACAAAAAGTATTGAGCAAGAAAATAATGACACATGTGCTTGCACTGGGTCTTTAAATAATTTTAAGTATTAATATTATTTAACTGTAACGTCATCATATGATTGAACGCTGTTTTTTATTTTCCAATGTAACATTTACGAATGTGTTCATAGAAATCGAACAGGTATCGTGTAGCAAAAAGATGTTAACACATCGCCCGTGAGTTCGAACGCTCATTGGATTTTTTTTAAGAAAATGTACTTTGTTTAAGAATATGAATAGGTATTTTTTTCACAAAATTTACTTTTATTAAGAAAAGGCACTTATTTAAGAAAATTTTATTTTTTTTTACTTCTTTCACTTTCGCTTTTCTAAATTTACTTTTTAATGGGTTCTAAACTACAATATATACTAAATATTGGTAACAGGCTCCACCTAGAAAACTTCCCATTAAACAAGAAATTGTCCAACATATGTTAGTCTAGACACAAACCAAAGCAAAAGTACTCAATATAGTTGATAATACTGGGTTGTAGCATAATAGAGTCAAAAAAAGTTGTTTAATTTGTTTTCATTTAGCCCCCATCCCGCAACGTGCGATAAGGAACTTCGTTCCAAAAATGGTAATTTTTAATGGGAGTTGTTAAGTAGCATCAACAATTCAGCATCAACACTGGAAAAAATTCCTTAAAATGTCTTGTTTAATTTTTTGAAAACTGATATTTGTTATAAACAAATGATTTGCATACGATGTACGTTAACTGGCACCATTTTCTTGCGAGAATATCAGCGAGCAGATGTGATCACATCCGAAGTAGAGGTTGGAGGTTGTCAACACCGCATTGGAGGTTGTCACAACCGCATTGGAGGTTTTCGCAACCTTGGCAAGAAAGTAACTTCGGTTTTCACATATAGATGGAGCTTTTATTGTTTTTGAAATGCTTTTGATCAGATGACTAAATTCTTTCTTATATAGTTAGATAGCTGACATTTCAAGCTTAAATTTGTTATCTGTCACATTATTTTTAGTGGTCAGTTCTCATTTAAGTCGTGTTGTGAATATGGATGATCAAAATGTGAATTTTCGTCGTATCTTGCTAAATAATTCCCGGTGGCCGTCGGTGGTGCAATAGTTAGTGTGTGCGCCTCATGTACATGAGATCCTGGGTTCGATCCCTGCTCTGACCACCTTTCGGTGTAAAACTGTAAGTCCCAATCAGTCAGTATGGAAATAGAAATCACACAGTTCACTGTTTGTGAGAAGCTCTCCCCAATTCCTTCATGGAATGTATTGAGAAATTATTTATGTATTTTCAAAAAGGCAGGCTTCTCACATTTTAATGTGGTTTTGTTGAGGGCTGAGGTAAAATCTCAGTCATGTCCAGAGTCTTTCGTTAGGACCCACCAAACCTTTTGAAATAAGAATAGAATAGTTCGAATTCAGATTCTTTCTTAATCTGTAATTTACAATGTAATTTAAGTTACAGAAATAACATCAACTGATTCACTCGTTGAGAACACTCCTCTTAGCTTGAGAACACTCGTCTGGATTGACAGCAGTCTTCCGGGGGCACTTGTCTTGACTGGGCAATTCTCTACTGGAGCACGTTGCGGACTGGTCGATTTAAAGATGATCGGGAACTTAGTGTGTTGCACACGCGATTATTCGGATTCGCTGTGTAGAACGGGTATGCGTGTTACTGGCTCGGTATGTGTTTTACAAGTCCGGTGAGGACACTTCGGGATCGGTCATCATTGAATTGATTGTGTAGGAATAGTACGGGGCAATAATCGGTACACAAGCCACTATGGGGAATAGTCAACTGAAGCCGCTATAAACGAATAGTCAGCCTAAGCCGCTATAGTCGAATAGTCAGCCGAAGCCACTATGATCTATGATTGATGATGCTGGTCAACACCAACATTCAGTTGTGATAACCTCAATTGGTTTGTGGTATCTACAATTCGGTGGCTACAGCCGAATTTACAGCTGCTACAACCTTCTTTCAAACAATTAGTTCTGTGAGTGGAAGTAGCAGATGCTGAGTTTTCGTTATCCTCGCTAAATAAATGTAATGAAGTCGCTTAACATCTCATACAAAGTGGTAGAAAAATTTGTTTAGAGGGGACAACGATTATTTATATATAACCCCAAATAATTATTATAGCAAAAATACAGCGATAATCCTCTAGCAAATCTCCAGCAAAGTCCTTTCTAATCTGAAACAAGTTTCATCTTAATATTTAGTACAAAATTTGTTCGTGATAACGACGTACAATTTTACAACACATATTTCATTTGTGGAAATTTACAGGATTTGCCCAAAGTCTTAGAGGGATTGTGGAAAACACACCCTTGAAATTAGCAAAAACTTTCCCCAATATTGAAATCAATTCACAATTTGCTTTATCGTATTCCCCTTCGTCTTGCTCAATTAAGCATCAATATTTGTTCTACAATTAAAGATGCGCCAAAGACAGGATACATAAGAGCACATTGTGTGCTAAGAATTTGGTAAAAATTCATATGCATACATTTACCACCACCACCCACCCACCCTCTGCAGCAGTAAAACACATTTAAGATTCCAGCAGATACAATATCCTGTAAAAATATCCTGTGCTCTCCTCGCTTCTCACGTAAGTGTTTAACTGACACAAACCATAGGATATTTTATAAAAACCTATGAATTCTTATGGCGCGGATAAATGGGGTATGGGTGGCGACCTTATTATTCCTCGACTCAATGTTTGTGCTTCGGCAAAGGCTAAAGACGCTGTTGTTGCAACATTATCACCATTTATAGCAAAGCGTTGTCCTGCCTTCACTTGGTGTTATGTGGGGGAACGGCCTCTCAACCAGCAAGTTAATATGGAGGAGTTTTTTTGTGGGGGGGAAAATGTTAAGACTGCTTACTTATCATCATTGGAGCGAGTAAAGTTATCCCAATGGATCAATTAAAAGAAAACATTTCCAAGTTAAGTACTTGAAATCCTCAAACATTTATATGCCCGGATAGGCAGCAATAGGAACCAGCTGAAGAGTTTAACCTGCATAACAAAAAACTAGTAAAAATAACATAAGAGCACAGTTAGTACAATGTAGTTCAGTACGAGGTAAGGTAGTAGAAAATTGTAGCTGCAAGCCATTGGACAGGCAAGGAAACTATCAGATGGTTTAAAAAATACAGTAGATTTATTCGTTGCAGCAACGATAATGTAACAGAACGATGAACGGTCATAAACAATTTTACGAATTTTGCTTAAATTACGATCAGAACAACAGTTTTCTCTATTTTGCGTAACACTGTACAATAACATCCTTATTCCTAAAAAGTTATAAGAGGTTAGAGACACGATTTATCATACAAAAATCGTCTGTCAAATCTCTCACAATTTTAATGAATAAGGCGGTAAGTCAATATCACTATTGCCCACGAACTGTACATTTGCCACATATATCAGCAGATTCTCGAACCATCTCGAAACCAGCCTCATCTCTCTAGATTTTTTTGACCGAATTAATCGATAGTGACCTGAATTCATCAAACATACGTGGCGAACCGGCACATGTCAGCAACGGCATACTTTTAGGCGTAGTTACTCAAGTTGCAATACAAACCCCCCATTCTGGTTATTTTAAAATGAAAACACTTATTTTTTGATATAGTTGTGATTTTTTTATTGAATTGTAAAGAAGACATTTTAAAGAATACCAATACTTCTCTATGGCATCGTAGTTTGGTGGAGGTCCCTCCAAAAGAAATATATTCTGAATTCCTTGATGAAAATTCAAAGATCAGCACTGATTAGCGTTAGTAAGGAATCGGCACGACGTCAGGTACTGCACTTAGTGCTATCCTGAACTTCTGTACTCCTGATATCATGTCGGAATCGGCAGCCGCTACATCCCTGGTGAGAATCAGAGATTGTGGCGTTTTGATATCAGGGCTTTCCGGACACGCTGAATTACTACACCGTATCAACTCTATTCCCGTAAAAACGGACTACTGTATCCCCTACCTTCTACCAGCGACAAATCTAAGGGCTTCTATTCCGAACAGGAATACCTGGGAAAAGTCACTGGAAGGGGATACCAGTAGTATCAGATTTTTCACGGATGGATCAAAGTTGGACGAGCGAGTAGGCTATGGCGTCCATTCACCGGACCTAAATGTAATTATCTCCTTGAAGCTGCCTGATCACTGTAGTGTATTTCAGGCGGAAATTACCGCCATACTGGAGGTTGCTGAACTGTATCTATGTGATGTATCTATGAATATGTATCTACACAGATAGCCAGGCTGCCATAAAATCCCTGGAAGCCATGTGTGCTACGTCCCTGACGGTGAAAGAATGCCACTCATCACTTAGGGTGATGGCAGAGTCTGGGTACCGGGACACAGCGGCATTCCACGCAATTGCGTAGCAGATGCGTTAGCTATACAGGGCACTACGGCACAGGTTCTTCCGCCAAAAGAAGGTGTTAGTATGCCAATCTCTACCTCCCGTTTGCACATCAGGCAGTGGGCCGATAATAATTTTTTTTTTCTATTTCTCAAATTGTGGAAAAACACAAAAAGTGAAATAGTCACGTTTTGAAAAGAACCACCTCAACATTGTCATGTACAAGAGCCCCGCACCGTACCATCGGTCTACCGACGGCCACACAAACAAAATCTATCAGTTCAAAATCAACATCTATCAAGCAAAAAAAAAATATTTAAAAAGATAAATGTATTTGGACCACCCGTTAGTATCTGCCGACACACGTACGCAATCGCTCACTGTACAAGACGACCGGCAGCGATTTCATAACGATATCAAAGTAGAAAATTTGACAGACACAACCAGAAATAAACTTTTTCGGTCAAATTCGATGTTCGATTGAAGTTTGCAATATTTCCCAACGTTATTGAAGCGTATAAAAGATAATTTTGTTGTTTGCGAGAGAGGCCTACGTTTGTATCTGGTCCAGCATTAAAGAGTCAATTATTGTCCTTCGATTTCTACGTTACCGGATTGTTTCAAATTTAATATCTTAATCCTTTCCCTGCCTACATTAAAAGACAGGGAATTTTTTACAAAACGTAGAAATATTGGTCCAGAAAGATGTTTCCCAAATTGTCTGCTGCCATACTAAGACCTCTAGTGGAGATATTTAGAACTAAGCTTTGAAATTTCATAGGCGTTACGCCATAAATGTCTAATTTATTTTTCGAAATTCTACTTTTGTTGATATAAAATTAAAATTTTAGTTTTAAAAATTCAGTTGATTGCAGCATAAAAATGTCATAAAAATCGTCTTGAATTTACAACTGACGAATCATTTAGCACAACACGACTCAGATACATCAGATCTTTAGAAATTTTTGGAACGAAGTTCCTTATAGAAATAAAAAAAATTAAGCAACTTTTTGTAACACTATTATGCTGTAACCCAGTATTATCAACTATAATTGTTTACTTTTGCTTTGGTTTGTGCCTAGACTAACATATGTTGGGAAACTTCTTGTTTAATGGGAAGTTTTCTAGGTGGAACCTGTAACCAATATTTAGTATATATTGTACAAGGTGGCGCAAAAGTAGTCCTCCTATCAGAAAATGCTATAAATTTTGCGATTGGCCCCTAATGTCAGTTCTGTTTTGACATTTGTGTAGTAAACACATGCGAAATACACGTTAATAAACAATGTTACGCTACACTGCTCCAGAACGCGGAATATTGCTGACTATTTATTTGACCAATAATCGGTCGGTGACTTTGGCACAACGTGAATTTCGTCGCAGATTTCCTGGCCGTCCAACGCCTATTGGTGAAACACTGCGACGTTTAGCCGCTCGCCTCGAAGAGACTGGCACAACACTAGATGCTGCCAGGCGTGGCGGACCCCGGAGTAGCCGTTCTGCAGAGAATATTGCTGCTGTAGCCGAGGATGTCATGGAAGCGCCGTCGACATCGACCAGACGACGTGCCACGCTACAGAGCAATGATCAACGAGTTATTTTTGCCGCAACATGATGAATTGGGATTGGAAAACATGTGGTTCCAACAGGACGGTGCAACGGCACACACTGCACGTGCCACAACCGATATGCTGAAGGATGCATTTCACGGGCGCCTAATCTCCCGTTTTGGCGATTTGCACTGGCCAGCAAGATCGAATGATTTGACCGCTCCAGACTTCTTTTTGTGGGGCTTGTTGAAGTCGCGGGTTTATGTCAACAAGCCTCAGACTCTTGCAGCTCTTAAAGACAATATCCGTCAAGAATGTAAGGACCTATCGCCGGAAGTTTTGGCCAAAGTAATGGAAAATGCCATAAAAAGGACTCAAATGACAATCAACTGTGGCGGCGGCCATTTACATGACATCATATTCTCGACTTGATGCAAAAAAAATTAAAAGACCAAATAAAAATAATCCACAAGAAGAATCAAAGTTTTTCATTTTTTTTTTAAATTACAGCCAAAAAACATCGGAAGTTTACTTTTGCGCCACCTTGTAGTTTTGAACGTAATAAAAACTGCCCTTTCGTAAAAAAAGTAGATTTTCTCAAAAAAAGTATCTATTCATATTCTTAAACAAAGTACCGTTTCTTTTAAAGAATCTTAAGAACCTTAGAAAAGCACCTTTGCTTAAAAAACTACATTTTCTTACAAAAAGTACCTCTTCTTAATAAACGGATTTTTTTAAATAAGTACATTTTCTTAAAAAAGTAAATGCTTTTACAACAAATTTCCTTTTCTTAAAAAAAACTACCTTTCCTTTAAATAGTACCTTTTTGTGAAACAAAATAACTTTTCGTGAGATAAGTACATACTCTTAAACATTTATCTGGGCTTAAGAAAAGAACCAATTTAAAAAAAAAACCCCATTTCTTAAAAAAAACCTTTTCTTCAAAAACAGTACCTTCTCTTAGAAAAATAAATTTTCTTACAAAAATTCCCTTTCTTAAAAATACATTTTCTTAAAAATAAAATAATACGCTTTCTTTTCGTTTCTTGAGATAAGTAGCCTTCTGAAAATAAGTAAATTTTCTTTAAAAAAATACCTTTTCCCAAAAAGAGTACGTACCAATTCTATAAAAAGTACATGTTCTGAAAAAAATTACTTCTTTGTAAAAAAAAATCATACTCGTATTGCTCTTTCTTACAAAATTACTTTTTCTTAAAAATAGTACCTTTTAAAAAAAAAACACATTAGATTTTAATAACAGAAGTACCTCTCTTTAAAAACGGACCTTTTCGGGAAAATATAATACATATTCTTACAAAAAGGACCTAAAAATATACTTTTTTTCAAAAAACACATTCTATGAAAAAAAGTATTCTATATTTATCATTTTACAAAAAGAATCGTTTCTAAAATATCCATTTAAATTATCGTATTTTTCAACGGGCGCCTTTGGCGTGTTGGAACTAACTAGTACATAATATATAGCGAAAGGAACTTTCTTCCAACCGGGTGTCCCCTGATATCACATGTGATTTTTTAAATTCTGCACACTATAGTGTACACAGGTTTACAAACGGTTGATTGACAGAGGAAACATATCAAATTATAGAGAAAGGCCATAATTTGTCTTCTTCTTTACATAATTGCTCTGCTTAACCCAAATTATCACACTAACCTCGTTTAGTAATACCAGTATTATTGCACGTGTGTACCAACATATTGCAACATTTGTATGTTGTTATTTCTTTTCAAACAAGGTGTAAGTACATATTTGCCTACACTCCTTGTTGACGTTCGTTGTTACTGCAAGGGAGGGATTCAAAGCTTTGTCAAGAGTAGTTGGTTGGTCAGGACACTACAACAGTATTACACAAAAATATCTTGACATTCTACGTTTGTGTTTGTGCATCATATGAACGGCTGCGGGAGCCTCCCACAGAAGACAATTGAGGGAATTGTCGAACACTCAACAAAAAATTATGTTAGTGACAGTAAAAAGATTACTGTATAAGTATTTGGATCACCCGTTAGTATCTGCCTACAAACACATACGCAATCACTCACTGTACAAGACGGCAGGCAACGATTTCGTTGCGATATCAAAGTAGAAAATGTGACAGACACAACTAGAAATAAACTTAGCACAAAAAAAAGGACGCTGAAAACAGGGGAAAGCAAAAATAATTGACTAAAACAGCAAACATTCGTTTGTGGTTGGCAAGTGAAGTTTGTAATATGCTCAATCAAAACAGTAAATAGTTTATTGTTTTGGTAGTACATTTGCTGCAATAGCAGACAAATTGGATGCTGATAAGCAGGTAACAGTGTGGACTGGTAGCAGAATTTAGCTTTTTTCTTTGAGTGTAGTGCTGGTTGTAGTGAGGGTGATTGTGATAGTAATGGTGACACACTCAACGCCCTTTGTGTGTATCCATTCAGTTATCTATCTTCAATATACTTATACTATCTCGGTATCTTTACCCTTTGCCTCTTTAGCCTATTGTTAAACAAATATGCAAAAGAAATAGAAAAAATCCAACGTTTATATATAAGATTTCATTCCTTCTTTCCTTCAATATTGTTGTTGTTGATGTTGGTTCCATTTGCAAACAGAGGAAAAGCAACTCCAAACACCGAATACAGATGACAAAAGGATTCACAAAAGGTATTACTTGCGTTGGGTCCTTGCTGTGCTTGTTTGTTTGGCAGGGCAAAGGACTTAATAGATAAACAAACAGCAGATAGATGGCATTTATATACTCAAAAACGAACTCGTCGCATTGTAGTTTTACATATGGGTATCTTAGCAAAAGCTTTGCTGGGATCCCCAGGAGATGAACAAACGAATTTATCAAATTGTTAAAAACAGGGATATAAATTGTACTTATTCGGCCCTAAAGTATTAAAGTGGTAATGACAGTAATGTGCAGATTTTTAGGAATCTATCGCAATGTACCTAAAATATACCTTCATAAAGGGGACTTTTTCGACCTCCAAATTAGTAAATAAAAAATCAATGAGTATTCGAACTCACGGGCGAGGTGTTTTCGAATACTCATTGTTACACGGTACCTGTTCCATTTCTACGAGCACCCTAGTAAATGTTAAATTGGAAAATAAAAAAAATAAAAGTTTTTGTGCTGAATGCTCTTTTGCTATTGCACTTTCTTTTTTCTTACATCTGATTTAACATTAGATGTAATATTGTTAAAATAAATAAAGCAATATTTAGCCCACTGAAATAATTGTTTTTGTTTTGTCATAAATAGAGCGACGACATAAAGTATTGAATAGTATAGAGAACTTATTACACTCTTTTTCCGCTCTCATGTAGAGAGTCTGAGTAAAACTGCATAAACGAGTCTTATTCTCTTTAAAGAATATTTCAATATAAATGCATCATTTCGACAATATTATTATATAAAACACTACAAAAAGCATAAATGTTTCAATGTTTCAAATTATGAATGGGCCAAGTTATGACAAAAAGAGTGTAATTCGTTTTGAATTATTTGCCAGATGTCGCCAGTGCTTTTGAGTCATATAATTCGTTCCATGTGTCCTCTATACTATTCAATACTCTTTGGCGACGATGACCTGCTTGTTTGTGCGCTGCCGCTACATCAATACCATCATACTTATTTTCAGGCAGAGACTATTGTTGTACAACAACCACGTATGTTATGCTAACGCTGTGTGTGTTGTTTGCATTTGTTCACTTTGATAGATTGCCCTACCCGTGCCTATAGATGTTAACTAGTGTATTAAAAAAAAACTGTTTTACAAAAATGTCGTTTTTCGGTTTCTTCGAATATTCCAACTTTGGCGAAACCGGGTTTCGGTTAAACCGAGGTGTAGAAACCGGTTAATAACCGGTTTCGGTTTTATGACAAATTGGACAACTATGCGCTTTATAAACATCGTTTATTTTTAATTCGTGTCTTTGAATTTTGATATCGACTATCGAGTACATAGCCATGAAATTGCTTGACAAGATACCGTTCAGAACCGGTGTAAAACTGCAGGTCCCAAACAAAGTGTGTGAGCCTATTCCATAATGGGATGGGATGGGAAACTAAATTTTTAAATTTAATTTCGCTTTAAAAAATACTAATAGACATTTTTTCAAAATTATTAATTTATTGCTTATCTATTCAAATTGTTTCGTGTTTTAAGGCCTCAAAGGACTCGGGATTGTTTGCGTAATACGTACATTTTACGGCGCTCCAGAGATAATAGTCTAACGATTTGAAATCGCCAATGGACTTCCAGGTTTCGGCTGATTACTCGTATGCGGTTTGCGAACACAGTGCGTACACAGTCGCCCTGTTTTCAATTTTTGGGAACAAAATATCGTTGAGCGTGGCACTATGACGTTTGTCATTGACAGTTATGGCGGCTTCTTGCTCATTTTCGAAGAAAATTGGGTCTATGATGCCGCCTGGCCAAAAACCGTGGCACGATAATGTTTGTCATTGACAGTTATGGCGGCTCCGCATCCAACAGTCACTCGTGGATGCATCGGCTTCTCCTCGACGACGTGTGGATTTTCCCAGCCCCAAATGCGACATTTTTGTTTGGTAACGTAATCCCTGAGGTGAAAATGAGCTTCATGGGAAACATATTTCCGTAAAACACTCAAAATTTTCCGAAAAGAAATGCGAGAAATGTTCAGTTCTGCGAACGGTGGTGAGTTGATGTTGACCCAATTTCAGCTAAGGCGGAAATAATTTCCACTGAACGCACGGAACGAGCACGTAAACGAGTAGTTTTGTTGATGCGTCTATTTCAGTCGAATTTATTTCGTAGATTTCTGACAGTTGGAGTTGAACGCTCAGGCACTTTGGAAGAAAGTTTTCAATATTTCCCAATATATTTCAGATCGTAAAGCGACCTATTTTGAAAATGTTGAGCCTTTAACAAATACCCTGTCACTTCATAGTTTTGAAATGGGTCATCTGCTTCGAAATACCGGGAGGTACAAGTTCCAAATTTTACATGTCCCACCCCTTATTTATTTTATTCAACCTATCCTTATTTCATTACAGATCCAGAACTTTGATCTAAATCGGAGTTGGCAAATATGACTCCTAATGCTAATGGACAACAAATTTCAGCAAATTATCGTCGAAATAATTCGTTGGCAAAGTCTTTTGTATCTGTTTGATGCACTCAGAGAACTAATTGTTTGAAAAGAGGTTGTAGCAAACGTAAATTCAGCTGTTACCACCGAATTGAAGTTGCCACAACCGAATTGAGGTTGTTACCACCGAATTTAGTCCCCACAACCGAAATTCGGTTGAAGCAACCGCGTTTCATAATTGGTTCGGTTGTGACAACTGAATCTTCAATTATATTCGTTCAGTCAATTAAATTTTCTAAAATTTCGGTTGGAACAACCGAATTTGAAATTAATTCGGATGCAACAATCGAAATTGGTACCTAATTCGGTTGGAGTAACCGAATCTGGTTTCCATTCGGTTGTAGTACCCGAATCTGACATCAATTCGGTTGTAACTATCGAATTTGGTATCAGTCCGTTCGCAATAACCGAATCTAGCCTTAATTCGGTTGCAACGACCGAATTTTCCGCTATTTCGGTTGCTGTAACCGAATTTCTCATGAATTCTGTAGGTACAACCGAATTCATTTTCAATTCGGTTACCACAAAACAATTGTATGTATTTAAAAACTGACGTTTAAAATCCTATAATCAAATATTATTTTAAAAACAGTTAAACAATGTGAAGATTTTTTTGTGGGCATTAAGAAAAGTAAGTAAATATGTTTTGTATTAAAACGTATTATTTTCAGAAATTATTTAAGCAGATATCAACAGATTTGAAGGTTTTCCAGTTCGGTCATATGAGATATGCTGCAAACGTCTATATACAAAACGGAAGAGCGAGCACCTTGGTCAACCGATACAACACGTCAGAATTAGTGCGGGGTCCCATGATGGCCTGGACTTCAATAAAGGTCGGAAGAGGCGACACTTTCTAAATTCGGCTGTGACAACCTCTAATGAGGTTTCGTCAGCCGTAATGAGGATTTGTCAGCCTCTAATGAGGTTGATTCAACCTCCAGTGAGGTTGTGTCAACCTCTAATTAGGTTGTGCCAACCTCTAATGAGGTTGTGTAAACCTCCAATGAGGTTGTGTTAACCTCCAATGAGGTTGTGTCAATCTCTAATGAAGTTGTGTCAATCTCTAATGAAGTTGTGTCAACCTCTAACGAGGTTGTGTCAACCTCTAATACGGTTGAGACAACCTCTTAATTCAGTTACCGCTAATTCGGTTGAGACAAACTCTTAATTCAGTTACCGCTAATTCGGCTGCCTCAACCGAATTTTTCTGTGAGTGTGTGGGCCCGGTAATCATAATGAGCAATGAAAAGGCTTTAGGTGTGTAATTCTGAGGTGTTATATCAGTTGCATAAAAACCGATAAACCCGGTTAATCGACTTGAAATAACCGGTTAAACCGGTTCTTCGAAAATATAAATTTTTAGAAAACCGACATACGGTTAACCGACCGGAATTCGGTTAACCTATTTCGGTTTTGAATACACTAATGTTAACACATCAAAAAAAATTACTCCCAATACATGCCATGAAGGAATTGAGCGCTGAGTGCTGTGCGCTTTTTAGTTTTATACTCATTTTTTTACAGTTTGATACCGATTCCGAACGGTAGTTTGAGAAGCTTTTTCATGGGTAAATACTCGATAGTGTCGCCGTCATTAAGCGTGGTGACCGCCGTCGAAAAAAAATGTAAGGTGACCACCGACGGTAACAACTAATTGTGTCCTGTTAACAGAAAATGATTGCATTTATATTTCTATCAAACAGGCTACGGCACAATGTTAGGAATTTGGCACAATGTACCAAAATGTACTAGGGTACTTTTTCGGCCTTTTAGTACTAAACCTTATACAATATTGTCCATTGAATCCAATATATTTGAATGTACCTTAGAGTAGATTGATACTTTGAACTCTTACATATACACTGCAGTAAAGGGTGGTTTTGATTGCTGTTTGGTTTTTCAGTGTCTAATTTTTGACATATCCCTTGAGATTCATGACATGTGTCAGTCAAATATTCTTAGTTAGCATTGCCATTTCATCATGGAAAGAGTAACCCAAGAATAACGCTTACACTTATGTGCTCAGTGAGAAATGTTTTTCACCCATTTCATTCATTTTATGGTCATCAGCGATGAAGGAATGGGTATGTTAGTAAGAAAGGTTTCAAAGTCGTAGCATATGCTGGACACCTGGTAATTGTAGTACAGGGAAAAATACGCCTTCACATCTAAGTGGGCAACCGATAATAAACCGAACTCGTCTTTTTTACCAGTAACCACACGCTGACAAATAACGGCCCCAGCAACATATTGCATGAAACATGTACATGTTTGCAAGCATTGTTTTCGTGAAAAGAAGATCTACTGATTTTTGTTTCTTTGTTGTCTACCACGTTTTTGTTGTCAACAGTTTTCAACAATCAAAGTCACATTTGGGACACAAATACGTCTATTATAATCGATTAATCTTTGATCGATTATAAACGAGACAGACAGCAAAGAAACAAAAAAAGCAGCAGATCTTCAATTTATGACAACAATGATTGCAAAAATGTATATGTTACCAGCAATATGTTTTTTAGCGTGTAGGTGGTACGGAAATTTGTCCGAATGATAATGCAAACACTGCAAGGCACAGTGGCCCAAAAAAAGGCTATCGCAGGTCGATGGGCATATCCCCGAAAATAGCTTATTGGATATATACAGCTGTTGTCCTCGCCGATACTGCTTTAAGGCATTGGCGTTTGCAGGCTGTTGCTGAAGAAATCCGCTTACCTAGGTATGTTGACGAAGGTCCAAAGAATTGCAATGTTGTGTACAATGGGTTACCTTCACAAAAAATATCTACTGAGGGTTTGGGGGTTATCCTTCACCTGTTACCATTATATTTACTGCACACTGAAAAAATGACCCATGTAACATTATGCAGAAACCATGTATATGTTTATTTACGTGAAAACATTGTTTGCATGAATTGAATATCAGCTTCTTCTTCTTTTTTCCTTGTTTTTTGTCACGTTTTTGTTTTTAGCCGTTTTCAACAAACAAAACCATATCTATATTAATCATTGTGTCCCCAACATGTATTGTTGAATAGCAAACACAATGTGTTTGGCCACAACTATATTATATTTGCGACAAGCTACAAACACGTTTGATTTGCCTCCAAACAACAACAAAAGACAGGTGGTTCAGCATTTGGGTAGGCAAATGAAGACAATGTTAATAATTGGCCCAGGACTCTCTCCACTATGGATCAACAGTCCATATGACCACAATAGGGGCAATCTGCGGCAATCTACCTAAGAAGTAGATTACATTACACAAATGCCTCCCTTTGAGAAAAACTTATCCATCCATATCCCAGACAAACAGGACTGGAAGGGACGTAAACCAGGCAATAAAACATATTTATGCTTCCACACAGCTGGCTCTAAACTAGCTGGTAAAGTAGGTTATGAAGTCATTGGAGTCTATTCTATGGATATGGGTGTAGACATTGCACGAAGGCTACCATACAAATGTTGTGTTTCTCCGGCAGAAGTTATGGCCATCGGAGAAGTTGAACTCTGGATAGGACGAAACGTCATCACCGCAAGGGGTATCAATATCTCCACTCATATCCCGAACAGGAACGACTGGATGGGACGCATACCAGGTCATATAAGGTATGTAGGCTTATATACACGTTGAAAAATCTGTCTTTTTTTGTTGTTTGGATGCAAATATTAAGTGTGTTTGGAGCTTGTCGCAAATATAATATACTTGTGTGCAAACAATATTACAAGTTTGATACACAATGATTAATATGTTAGAATATATATGTTTGCGACCCACATATATTTATGTTTGTGATACAAAAACAGCTGTGTTTGTATGCTCTCACGACAGCAAGAGAATTAAAAAGGGACAACGAGAGAGTCTATCTTGTAAGTGTGTATCTGTGTTTTTACATTATTCTCTCAGTCAGTGAGTCACAAATATTCCGGAATGTGCTTGTAAATTGCAGATGAAGTCAGTGTTTCTTATTTTGGCTGATGTATTGCGTTTTAGTTTCATGTATTCAGTCGTCAATGCTTCATCGGACACATGACATCAAAGGCGCATGATCAGTGAAAAAAGAATAAACGAAGACTCGGACGCACAAATGGTTTGCGATGTTACTTTGGTTTTTGTGTATGTGTTTCGTATATATGGATGTGTGCTACCAAAATAAGAAACGATTTTGAGAAAAGAAACTGGAAAGGACATGTTTGCCAGTAAACATGATGCTGTTTACATTTAAACACAACTGAGTTTGCGACTTGCAGACATATTAATATTTGAAGTGTGTTACAAACATATACATGGTTCCTGCAGAATATGTTTGGGAGAATAGGTTAGAGACGCCGTTATATTTCAGCGTGTACTGATGGCTCGAAACTAGATGGCAAGGTATGGTTTTGTTTATATTCTGAAGGGCTAGAACTACGCCGTGCAAAAAGGCTACCAGACCATTGTAGTGTCTTTCAGGCAGAAGTCATGGCAATCGGAGAGGTTGCTATTCGGCTGGGATGAAACGTCATCACGGCCTGGAGTATCAATATCTGCTCTGACTGTCAGGCTGCTATAAAATCTCTACAATCTATATTCCTGGCTTCAAATACTGTGCACAACTGCCACGTAGCACTAAATGAGATAGCCAAGCAGTTTGATATTCACCTTATATGGGTGCCGGTGCACAGGGAATTCTATGGCACCATAGAGTAGATGAGCTGGCAAGATTAGGGACCACCTTACCTGTTCCACAAGATATGAAGCATGTGGGTATGCCCTTCCTGCATGCAAGCTCATGTTTAAAATCGAAGCTCTTTGGCATGCGAACGAAACATGATCTGAAAAAACACGGCCCAGCAAGATATTGCAGGAAACATGAATATATTTGCAAGCATTTTTTTCATGAATTGAAGATCTGCTGCGTTTTTGATCCTTTGTTGTCTGTCTCGCTTTTGTTTTTAGCAGTTTTCAACAAACAAAGCCTCACTTGGGTCTCAAAAACATAGATTATAGCCTACTAATCATTGTGTCTCAAACATGTAATATTGAATAGCAAACACAATGTGTTTGGACACAAGTATACTATATTTGTGACAAGCTACAAATACTTCAGATTTGCATTCAAACAACAAAAACAATATAGATTTTTCAGCGTGTAAAAACTATGAGGAAAGTTAGAAAGAGAGACGAAAGCAGAACATGACAGCTTTAGACAAGAAACTCTAAAATGCATTTGCCGTATTCCTTTTATCAATGTTGATATTCATAGACTCTTTATAGGCGTCAAGTCCTTATCATAAAATCTACTTTATAGGAAATGAAATTTGTGTTATTAATTGGGCATTTGGAATTTGATCAACTGTTGGATATTGAAAATAGTAAATATAAATCCTTTCCCATAAAAAAGTACAAACGCTACATCAGCTACATCATCTCTGAACAGAAAACATCTTCACAGGACATCCTCATCCCTTTTTAACTTAACTGATGGTGTACTCATGTTGTTTTTGTCAGCTTTATGCCATTCATTTAAACAATAAATTCAATTTTATTACCTTTTGTCTCACAGCATAGAACAAGGAGCAGCATTCATCCAACCCACTACACCTCCATCACAACACAACACATCCCAACATCCCAACCTCCCGCTTACAACCTACTGCGACATATCCTAGCAACTATCTTACTGCGTTGTGTATCTCGGAGCTGTACGAGTATTTAATATTGATGGATGGGATTTAACATGGATGGCAGGCATGCTATGGTGAGTTTGCATGTGGACTATGTTCTTCAGCAACTCACTCACATTGGGGAAATTATGTTTTATTGGTTTTTGCTAAATATTTGGCTCAATTCTTTTCTTATATTTTTCTTGTTCTGCTGCTCCTTTTCCTTCTATTTGTTTTCTTTGAAAGCTCTTGCTTAAGCCTACCACACAGAGCCTTTTGGTTTGCTATGCCTCCCTCCCTTGGAAGGCATTCCTTTCGGACAAGATGTTAACGATGGGCTAAATATAGGCTTTTTTTTGCTAACAAATTGCCAAATATTTCTTTTCATTTGTGTCGTGTGTGTTCAGTTGGTCCTTTAGGGGAATGTTTCGTATTTGGCCTTAGCGCCTCTAAATGATTAAAATTGGTAAATAGCTAAAGTAGACTGTAGAGTAACACGCCAGTCAACATTTGAACTTGAGATTAAGCGCCGTGTTAGTGGAGAAGATGTTGCAACTGCTCGAGATGATAACATTTTAAGGATATTGTTTGAGTTTTTTATGCTTCAACTACACAGTCATACAGCTGAAATAAATTTATCAAAGACTTTAGATAAAAAACCACAAATTAAATTTAAAAAAAAAAAGATAACAAAAATCTTTGGCAATAAACACGACTTCAATGTCAAAGCACTAAACTCTCAACAAGTGTAGGATTTTTATAGAATGACTAGTCTTTGCTCTGTGGCCAAGGACAAAGTAAATGCCTCTTGATAATCCACCATAAAACCACGAACATTTTTAATATCAATCTGACAGTATAAAAGGAGGACAGAAATAACACAATTGAAAGTCGGGAAGTTTAATGTTAATATTTAAAACCAAAGCTTTGTGGTTTAATTTCGAAAATATTCCAGACAGCCTTTATATTAAACCGTAATAAATAACAAAAGACTCCTCCACCCGAAACAAAGAAGAGATAATTCAGAAAATAAATGATGACAAATTGCCTGACTATACCAGGATCTAACATCGGCTTGAACTAGAGTATTCAAAACCGAAACCGGTTAACAAACAAAATTGTCGTACTTGGGGCTCGGAAAATCCGATGAATCCACAATGAGTGACTGTATGTTGCGGTTTTTAGAATGGCGGTATCATAGGCACATTTTTCTACGAAAATTAACAAGGAGCCATTTCATTTTCGAATTGGCGGGCGTCAATGGCCTTGGTCACCAAATTTTTTTCTTTCCTAAAGTTGAAGTGGATGACATGGACGAAATATGGTTTCAACAAGACGGCTCTACGTACCACGTATAATCAGCCGAAACTTGGAAATCCATTGACCGCCTCACAGCTGCTGAAAGATAGGAGTTACCCGAACAATCACCAGACCATTGAGGCCTTAAAACACGATTAGAGGCTCAAACAATCGAAAATGTTCGAAAAAATTGGGTTGATCGAATGAGGTACTAGTTCAAGTCTTGAAATCCCATGGAATAATGTGTTTCATTAATAAATATCAATGATGTATTAAATTTTTTGCAAGCGAAATTAAATTCCAAAGTCTCCAAGGCCCACCCTTTAGTTCCTCATTAAATCCCATGACAGTATTGGTTTACACACTCTGATTGGGACCTGGAGTTTTACACCGGTTCCGAATGGTAGTTTGACAAGCTTTTTCATGGCAATGTACTCGATGATCGAGTTCAAAATTCAAAAAGACTGAATTAAAAATAAACATTTTTGTATAATGCATAGTTTTTTTCATTTTATCATAAAAACCGAAACTGGTTATTAACCGGTTTCTTCACCTCCGTTAAACCGAAAACCGGTTTCCTCAAAGTCAGAATATTCGAAGAAACCGAACACCGACATTTTTGAAAACCCGGTTTTTTTAATACACTAGCTTGAACCTTTTGAAGAAAGGGACTTTTGAAGAAAATACAAGTCGTTCATTATAATTCGTTCGATGTCCAAATTTATAAAGCTAAATAAATGGTTTTCCAATTTGAGTGATATGATTTCTTAGTGACGTTTCGTTAATGCTAATGTTTAAAATTTCATCATGGAGAGATATACGCAAGAACAACGTTTACAAATTATTCAATTTTTTATCAAAATAATCGTTCTCCAATTGCAACTTTTCGTGCGCTTTTGCCATTTTATGGTCGTAATAATCGTCTACCTGTGCTCGCTATTTGTCGAATTGTTGCAAATTACGAGAGTACATTTAGTTTAAATAATGTTCAAGTGCCAATAAGACAAAGCACCGCTCGAAATAATGAAACTATAGCTGCCGTTCAGGCAAGTGGTGCTGAAGACAGCAATTTATCGATTCCAAGATGTTATCAACAATTGGGACTCCACAACCTGGCGGATTTTGCGATGGGATTTGGGATTGCATCCGTATAAAATTGTTATCACTCAAGAACTGCAGACATTGGACTACCGTAAACGTCATAAATTTGCTCATTTTGTCTTGGAACAATTTGAAAACGATAATGATTTTTTTAAGAAAATCATCTTCTCCGATGAGGCTCACTTTCATCTGAGTGGTGCGGTATATAAACAAAACTGACGATTCTGGTGCGAAGAAAATCCACAAAATATTCATGAGAAACCATTACATTCACCTAAATTGACAGTTTGGTGTGGTTTTTGGTCAGGTGGAATCATCGATCCGTAATTCTTT
Source organism: Phaonia tiefii (assembly GCA_963931995.1). Taxonomy (NCBI): domain Eukaryota; kingdom Metazoa; phylum Arthropoda; class Insecta; order Diptera; family Muscidae; genus Phaonia; species Phaonia tiefii. The sequence goes on from OZ008367.1 coordinate 35,006,398, forward strand.
CGAAATGAAGCTGGTAACGCCGTTAATGTCAATGGAGAGCGGTATAGATCGATGATAACTTTTTATGGACGAAATTGGAAGAAGTTGCTCTTGACAACATCTGGCTCCAACAAGACGGGGCTACGTGCCACACAGCACGTGCAACGACCGAATTATTCCGAGAAAAGTTTGGAGATTCGATTATTTCAAGAAATTGCAACACTGAATGGCGTCCAAGAAGTTGTGATTTAACACCATTAGACTATTTATTGTGGGGTTATTTGAAATCATTGGTCTTTGGCAATAAACCAGACTCTCTTCAAGCTTTACAAGTCAATATTGAACGTGCTATTCATGACATAAGCCTTGATTTAGTGGACAAATTGCTCGAAAATTGGGTTCATCGAATTCGTTCCTGCAAAAGAAGACGTGGAGGATGTTTTATTTGAAAGACGTTTGATTCAGAACATAATTCTATCGATTATACTTCACATTAAATAAAAAACATTTGAATATCCTTAACAATTAGTGTGTTTTTTTACATAAATCATGTCACTCAAATTGGAAAACCCTTTATATTCATTGTAACAGGTTATATCGAAATTATTGACACAAAATACCGGGTGTACCAAAAACGCACATTTCCGATATTTTATACTTGATTTTTGGCAAAAACAAAACGCAATTTGGTTTTCGATACGGGGGCGGATCAATAAGTCCGTGACTGTTCGAACTTCCCTCATAGTTATATGAAATGCAACACTGCTACCATCAAGTACCACCTGTTAATAGACTACTGTCAAATTTTGAGCAAATTCCGACATTTACTTTGTCGACATTTTTTGCGAAAAAAAAACCAACAATCAAGCCAAGGAAAAGCTTGATAAATACTATGGGGACTCTGCACCATCGATTTCAATGGTAAAAAAGTGGCTTACTGGCTTACGTTATGGTCGCAAAGTTCAAATGACGCTGAACGTTCTGGACGGCCCATTGAGGTCAATACACCAGAAAATGTCAAAAAAGTGCCTGAGATTGTTGATGCCATAGGCATTTCATATGGCAGTGTGATTTCGATTTTAAATGATTAGTTGGGTTTAAGAAAGCTGTCTGCAAGATGGGTGCCGCGTTTGCTCTCAATTGACCTCAAACGTAATCGTGTGACAACTTCAAGAGATTGTTTTGAGTTGTTTAATTAGACTACGAGTTGGTACCTGCTCCGCCATATTCTCCGGATTTAGACCCCAGAGACTATTACCTATTTCCACACCTAAAGAAATGGTGGTTGTGAGCCGTCGGTGGTGCAATGGGTAGTGTGCGCGCCTCTTGTCCTGGAGATCCTGTGTTCGATCCTGTGAGATCCTGTGTTCGGAACCGGTGTAAAACTGTAGGTCCCAATCAGTGAGTATAAAACTATAAAGCGCACAGCTCACTGGTTGTGAGAAGCTCTCCCTAATTCCTTCATGGGATGTAAAGGGAAACCATTTATTTATTTAAAGAAATGACTAAGTGGAAAGAGATTTAGCTCCAACGATGAAATTATTGATCAAACAAATGCCTATTTTATGGACCTCGAAAAATCTTACTTTTTTGGAAGGGATACAAAAATTGGAGAAACGTTGGGCTAAGTGTATTGAGCTCAAGAGGAGATTATGTTGAAAAATATTATTTTTTTTTTTGGAAAAAAAACAGTGTTTCATTCAAAAATTCACGGGCTTATTGATCCGCCCTCATATGTATGGGAAACCAACATTTTTTTCAGTTTTTTGCACCAAAACTAGAAATAGGCAAAAACTACTAGTTTTTTTGTCTAGTCTAAATGTATTATTAGATGATTTTAATACAGTTTTGTTAGTCAACTTACGAAAAAAATTACGAAAAAAATTGAAAATGCGGTTAACAACTTTGCTGAATATCACTCTGCAATATTCGGACATTTAGATGGTCAAAACAACTTCAAGTCGATATATCTCCATTCCTAGACTTGACCCAGCGAAACGCCGGGACAGGTATAACTTTTTTTTTTACCGATATCACTCTTCCCGGTAATAAGAATAATTAACATTGTGGGTTTCGTGAACATCGGACGCAAATTGGTATTTTGTATTTGTTTCGGAAACAACAGTTTTTTAAATTTTATTTTTTTTTAATCACCGTTAATTGTTTGAAAATAAAATGGAAAGCAGGGTGTTTAGTGCAGCATGGATGTTGTTCCTACATATTATCAAATTGCATAAAACAAATCTGAAATTCGAAACATTGTTTTTTGCAACTGATTTTCATAAACTTTTAACAATTGCCAAGGGTGCAATGTATTAAAATCATAAAATTTCCAGTTAGTGCGTAATGCATGTATCACATGTATTCAAAAATAAAGGGTGTCTCAATAAGATTGCACTTTTCAAATTTAGTGTAATTTTTGATTTGTGCAAGTGGAAACTCTGAAATTAGGTAGTTGTCACATATGTTTAGTCCGATTATTGAAAATGGAGAGCGTTACGAAAGAACAACGCGTTATAATTGTGAAAACTTATTACAAAAATTTGGAAAGTTATGCTGAGACCGCTCGCAAACTTCGAAGAATTTGCAGTCGAGAAAGTGCATCTAATGTGTCAACCATTCGAAGAGTCGGCACAAAATTTGAAGAAACTGGGTCGGTTATAGACAGTATGACTCCTGGGTGTCAACATACCGATCGGCGAAAACCCGAAAACAACAATTCGGCAACGTTCTCAACAACTTTAAACGTCAGAAGCACTACGCAGCGAATTTCGACAAAAGACCTCCACCTTCATGCGTACAGAATTCAGCTTGGTCAGAAGTTCAAACCAGCAGACCATGGAAAGTGACGGCAATTCGTTCATGCCAATTTTTCAAAAAAAAAAGTCATCTTCCCCGATGAAGCGCATTTCAATCTGAATGGCTTCGTGAATATACAAAATTGTCGAATTTGGTGCTCAGAAAATCCTCATGCAATCCATGAAAAACAAATGCACCCTCAACGAGCAACTGTCTGGTGCAGATTTTGATCAGGCGGCGTGATTGGGCCTTACTGTTTTGAAGATGAGCCCGAAATTGCAGTGACTGAACGGCATTCGTTGCAGGAACATGATAACGGAGTTCTTGTGGGCTCAATTGGACGGCATGGATGTGGACGACAAGTGGCTGCAGCAAGACGGCGCCACCTGCCACACCGTGCATGAAACAATCGATTTATGCAGCAAAAATTTCCAGAATAAAGTATCTCACCAAATTCCGATGTCAACTGGCCAACAAGATCAGGCGATTTAATAGCGTGCGATTTCGTTCTTTGGGGTAATGGCCTGACATCAGAGCCGTGGGGGCCATTTGACGGATATTTTATTCGATACTTAATCGGAACATGTGTTCTTTACAATCCAATAAAAAAAATCACAACTATCTCAAAAAATACGTGTTTTATTTTAAAATGGTAAAGTGCATTCTTACTGAGACACCCTTTATTTACATACTTGGCTTTTTGACTTTTGGTTAAACTTAGTTCGGGGCCTTTTTACCCTCTCTGTGGCAAATTTTTACCCGTTTTCACCCGTTTTAGTGGAGGAGTATATGCATTTCATCTGACAAAAGTTGGCAATACTGGTGACAACACATAAATTGATATCGTGTTAAGAGTAATCACTGAGAGAGTTAGAAACCAGAGCAACACGTTTTTCGGGCACTAAACACAAAACGCCTTATTCATAAAAACTTGTGAGAGATTTGAGAGACGTTTATTGGATGATAAATCGTCTCTCAAACGTTTATTGTATGATAAATCGTCTCTGAAACTTCTCATAACTTTTTATGCATAAAGCCAAAAAGAGTTTACGTGCTGACACACTCCATCATATAGAATGTGTGCAGTATTTGCTGCCCGAACACTTCGATGTACAGAGTTTTTCATACTTTTGTGCATGTTTCAACTAACAACCCCGTTTTATGAATTCTCACCGATATGACGAATTATAAAAATAATTATTGCAATTACCATTATTGAACACTTTAATCCATTAATGGAAAGGAATTTTCAACAAAGGGAAGAATTATTTTTTTTTTTTTTTTGGAATGGAATAATAACACATTGCAACAAATAAAATGGAAACTCCTTCTCGTGTGAAATTTCTTGAAGTACTTATCACAAACCCCTGTTTGGGTTTTGTTAGTTTAACTGCTGTTCTAATTTTATGACCTCATGTATATTTTGGCTAAAACTTAATTTTTTCTCACATCTATATCTCGGAAATCACTCGGAATTTTGTTTTCCCGTCTTCGGCACAATTGTAGCTATAGACTAGGAGAAAAAGAGTGTAAAATAAACTAACACCAAAATACTGCATCTAGTACCTGCATCTGGAAAAATGTCGAAGAATTTAAATTTTTTATATTTTTCACCTTTTTAGGCCCATATTTTCGACAAAAATTTCGATTTTTGTTTGGGTTGAGTAATTTGGTAATGGTAATTGGTTTGGGTAACTAGTAATTAATATTTTTATTTGAATTCAATCAATTTTAAAACCTCTCGCCCCATTTTATGCACCAAATATCACGTTGAAAATGAAGTACATAGTAACACACGTGTAGTTTATGACATGGATAATTGACAAACCCCTACTTACAATAATGAGTTTATTCGTCGGAAATATCACATGAAACTGATGAATGTGTTTTAATAAACAGTAGGCTATTTCAATTCTCGTGAAATTTACGAACAAATGGTGAAAATTAAATATACAATACTGGTGCAATTGTTCGGAAAAAATATTTGAAATTTATGAATCTTTTTTTCTTTGACTCTTAGAATTAAAAACATGAAGTAATAAACAGTAGAGTATTTATGATTGAATTCTCATGAATATCGCATACAAAGGGCGAAACCCAAATTATCGTATTGTATCAGGAAACTGAAGCTGGTAGATATGACAGGATGCAGGATTACAATGGCGCTCATTCAGAAATTCCTTTCAGGAAAATTTTGCGTACAATTTTTTTCAGGTACTTCAGTAAAAAAGTACGAAGTATTTGAAAGCGATTATTCCACCACTTTTTATCATTCAACAAGTGATTGCGAAAGCGAAAAGTACAACCAACCACCAAACAACCACAGGAGAGCCTGGGATGCCCAAAAAGCTGTAATCGAGGGCTTTTTAGGAAAGAATCGTGTACAGCCAGACGAATCAAAGAAATTGATGAAAACAATGCTCAATTACTTTTATAACATCAATGCATCTATGAAATTGAAATTACATTTTCTGCATCACCACTTTGGTGAGTTCATACACCTATTGCCCACCGAATCGGACGAACAAAGAGAGCGATTCCATCAGATCACCATGCCAATAGAAAATCGATACAAAGGAAAAAGGCTGGATACATTGCTTGCAAAAGTTTGTTGTGGAGTCATAAGGTATCCCAATATAAAGATGAAGAAGCAGGCACCGAAATCGCGGAGGACGATAGATTTGAAGAACACACCGAAAGAGATGTGCCACTGAATGTGCTCAGATGATGATGATGATTCAGATCGTGAACCTGAACCACAAACGAATACACCAAGAGCATCAACTTCACAGTCTCCACCGAGAGCATCAACTTCAATGGATATTGATTAATTTATGTCTTTTTGCCTTTAGCTATATTTCCCGAATTTTCGATGTAAAATAAAGCTGGAAAATTAATAATTTTTTTTTCATTCTGATGGAAATTATGTTAAAACAGAAATCTTTGCGAATGGTTTACGAGATATGAGTTAAAAATTGTAGTTTTCGTGTGAAAAACTGATGTAAGTCCACAATTTGTCAGCTATGGCAGAAAATGGTGAAAAAATATAGAAATTTTTCGAAATTTTTGAAATTTTGAGGCAGTTTTTTATGTTAGTTTATATTACACTTTTTTTCTACTAGTTTATATCTACAATTGTGCCGAAGACAGGAAAATAAAATTCCGAGTGGGTTCCGAGATATAGCCGTTAGAAACATTGCATGATCTTCGAAAAAATTAAGTTTTAGCCAAATATAGATGAGGCCATAGAAATCGAACAGCAGCTAATAGCGTTCTGTTAGTTTCGTTAAGTACTTCGAGAAATTTCACACGAGGAGTTTGCTCTCGATGACTTTCTTGAAATTCTTGTCCGAAAATGGTGAAAAAATATAGAAAAAATTAAAATATTTCGAAATTTTTTAAATTTTGAGGAGCTAGATGCAGTTTTTTGTGAATAGTTTGTTTTACACTTTTTTTCTCCTAATCTATAGCTACAATTGTGCCGAAGACAGGAAAACAAAATTCTAATTGGTTTCCGAGATATGGCCCTTAGAAAAATTTTACGTTCTTGGGAAAAATGAAGTTTTAACCAAAATATACATGAGGCCGGCCATAAAATTCGAACAGCAGTAAAACTGGCAAACCCCAAATAAGGGTTTTATTAGTTGCGATAAGTACTTCGAGAAATTTCACATGAGAAGGAGTTTGCACTCGATGACTTCAAAAATGTTGCATAGTACAAGGTGGGGCAAAAGTAATCACTCAATGGTCTTTTGCTGTAGTTTTTTGTTTTAATGCAAAACTTTGGTTCTGCTTGTGAAATTTGTTTATTTAAACCATTAGAATTTATTCCATCAAGTTGAGAAAATGATAGTGGCCAAGTGGCCGCCGGCAGATTTGATTATCATACGGGCTCGTTTTATGGCAGTTTCCATCACTCTTGCCAGAACTTCGGGCGACAAGTTCTCGCATTCATGGCGAATATTCTAAGAAGTCTCAGGCATGTTGACGCAAACCTGCGACTTCAAAACCCCCATAAAAAGAAGTCCGAAACGATGAAATCGGGTGATCTGGCCGATCAGTGCAAATCACCAAAACGAGAGATTATGGCACCCGGAAATGTTTCCTTCAGAATATCGGTTGTGGTTGTGAGCAGTGTGCGCCGTTGCACCGTCCTGTTGAAATCACATGCCCTCCAGTCCCAATTCATGCAATTGAGAAAGAAAAAATTCTGTAATCGTGGCTCTGTAGCGCGCGCCATCCACAGTCGTTTTCTGACCCGCGGCGCTCTCAAAAAAATGCTCCAATGATTCCTGCAGCGTAAACAATGCACCACGCAGTATCTTTGAGAGGGTGTAATGCTTCTTCGTGGGTGATACACGGAATTTGTTGTGAGAAGTGTGCGCCGTTGCACCGTCGTGTTGGAACCACATGTTCTCCAGTCCCAATCCATCCAATTGATGAAGAAAAAATTCGTTAATCATGGCTCTGTAGCGTACGCAGTCCACAATCGCCGACTGACCCGCGGCGTTCTCAAAAAAAAATGCTCCGATGACTCCTGCAGCGTAAACAATGCACCACGCAGTATCTTTGAGAGGTTGTAATGCTTCTTCGTGGGTGATACACGGATTTTTGTTGCCCCTGGAATGATTATCATGTAACCGCTAAGATGGAAATGAGCCTCATCGCTCATGATAATTTTCGATGAAAAATCGTCCACGTCTTCGTTGAGATTCTGGATGGCCTGAGCGTAGGTTACACACGTTTGGCGATCAGCAGCTAACAGCTGATGCACTGTCTGCACTTTGTAAGGGAACAACTTCAAATCTTTCACCAAAATTCTGCGTAGGGACCGCCGGCTAATGCCCAATTGTGTGGCACGTCGTCTGGTCGATGTTCAGTGTTCCTCGTCGACATCTTTGGCACCAGCAGTGATATTCTAAACAGAACGGCTGCTCCGTGGCCGGCCAGCCTTGAGGAGATCTCGTGTTGTCCCAGTGTCTTCGAGGCGAATGGCCAAATGCCGCAGTGTTTGTCCAGTTGGTGTCGGTCTGCGCCATCACAACCGACGAATTGTGTGAGGATGGAAGTCGTAAACTTGTTTCCACCCACATCACACAGTTATATATGGAGTTATTTTAATTTAGATATAAAACTCCCTTTTGTTAAATGCCCTTTTTTATGCCTCTTCGGATGAAGTCACCACGATCAGCTGAGAGTGATAGCAGCCAACAGCTGAGTGAGAACAGTTGCGCCGCACAAACCACTGAGCGACAGTATATGTGTTTCGCGCAACCATAGGCACACAGACACACATGACTGGACCATATAACGTGGCGCGCACAGCTGAAATAAGTCAGTCGTTGGATAGCCGGTGACCCTAAAACATCGTAGCTAGTAGTAGCTCGTAGCATTGTACACTAGTAGTTTTAGACTTGTAGTGACGTCTTGCAGCAGAAGTCAAAGTATTCCCGTACCCCGAATGGTCCTGAAGTATCGCTAGTCACAAACATCGACTCCCGTGTAAACAGACGAGGGGTTTTACGAACGCAACTGGCGTTCGAACGACCCTTCCCACAAAACACCGCCAGATCGCATGCCAGCCGTCTAAAACTCCTGTGTATACAACCGTCAACTATAGCAAAACCCGCCGAGGATCCTACAAGGCTTAGCAAACCCAGAAGATTATCCCAGTGTGATATCCTAGAGTGTGCATTAAACACCCAAAATTTTAAATTAGTTAAGGTCAAAATAATTGAAAGTGAAATAAAACAGTCATCAAACACGAACAACCGGCCTTTCTCTCTCTCTCTCTCTCTAGTGAATCTAAATTGTATGTAACGGACTCTGGATAACCCTGAGCGTATCCTATCTTCAAAGAGGAAAACTCGTCGTTACAATTGTTGCACAAAAAAAAATGGAAACAAAATGTGAACACCTCGACGAGCCATGAGTCGATTTGTATTCTGCGTCTGGTTGTTTCACAAATGTCACAACCGAATTGACACTTGGCGTCATTTTCAAAAGTTATACTGCCTTATTCATAAAAAGTTGTGAGAGATTTGAGAGAAGTTTTTTGTATGGTAAATCGTCTCTCAAAGCTCTCATAACTTTTTATGCATAAGACCGTTAGGGTTTAATAATAGGGTGATTACTTTTGCCCCACCTTGTAGAATTGGATGGAAATATTAGGTATTCGAATATTACTATCGATAAGTATCCCCTGAGATGAAATTCTCCTTAATGACATTAATATTTCATTTAAATTTTAAATAAATTGTTGACATAAGTTGCAAACTGTTTATAATACAGATTTAAAAACATAATTTTTATGAAACACTTCTTGTAATATTAATATGTTGTGAACACCTGTAAACTTGTAATCAATTTGTTCGTTAAATGTATTAAATTAATAATGAAGTATACGGCCATCGCTTAGAAGAGAAAAGTGTTTAAAATATAAATATTAATACAAAATACAAGTGAGTACATCCAAGGAAATGCCACAGAATTTCCGTTTTAATTTAAAATACAAATTTTAAATATAAATATATATATTTTTATGGGACATAAAAAAAATCAAGTGTTATCTTCGTTCGACATTATTATACCACAATAATAAAATCATAAAGTCACATTTATATAGTCTTAACAGACTGGCAGACGCAAATTTAAATCATAAATTTCAAATTGATATAATAAAGAATCTTTGCCTCATAACTGGATCATAATAAGTCATAAACATAAAACAAAAAATCACAACAGATATTTAACAACAGCAAGGACTTCAACATACCTGTAAGTGTGGTGACGCCAATACTTGCATCAATTCATCTTTCAGATACTTATTGCCACCCATGGAGGACAGAAGTTCAATGACATCGCGACTACGTGACACAGCATCCCCAGGCGGTGCACGATTCGGTGACATTACCGTTGAACTAATGCGATCAAATAGCTGCGAATTGGCAAATATATGTTCGTGTATATATAAGTTAATAAAAAAAAAAAACAACGGTTTTATTTAAAATGGGGGAGGGTAACATTGGAATATTTTGGTTATGGATTTAAATTTCAAGTGAGTGTGTGTGTGTGTTATGGTGTGGTCTGGTAAGTGGGAGGGGAATCTTGAACGTACATGCAAAAATTGATGTAAACGACTATCTCTAAGCATATCACGTAACACATCTGAATCAACATGTGCATCTTGTAAAGCGTAAATGTCATCCAGACAATCTAAAATTCGTTGCACAGCTTCAATGCCGGCCTCTTCATCAGCCCATTCATTTAATATATCAGAAGCAGAAGCCACAGGCACTACAATGGAGAAAAATAAACAAAATGAGACAAAAAATTAAAATTAAATATTAGAAAAGATAGTCGAGATTTGAATTAAAATTTGGACAAAATTGTATAATTATAAATACTGTTAGAAATCGTTTGCACAATTAAGAACGGTTCGGAAATCTCACGCGTCTTACTTTACTTTTATTTTACAACCTCATGAGGTCAGATTTCTTACACATATTGGTTGCTTGAGCAAGCAGCAAGACAGCACGCTGTCTAGCACACTTACGCTAAAGAAGCCCATTATGATACCTGCAGTTTCCTCTATAGCAACTATTGACTAGTTGTCTAGCCAATTTGCCCTTTCAATATATATGTCTATAAGACCTACAGGAATATCCTGTAAGATAAGACCTACAGGAATATCCTGAAATGAGAATCTGCTGCTCTTTTGCTTCTCCTTTCTTTGTTGTCTCTCACGTTTTTGTTTTCGGAAAGTTTCAGCTACGCGCTGGTTATCACTATGCGTTGGTACACAAAGAATATATTTATATACAAATCTTGTTCATGCAAGCAAATGGTGCGCCGTTTCGATTCTCTCAGTAAAGTCTCGAACAGACAACGGGCTTCACGTTGTTGCCCTTCCCAGTTTCTTTCCTCAAAATCGTTTCTCACTTTGGTAGCCCATACATGAATATAATGAATGATGAATGATTACATGAAACTGAAACGCAATACATCAGCCAAAATAAGAAACATTGACTTCATCTGCAATTTGCACGCACTTTCAGGTATATTTATTCTGTTGCTCTCGAGAGAGCATAGACAGTGCAACAAACGCAGCTGTATTTGTATCACAAACATACATTTATGTGGGTCGCAAACACATGTATTCTAACATATTAGTCATTGTGTCTCAAACATGTAATATTGAATAGCAAACACAATATGTTTGGACACAAGTTTATTATATTTGTGTGCTAACACATTGTGTTTGGAATTCAATATTTCATGTTTGGGACACAATGTATAATATGTTAGAATATATGTGTTTGCGACTCAAATATATCTGTGTTTGTGATACAAATACAGCTGTGTTTGTTGTCTGTTTATGCTCTCTCAGCAAGATAATAAAAGAGGGGCAACGAGAGAAAATATCTGGTAAGTGTGTATCTGTATTTTTGCATTATTCTCTCAGACATAATATATTACGCATAAATATTCCTGACTTTGCGTGCAAATTGCATATGAAGTCAGTGTTTCTTATTATGGCTGATGTATTGCGTTTTAGTTTCGTGTATTCGTCAATGGATCATCGGACAGATAATACCAAAAGCGGCTGATCATTGAAAAAAGAATAAACAAACGATCGGGCGGTTAAATGGTTTGTGATGTTGCTTTGGTTTTTGTGTATGTATTTCGTATATATGTATGTGTGCTACCAAAGTGATAATTGATTTTGAGGAAAGAAACTGGAAAGGACAACAGCGAGTCTCTACTGAAAAAATCGAATCGGCGGACCATTTGTTAAATCAGTATAAAAAAAAAACAAGTAATTTATCCACGCTTGGCTTCCATGAACTAGATTTGTATATAAATATATTATTTGTGTACCAAGTCATAGTGATAACCACCGCATAGCTGAAACCTTCTGAAAACAAAAACGTGGGAGACAACAAACAAAGGAGAAGCAAAAGAACAGCAGATTCTCATTTCATGAATAAGTGCATTCAATACAAGTAAATGTAAAAAGGGGCGTTTTAAATCTTTTAAGCTTTTGTATTCATGTTTCGTCCCCATCGTTGAACTTGAGGTGGTACACGCTGAGAACAAAGACTCCTGTAACATTAAGCAGGAACTATGTATATGTTTGGAATATTGTTTCAGCTCAGCTTGTTTCCTTGTTGTCTGTCACTTTTTGTTTTCAGCGGTTTTCACCAAACAAAGCCATATTTTGGTCACAAAAACCTAGGTTGTAACATATTAATCATTGTGTCTGCAACATCTAATAGTGAAAGGCGAACATAATGTGTTTGGACACAAGTATACTATATTTGCGACAAGCTACAAAAACGGTATATTTGCATACAAACAACAACAAAAAGACCGATTTTTTTAGCGTGTACTACAGGATGTAACGGAAGGAGAGACATGCATAAGTCGCTGGCAACCCAATTAGTGCTCGTAAACAGATGCTAGGACCATTCAGCTTATGGTGTTAATCTATGTTGTGGCCGTCGGTAGTGCAATGGTTAGCGTGCGCGCCTCTTGTACTTGAGATCCTGGGTTCGATCACTGCTCTGACCACCTTAAATTCTTTTCTATCGAATATTTAGCCATGGAACCGGTGTAAAACTGTATGTCCCAATCAGTGAGTAAACAAGTAGATAGCGCACAGCTCACTGATTGTGAGAAGCCCTCCCCGTTTCCTTCATGGGATGTAATGGGAAACCATTTATTTTTATTTTGAAAGATCCAACATAAGGACCCTAGATATTGTTTCCTACCCACACAAAACGTCAGGCAGTAACATAGAAGATGTTCGATGCTCTGTTCCTTCTCTCCATCCCCACAGCTTATGCAGGAAGTATGAACTGAGATTCCAGTGCCCAGTGATCACAGTATCCAGTGATAGAGACATATTGTCTGGGAATGAGTATCAAGTTTACCGTACGATTCAGGTCGTAACTTGTTCAAAAACTGCCTGGTGATCCTGCAGGTTGTGCCTCCAGTTCATCTATTATTTGCAAGTCAGAAAACTTCGGTTTTAAGCATAAACTTCCATGCAGAAAGCGACATAACCCCATGTGTAATAGGTAAGTTAGAGGCTAATATCTCCAGTTCATCCGCTCTATGGTTCCCTAGAATGTTAATTTGTCCCGTAACCCATATACGGTGGTGGATGTCAACCTGCTTGTTCATCCCATTTGCAGATTGCAGGGATTATATAGTACGCTGACTGTCAGAGTAGATATTGATACCCTAGGCGATGATGACGTTCCGTCTCACCCAAAGGTGCTACGACTTCTGCCTGAAAGACACTACAATGGTATGTTCGCGTTTGTGCAAGGTCTAGACCCAGGTTGTACGAAGGGCACATTTGACAACACTTTCATTCTGGGGACGTTTATCAACAAACTTAGGTAAGTGGATATTTTCTGTAACGACCAACAAACGGTCATCCCGTACAGTAATATTGGGACACCAGCTGTATATATTCAGTAAACTATTTTTGGGCATAGTCCGCAATGATATGCGATAGTCCTCTTACACGAATATAGGTCAACTGTGGGTCTATTGATTCTCTCTAGAGTGGTTGGCTTGAAACGACGCTTTCTGCCGAGAATCACACCTAGATATCTTGCACTGTTCTTTAGCCAAATTTGTCTACCACATAGGGGCAAGGGATGAATATGCGGAATCTTCTGCTTCCTCGTAAAGAGTACGAGTAGGATTTTCTGTGGTTTTGCAACCCTGGAGCACATCACAACAGGTAGAAGGGTATTTTCCCCCTGTACTGCAATTCGCAGGTCGTCAGTGTATGTGCAACACTCCAGCTCAAGCAAAACACTATTCAGTGCTAAATTCCATAGAAGTGGAGATAAGACTTCCCCTTGGGGGTTCCTCTAATAGCATATCCAGTCAAAGTTTTGGGACATTGGGATGAGGTTATGGGTCCTGGCATAGGTAGACCAGAGATCAAATTAATGATACCCTGGTCAACAGAAAGTAACGATAGAGACGATTTTATCGATCCCAATAAGAAGTTGTTATATTCCTTTATATACATAGATTTCTCTATGAAGCTCACAAGAGCGTGCAGTGTTTCCGTATAATTGCCCTTGCCTCTGCCTTTACAAATTGGGGACAACGACACCTAAAACGAATGCAAACGCGATTAAATGCAATCTGAAAGTCCGGGAATATTGATCGCACAAAAAGAAGCGCAGTTCGAGATAGTATCTAAAAATCTAATGTACTTGGAACCTGAAACCAACTCAAAGAGGAACCTACAACAATAAGTGTGTTTTTTTACCCCACTAAAGTTAATTAATTATAGCTTAATTTGTACGGGTCAGCTAAGCGATATTAAGCGTCATTTCAATTTCCCACTTAAATTCCGACTTGAGCAATGACAATGTTGCCACATGTTCAATTTCAAGAAATGACAACAAAAAGTTATCTTAGATAAATTGTGTTATCATTTCTTGTGAATGATGATGTTATCGACTCTAAAACAGAAATTTTCAAAGTCGCTTCCACATGGTAAGTTCATTGAAATTATTTTATTTAATGTCAGACTACGTATATTTGTAGTATATATCTAAACTTGAAGAATATATTTTTATTTCGGATTGAAAACAAAATTGAAATTAAATTGTTTACAACAATGCGCGGTAAATGTTATACATATTTATTACGGTAGAATTATCCATCAGGTATAGTTGTTCAAACAGTTGATTAAATTTTTTCCGCGTCATTTTTCATTTCCTTAAGTGTGGATCGTTTTTTTTTTAAGTCATAAGTGGCAGTAGCTTAATGGAATAAAAAACAGCCCTAATATAAGAAATTGCATCATCAACACGCTATAGAGACAGCGATCAGAAAAAGTCGCAAAAACTGTTGTCAGACATAGATTTGTGCATTGTGGCTCGAATGTCTGAACCATACTGCAGGCGTCAAAAGCGCTACAGTTGCAGCTCGCACTATTAGCAGATTCCGGGCAAATGTTCGCAATGCAAAAGACGGTGGCATGTCATAACGTCCAGGAACATAATCTCCATGGTCATCGCTACAAGTGTAACATGTAAACATGTGAAAAAACGGCCGACGATTTTTTTTTATTTCATTTAACTTGAGACTTTTTATCTCAGCCTCTTCTTCGGTGTGCCCAGAGTAGAATGTTGGCGCCCAATTTTTTTTTATTTCCTTTACATTGGCAATTTTTTCCTCAGCCTCTTCTTAAAAGAAAATTGAAGAAAATTACGTATTTTTATGTCCTTGAATGTGAAACATTTATAACACTCCCTTTTTTATTTTCTGCCTTTAATGAACTGATTTAAATTGAATACAGAATGAAACTAAAGGGTGTCTCAGTAAGAATGCACTATTTCATTTTAGAATAAAAGTACATATTTTTTGAGATAGCTGTGATTTTTTTATTGGATTGTAAAGAAGACATGTTCCAATTAAGTATGGCGTAATATATCCGTCAAATGGCCCCCACTGCTCTGATGACAAGCCATTACTCTTGTCATGAAATTTTCAATGACTTTTTCAAAGAGAAGTGGCTGTATCTCACCGACGACACGTTGGATCTCGGATTTGAGGTCAGCAATTGTTTCTGTTTTATTCGCATAAACCCGATATTTCACAAAACCCTGCAGAAAGAAATCGCGCGGCGTTAAATCGCATGTTCTTGGTGGCCAGTTGACATCAGAATTTCTTGAGATAATTTGTTCTGGAATCAAACCCGATTTGTTGGAGGGCGACTGCGATTTTAAACCACCATAAACAGCTGATGTATTTTTTTCTTCAGAGACGCGACAATCTTTCTTCAATTACAATTCGACAAGAAGAATTCAGCCGACATCTGAGAGACATCGAGGGTGTAAACAACAACACATCCGATTGTATCTTCCCAATGTGTTTGCTCGACAAACGTATCAATGCCGAATCACTGGCTTTGGAGCAAACAAAAACGATGACGAGGTACAAGAGTTGCTAAATTCTAGCAAACAAACATCATTAATTCATGAAAACCTTCCCATTTCAGATTCTCCACTCTCACTTTACTGTGACATAAGCCAAATGTATAGAGAAATGGCATGTGGAGAGAGCGAGAAAAGTAGAGTAGAGAAGCCATTTGACTCATCAAAGTTACGATGTTTGGTGTGTTGCATATGGACGTTGCAAGTTGTAAAGTATTGCTTTAATAATATCAGATAGAGGCACTGGTTCAAACCAACCAACAAGAAAATAGCAACGGCATTTCGTATTGCGCGTTAAAATTTTTGTGTAAATACACCACAAACATATACTAACAAAAAAACGACATGAAAAATGAAAGTCAACAATTATTGATATTCCACCTGGTGTAAGTCAATTTACGTGAAATAAGTCTCTATCGCACCGACCGCACCACGAAGAGTGTGAAACGAAACGTCAGATGAGAAAGATGACAGGTCTATATAACATTACTCTATGGGCAAATGCAAGGCCGGTGGTTTATTCCTTCCGGAATTAGACTTCAAATAATAAGTCCACTGCTCAGTTTAGTTCACTCGGGTGTGTAGGCTACAAAGAAGTTAGTGTCAATGCCATTTGTTTGGCATTCCATGGGTACAAATATTACTACATTTGTGCGAACATAAATGGGATGTCAGTGCAATAGTCAATCGTTATGCTCAATCGCCTCTTAGAGATTTTATACCAACTGAAGACGGTTTTGACCATGTAGTCATCGACTTCATTCGTCCGCTTCCACAATTTCAATGATAAAGGTATTGTCAAGGTATTCATTATTCCCTATCAAATAACACTGTGGAACAAAAATAACAAGGTTCTGACAACGGACTCTGGTAGTGGGGCTAAAAAAAACATATAGGTGTATCGGCGTTTGGAAAGTTTACGTCTCAATTTTATTTAACGTGGATGAAATGTTCCGCCGTGAAATGTTACATTTAAACCCGCTACACCCATGTTTTAGGAACAAAGATATTGCGGCGGTAGAGGGTTAAAGAATTCCACAAAAATGTTTATCGTAAATTACTGAACACATCCTATACCTAAAATGTAAGGATAACAAGGCTTCCTATGCCGATTCATCATAAAAATGTGCAAAAGGGGGAAATTTCAACCCACCCTTTAAAAATAAACTCTGACGTAAACTTTCAATACGCCGATACAAGTATATTTTTTATAACACTTTGTCAGAACCTTGTTATTTTCGAAAAAGTTTTATTTTGTTCCACAGTGTGATTAGAGAGCTAATCCTTATGGTTGGTGGACAACACATCAAAACACTTTTACAGCTCCCTCGAGTGAAAGACCACAAAGGTACTTTTAAAATCTGAATAAAATGTCACGCGACAAACGACAGAGTATCCCATTTAGCTTTCGTTTTACTTGGCGTACTCACGAGTCTGAAGGAGAACATCAATGCCTGTCGAAATGTACGTGTGCCTGGGGAGTTAGTTGAAGGCACTAATACTGCCTAAATATATGCTTAATGGTCAGAGCACCGTTTGAATATCATATGCGTCATACAGATGTTACTTTGTTTACAATACTTGGCCAACAGCAACCAAACCAATATATCAGTTAAGTTTAAAAAAAAAAACTAATGCAATCTTTACTTATACATACGTGGGATATCAAACACTAATCAAAATACTCGTAGCGGATGTTTAGAGGACATAAAGGTTGACATAAGATAAAGATTATAGTGTCTCAGTAAGATTGCACTTTTTAAATTTAGTGTCATTTTTTGTGCAAGTGGCAACTCTGAAATTTGGCAGCTGTCACATATGTTTATTACGATTCTTAAAAATGGAGCGTTTTACGAAGGAACAGCGCGTTATAATTGTGAAAACTTATTACAAAAATTTGGAGAGTTATGCTGAGACCGCTCGCAAACGTCGAAGAATTTTCAGTCGAGAAAGTGCACCTAATGTGTTAAGAGTGGTCAAAAAATTTTAAGAAACTGGGTCGGTTATGGACAGTGAGACTTGTGTGCGTCAACGCAGCAATCAAACTCTTGAAAAAAAATGCTGCTGTAAACGAGAGTGTCGCCGAAAACCTGAAAACATCAATTCGGCGTCCTTCTCGACAACTTCAACTGTCACGAAGCACTACGCAGCGAATTTTGGAGGAAGACCTCCACCTTCATGCGTCCAAAGTTCAGCTTACTCAGGAGGTCAAACCAGCAGGCCATGGAAAGCGCCGGCAATTCAATTACAATTTTTAAAAAAAAAGTAATCTTTTCCGATGAAGCGCATTTCCTTCTGAATGGCTTCGTGAATACACAAAATTTTCGAATTCGAAGCTCAGGAAATCCTCATGCAATCCATTAGAAACTCATGCACCCTCAACGACCAACTGTCTTTTTCGGATTTTGGTCAAGCGGCGTGATGGGTCCATACTTTTTTGAAGATGAGGCCGAAATTGCAGTGCCTCTGAACAGAATTCGCTACAGGAACATGATAACGGAGTTCTTGTGGTATCAACTGGACGGCATGGATCTGGACGTCATGTGGTTTCAGCAAGACGGCGCCACCTGCCACACCGCGCATGAAACAATCGATTTATTGCAGCAACGATTTCTAGAACAAATTATCGCAAGAAATTCTGATGTTCATGCGATTTAACGCCATGCGATTTCTTTCTTTAGGGTTTTGTGAAATCTCGCGTTTATGCGAAAAAACCAGAAACAATTCCAGAGCTGAAATCTGATATCCAACGTGTCATCGGTGAGATACAGCCACATCTCTGTGAAAAAGTCATGGAAAATTTCATGAAAAGAGCAATGGCCTCTTATCATATCCGTAGGGGCCATTTAACGGATATATTATTTTATCTTCTTTGAAATCCAATAAACTATCGCAAAAAATATGAGTTTTTATTTTAAAATGAAAAAGTGCATTCTTACTGAGTCACCCTTTATTTAAGTTGGCACTATACTTATAGTTGTAAGAAATTGTAGAAGTCTAGTTTAAGTGTAAAATTTTTCCGATTTGCATGAAATGGGATTAATCAATGCATGTAGCAAAGGTTTTTTTATGTAGCACCAACCACCAGTTGCAGCTGTTGAACTGACAGAAACAGTGATCAATTTATTCTGTAGCCACTGACATATGTACATACAGTGGTGTGCGATGAAATAGAGTCACACACTCGTCAAAACTTTTATTCTCTGCAAATCAGTGGTTCAAGATGTTTCATGTCAAGAAATTCTGAACCTGATTGACCAGTCCTCTGCTGAATTTAATGCCGTCATTTTTACTAAATTTTGTACACTACTGTTCTCCAGGTCAGTGTCAGTATTTTAAAGGCTATGTAATGACGTGTGCTATAAAATAGAGTCAATTACAAAAAAATGTTGTTTTTTTTTTGAAACGGTTAATGGTAGTTTGGATTTGAATTTGAAAACAAAGTTTAGCTTCTAAATATCATTAATGTTTATTAGTAGCATTAATAAATTGTCATTATTGACGTTCCAAAATGTAAATATTGAAATCATGAGCGCCAAGAAATGTAAATATTGCAATCATGAGCGCCAAGAAAGAATAAAAGAGATGATAAAAGAATTCAGAAGCTACATACAAATTACTGACATAATTGGATGCTCAAAGAAAACGTTGGAGACCGGAATAAAATATAACCCCAATCCAGGAAACAGACAGTAAAACCCTGAAAATTACAGAACATTTGGAACCAAAAATATTGCGCCACGTAGAGTTCGACTTTTGTTACCTCTTCCGCCCTTAAAAGGCAATACGATCGGGATGTTGACACCTCTACATTAAGAAAAATGCTAACTAAAACCAATTTAAAGGCAAAAAGTGTCCGAAAAGTTCCATTTCTATCCAAACGGAACGTTCAAAAAATGTTGCATTTTGCCAAGGAGCATGTGAAATAGTCCGTACGCAAATGGCGAAATATTTTGAGGACAGCTGAAACTAAAGTGAGATTGGTTAATTATGTACGAAGACCTTCCAACACCGAATTCAGGCCCCAGAACACAATCCAAACAGTTAAACGTGGTAGCGGAAACATAATGGTACGGGGTTGTTACTCTTACATTGGGACAGAACCTTTATTCCAAATTGAACAGACAATGGACGCTGCATATTATACCACTGTATTAAAAAAAACATCATGATGCCTTGTGCTAAATGGGAAATGCCGCTTCGATGGGTGTTTCAATATAATATCGACCCCAACACACATCGAAGCGAGCAAAAGCTTCGTTTGAAAATAATAGTGCCATAGTTTTAAGATGGTCTATGCAGTCGCCGGGCTTAAATCCTATTTTGTGGCGGGACATTAAAGTGTCTATCAAAGGAATAAAGCAATTTAATAAAGATGAGCTTATGACACTGGCACAATCGGCGTGGAATACATGACTTGTGGAGAATTGATGATTCAATGTCAAGGCGTTCCTTAGCTGTGATAAAAAATAATAGTTATTTCATAAAGTACTGAGATAATCTAAAGGATTAATGAAACATACATTTTATTTGACACAGCTATTTATTCTAGTTCAGATGATGAATCGCGATGACTCTATTTTAATTCACAGGCAAAACGGGGCATTTTGAAATATTTTGATTTATACCTAATGATTTAATTTTAAATTACGACATTAATGTTCTAAAATGTTAGATCTAGTTCTTAATTGAACAGTTAAAAATAAAAGTTATAAACAAAATTTAATTTTTCTACATTTGTTTTTGTTTTGAAAATGTTGATTTGTGTTGACTCTATTTCATAGCACACCACTGTATCTATGTATGTAAGTTGTTATTAATGAGTTATCCGAAGGTGAATTTTCCTATTCAACATCAACCATAATTTGAATAAATTATTCCAAAAATTTGTAATTTTATTGGCATAAATTTATAAAAATTCAAAATGAGATTAGAGCTGCAACATAGGAAAGCGACCTCCCAATAATGACTGAAAAAAAAATTTCACTGCAGACTGTCTTTCTTCAAGCCCCGTATTCAGTTCTTGCGAAATTTTCGTAAGAAATTTTGTCATTTATCTCTAAACGGAAGATGTTGTTACAGAGAGTTACCACATATCTCTAATTTACCTTGCATATATTTTGTTAATAATTTATCTTTGTACTAAATTTTATTTTTAACGCATGTGGTATTACTTTTGTTTACTAAAGTAATCGAAATGTTAAAATTCCGGGCCGAAACAAGTATCAAATAATTGTTTTCATACGAAATAAGTTTAGCGTAACAACCCTGTACTTGATTTTGCCTACGAAATGTTCGCAAAGAGCTGAGTACCAAGCAAATGAAAAGTGAGCGAAATTTTCGGTTCATAAAATTGTCGTTCTTTTTTATACACGTACTTCTTATGGCAACGAAAAGTTCACAAAAACTGAATACCGGGCTTGAGAGCTGATGCAGTAACTTGAAATTTTCACAAAAAAATTAAAATCAGCTATTAATTCGATAAGAGAGAGTGATTAAGGTCCTCCCTTGAACGGAATTCAGGAGACTAAAGTGGTCGACATCCGAAATAAATTTATTTTGTAAATGGTTTCTTCTTGGGACTTTTACAAAATGAGATCTGGTGGCAACTCTGTATATTACAACACTAAAGCATGCCACACACTGTCAACAAATCGTTTCGATCGGTCGAAATTTCGACAGATTGTCATGTGTGTAGCGTGGTTTGCATACAGATCGAAAATTGACAAAAAATTTTGTCTTTCTTGCGATCGGTTGCGTGTGTGTGGCGTAGTTGACGATTTTCTGTTCACAGTTTGCAATCGGTTGTGTGCATAGTCTAATAATATAAGTCGACGCGTGGCGTGTTGTTGTAATATGAAACGATTTTGACTGAATTTTGTTGTACTATTGTTATGACAATACAGTCGATATGTCAAAATCATTTTATATACGAAGAAGAGGCAAAGGAGAAACGCCAAAGTAAATAATTACATGCATAGAATTACATGTATTAAAAAAAAAAGTAATAGGCAGAAATTATACAATTTACAATTATATTTATATTTCAATTTAATTTGCACAACACTTTTCAAACGTTTAATAACGAACAATAAGAACCAAAACAAATGATGAGACAAGTTTGACACTTCGAGTGTAGTACGTAAACAAAGAATGATAAAAAGAAACAACCCAATAACAAAATGCCTGATCAGCTGGGCTTATGCTTCCACTTATATTATTACACTATGGTTGTGTGTGTGTGGCGAAGTTGACGATTTTTGTCATTTCTTTTGTTTTTTTGAAGTGTTCACATCGGCGGAAAAATGGCAATAGCCAGTAAAGAATTTTATGTGCGAAAACTCATCTCGCCTTTTTAACCACTCCTGCATCCAAACTGAGCGATATTTTTTCCTCTTCCTCTCCTCACTTCTTCTTTCACATAAATAAATACCATACATCGCTATTATTCTCTGTCCGCGTTCCATCTTCACTTGGCGGCGAACAACGTGCAATTAAAATTGTCAACCGATCGACAAGTGTGTGGCAAAACGACTTTCGACCGATCGAAACGATTTGTTGGCAGTGTGTGGCCTGCTTAATGGCGATTTCGTTTCTGAGAAAAAATGCACCCGTTTTCCTCCCCTTTGCCCTACAAGTATAATTTTATGTTCGTGTGTGAAAAAAAGTGCAACACTACTTAAAGGTTTTGTGTTCGTTTCTGAAGGTACGGTCAGTTGGGCAAATATTTGATCAAAATATGTTTCATCGTATTTGCTCAAAATGTTGTCAAAACAATACAGGATTGATTTTGTGTTCACACTACGCACATTTATTTGCCTCTTTTTGTGTGATCAAACAGGTATCAAATAGTGTCAAATAAACAGTAGGGAAAATAAATTTGTCCTGTGGAACAAATATCTGCAACAAATAATTGTTTGATCAACCCGACAGAAAACACAAATTTGTTTTCTCATAAATTTTTAGTAAACTGTCAGAAAACAAATTTTTTTTCTGAAAATTTTTAAACAAATTGGCAGAAATACGATTTTGGTTTTCCAAAAGTTTTAAACAAACTGCAAGAAAATATTTTAAAAAACTATGATGCAGGAGGATGAATGGACTCTTGTTTTATACTGTGGAGAAGCGACGGAGGTAAGTTTGGAAGAGGAGAAATCTTAGAAGCAAATTTGGGCAAGTTTAGCTCCCACTGGCATGGCCATAAAAGCTCACTGGTTTGAGGTAGAACTCATTGTTTTAAGCAAAAAATGTTAAATGCCAAACTTGATGATGGCCCCTATTTCCGGAGTTATGGGCCTCCAAAGTGCGGATATACGGGAAGATATTATAATGAGCCACCTTAAGCGATTTATGTGACCTCTAATATATTTTTGTTATAAGCAAAGTCAAAATAAAGAAAACAAATTAATTGAAATGTTTCGATAACCTTATTAGTTATCGAGATATCCTATGTTGAAATTTTCAGAAAATATCGAATACAGTAGAAACTCGATGCTTGCACGTAATGAAAACCCGGCTCGGTGCAAGTTTCGAGGTTGTCAAAAGCACTGAGTATTAATTTCCTATACAAAATAAAAGGCACATACATACATCTGTTTATGACACCGCACCTCTCAATAGTCAGCTTAAAACTGATTCAAATTACAACATTTCATCAGCAGCATAAAACGACGGGGATTTCCCGAAATGTACTCAGTCTAGGAAAACGTAAACAAAGCAGCACGTAAGAGTAATACAAAAACGTTGCAAGTATCGAGTTAAAAATTTTCGGATGTCGCAAGTACTGAGTGCGTAATGAAGAATATTTCTATGTTGCAAGAATCGAGGTGTGCCATAGAGTCGGTCGCCAAAAAAAGTCCTGTTTGGCACCCCTAGTTTGAAAGGTTAGCCCAAGAGGATCTCAAAACAAAAAAAATTAATTTTTGCCACGCCCCAAAATACCGCCCTTTTTGTTTTTTATGTCCTGTGTCGCCATTTGAAGTCCGATCGGGACATGTGATATATCGTTGTTCATGGGTTTAAAGCAGCTTTATTTTCTTTATAGATCACATTCAAATTAATTGCTTAATTCAAAAAATATTTTTTTTATTCTTGTTCCTACCCACCCTAAGGTACAACAATTTTTATATTTTATAAAAGCTGCGTAAAAATAATGAACATTTTGCTTTTGATGCACTTACTTTAATGCATAAACAAAAAAGTTAACGCGTCTTAAAGTTATCGAAATAAGTCAATACGGATACTTCGTCTTTATGTTCCCAAAAGCCAGCCCTCTGAAAACTTGAAAAATTTAGTGAAGTTTATTGTTAAAGTTTATGCACCATTTTGGTTTCTCGTAAAGAGTAAACCTCTTTATCATTTATTACACAGTGCAACACGAAAAAATATAACCATATACGGACACCACTACGTGATAAAAGACCAAAAAAAAGACCCCTGTCTCCCAGTTTTGCCCAAAGTCCTCCAGGTGGGGCCTCGGTGTCATTTTTGCAAAAAAGTGATCATTTTCTCAAGTTCATATCTTGTTGTAGCTCTTGTTATATATAATTTACCACTACGGTATCACACCTCTGACATGTACCTCAAATCCGTACAAAAACTTATTGAAAATTATCTAACAGTCTTGATGCTGACATTTGAAGCAAAATGCAGAAGTTCTAATATTTTACATTTGTTCACTAATTGAAGGGGGAAAACTTGATCTGCTAGCTCAAACGATTTTGAATCTTCTAATAAAAACAATTCAGATCGAATCATATATGTAGTATGTTAGGGTATCCAATCGAAAATTCGATTTATCGAATAATTTGCGTCAACAATTTACTCGAGTACTGTAAAATTCCTGATTTCGAGTAATATATTAATCTAGTATGTAATTTATACCGATTAATTCGAAGAAATCGAAAGAGTGAATATAATACATACTCTCAGTTAATATATTATTTCAATATAGCTGTTCTTAAATTTATAAAATACACTCCAGTTCATTTAAATAACAACAGTTATAATCATTGTAAAAAATTGAAATTTCGGGAAAACTAACAACAAATGATTTGAATGTGCTTATATGTTATATTAGGTGGCAACACTATTTTACGAAAATGTGCAAAAGAAGAATAAAAAAGTCCCGTAACAAAAGCAGTGGACCCATTCCTACTACAATAGCAAAAAATGTGATTTTAAAATAGTTCATATGAATAACAACAGTTGCTAGTTTTTGCTGTTCTTGAGCTATTGTGTTACATAGAGTATCCAGAGTTAAATAGTTTGAAAAATTGCGCATCATAAAATAATAATCGTTTTAAAATGGGACGAGGAAAGCCATTAAATTCAGAAGAAAAAGGAAAAATTGGGGCATATTTTGAACAAAAGTTTTCCTACAGAAAAATTGGAGAGAAAATCGGAAGTGTTCGTCTTGTCTTCAATTACATCAAAAATAAGAATTCTTATGGTAAAAACATGAAAGGGAGACCAGCAAGTGTCTTATGGCAAACAGATAAGCGAGCAATTTTAAGAATTGCATCAAACTCCTCTGATTCGATACCAAAAATAAAGGCGAAAGCCGGAGTTTCCGCCAGTATTTCGACTGTACGGCGCTTGGTTCTGGATGCTCCGCATATTCAAAGAATGAAACTTAAAAAGAAACCTATATTAAAAACCATTCACAAAGAAAAACGATTGGATTTTGCAAAAGTTCATATGACGTGGAATACCGAATGGCACACGGTTGTCTTTTCTGATGAAAAAAAATTTAACCTGGATGGTCCTGACGGGTATAATTCCTATTACCATGATTTAAGAAAAGAGATAGTCATTTTAATCCGTCGGCACAGTCGGATTGGTGGAATTATGGTATGGGGAGCCATATCGTACTATGGTCAGATTAAGCTACAATTCAAATCAATAAAACTGAACGCAGAACAATACAAAGGCATACTTCATCGAGCTTTTCCGGAATGCAGTAACATCTTTGGACCTTTGCGTTGGATTTTCCAGCAGGATAACGCTCCGATACACAATGCCAGAGTGGTGAAAGCTTGGATAAGTGACCAAAATGTTACTGTGATGGACTGGCCACCGTACTCGCCAGACTTAAATATAGTGGAAAACGTCTGGGGATGGCTTTCACGTAAAGTTTACGAAGGAGGTAGACAATATGAAGACATTCCATCGTTAATCAGTGCAATCGAAACCGCCTGGGGTGAGATTTCCTTAAATTATCTTAAAACCCTCTACGATTCCATTTCAAATATAATATTTGAGATTATTAAGCACCAAGGAGGCAACACTCATTATTAAAAGTTAGTGAACACTTCTAAACAAATAGTTAAAAACAATAAAAATTAATTTAGTGAATAATTTTTGTTTTTTCGAAACTTTTCTTCGTCGTTGTTATTCAAATGAACTGTTTCTGTTTCTCATTTTTCAAGCATTTTTTATAAACCTAATAAATATATTAAAAAAACAAATTTAAAACAACAATATAAAACCCGTTTCCCATTACATCCCATGAAGGGATTGGGGAGAGCTTCTCACAACCAGTGAGCTGTGCGCTTTCTAATTGTTCACTCACTGATTGGGACCTACAATTTTTACACCGATTCCGAACGGTATTTTGAGAAGCTTTTTCATTGCTAAATACTCGATAGTGTCGCCGTCACTATGCGAGGTGACCGCCGCCGAAAGAATTTTATTTTTAAGGTGGTCAGAGCAGGGATCGAACCCAGGATCTCATGTACAAGAGGCGCGCACACTACCCATTGCACCACCGACGGCCACAATTATTATTGTCGATAATATTAAAGAATAAAATAAAATATCTAAAAAAAAATATTTCAGCTTTTGTTTTTCGTTGTGTGATCAAAAATTCCCAGTTAGCTACAACTTTTTTGCTGTTGTTATTTAAATGAACTGGAGTGTATGTATCAGGTTTCACAACATCTGTTCTTATTTACCGCTCAGGTAATTAAAGAGGATGTGTTACATACCACATATATACAGAAGTCTAGCAGATAAGTAAATGTCCTTTAACACAATTTCAATACTCAATACACTAATATGTCACAGTGTACATTTGTCAAAGAATAATCATAACGTGTGAATATAAAAAGCAAAAGTGAAATTTAAAATCAAATGTTATTTCCGGCAGTGCTTGCAATTCCGCCCATTTCGTTCAAAACTTGAGAGAGTCCTGTCTGTAAGAAATTTACCTGACCATAGTCTTAATCAAATTGAAATGAAGAACTGTTAAACTACCCAGCAAAAATAAAATGAAGTAGTTCTAGTAGATGTTATTATTTTTGTACATCTTCTGCAACACTATGTGCATATTTAATGCAATTTTGACGCTGATCAATAACAACTCCGAAAAATCTACATTTGCATCACATCCATTATGAGTATTATGATGCAAATTTATTAAAGAGCTAAAGGGATAGTGGACAAGTACAAAGATGCCTAAATATATTACTTGTATTTAATTTGTATTTACTTTCCTTCAAATTGATTTTCATTTCCTTTCTTTTTCACCCGTTGACAGAAGCTTTTGGAGTGCTAATAAAAGGACAATTAATAAAATAATTAGTTAAACCCTAAAATTGTTGCTTAAAGTCAGAACTTTTTAATAGCATATCACTTCTTGCCAAGTTTCAAATGACAAGAAATTTACAAATTGTTGAAATAATAGTTTTGGTTGCTCGTTTGCGGACGAAATATAGCATAACAATTTTAGCATAAACTGCACTTCCAAATAGTCAAACAAGAAGTAGTGCTGCATTGGACAACGCAATATTAAAAGAAGTACTTCTGCACCCAAATTAGCACTACATCTTACCAAGGAGTTGTGGTGCAAATTCTACTTCTTGGTATACTCTTTTTTTGCTGGGTATAGCAAGAATATAGCAATGGATTGCTATATTGCAGACAGAATGAAGTTTCTGGGTGATATTTGTTCCAAGTAAGATGGTGTTGAGTTTAATTCCTTAATTTTTAAATAAATTTACCGTCCCAGCCATTAAAATTCGGAGCGCTCCAAAAAAGGAGCGTGTAGGTATGGTGGGAGTCCCTCAAAGTCCCTTATCAAAGAAGTGTTTGCGGAGTGCACTTATATAGGGCGTCCGAAAGAGCTCTGCATGGGATTCTTTTAGGAGCTTTGATTCATATTTCCATATATCAGTTTATTATTTTATTATCTTCGTACTCCTAAAAAGGAGCGTGTAGGGACTCCCATAGCGCTCCCTAAAGGAGTGTTACGGAATGCGCCTATAAAACGCCTCCGAAAGAGCTCCGCATGAGATTGTTTTACGAACGTTGTATCATGAGAAACTCCTACAGAATTACAGGAAAAAATCGAAAATTGTTCACTGTCACTATCAGTGCGGCTCGCCCCCTCTCTTCCTTCCCATCTGTATTTTCTGCTCATTTATATGGGTAATCACAATGGGTCGACCGACCTCCAAGTGTTGTGACGATAAGTTGTATACTGTCTCTTATTGTCACGTGTCCTAAACTTAACCTAACCTAACCTACCCGAAGAAATATTACAAAATTCAGTAAAAATAAAGCAATAATTGAAATATAAACATAATTGTGTTTATCTTTCCCAAACGATGCTACCCAATGGGTAGCGAAATATTGAAGAATTAAATAATTTAAAATAGACCGAACATTTTAATTTCAAATATAATGCGAAAGTTGGAATAAATCATCACATTTTCTATACTTAATTTCCTAAAAAATTTATTTTATGTTTTTAATGAATTATAAAGTTATGAGCATTTGGGAAAAGCAATACGAAGGACTCATTCTGGGTTGTTTTCGGATGGTTTTAAAAGTCCTTTTTCAAAAAATTAGAGGTGAGAAAGGAGTCCGTGCGGAGTCTTTGCGGGTTATTTAAATGAGCGCTCTGGGACTCCAAACGTGCTAATTTATAGGAGTTCACACGAACCCCTTGCGTATTATCTAAATAAGCGTGTAGGGACTCCAAAAACACTCATTTAAGGAGTCCCTAGGCTGAACTTTTTTCATATATTTTGAGCGTGCTGTTTTCTTCGGTGGATATGCTCCTTTGGGACTCCTTTCGCAGCCTTCCTAGGAGCGTTAGCGCACCGTGAGACAGTCATATCGGAGTCATGGTTGGTTGGGAGATCATAATTGTATAATTTGGAGCTTCGAAAAGATTAAAGTAATTCTGGCATTTGAAAATGTAAAGGCTTAAATGTCTGTCCATATGTAAATTAACTAGTTGGAACTACATTGATGAAATTAATTTAAGACACAGGGGTGATCTTGTTACCGGAGTCCAATAAATAATATACGATAACGGGTAACCGTCGGTCGTGCATTGGTTAGTATGCACGACTTGTACAAGAGAACATGGTTTCGATCTCTGCTTTTTCTAAGCCGGTAACATAGTCGACGGTCGCTTAGTGATGGCGACACTATCCAGCAATCAGCCATGAAAAGGCGTCGGACCTGTCCCAATCAGTAAGTGTAATAACTTGAACACCCACAGCTAACTGATTTCGAGAAGGGATGTAATGGGGAAAATATGTATGTTTATAAGGTAATGGACGCTTGGCAATTACCGTTGACTGAAATATCCCTCACAATCCATATATGAGTAATATAAAACTTGATAATTTATTGTCATACTATTGAGCACCGATTGCCCATAATTTAAAGGTACATCTCCTTTAATCTCCAGATACGTTATGTATACGTGACTGAATACCAGTATAAAATATGATACGATTTTCATGATTCTTTCCTAACTGTCTAAACACATAAATATTTTTGGAGTATGTGTTGGAACGAAGTTCCTTATCGCACGTTCAGGGATGGGGGCTAAATAAAAAAAATTAAACAACTTGTTTCTAACTAAATTGGTACTTTTGCTTTGGTTTGTGTCTGAACTAACATATGTTGGTAAATTTATTGTTTAATGGGAAGTTTTCTAGGTGGAGCCTGTAACCAATATTTAGTATACATCGTAGTTTTGAACCCAATAAGCAGTAAATTTAGAAAAGCCAAAGTGAAAGAAGTTTCAAAAAATAAAATTTTTGTAAATAAGGGCCTTTTCTTAAGAAAATAAATTTTCTTACAACAAATTGCCTTTTCTTAAAAAACAACATTTTCAAGACTACGTTTTTTGTTAAACAAAATAACTTTTCTTGACATACATAAGTACCTAGTCTTCAAAATGTACCTATTCTTGAAACAAGGACCAATTGTAAAAAAAAATTCCCAATTCTTAAAAAAAACCATTTCATGTGGTTGTTTTTCGGCCCTATTAAATGTATTTTCAATACTTATGAATTTATTCAAGCTCAAGACCTTTTTAAATAATATAAACCTTATTATCTTTATATTACTTTCAAAAAAGTCGAGCATAAAAATGTTCCAGACCGAATAAAAATTCCCGTAAGGGAAATGATGTATTTTCAATTTTGTCTTTTGAAACAAAAACCCCCCATTTCTTCAAAAAAAAATACTTCTCTTAAAAAACATACTTTTACTTACAAAAATGTCGTTTCTTAAAATTACCTTTTCTTAAAAATAAAATAATACCTTTTCTTTTCTTGAGATAAGTAGCCTTTCTGAAAATAAGTAAATTTTCTTCAAAAAAATAACCTTTTCCTAAAAAGAGTACCACTTCTTTAAAAAGTACATGTTATTAAAAAAAAAGTACTCTTTGTAAAAAAAATTGTACTCTTCTTCTTAAAAATAGTACCTTTAAAAAAACATTAGCTTTTAACCTTTTCGGGAAAATGTAATATTTAATCTAACCAAAAGGACATAAAAATATACTTCTTTGAAAAACACTACATTATTCTATAAAAAAATATTCTGAAAAAAGTTTATCATTTTACAAAAAGTATTTTTTTCTTACAGATCCATTTAAATTATCGTATCTTTCAACGGGTGCCTTAGGCGTATTGGAAGTAACTAGTACAAAATATATAGCGAAAGGAACTTCGTTCCAACCGTGTGTCCCCGGACACCTCATGTAATTTTTGATCTTTTAATGTTGTTTGTTTATGTTGTTTCTTTTAATGATATGTTATTATACCGACTTGAAATTCGAATTTTTCAATTAAATTTATTAGTTTCAGAATCTCTCTTGAATAAAATTACTCGAATAACTCGAGTAACAGCAAATCTTTTCTCTGTTGTTCGAGTAAGTCAAAAACCCTATTATCGAGATACTTGATTACTCGAACAAAGCAAAAACGTGACTAATTGAATACCCTAACGTATGTATAAAAAAGAGTCATATTGCTGACGACAATTCTTGAACTTTAATAACTCTAAAAACTAAGTAAATTGCAAACACCAATCTCGGTTGTTCCTGACCAAAAAAATGTTTGTCGGAAGACAAAACGGAAAACCATCTGGTCCAATAGTAAATTTACTTGTGATTCAGCTAGCAAGCAGAAATTAAATGTAATCTTTAACAACGTCATTCGTTATGTGTACGGACTTAAACGATCCGATCGTGTGTCCCAATTTTCCTGTTCACTCTATGGCGTTTCTCTGCAAAACCTTTTAAATATTAGAGCACTCTTATTTCTCCATAAAATTATCTACACAGGGAAACCTCAATATCTATTCATGAAAATAAATTTTAATAGAAGCAATAGGGGAAAGAAAATTGTTCCACTAAAGCGCTGCAGCCTCATCTCCGAGTGGCAATTTTTTATACACTCTGTTCGTCTTTGGAATGCTCTCCCACATCATATTCAGCTCCTTAGTGATGCAAACACTTTTAAGAAAAGTATTTTTGATATCTTTAAGTGATTTTCCTAAACGTACGTGCATACCATTTCATAATATTCTAAACCTTTTATTTATTTATTTATTTATTTTTCATCACTTTTATTTAATTTTTATTTAATTTTTTAAATTTTTTACTTCTACTGTTTTATGATCATATTTTCTTAATCTTGATTTTGATGTTAAATTTTTAATCTTAATTTTTATTATTTTTCTTGTTTTATCGTTCAAATTAAAACATTTACATTTAAATTTTTGATCAATGAAATTCGTGTACTATAATTATAAGATTTTATCTTGTTGTACTCGATAAGCCAAATAAACTCAAATTGAAAATTGAAATTAAGACTATATGGACCAGACTCATATTTATTGCGCAAGCAGATGAAGCTGCTCTGAGAATTGTAATATAATATCGATAAATTTTTTTAAAAACAAAAATACTATTGGTTGGCAAGAAAGTAATTTCGGTTTCAACTTAATTTTCAATTATTTTATTCAAATAATTAATTTTAATCGATAATGTTGTTGTCATTTTCCCAGATTCATAGAATGACTGCTCCGTCCCACAAATATGCTCGATCGTCTCGGTTTGTATGTCGTCTTTTGGGCCCTTACTATGTAACTCGATTCTATAAAACAAGAAAACGAATACGAACGATTGCCACTATGTACTATCTCGAATTCGAATACAAAATGCTCTATAATCGGATTTCTTATTCGATTTTCGAATAAGTGGCAACTATGTAACTCGAGTTAAATGTTAAAAGTGTCAGTTTCTTCATAGTTTTATTTGTTTACGTTAGAGTTAGCGAAAGGACACAAAAACTTAAGTTTTTTATTACTTTTTTTTGTTTAACATAAATTATAACTGAAATTGATTAAAGGGAATTGACCGAAAAAAGTTCAAACACAAAACAGTGCCAATTTGAATGCATAATAAATTTTATGGCGCTGCACCCCGATATGGCAAAGGGCTATTTAAAGACGCCGGAGGCAAAATCAAAATGTGCAAGTTTATGAAGGCGGCCAGAAAGTGACCTCAACATCGTAGGGCCACCAATACGTGATGTACTTAGCTGGAAGAAGGTATGTTTGCCGTACAATGCATTTTATAATTTGGTAATATGTTTTCCACATTTGGTCCGATCATAAAAATACTTGAAAGGCGAAGTGGCGAAAAAATAAGATTAATTTTTTCGGCATAGGTGGCGGTCCACCTAGATTATGCACTATATCACCCCCAGAAGAGAGGGATTTGAGGTTCTTACTACGCAAGAAGCAGTAAAAAAGTTCGACGCAAAACATGCCACGACTGCTGATAACCCGACAGAGCCAACAATCATACGAGCTTCGATCGTCTACACCTTGCCCTCCGACCCCAAGGCGTCGTGTTTTAATTGGTAGGCAACTATTAAATAAACGTGTCGACAACCAAATCGACTATCAAAACAAATCCACTAAAGTCGTTAATAAAATAAACGACAATTTAAAATCTTTAGTCAGGCAGAGTCGGAAGAAATTGGAGCTGAAAGAAAAAAAGACAACGCAACAGAATCCATTTGTTGGATTTATAAAATTATTACTCTTCATAAGAAACTTTTGCATGTTTGCTAGCAGAAACAACGTTTGACAAATAGTATTGCCAACTCAATTCAAATTTTTAATCGAAAGTAGTGTCAACGTGTGGTTACACTTTTTGTTCGATCCGTACATTTTACATGGTTCCATTTCAAATACAGTTTTAGCATTCGAAACGAGTTACATAGTAGGGGCCCTGTATTGATGGATTTTTTCCATTCAAAAAGTTTTGCAGACTCCGGAATAAATGAAAATCTTATCAGATCAGGACTATTATAAGGTGAATGTGGCATCACTTCCCATCCAATCTCCATTATTTGTTAGTCTGCAAAGCTGTATCGAGGCCTAGCATAGTCGTGCTGGAAAAACACGCCTTTGCGATTTAGCAATTCAGGTCGTGTTTCATTTAGTGCCCTATAAAGGTTCGCCAATTGCCGACAATAGACGACAGAATTTATGGATTGGAAGCAATTCGAGGAAACGACGACACACCTTCTCCTGGATTGCCCTGCTCTGGCAGGACGGAGAAGTAGGATATTCGGAACACATTTAGTTAGCACCGTAGCCCCACAGGATATTCTTGTAGGTCTCATAGACAAATTCATTGAAAGGTCAACTTGGCTAGACGACTAGGCAATAGTTGGTATTGAGAAAACTGCAGGTATCAATCACAATGGGCTTCTTTAGCCTAAGTGTGCTAGACAACACAACAACAAACCAAGCAATTCAAAATAAATTACTGCCTCAAAATCCTACCAAATGGACAACATAATCTGTTTTGGTGCAGTTCAGCCTTTGATGAAGTTTGAGCGCATTCATCGTGCTTGGATCAGAATCTCTTTCGGTTGGCATTGTTGTAAAGAATGCATTTTGCATCTCCAGTGACAATGGGTTTCCAAAATAGGATCATTTTTGTTGCGTTTCAGCAATAAATCGCAAGGGCTTTTCCGCTTTGTTAAGTGGATTTCCTTAAGCTTATGCAGAACCCAAACATCAAGCTCTTTGACAAGTCCAAGCCATTTCAAATGAGTTTCAATGGTCGTGTGCGCGACACCTGCAGCTAGACTGCAACTTCTCGAAAAGAAACGTGTCGGTCAGATACAACGGTTTTGATTTTGTTTTCATCAACCTCATTTGGGCTACCGCTTCTCTGGCCATTTAGGATCGTGATAAAAGAAAATTTGTTGAACGAGCTTTGACATGTTCGTTCTGTTAGAGCATCCTAACCATACACGTCACAAATATCCCGGTGTGCTTCAGCGGCATTTTTGCCTTTACGGAAATAAAATAGGCAAATATGACGAAACTGCTCATTGTGATCATCCATATTCACAGCAAATAGATGCTATTTTGGGCTCAGCAAGCAGTTTAAAAACAAAGCCCTCTCTCGACGGACAAAGGTCCAGCTATACTAGACTCTCATTGTACCAGTCTTGGCATATGGCTCCGAAACTTGAGTCATATAGCAAGCGGATGAAACACACCTGAGAATATTCGAGAGGAAAATTTTACGTAAAATATATGTTCCGGTTAAAGAAAATGGTGAGTACCGAGGTCGTTGGAACCAAGACCTATACCATTTATATTCTGACATGGACATATCTACGCGAATCAAATTATGCCACTTGCGGTGGCGAGGCCAATGTTATCAGAATGGATGAAGATGAGCCAGCGCGAAACGTACCCGATGGAAGCACAGCAAAAGAGGACGACCAAGATTCCGATGGAAAGACCAGGCCGAAGAATGCCACCGTATCCTTGGTGTTACCAACTGGCGAGAAAAGGCGAAGGATAAAACCAGTTGGAGAAATATGTTAAAATTAATTTTATTTGTTGTTTAATTAATATGATTAATAAACAACGTCAGCCTTGAGATCAAGCGTAGAATTGTGTTTGCAAATAGATGTTATTTTGGGCTAAGCAAGCACTTTAGAGATAAAACCCTCTCTAGAAAGACGAAAATCCAGCTATAGCAGACTGGCTTTATGGCAACCTATACAACCTGTCTGGCTTTATGGCGCAGAATCCTGGGTCTTATCGCAAGCAGATGAAACACACTCCGGAAGATTTATAGCCCTATAGTGCACAGTGGCGAGTATCGGTTACGCATGAACCATGAGCTGTATGAGCTTTATCCAGACATTGACATAGTTAAGCGGATCAAGATAATGCGATTGCGCTGGCTAGGCCATGTCAGTAGAATGGATGAAGACGAACCAGCACGAAGGGTTTTCGAAATCGAGAACTGGAAGGAAGGCGAAAAATAGGAAGACCAAGAGTCCGCTGGAGGGATCAAGTTGACGAATCCCTGGTATTACCAACTGGAGAGATAAAGCAAACGATCGATCTGGTTGGCGAAATATGTTATCTTCGTTGTGTAAGGTACCTGACCCCCCGGGGTTGTTCGAGACCGGATAAGTAAGTAAGTAATTAATATGTGTAAGACATCTGACCTCATGAGGATGTATAATAGTCAATAAAAGTAAAGTATATTCACACCAAGATTTAATTGAAAAGTGGCCACTGAAAATAATGTGAGATATCACAAGATTGAAATGTCAGTTGATCAAAGGCATTTCAAAAGCAATATCTGTATGAGAAAACTGAAGATACTTTCTTGTCAACACAATATATACTGTAAGCATCAACGTCGTATACCAATGATCAAAGGCTCGTGAAATTTATATTTTATCGCCTTTCATTCCCTCATCTAATATAAATGAATTTCATGACATTTCGATTCTTGACATTTCGTATACCAATGATCAAATACTCGTGAAATTTATACTTTCCCTCATCTAATATAAATGAATTTCATGACATTTCGATTGTTAATAACCCAATTGTCAATGTTTATAATATGTACTGATCTTCGAAAGGATCTGTACAAAGCATCTTTCTACTTACTGGTTTCTGTATCAGTACCAAACAGAGGATCTAACGTTGTACCGCCAGCTATTGCTTGAACCGCTCCCTTAAGTTTGCGTCGGGCATTATAACGTTTCAATTCTTCCACAGTATCGGCTAAATGTTGACGTTGGAGTTTATCACGATCCTAAAATGAGAGTAACGAGGTCATAATAACAACATTTGAACAAAAAAAAAAGACAATTTAACTCGAAAACACTTACTCTTATCCAAGGATGATCTAAAACCTGTGTTATCGATAATCTGTGATGAGGATTGGCGGCCAACATTTTCGAAACCAGATCTTTGGCAGAAGCAGAAATAGATTTCCATTCAGGGGCATCAAACTGAAAGGTGATTAAACAATATAATAATACATTTTAATATGTTAAGACGACTGGACGTACCGCTAATCTTCCGCGTGCTATAGAATTTTGCAATCGTACGCCAGACCCCAGGAATGGCAAACGACCCGAAAGTAATACATGTAACATAACACCAGCACCCCAAACATCACATCCCTTGCCATATAAACGTCTGGTTACAACCTCAGGAGCCATATAGTGGGGACAACCCACACGACCATGTGTTTCTAATGCTTCCCGGCCACCCGGCAATTGGATAGCAGAACCGAATCCTCCCAATTTGACGGGTGCCGAATTATCCACTGTCGCCAAAAGAGCACAGGCTGGTCGAACATCTCGATGTAGAATATCATTTTCATGACAATAACGTAAAGCTTCTAATATTTGACGCATATAGTGGCTGAAATTGAGAGACAGAAATGGAATTTATTAGAGGAAACAGTAAATCGTTTCTACAACGGCAAATATATCGTCACCTCAGTATTGGAGTGAAAGATACAAAATAAAAAATCATGTTCTTTTAACCCTCTCCAATACTGAGGTAACGATATTTTCATGAATTATATATTTTCAAAGGGTCACCACAATTGTATGTTTTCTTCGGCAGCTTTAATGTCATGTACCTTGTGTATCACACAATAATGTAATGTTTCACATGAATTTTCCTAAACTAATATGTATTTTTTCTTTTATTGCTTACCACGCCACTGCCTCACTGTAAACAAACCCCGCCACAGCTCTTCTCACAACTTCAAAGCATAAATCTGAGCCTTCCATACTGAGAAAGAGAAACATTCATTTAGATTTATGGCTTATTAATGGACATTTTTGGTTTACTTACAATTCGAATACCATGTACAGCATTCCTTCGGAACTGTACGTCTCTAGGAGTTCCACTATGTGCGGATGTTTCAACATGTGACATATTGTGGCTTCTCGTTTTAAATCTGCAACAAAAATATTTCGTTCTTTATGTAAATTAATAAGTTCTTAAGGGGAGAGAGAAGTATAAAAGAATATAAAGAATTTAGAATGACTTTGAATGCAATTTCTTACTTCAATGTTTCATAAATATTTTAAAAATATTTAAGAAGACAATATAGATTTTGTTTAAAAAACATATACTGTCCTTTGGGTGTTTAATGTTGTAGTCTAAAATCCTGCTACAATAAGAAACAATTTTGGGGAATTTATATTTCTAATCTTCAACAGCAGTTTGGAGTCTGGTCGCTTCTGGAGTATATTGTCTGAACTTAATGTTGTCATTACATCGCTAAAGCCCAAGACTG
Organism: Phaonia tiefii; assembly: GCA_963931995.1. Taxonomy (NCBI): domain Eukaryota; kingdom Metazoa; phylum Arthropoda; class Insecta; order Diptera; family Muscidae; genus Phaonia; species Phaonia tiefii. The sequence continues at coordinate 35,044,069 of OZ008367.1, forward strand.
AACAGATGTCAATGATCCAATTTCGAAGAAACGGCAATTTAGCAAGAAAGGTAGTAAAGTGCATTCAATGTCTTTTGATCGAAATTTTCATAGAATTTAATGTTTCTAAGTTTGGTTTAGAATGGATGAGCCTAGTTTTCATTATATACGATTCTTATACGCGCTAGAATAAACTAAAAATTTAATTTCAGATAATGACTTCTGCTCAAAATAGAGTAAATTCCAATATTCATAAATTAAAACACAGCAGCTAAAAAGTACACAAAAATATTAGTACCCGTAAGTACTCAGAAATACTAAGGAATAAAATCATAGACTAATACCACTGTGAGACAAATGGTAGGGGTCAGTGATCGGGAAGGGTTCAAACTACCGGGGAAAGTTATATCGGTAAAAAAAGAAGTCACCAGCGAAACGCAGGGACACGTCTAGGAATCGAGATATATCGATTTGAAGTTAGTAACTATCATATAGGGGAAATTGTCACCTTTGGTGGTCTTTTTTTTGACATATCTCGAGAACCACTAGTCCGATTTTGCTCAAACCAATTTAAAAAAATTAAAAATTACAATTCCTTTAATCTGTTAATATAACGTTTTTCTATATACTCAACAGTTTTGCCGGTAAAAATAAATGTATGAAGAAACAAAAAATTATTTTTGCCTAAAAATTAAAATTTTTTTTTTAATTCATAAAAAATCCAAAACGGAAAAAGTGTCACGTAAAGTCACATAACCTATGAACAAAATGAGACATACATCATGAAAATCAATGTATGGGTTTCGCTTTAATGCAAAATTAAGTAAAGGTATGAATTTCAAAAATTTGCTCGAGATATGCTCAAAATTCCTTGGAAAAAACATTGATGACTTTTTTTTATGATTGTCAGATTTAAAAAAAAAAGTAATAAACAAAAGGTTATTTGATTTTTATGGTAGCGGTAACAAACTAAAAAACGGTCATAAATGTGCGTGGACAATTAAAAGGAAAGTGCACTTTTTTAATTATTTGGGTTTTTCCGTTGGCTACCTGCATGATTTTGTTACACAAATTGCACCCACATTTATGAGTGGTCATGTTTTAGAACGTTTCGAAAAATATTGAAACTTACGTAGTATTTATAGGTGTTCATTGATCGATTTTTGTCATTCAACAAGTGTCTCCGAACGCGTAAAGTACGATTTTTTTAAAGTGACGAAAAAGTAATAAAAGTATAAAACCGAAATGAGTACAAATTGTCCAGAAAATATCAATTTATTTTGTTACGTTTGTGGCAAAAGAGCTTTTTCAACAAATACTGCATTACTCACTGAGCAAGTGGAGCGCGCTTTTAAACTTTATTTTGATTCCGAAATAATTCGCGGCGTTTCGTGGGTCCCAGACAAAATTTGTAAAACGTGCTACAATGGTCTTAACATGTGGATCCAAGGGAAATGCAGTTCACTTCGTTTTGGTGTACCAATGATTTGGACTGTTCCAGGAGAGCACAATTCCGACAACTGTTACGCTTGCTCAAACAAAATATGTGGAGTAAATCGTAAAGGCCTTAAACGAAGAGTTTACATATCTGTTAAAAGTGCACAAATACCTCTACCGCATTCGGATGAAAAACCAATTCCACCACTTCCAAGTCCTGACAGAGAAACTTATTTTTCTATTGAAACAATGGATCAATCGGATTTCACCTATAAACCAACACCAGAAGCCGGCCCATCGAACAAAATAATTCCAATATCACAAGCAAGAATGGACAAGATTGTTGCAGCATTAAACCTTTCTCAACGTGAAGCAGAAAAACTTGCCCAGCTTTTGAAAGAAGGCAACAATTTGGAGCCTAATGTCAAAGTCACCGGATATCGAAGACGACAATTGCTATTCCAACGGTACAGATCCTCATCCGATACAGACTCTGAACAAGTGGGCGAACCACCACGCAAGAAAGTAAAGGGCGCAAACAAACGAAATTAAGTTTTGCGTTCATCGATTTTTATAACCTATGTATCTATGTAATAACCTAATAATTACCTGTAATAATTTTTAATTTTACGTGTTAATAATAAATAATATATAATAGATATTAACCAAATTCATTGAAACATAAAATCAATATTCTTGTCAAAATGAGATACCTTCACTTAATTGTGAATAAAAGCGAAACGTGTCCATCGATTTTCATGATCTATGTCTCATTTTGTTTAAAGGTTATGTGACTTTGCGTGAAAGTAATACGACTTGCCTTTTTTTCCGTTTTGGATTTTTTATGAATTTAAAAAATAAAAAAATTTAATATTTTAGGCAAAAAATATTTTTTTTCTTTATACATTTATTTTTACCGGCAAAACTGTTGAGTATATAGAAAAACGTTATATTAACAGATTAAAGGAATTGTAATTTTTAATTTTTTTAAATTTGTTTGAGCAAAATCGGACTAGTGGTTCTCGAGTTATGTCAAAAAAAAAGACCACCAAAGGTGACAATTTCCCCTATATGATATTTACTAACTTCAAATCGATATACATATCTCGATTCCTAGACGTGACCCAGCGAAACGCCGGGCCACGTATAACTTGGTTTTGATCGATATAACATTTCCCGTTGGTTTCATCCCATCTCGATTTTGACTGTCGCATAGTGTACTTATAGTAGACTTAATAGTTCTCTCACCAAATTTGTGACATTTGGCCTGGTGTGATATTTACGTTGGATGCTGAAAAGAATGCTTTACTAATACCAGATAGAGGCAATGGTTCAAAACAACGAACATAATAACAACAACGGCATTTCGTTTTGTGTGTTATTGTGTTAAATACAACACAAATGTCTGCTAACAATACCAGTCAATAAAAAAATTTGACAGTTTTAGACTAAAACGACATGAAAAATGGAAGCAAGAAGTTATTGTAATTCCACCTGGTGTATGTCACTTTTAGTCAAACATCTCTCTATCACACCGACCGTATCACGAAGAGTGTGAAAGGAAACGTCAGATGAACCTAATATTTTCCCTAGGATGATTTACTCTATGAATAACATATTCAAATATTAATAGCAGAGTAAGGAGAGCCATTCATTTTCAATTTAAATCGGTAAGAGAGTTTAATTCTTAATATTTTTATTCTGTTGTTCGACCTTTCCTTTATCAATAAATAATCAATATTCTCCGAGCTTAAGGTCAGATTTTACAAGATCAGCGAAGCTGACCTCAAGCTCGGAGAATATTGAGAATTTATTTTTAATTCTTTGAAGATTTAAATGTTTTCAACTCCCGAGTTTTATTTTTAGCTCGGGAACCGAGTTTTTATATTCAGAGATTTGAAAATATTTCTCGCTCGCAATTTAATTCAAAAAGAATGATTCGGGAGTCAAAATTTCCGAATATGTTTTTAATTATTAAACAGAATAAGTAAAACTTCCCCTCGCGAGCTGAAAAATTCAGCTCCTCCTCAATATAAAGCTCACACTCCGAGTTTAAAAAAATTAAAATCTCGAGCGAATTTTGTTTTTAAAACGTTCGTGTATTTGAATCGCTCCAGAGCTAATCAAATATAAAAAATAAAAATTCGACTCCGAGTTTAATTGTTATTTTACTGGGAGTGAGAGCTTTATAGTGAAGAGGAGCCGAATTTTTCGACTCGAGAGGGGCAATATAAGGGAAAAAAATCGATTGGAATGTTGTGGAAGATGTAGAAAATAATCAACGTCTATCAGAAAAGGAAGAACTATAAAAAGCGGAAAAATCGGATGGAAGAAAGAGGAATGTACCTACATATATCAAGTTAATAGTATATGTGGTGAAGAACTACAAATACATTTCATTTATACATTATTCCAACATTCATTTGGAATAATTGGGTCTAGAGTTCAAATAATATTTGGAATATTGGCATCATTGGGAATATTTATGTATATCAAAGATACTATATGGGTGGAAAGGGGCAGAAAAGGGTAAAACTTTAAAAAAAATCCAATGAGTGTTCGAACTCACGGGCGATGTGTTAACACCTTTTTGTTACACGGTACCTGTTCGATTTCTATGAACACATTAGTAAATGTTACATTGGAAAATAAAAAAAAAACAGCGTTCAATCATATGAGGACGTCACATTTGAATAATATTAATACTTAAAATTATTTAAAGACAAGCACTAGTGTCATTATTTTCTTGCTTAATCCTTTTTGTTTTATTCCCACAAAAAAACAAAGAGAATGCAAAGTAACAGACACTTGTACATACATACATTGTTATGTTCGTACATACGCTACACAAGTTCACACAATTTTCGTTGTTCTCTTGCTATCTCATTTTTATATACGTATAACCACGGCATTATTCTCTTTGCTCTGAGAGTGCTCCGCACCCACACACGACAACTATTCGCTGCCGCTACATCAGTGTGGGTTTTTTTTCGCAGTCGGCCAAATCTGTGTTCTATATAGGGGTGGGTCACCCTTATCATTTAGGGGTATGAAAAATAGATGTTGGCCGATTCTGCGACCTACCCGATATGCACACAAAATTTCATACAAATCGGTCCAGCCGTTTCGAAGGAGTTTAACATCAAACAATCTGTGATCGCAGTCGGACAATCTGTGTGATCGCAGTCTGACAACTGTGTGATCGCAGTCGGATAAACTTTTCGGATGTATTCACTTTGTGAATTTATAAATATAGTGCCTACCCGCGCCTATAGATGTTAACACATCAAAAGGGGAACATTAGTTTGTAATGGTGGGGAATGTGTTAATTAGGGTTGGGTAGTTTAGGAACTACCTAGTTCATTTAGGGTAACCAGACATCACCCTCATGAACATAATGCACATGTTCGATACGGCGAGTATGTTCGTTATTATTACGACTGGGCACCTTAAATGAACGAGTTCGAGAACTAGTGAACGAGTTCGACACAAGTCTACTGTTAATAAACACTTTTACCACTAGTGTGTGTTAAACACTATTTACTGATTCCATATAGATTTTTCTCACTTATTGCAGTTTCACACTTTTTTCTTACTTTGTACCAGATACTCTTTTTTTAACACAATTCCAACCATTGTGAATCTATTTTCGGGCATTTTGCAATTTTACCTCATCCTACTCTTTTTTCATTCACAATTTTCCGATTTGGTCGCATTTTCAAGTTTTACCCCTTTCCAAACGATTTTGCTTGCATTTTCTAGTTTTACGTATTTTGCCCCCTTTTTATCCAATTACACAATTTTTGCCTCATTCCTAATCTTTTCAAACGATTTTCTAGCATTTACTAGTTTTACCCTTTTCGCCCCCCCCCTTTTACCCACATTCAATATTTTTGCACATTCATCCCTAACCTATCCAAACGATTCTTCTCGTAATTTGAAGTTTTATCCATTTTGTCCCCATTTTACCCTTCTTATGCACATTCACAATTTTTGCGCATTCCTAACCTTTCCAAAAAAATTTTCTCGCATTTTCAAGTTGTATCATTTTTGACGTACCCCAGAGGAGAAAATACCTAAGGCCACGAAGAAAGCTCGATAACTAACAGTTATCGAAATTTTTTAGATATTTTCACCTTATTTAGTTCCTTTCGACGTTATCTGTCGATAACTTGATAACTAAGTCGGTTATCGAAATAAATTGTTTGTTTTCATCTCATTTTGACACGTCAAAAAAGTTGATTTTTTCTAATTAATTAGCCTATTTTGGACCTTTTTTTGGAATTTGTTGGCGCCAGAAACACGTCCGAGAATTTTTTTTTGTTTTTCACTTTGTCTAATATAACTCCATTTTTGTTTTTTTTACGCTTGCCCCTGTCCCAAAATTTTGCAGAGTTATTATACCTGCTTTAAATTTACATTTTTTTATTAAATCGATCATTTTCAGAAGAGCAAAATTACTCGATGACCAGGGTAGTTAGTAGCTCACGTTTCCAACAGAAGGATATAGATAAGGCGACTTGGTTATCTCCTGAAGAGAGAACGAACAACCACTTGGCAGACACTCTTCTAGTGTAATGGACATACATACGTGTAATTTTAGGTGCCAATATCGACTCGGATCATTACCTGTTCGCACACGACTGAGTACGGCGAAAACCGTACGAAGCCGAATACGGGAAAAGCTAGATATCGACAAGCTGCAAATACCGGGGATATCAAAGTCCTATCAACGAAAGCTGATTCTCCTGCAAGAGCAGAATACTCCCCTCCCTAAATACCCAGAAGCGCAGTGGAGGCGCATCTCCCATTCTTTGGAAACCGCTGCAAGAACTGAACTTAGCTATCAAAAACCGGATAAGCCTTGGTACGACGAAGAATGTCGCACTGATGAAAAAGACGCTGCACGTATGGCAACGAAACATACAGTTACAACGCTTGCTGCGAATGAGCGGTACAAGAACCTGAGAAAGGAGGAAAACCAACTATTTAGGAGAAAAAAAATGGCAGTGGGAGCAGAGAGACAGTGAAAATACTGAAATGTGCAGGATGAATAATGAATCGCGAAAATTTGTCCAGAGGGTAAGAATATGGAATAATGGGCCGAAAAATGGGCTGACCTCCTGCAAGGACGAGAATGGGAATCTGGTGACAGATAAGGAGTGTGTGCTTGAAATGTGGAGTGACCACTTTTCAGCGCTACTCCACTCAGATTCTTCCACTGAAGATCAGCCGGTAATGATTGTGGAAGACAGTGTAGATTGTACCCCCATCCAAGGCGATATTAGAACGGCAATATCCCGGCTTAAGAATAATAATGCCGTTGGTGCGGATGAGCTACCCGCTGAACTATTTAAGGAAAATGGCGAAGGACTGCTATCCCAAATGCATCAACTTATATTCGGTATATGGTTGGGGGAATCTATGCCTGACAATTGCAGTCTCAGTGTATTATGTCCTGTATTCAAAAAGGGTGATCCGTGTGTCTGTTCCAACTATCGCGATATCAGTCTTTTATGCAACGTGTATAAGGTATTGTCGAGCGTATTATGTGATAGACTAAAGCTAGTTGTTGAAAACCTGATTGGACCTTATCAGTGTGGTTTTATACCAGGGAAGTCCACGACTGACCAAATCCGATATTAATGCAAATCCTGGAAAAAGATTTTTGTCGATTACGGGGAAAATTGTACGAAGCTATGTCTGAACTTTGGATTCTAGCAAAAACTGATCCGCCTCTGTAGAATGACGCTGACCAACACCAAATCAGCAGTGAAAGTGGGGAAAGACCTCACTGAACCATTCTGTACCAAGCGTGGACTTAGACAAGGCGACACACCTTCGTGCAATCTCTTCAACATCTTAATGGAGATAATAATGTGAAAGGTTGCAGTAAATACGAACAAGACCATTAACACGAAAAGCCATATGTTGCTGGCGTATGCTGACGACATAGACATCATTGGGCGAAATTTGTGAGAGGTTACTGCAGTATTTTCAAGAATCGAAAAGGAATCAGCGAAAGTAGGTCTTGCTGTTAATGAGGGCAAGACAAAATTGATGGTGTCAACGACTAGAGAAACCTGTCGACTTGGTCCGCACTTGAACGTTGACAACTGATTTAATTTTGAAGTGGTAGATGAATTTGTCTACCTTGGAGTCGCCGTGAACAAGGACAACAACGTCAGCCTGTAGATAGATAGGAGAATTGTGCTTGCAAATAGATGATATTTTGGGCTCAGCAAGCAGTTTAGGAACAAAGCCCTCTCTCGACGGCCAAAAGTCCAGCTATATCAAACTCTCATTTTACCTGTCTTGACATATGGCTCCGAAACGTGGGTCATATCGCAAGCGGATGAAAAACCCCTGGTAGTATTCGAGAGAAAAATTCTCCGTAAAATATATGGTCCTGTTAGGGAAAACGGCGAGTACCGACGTCACTGGAACCAAGAGTTATATAATTTATATTCTGACGTGGACGTAGCTAGACGAATCAAATTAGGTCAATTGCGTTGGCTAGGCCATGTTATCAGAATGAATGAATATGAGCCAGCGCGAAAGGTTTTCGATAACGTACCCGATGGAAGCAGGAAAAGAGGACGACCAAGATTCCAGAAGAATCTCTTCGTATCCTTGGTGTTACAGCTGGCGAGAGAAGGCGAAGGATTAAACCAGTTGGAGGAATGTGTAAAAATTGGTTTCATTTATTTGTGTGTTTGCTTAAATAACATGTGTAAGGCATCTGACCTCATGAAGTTGTTAATAGCCAAGAAAAGAAGAAAGAATAAAATAAATACTCGAATAACTCGAGTTATACAAAAATAACTTTACTCGGTTGTTCGAGTAAGTTAGAATACATATTTTCGAGTTACTCGATGACTCGAAGAATGCAAAAACCTGTATAATTGGATATCATAGTTACACTGTTGGGGATTTGGACCTTTTGATCCAGTCTAAGTTTTGAGTTTGAATTGAGCAGCCAATTCAGCTGATGTGTATTGAAATTGATCTATGTTTTCATAACCTCAATATTTTATTTAATTTTTCACCACGTCATCCTGCGGTCAAGATTCATACCAAGTTCGGTCATTCAGTTTGTTATTTGTGGACAAGTTTTCATATTCAGCGCAAACGTAACTTGATTGCTTGTTGTTTCGTTTACTTTTATTCTCCAGTTAACAATCCAAGAATCGATTGTTTGACGAAGGTCGCTAAGATTTTTTGCGGTCATAAAGAGAAGGTAAGACAAAGGGTCGACAACACTTCCCTGCGGAACCCACGCATTTATTTCGCGTTCATCGGAAATAAACTCTCCATGTTTGCCCCTAAAACTTACATTTTTCAAGTAGCTTTCAAGGAGGCAGTGATTGTGCATGGAGGCATTTACTTATTGTATATATTAGGCCGTCGTGCCAGACTGTTTTGTCAAATACTTCAGTAACGTCCAAAAACGCCATCTGAGATGGGACCCTAGCACAAACACCAAATTGTACCCGCTGTTACTCGGATGGCTCAAAGCCAGGGGCAAGAACGGTTCTTGGATTTTTCATTGAAAATCCGGCAATCGACACCCACCTACGCCTTCCGGATCACAATATGAACTTTCAAGCCGAAGTTCGGGCGATTACGGGTGTATCAAATGGCTCGACGATAATACAAACCTAGCCGAAACGAACATCTTCACGTATAGCCAACTGGCAATTACTTCAATATCATCGGAAATTGTCAAATGTAGAAAGGTTCTTGACTGCAAGAAGGTAATTAACGATTATTCTGCGCACGGCAGACTACATCATCTGGGTGCCAGGCCATAGTGGCAATAGTCGGCAACGAACGTGCGAGCCTTCTGCCGACGAAAGCCAGGAAACTTCAAACGGTGAGCATACACGCTGAAAATCTGTCGTTTTTTGTTGTTTGGATGCAAATATTATACATGTGTTTGGAGCTTGTCGTAAATATAATATACTTGTGTCCAAACACATTGTGTTTGGTATTCAATATTACATGTTTGAGACACAATGATTAATATGTTATAACATATGTGTTTGCGACCCAAATATATCTGTATTTGTGATAGAAATACAGCCGTGTTTGTTGCACTGTTTATGTTCTCTCAAGAGCAAGAGAATAAAAGAGGGGCAACGAGTGTGTATATCTTGTAAGTGGGGATCCTGTATTTTTGTATTATTCTCTCTGTGAGTGATTCATAAATATTCCTGAATGTACGTGCAAATTGCAGATGAAGTCAGTGTTTCTTATTTTGGCTGATGTATTGCGTTTTAATTTCATGTATTCAATCGTGACTGGTTCATCGGACAGAGGATATTAAAAAGCGCTTGATCAGTGAAAAAAGAATAAACAAAAGCTCGGACGGTTAAATGGTTTATGATGTTGCTTTGGTTTTTGTGTATGTGTTTCGCATATATTTATGTGTGCTACCAAAGTGAGAAACGATTTTGAGGAAAGAAACTGAAGAGGGCAACAACGTGAATCCCTTTTTCTGCCCGAGCCTCTACTGAACAAATCGGAATGGCGGACCATTTTGGAAATATAATAAAAAAAAAACACAAGTAATTAATACACGCTTGTCTTGCATGAAATAGATTTGTATATAAGTATATTAGTGGTATTCATGCAAACAAGAAAACCTAAAACTTTTGCTCAGCGTAAGTTTGCCCCGAAGCGTTTCATGAGGCACCAAATAAAGTTGCTCAGTGTATCAGAAATTGTCAAAAAAGGCTGATAAAGTAAATAAACAAAGTAAAATTAAAAGTATGTATATGCTTTACATATTCCATTATTTTATTTTTTTCTCATAAATCGAAAACTCTCTCTTTTCCTTCAATACCAAAATATTGACATTGAAATGTCAAAAGTGTTCACGTTTCTTTTTCCAGGTTTGCTCAGTAAATTTGCCTCGAAAACTTTCCACTTTTGCGCAAGTCGCTTTGTATGGGAAATTTGTTTGTTTTGACGTTTGCTGTGCAAGTTTACGATGTTTACGAGGTTCTTTCGAGCTTTCATGAAGACCACTATTGTTTGTGTACCAACGGATAGTTATAACTAAGGCATAGTTGAAACCTTCTGAAAACAAAAACGCGAGAGACAACAAAGAAAGGAGAAGCAAAAGAGCAGCAGATTCTCATTTCATATAAAAGTAATGCATTCAATTCAAGTAAATGTAAAATGTAAATATTATAAGATTTTGTATTAATTATTTATAAGTGTGGATATATATTGATAAAATTAATTATAATAAATAAAGAAAGAAAGAATAATTCGTTTCTAAATATTATTATGTTTGTTTCCACGTAAGTATATGGAGGTTTGGGGGAAACACGCGAATGCTTCCACGTAAGTATATGGATGTTTGAGATGAAGCACGCAAATGTTTCCACGTAAAAGCACACATATTTGTCAGTAAACATGCTAATGTTTGCATTTACATACACCTGAGTTTGGGACTTGCAAACATATAAATGTTTGAAGTGTGTTCCAAACATATAGATACATGGTTCCTGTAGAATATGTTTGGGAGAATATATTACAGAGACCGTTTTGTTCAGCGTGTAGAACATCGCAATGTTAATTTCTACAAATGTTTCTATGGGCGGGTACTAGTCCTATGGTTCAAAAATACTAGTTCTGAACTAGTATTTTTTCCTATTGGGAAAAGAATGCTGAACAAAAGATGACAGTCGGGGTATATTAAGTTTACTATTTATTTATTGTTGATCTACCAAAATAAATACTAGGATAAAGACCAAAGGATATTGAAATTTAAAAATAGTTTGATAAACATTTTCCGTACACAAACCAAAAGAAATAAACATGCATGATACTGTATTTAAAACAAGTTCTATTTTATTAAATATTTTTATAGAATGTTAGTTATTTAATGTTAATGTTATTTTTATGTTATAATGTTCATTTATTTAATGTTTATATTTATATAATCATTTTCCGTTAAAGATTTATAATTGCTATAATTAATAGTTGAAACGAAATGCTGTCGTGAACATCATTTGCTTTTGCTCCTTTAATACTTAAAACTACAAGTTATTAAGATGTTCCTCCTAGGTATGTATATGCCTAAATTATTAATCAAGAAAAAGGTTTTGCTCTGCGCTATACATAATAGCTAAATTATTAATTAGGAGACAGATTTTGCCCTATACAACCTAAGTTATTTGACATTATACCCATCCATTACGTTCACTTCCAATGAATTTCCAATAACATAAATCTCATATGGCCATACATAATACTGCAAACAACATTGTATTCCCCTCCATCCGAGCAGTCTAGCCTTACGGAATTAAGTCAATATAGTCTAGCGTGTTACCGCTTCCTCCCCTCGAGACAAAAGTGTGTAAATTATATAGGCTAATTAAAAATTCTCTCACCCACAACTAAATATGTACAAACATCAATTATGTATTCTAAAATGCCAATTAATAACAATAATTATAAATACCATTTTCTCTGCATCTGTGACCCATATTTGTATCTACTAGGTAGATGATAGGTAGTGTATGTAGGTATGAAGAATTGTACATTAGAGCCACCCATAAAAATGAACCTACTCATGTTTCTAGATGGGTTTTAAAACACAAGTTCGTCTTTTGAGTCATACGTCTGTTTTTTTTGAATTAAACAAATTGAAGTATTTCCGAATATGGGAACACTTTTCCGGAATAGAAAAGGTATCTCACAAACTTTAAATTGTTGTATTTAGTATGGGAACAGCAAAAGCTTTTCCTTCTCGATGTGCGTCAAGTTCGCCTAATGAACATATGTACATATATTTGCATCTACATACATATATATGTACCTACATAATAGTTATATACACACGTAGTATATAACAACACTCAATACAAAAGAAAACGCAAATGAAAAAACAGCCAGTAAGACTGTCACACACGACATACTGACAGACTAGTCTGCAAACATTTAGACAATGCCTCAAAGAAAGACAAAAGTGATGAAGAACTCAACAAATTCCATTCCAGTGAAAAATAACAAAACATCAGCGAAAGAAAAATAATAGAAATTGTAAAGACAGACAGGCAGGCGTTCAGACCAAAAAAAAAAGAAGTGTGGTGTTTAAATTGACACCTCGTACATATTCTCCGTTTTATACTATGATTCTTCTGTCATTTTTTCTTTTCGAGCTGTCACAATGAAATGCTGGATCCATTCGCTTGCCTAATACCTAATAATTTAGAAGAAATGAAATTGACTTTGTGATGTCGATTCACAAAATGAATGAAGACGAAACTGAACAAAATCCATTCATAAATTGTTTAGGGATGAAAAAGACATGATGGCAAAAAAGTGCCCTTTTTAATTTTAAATGTTTTCCATGTCGACCCCTCTGTGCGGAAAAAAATCAAATTTGACAGGAGGAGGTTTTTTGGGTCATACTGATCATTTGCAAAATATCAAATTGAAACCTTTGTACCTCCGTTACTATTGCTATCATGTGCACGGGTAGAAACCTCAATTTTCTTAGCATTCGCAAAACCAGCCTACTTAGTCTGATTTCGAACTGGACCGCTAACGGCAGACTATCACTTAACCCACTTAAACCCGAGCTTATCTTGTTCTCTCGGAAATATAATATACCCGCATTTGAACTGCTGTCAATTAATGGGGTGCAATTACAGTTGACGGAAAAGGTCAAGTATCTGGCAATAATTCTCGACAGAAAACTGTCTTGGACACCGAATGTGGAGAGGAGGGCGAAAAATGCGTCTGTTGGTCTTTACTGCTGTAAAGGGGCGATAGGTAAGCGCTGGGGACTGTCTCCTAAGATCACCATGTGGATTTATACGGCAATAGTCAGACCAATACTTCTCTATGGCATCGTAGTTTGGTGGAGGTCCCTCCAAAAGAAATAACGGGTCCGCCAAATAACATTTTTTTTTTGAAAATGCTATAAAAAAAACTACTGAATATTTTCTCAAATTTTGACGTCGAATATGTCTTACCTTACGGTATGAGGAGTCATGCCAGGTTTTTATTGTTGTAATCTTTATTTCATTGAATTTGAGGAAACGGCTAGATGAATTTTTTTAAAATTTTTTTTGTAGGTAAATGAAGATGTTATCTTTCGTTTGATATACATTTCATATTGGTTGATATATTTCTAGTATTTTAATTTCTCAAATGAAAATTGTTTAAACACATACACTCAAACATATGTGTGGTGTTTGGTTGAGTGTTTTTGGTTGCTCAACATTGCTTAGGAACATGTATCTAGTAAAAAGTGAAACGAACAGCAAGCTAATGTTGCTTGGCAACATGTATCTAGTAAAAAGTGAAACGAACAGCAAGCTAATGTTGCTTGGCAACATGTATCTAGTAAAAAGTGAAACAAACAGTAAGCTAACGTAATAAAGCTTTTTTGCGAAAGCTGCAATAAAGCTGTTGTAACATTAATTTTGAATTATAAAGCGTAAAGCTTTCACACTACGCTCGAATGCTAATGCGAAGACTCGATAAGGTAAACCTTTTTTAATATTAGGGCGGCCCTCTCAACATTCGCAGAACTTATTTCAATAAAAATATTAATTAAAATACATAAATTAAATTAAGTTTAAAAAAATTGAACATAATATTTTTTTTTTTAAACGGACTTGAATCAAATGCCGTTGGTAAATATAAAAATTACAGCAGACAGTTGTCCGAGGCCTTCGGCCACGGACTGTCCCTGCAGGCTGTGTCAGAGACACGGCCATTAAGTTTAACGTAGAATACGCCATCCGATAAGACAGAAAACATATTACAATAAATGATAAATAATATTAGCAAATGAATTTATTGTTATATATGTTTTCTGTCTTATCGGATGGCGTATTCTACGTTAAACTTATTGGCCGTGTCTCTGACACAGCCTGCCTCGGACAACTGTCTGCTGTAATTTTTTTTATTTGAAAGCACAATCCTTCCGGTTAATAATGGAAAATAATTTCATTCAAATGGCTGCCTCGGCTGGCCATGCAGTAGCCTACACGATCGGTCCAATTTTTAAGCACATTATCGATTGTGTGCAGCTGTATTTCACCAATGGCTTCACGAATATTGTCCTTTAAAGCGTCAATTGTCTCTGGCTTGTCGGCGTAACACTTATCTTTGAGGGCACCCCACAAATAATAGTCCAACGGTGTCAAATCGCAGCTCCGAGGTGGCCAAACGACATCAGCTCTGCGGCTGATAATGCGATCTTCAAAAACAGGGCGCAAAACATCGAGTGTAGCTTCGGCTTTGTGGCACGTAGCGCCGTCCTGTTGAAACCAAATGTTGCCAATATCCTCCTCTTCAATTTTTGTGAACAAAAATTCGTTCAACATGGACCCATAACGATCGCCATTGACTGTAACGGCCAGAAAAATGGCCCAATTATGCCTCTGGACCAAAATCCGCACCAAACAGTGACTCGTTTTGGGTGCATCGGCTTTTCAGTGTATGCGTGCGGGTTTTCTGTGCCCCAAATGCGACAATTTTGCTTGTTTACATACCCGCCAAGATCAAAGTGAGCTTCATCTGAAAAGATGATTTTTTTTGGCAAAATCTGCATCTGCAACATTAGCATGAGTTTCAAAGTAATGTCGCAATATTTCCCAGCGTTGTTCAAGCGTATACACAACCATATTCGTTCAGCGGAAGGATAAAACTAATTATCTGTCAAATCAGACATGAGGTAAGTGCTACCATTCACGAAATAAGCACTAGTTGAAAAAAAAACGTTAGATGGCGGACCCGTTTTATTCTGAATTCCTTGATGAAAATTCAAAGATCAGCACTGATTAGCGTTAGTAAGGAATCGGCACGACGTCAGGTACTGCACTTAGTGCTATCCTGAACATCTGTACTCCTGATATCATGGCCGAATCGGCAGCCGCTACATCCCTGGTGAGAATCAGAGATTGTGGCGTTTTGATATCGGGGCATTCCGGACACGCTGAATTACTACACCGTATCAACTCTATTCCCGTAAAAACGGACTACTGTATCCTCTACCTTCTACCAGCGACAAATCTAAGGACTTCTATTACGAACAGGAATACCTGGGAAAAGTCACTGGAAGGGGACACCAGTAGTATCAGATTTTTCACGGATGGATCAAAGTTGGACGAGCGAGTAGGCTATGGCGTCCATTCACCGGACCTAAATGTAATTATCTCCTTGAAGCTGCCTGATCACTGTAGTGTATTTCAGGCGGAAATTACCGCCATATTGGAGGTTGGTGAACTACTGAAAAGTAGTGTCACAACCCTTCGGAGAATATGTATCTACACAGACAGCCAGGCTACTATAAAATCCCTGGAAGCCATGTTTGCTACGTCCCTGATGGTGAAAGAATGCCACTCATCGCTTAAGGTGATGGCAGAGTATTTTGACATCAGACTGATCTTGGTACCGAGACACAGCGACATTCCAGGCAATTGCGTAGCGGATGCGTTATCTAGACAGGGTACTACGGCACAGGTTCTTCCGACAAAAGAAGGTGTTAGTATGCCAATCTCTATCTGCCGTTTGCAGATCAGGTAGTGGGCCGATAATATCTTCAAGGACAAGTGGAGACTTACTTCAACATGCAAACAAGCCAGGGTCCTCTGGCCACAGGTGGACAGGAAGAGGACTAGGCAACTACTTAACTTGCCGAGAGGCAGGTTATCCACAATGATAGGAACACTTACGGGACAATATCTTGTAGGAAAACACGCCCTAAGATTGGGACATAAAAACTCCACTCTCTGTAGATGCTGCATGGAAGAGGACGAGGAAACGACGAAACGTCTTCTCTTGGATTGCCCTGCTCTGGCAGGACTGAGAAGTAGGATATTCGGAACACATTTAGTTAGCACCGTAGACCTACAGGATATTCCTGTAGGATATTCCTGTAGGTCTGATAGACAAATTCATTGAAAGGGCAAATTGGCTAGACGACTAGTCAATAGTTGCTATGGAGGAAACTGCAGGTATCACAATGGGCTTCTTTAGCCTAAGTGTGCTAGACAGTGTGCTGGCTGTATTGCAGCCTTTTCAACCAACCAAGTGACGAACTTTAAATTTCAATTGATGTCTTTCAAATTTCAATTGATGGGTTCCTAATTTCAATTGATGTCTTTCAAATTTCAATTGATGTGTTTTAAATTTCAATTGATGTCTTTCAAATTTCAAATAGAATTTTTAAATTTCAATTGATGTATTTTAAATTTCAAATATAATTTTCAAATTTCAATTGATATATTTCAAAATTAAATTGATATTTTTCAAATTTCAATTGGAAATGGTGTAGTTTCATTAGGAATTTCGAGGGAGGCTGTATATGGAAGATCCCTCATAGAGCTACGATATTGTATTTCCACTAATGAATTAAATAATTGTTCGTCAACATTAGAGGTAGAATACATGTAGGAAAAGTTCGTTACGAAATTACTCCATAATTACACCATAATTACTACAAACAATGCAACACCATCCCCTCTCTGAACTGGACTATCATTTCTACAGCTGTACTAGCCCTGTATTTTAATACTATTCGTAGAGGTCGAGGGTTTCAGCCATGTCAACATCAAAACAAACCTACAATAATATGGTAATATAAGAAATTTCGCCGGTCGACCATTCGGATGTTTCTGACGGATGCCTTTTAACTTATGCTACCGGCTGCCTGTTCGATACTATCATTAACCAAAGTTTGGTTTCGTTCCGTCGTGGCTTAAAACAAAATTTGGTTTCTCATTACATCTCACGAAGGGATAGGGGGAACTTCTCGGAGAAAGAAATGAAAGGTGGTCAGATCGGGATTGAACTAACGTTCTTATGCACAAGTATCTAACCATTGCGCCATCGATATCGTGTTTATTCAACAGAAATATTTACTATTCCATGGAGAGATATGAAACTTCTTCCAGAGGCATAGAGAAATACTAAAGAGAAGCCATGAGTGTTTCAGTTCCCCCAAATTCCCATCGAAAGTCAGTGGGCTAATGACAGTTTTGATACAGTTTTTTATGACAGTTTTTTTCTGCCCGAATGTGAATGTAATACAAGTAAAAATTAATGAAAATTGTTGTGTTCTTCAAATCAAAATTAATTTATTGCATATAAAGTTTAAAAAAATGCATATAAAATTTTATTTTATTGACACTTGTGACTATTTTAAAAGTCACAAGTGTCAATAAAATAAAATTTAAAGTCAGTTTTTTCAATTCGCCTATCGCTCACCCTCTTACACATTCTGTGCTGTATCAAATTTTCAGCTAGGAGGTCGACCAGCTGTGTCATCGAAACCCCCTGACCCCCTGTCTAGAGGAATAGGAGAAAATGATTTATTGAAACAAAAAATTTTGTTTATAAGAAAAGAAAATTATTGTTATACAAAAATACAAATTATAACCATAGAGTGAATATGGTCTAGAGGGACCAAATCTCTCATTAAATTTACGACATTCGGTGTGGTTACATATGGACGTTGCATGTTAAAAAGTATTGCTTTAATAATAGTAGATAGAGGCATTAGTACAAAACATCCAACAAGGCAACAACAACGGCATTTCGTGGTTGTGTGTTATACTAGTGTTGATAAATACACCACACCAATGTATACTAACAATAAAAGATATCAAAAAGGTTCAAAATACATTTAAATTTCACAGTTCTCCACCAAAACGGTATGAATAAGTGGTCAACAGTTCTTGTAACTCCACCTGGTGTAAGTCATTTTGCGTTGAACATCTCTCTATGACTCTTTCCTAACAACTTACTTACTTACTTATCCGGTGTCGAACAACCCCAGGCGGTCAGGGACTTTACAAAACGAAGATAACAATACCAAGTGTACGCAGGGATTCGTGAACTTGATCCCTCCAGCGTAGTCTTGGTCTTCCTATTTTTCGCCTTCGTGCTGGTTCGTCTTCACCCATTCTACTGGCATGGCCTAGCCAGCGCAATCGCGTTATTTTGATCCGCTTAACTATGTCAATGTTGGGATAAAGCTCATACAGTTCATGGTTCATGAGTGGCCGATACTCGCCCTATAGGGCCATAAATCTTCCGGAGTATTTTTCTTGCGAAGACTCCCACAGGATTCTACACCATAAAGCAAGACAGACTGTATGAGAGTCTGGTATAGCTGGATTTTCGTCATACGAGAGAGGGCTTTATCTCTAAAGTGGTTGCTGAGCCTAAAATAACATCCATTCGCAAGGCAATTCTCATCTTGATCTCAAGGCTGACGTTGTTGTTTTTGTTTACGGCAGATCCGAGGTATATAAATTCGTCCACTACCTCGAAATTATAAAAAAAAATGGTTCCCATTTCATCCCATGAAGGAACAGGGGAGAGCTTCTCACAACCAGTGAGATGTGCGCTTTCTAGTTTTGTACTCACTGATTGGGACCTACAGTTTTACACCGGTTCCGAACGGTATTTTTTGAGAAGCTTTTTCGTGGCTTAATACTCGATAGTGTCGCCGTCACTATGCGAGGTGACTGCCGCCGTAAGAAATTTAAGGTGGTCAGAGCAGGGATCGAACCCTGGATCTCATGTACAAGAGGCGCGCACACTACCATTGCACCACCGACGGCCACAGCTCGAAATTATAATATATATATAATTGTAATCGCGTGAAGGCCCTGCTCGTTGAAACCATTAAATTTGTCTTATCCTTATTTAGTTTCAGACCCGCTTTTGCTGACTCCTCCTCAGTTCTCGAAACCACCTCAATAACCTCTCTAATTGTGCGGCCAATGTTATCGATATCATCAGCATACGCGAGCAGCATGTGACGTTTGCCGGACATAACAATCACGAACATAGTCGCCGAATCGAACATGTGCATTATGGTCGTAAGGGTGATGTCTGGTCACCCTAAATGAACTAGATAGTTCATGAACTTCCCAACTCTATAATCGACAAATAGATGATAGGTGTCGATTTGCTTTTGGTGGGGTCTTCTCCAGGATTTGGCGTAGCCTGAAAATCTGGTCAGTTGTCGATTTTCCAGGCCTAAACCCACACTGGTATGGTCCCATCTGGTCAGCGATAATTGGTTTTAGTATTTCGCACATTATACTTGATAGAACTTTATACTATGCTATGGATAAAAGTCTTGTTCCACGGTAGTTGGCACAGACTCGGGTCACTTTTTTTTTAAATATGGGACATAGTACACTATGAATCCAATCGCCGGGCATGCATTCATCTAACCTAGTTAGTTAGTTTGAAAAGAGGGGTGCGGTGTAGAGTGTTCAGAAGGACCACTCTAAACCTTCCCATGTCAGTAAGACATACACTTAAGCCTCTGATTCGACCTGTTGTGCGCTCTAAGTTTACCCTACTAATTTACCATATCCCTTATAGGAATTCGGTGCTATTCACGAAATTCCTTAAATTGTCCCAGTCCATACCCACAAGTTTGGTCACGTCCGGTATCGTACTATCCAAAAGATATCTGGATCTAGCTTGTGTGAAGGCCTGGCAGTGGTATAAGAAACGCTCCATCGTCTCATCGTCCTCCATGCATGCCCTGCACTCACTATTCGCCACTAGTCCAATACCAATGCCCCGTTAAGACTCCTATAATTTTGCTGATTTCGGATTTTCCCAGTTTCAGCAAACCTTTGTTCCTCAATCCATCTGGGTCTCCCCATAGTATCTTTGTCATCCTGCCTACTGATTTCCGGTTCCACTGGGCTTTATGTGCCGACTCCGCCCATTTACTTAACTCAGCCCTCGTCACCCCAAACGGTTTCGCTCCATCTAGGCTCACCGTTTGGAGTTTCCTGGCTTTTCGTCGCTCTCTGGTTGCCGAATACTCCGCTGTGCCCCGGCACCCAGATGAAGTTGAGTCTGCCGTGCATAGAATAATCGTTTATCACCTTCTTACAGTCAAGAGCTGTTCTAGATTTGACAGTTTCCGATGATATTGCCTTGATTGCCATTTGGCTATCCGTGAAGATATTCGCCTCGGCTAGGATTGTATTATCGCTGAGCCATTTGATACATTCCGTAATCGCCCGAACTTCCGCCTGAAAGTTTGTATTATGATCCGGGAGGGGTAGATGGGATTCGGTTGCTGGATTTTCAATGAAAAATCCTAGATCCTTTCTTTCTCCTAGCTTTGAGCCATCCGTGTAGCAGCAAGTACCATTTGGCATTCGTGCCAGGTCCCATTCTGCCCGGCGTCTCTAGTTGGCGTTAAGGTCACGCAGTTCGCCTTAACCCTTATCTCAGGTATTCGGTCAGATTCACTCGTATCTTGCGTGTACCCGACTAAGGCCCCAATTATCCGTTGGTGTTTTCACGTAAGATCCCTGTTGATCCATTCACCTGTTGCCTGTAGGCGTTTTCCCGCAAGGTCGGCGTCGTATTTGACTCTAATCTCGATTGGCTGGATACATAAAATAGTATCCATGGCTCTTGTCGAGGTTGCCCTTATTGCTCCGCTAATACCAATGCAGCACATTCTCTGAATCCTCTGCAGTATTGCGATGTTACATTTTCTCTCAACTGTCGTCCACCATACTACAAAAGCATATTTTAGTACGGGCCTGATGACGCTGCTGTAGAGCCAGTGTGTTATATTCGGTTTGAGGCCCCATTTCTGTAGGACTTATTGGCCCTTTCCTCTATGTGGTGCTTCCAATTCAGTTTCCGATCTAAAATTTAACCTTATCGGATAGTTTAATCGCCTTTCCCAGGAATCGTGGCTCTTCATATTCTGAGATTTTCGTCTTCCTTGTGAATAGACATATTTCCGTTTTGTCCGGGGTTACATTTAGGCCCCTTGGCTGGGCCCAGTCATACGTTATACTCAGTCCCTCTCGGCCTTAATTGATTAGGAGAAGTATTATAACGTCATCTGCGTAGCAGATTCTTCGGTCCTTCTTCGGTATGTTTCCTTAGGAGACTGTGTATTGTAAGGACCCATAAGAGTGGTGATATAATCCCTCCCTGTGGAGTTCCACGTTGTACTCTGACTCTAATATTTACATCATGGGAACCACAGTTTATCTATCTATTCCTTAGCATATGGTTGATCCAGTCTTTTAATACCCGGTCCACCATAAACTGGTCTAAGGATTGGATGGGTATTTCGGTCCGCACATTATTGAACGCTCCCTCAATATCAATGCATATAGCGAGTTATAGTTTGTCATTGAGAGATTGCTCTATGCACCGGGTTTTTCAATAAGAGCGCTGCAAAAGTTTTTTTAAATAAAACAAAACCGGTTTTAGATACCAATGAAATTCTTTATTCCTGTGAAAGTACGTTCGATGCCAGTATGTATGGAACTCGATTTCTTTTGCATGGCCACCACGGGCACGCTTGCAGAAGTCCAGACGCTGAACCCAATTTTCGAAGGTTTTCAAGCATAAATCGGCCGATACTGCTGCAATTTCACGTTCGATATTCGTACGAAGTTCATCAATCGTCGCTGGCTTGTTGGCATAGGCCATAGACTTGACGTAGCCTCACAGGAAATAATCTAACGGCGTCAAATCGCACGACCGAGGCGGCCAATCGACTGGGCCATTTCGTGAGATAACACGTTCACCAAACTTGGTTTCCAATAAATTGATTGTGGCATTCGCTGTGTGGCTTGTGGCGCCGTCCTGTTGGAACCACATGTCCTCCAAGTCCATATTAACCAATTGGGGCCAAAAATATTCGGTTATCATTGAATGGTAGCGATTCGCATTCACAGTAATGTGCCGGTCTTGATCATCACGGAAGAAGTACGGCCCAATGACGCGGCCGGCCCATAAACCGCACCAAACCGTATTTTTTTCGGCATGCAATGATGACCCATGGATTACGTGTGGATTGCTGTCTGACCAATAACGCATATTTTGCTTATTGACGAAGCCATTCAGCCAGAAATGAGCCTCATCGCTGAAGATAGCGCTCTTAAAGTTGAGGCCACTGACTCCAAATTTCGGTAGTAAATTTTAATAATTTCGACGCGTTGTTGGCTCGTATATCTTTCCATGATGAAATGGCAAAGCTTACTGAAGAGTAATGTCAAAAGAGCGGGAAAAAATATGGCGTCGTTTGCTGTCCCTATCGATTTACTTTTGTAGCGTCTCTGTTGAAAAACCCTTTAGTAGGTTACCTCATGAAGTGCGGTATCCACTGATCTGCCTTTGACATAGGCGTGTTGCCTCAACTTCAGCATATCGTTCGGTATTCCACTTTTCGCCATGTCGTCCACTATTCTCTCCAGGGTTTTGAGTAGAAACGGGGTAAAGCTAATTGGTCTATAAGCCTTTGCCGTTGCATAGCTTGCTTTTCCAGGTTTGGGTATAAATACAACCCCAGCCTCCTGCCAGTTTCTCGGTGCTTGTAGGAATAGCAGGTTGTAGGATAGCCGAAAAAATACCATCCAGTCCCGCCGCTTTATATTGGGAGAAGCTCTTTATAGCTTTTTCGACCATTTGGTCCGTAATGATTGGCGTCTAAAGTAATACATTCTCACCTTGTGATCTAATGACCTATGACGTATGTGACCTATGACCTAACTTAACAACGAATAGTGTGAAATGAAACGTCAGATGAGACTGATGGTCCCTCGGTACCATATTTACTCTATGATGTTCAAAAATTAATTACTATTTAAAAGTAATTTGTTTCCTTCATTAAATTTTAATTCCTCCCAAAGTTAATATCAACAAAAAAGGAGAAGCTGTTTCATAGAGCAGTTAATCTCGTAACCAAGAAGAATGGAGAATATTTTGCCATAAGGTAAAGACAAATCTTTCTGGTAGGGAAAAATTATAGAACAAAAATATAGATTCATAGAAATTTGGTAAGACAGTAAAATAAACGTTATAGAAATAATTAAATAAAATCTATTCTCTATATCTGAGTAAAAGGATAGATTGAACAAAATTATTAACCTTTCACTAACTTTATAAATCATCATGTCGTGCAGTAGATAACAATGTTTTTTTTATTTCTATGTGAAAAACAAGGACTGTTTTTCTGTGCTCAGAGTCTCAAAAGTTCCCACCCTGACACAAACCCACGACCGCAAACATGAATGAATGACTGGCGTGTCGACTAACTACTGAATGAGTTAGTAGGCAAATATGTACCACTAGTGAATAGTGAGTGGTAACAATATGGTAATGAAAGAGGAAGCTATTTGCAAAGCCTAACAAGCAATACACACAGCTGAGACTGTCATTGTGCCCCACAGGCACCTACAACGCCATTACAAACGCCGTTATTGCCACCTCTCGTTCGCTTATTGAAACATAGATAATGTCAATAATTATAACAATTTATTATAACTCAGTCAGACCATATAATTTCTGTCACTTATGTATGAAAAACACGACGACGACCTCTAATAGATCATACATCATATACGTACAAGATAAATGGAGGAAGGGGACATGAAAAGGAAATAAAAAGGATGCTGGACAATTAGGAGGGGGCTTTTGTGTGTCTTACAACCATTAAAAGTATGTTAAGCTGTCCATGTACATAGAAAAATGAAAACTTGTAGTAATTTTGTGAATAATTGAACATGAAAACAAGGCTCAGTAGTTCCGTTTCGTACGACGTAACAAGGACACACGTATTCATAATTTATGCACACAAAAATTGTTAATGGTGTAAAGGACGAGCGAGAGACACTAGGCCACCAACAGAAAAATAAATCACTCCTAGTATTTTCCCAGCCACCATTGCCACCACCCACCACACTCAACAAATCAACATCTGTTGGTTCGTTTAGTAGAGGGAGGGGAGTGGACAAAAGTGGGTATTTTTCGTAGTTTTTTATGCCCACGCTTACCAGCTGTACTTAGTCCAGGACTTGCTGTGAATTTGGCCACATCGACTATTTTAACGGCAAACTGTTGGCTTGATTCTCTGTGTATACATCGTCTCACAATAGAAAATGGTCCCCTGCAATAATAAAGATAACAACGTTAAGAAACATATTTAATGAATTATTATTTTTAAATTAATAGCGCACAAAGTGATATTGTATGTCATGCGAAAAAAAAGTCTGTAAGGGAGCTGTAACACATCGATGGAAAGAAAACAGGATTGTATGTTTAATATTTAACAAATCGATTCCCCTCTTGCCCAGTGTTCTGGGCTAAGTTTAATGTAATACAATGTTGCGGGGAATTTTTCAAAAATCTTTATTAAAACGTAATATTTTGTTTATAAACTTTCTAAGCGGAATTTTTGTTAGAAAATTAACACATCCAAGATCAAGGTACAAAGATTCAAAATTCAAAATCGTCGCATTTAGGGTTCAGAAAATACATGAGTGTTTGTTGAGAAACAATTGAATCAACAACGTGATACTGTTAGGTGTGAATTTTGGGGTGAACAATCACTGAACCGTGGCCGTCGGTGGTGCAATGGGTAGTGTGCGCGCCTCTTGTACATGAGATCCTGGGTTCGATCCTTGCTCTGACCACCTTAAAAAAAAATTGTTTCGGCGGCGGTGTTCTGTATGATAATCTAGTGTTATTGTTCATGAATTTCATAATATGGTAGTGGACGACATGTGGTTTCAACAAGACTATGCCTCATACCATACATCTCGAGCAACAATGGAATTACAATTCAGTCTTGCGTGAATTTTGGAAAAAAAAATAGTTTATAGTGAAGATCTGGAATGTTCTATTTTTTTAATATATAGTTTATTTAATTACCGATATTTTAAGCGTTATTTGAACAAAATCGGATGAAAAATAAAGTTTTTATTAACGACAATATTTTCATTTTCATTGCTCACACACTATTATATCCGCCGTTAATTCAAAAAATTTCAATTAAAATGACGAGCGACTTGAACGTAAAAAAAGGCAAATTTTGAACTTTGTGGTGCCATAACTCAGCCATTTCTTATCAGATAGAAATTTACAGCATATCGGATGGAAAGGACATTCAATTACCTTTCCAACGATATGCCATTTATTTCGGTCGGCTCCACAAGGGTTTGAGTTGGACCATACACCGAAAAACACAAAAGTACCGTTGTCTGAAAAAACGGTACTTAGAAAAAAATTACAGCGTTTTTCGTGTTCAGGAGGTCCCAATTAACTTATACAGGGTGATTCAGGAAGTTCCGTACAAATTTCTCCAGAGTATTCCTTGGCTCAATTCATGAAGAAAAGTCCGCTAGGACCATGTCCGAAAATGCAAGGGTGCGAAATGGCAGCGGGTTCGAAATTTTCGGATTGGCGGTCGGAGGGTAGTAGGATAAAGTTGCTAACTTCTGAGCCAGTGGTCGGACTTGTTGTGCTTGTTGGGCTTGTTGTAAAGGTATTTAAAGCGCCTATTAGACGGTCATACCTGGTATGATAGAGCGGTATGCGATCATACCATCATACTCGTGTAATAGGCAAAAATACTTGTTTGTCAACAAGGTATGATGAATATCAAAATTTTTTGATATTTTGGAATACCATCATACCATCATACTCGTGTAATAGCTCTTGTGTCAATCACAATAACAAATTTCATTTGTTGTTAAGCATTCAAAGTGGACAGATGGTGTGGCTAGATCGGGGATTTTTGAGAGAATTTAATTTGCTTTATGAGCATTTCCAAGAATTGTGGAAAATTAAAAGTGAAATATACCACAATAACCAAAAAAACAAAAGGCTTACGAAAAGTTTTTGGAAAAATTGAAAGAAGTTGAAATAGAAGCGACAATTGAAAGCTGCAACCAACTCGCGCGACATTACAAATAACAACCTCACTCTACGGTGTTTCTTTTAAATTGATGTATGATAGCTCGGCATGATAGTGTAATAGCAAAGCACTTTTTTTCATCATACCGTGCTGTCATACCGCGTATGACCGTCTACTAGGCGCTTAAGAGGCCTTTCAGAATCAATATATAAAAAATAGAAAAAAGTCAAATCGCCGAGATACAGAGCTTTCGGAAAAAAATGAAGGAAAAAAATTCACATAACCTCAATTTGCTCAGCCAGATGGCAGGTAACTTATGTTTTTCTTCTGTTGAAAGATAGCCATACCTCTTACCTTTCCAAAATGACCTAAACGAAGCCAAGAGGTCTTACCGTTCCAAAGTTATGACCATTTTACTGAAATGCAAAAATGTTTGTTTTTGTTTTTGGAAGCGAAATAACAGCACACATTTATTTGTTTTTGTAAATTAACACGTTTAAGATTTTATTTCATTTTGGAAAGGTAAGAGGTATGGCTATCTTTCAACAGAAAAAAAAACATAAGTTACCTGCCATCTGGCTGAGCAAATTGAGGTTATGTGAATTTTTTTTCCATTTTTTCCCGAAAGCTCTGTATCTCGGCGACTTGACTTTTTCCTACTTTTTGATTCTGAAAGGCCTCTTAAAGACCTTTCCAACAAGCCCAAAAACAAAAAAATCCGACCACTGGCTCAGAAGTTAGCAACTTTACCCTACTACCCTCCGACCGCCAATCCGAAAATTTTGAACCCGCTGCCATTTCGCACCCTTGCATTTTCGGACATGGTCCTAGTGCACTTTTCTTCATGAAATGAGCCAAGGAATACGCTGGAGAAATTTGTCCGGAACTTCCTGAATCACCCTGTATAGGCATGTGACGTCCTTGATATTTTTTGCCTGCAAACCAGTGATATTTGTACTATACGAGTACTATTTGATTCGATCTGAAAATATTTCTTAGAAGCATATTACAATGTGAACAAGACAGTCACTGGCCTAGAACGCTAAGGCGTTGATAAGAAGAGTCACAAACTTCCAATCGATCGTCCGCCAACGTGAGTCCAAATCCTGGGGTCGACTGTTTACATTTTTTCTAATTGCAGAAATAAACCCCTGATCTGTATAGCTCAAAGGAAATGAAAAAATAAATATTTGTGTTGAATTAGTTTGGCTTGAGGTTAAAGAATTAAAATACCAGCAGGTGTGACTGTTTTTCCAATGACTTTTTAAATATTCCCAATATTAGTATTAGCTTCGCTAATCATCCTCAGGGTTCTATATTTTCAAAACCAGTACATAAGTTTCAGTCGGGTGAACCGACTTAATCATACCCTCACCCTAACTCTTCCATTGCGTGCGAGTTCTGATATATAAAAACGCCCATACTCAAAAGTGACCACATTGAATTGCAGATTGACATTGCGGTAAATATTATTGAATACCCAAATTAGTTAGTTTCTCTCTGAATATTTATATGCGAGGTACAAAAATGGGCATGGCAAGTTGTTGCCAAAATTTTGATCAATACCAAATTTTATTAAGATAGGTTATGATATATTGGAGATATCGAGTCGGCAAACTGCAACTACGCCCAACTTTTGTATGGGAGGTACGAAACTGGGCGTGGCACAATAGTCTGTTATTACTTACACAGTAGCTTTTAGCAAAATATTGCCTAGTACCGAATTTTATTAAGACCGGTTGTAGTTTACGAGAGTTATCGTGTCGATCAACCGTTCATCCGCCCAACTTTTATATGGGAGGTACCACAATGGGTGTGGCAAAACAGCTCATTTTCTATAGGAGAGTTTTATTTTACTAAATATTGACTTGTACAAATTTTCATAAAGATTGGTTCGGTTTTGCGGGACTTCTCGTGCTGATCAACCAGACGGCCAAACAACTTTTGTATGGGAGGTACCACAATGGGCGTGGCAAAATCACCCTTGTTTAACTCGGTGATTGTCGTTTGATAACGTGAAGCCTTATACCTAATTTCATTAAGGTCGGAAGTGTTTCACGCGATTTACGGGATTGACAACCCGGACGAACACCCTGTTTTGTATGGGAGGTACCAGAATGGCAGTGATAATCCCGCCCATTACCTCCAGTTAACTAGGCATTTACAGATTATTAACCGGTGTAAGAGCTGACGCTAATCACATCTAGCAGAAGAAAGGTTTGAAAGATATATGATTTTGTGCTAAATGTGTGGATTTGTATGGGAGGTACCAGAAGGGGCGTGGTCAAAAAGGCCATTTTCAATCCCAAACTCAATATTGGCAAATAATTGTCACTGACAAAATTTCATTGTGATGTGTAAAGATTTACGGCAGTTATCGTGTTGACCAGCCAGAAAGACAGATAAGATAGACAGACAGACAGACAGACAGACGGACCTGGCTCAAACGTCTTAAAAAGTCCTAAAACGAATTTCGTCAAAGATACTAAGGGTCTAATATGGCGCCTTCTATGTGTTACATTTTTTTACGTATTAAATGATAAATACCCCCATCCCTATGGGTGAGGGTATAAATATAACGGTCATGACATATTGAACACAAAAAGATTAATAATAATTACATGTATTATAAATCACAAAAAGCTAATTAATCGTACGTAGGGTGCAAGCTTTCGTCAACTAAAGTTTGCTTCCCCTGTGTTTGCTTATTGTGTGTTGATATATTTGATCCGACATGCAATATTAGACCTTTCGTCACTTTAGACTTTGTCCGGCTAAATAACCTGGTCAGGGTATTATGTGATTTTAATGCCAGCTCATGTGACCCTTTGTCATAGATATCGGTGCGCTTTAGTCGCTCGGAATAACCAGGTTTTTGTGTTGTCGATCTTGTCCTCTTGCTGCAAATTGTGCCGTATACCTATTCCGATTCAGTAGATATTTTACACAATACCCTGAACAGGTTGTTTAGCCGAACAAAGTCTAAAGTGGCCAAAACGGGTAAGTCTAATATTGTATGTCGTATAAAAAGCAATGTGGACAAGACTGGCGTATGTCCAAAGGTATACGTTGGCACCATAATGAGGAAATAGAAGACACGACTATCTTCCCCAAATCAGAGTTAAGAGCCACCTATAAACCTGTGGAACAGAAACTATAATCCCAACTTTAAAGACGTTGACATTTTAGCGGAGGAGATCAATTACTCACGACGATTTACTCTCAAAATGCTGCAGATAATTGACGTTCTTCCCTTAGGGAAAAGGTGCAATTACAAAACCGACATTGACCGATATACTAATAAAGGGTGGTTAAATGTTAAGACCCGATGTTGAATGTGAACCACACCTAAACGTCAAGTTTTTTTCTGCATTTCATTTGACATTTCTCAATTTCAGACCAACTCAATTTGAACCATGGAAAGATACACAATCGAGGAACGCGTTAAAGTTATTCAGGCTTATTATGGAAATGGGCGTTCAAATCAAAATGCATATAGTGCACTTCGTGATTTTTACGGTCAATTTAATCGACCAAATGTGCGTACAATCAGAAAAATCGTGCAAAAATTTGAGCAAACCGGGTCTGTAAGAGATGTGAAAACACCTGTGCATGCTAGTACAGCTCGTACTGCAGAAAATATTGCTGCTGTATTTTTTCCAAAATGAAGCCGGTCAGGCAGTTACTGTGAATGGTGTTTTCTATCGTGAGATGATAACGAACTTTTTATGGCCCGAATTGGAAGATATGGATGTGGACGATATGTGGTTTCAACAGGACGGTGCCCCTTGCCACACAGCTAAAACGAAACAATGGCTCTTTTGCGCGACAAAATTCAATGGCCGTGTTATCTCACGTGGTGGTGATGTCATTTGGCCGCCAAGATCATGTGATTTGACACCGTTGGACTTCCTCCTTTGGGGTTATTGGAAAGAAAAGGCGTACGTCGATAAGCCAGCAAATTCAAGAGCTGAAGGATGAGATAATTCGGCACATTAACGGCATAGAACCTCAATTATGCCTCAGCGTCATCGAAAAGTTGGACCATCGGATGGAGGTGTGCCGCCGAGGTCGCGGCGGCCATTTGGCCGATATTTCATTCCATACATAATTGAACCATACCATATGACAATAATTTCCTAAATAATTTGTGTTTTATTCAAAATGAACATCGGGCCTTAAAATTTAACCACCCGTTATATCGACACACAATAAGCAAGCACTGGGACATAAAGTAATGTAATAAAGAGCTGCCATCTTTCTCATCTGACGGTTCGTTTCACACTCTTCGTGGTACGCACAACAAGAAATGCCGTTGCTGTTTTCCTGTTGGTTGGTGTGAGCCACTGCCTCTATCTGGTATTATTAAAGCAATACCTTCCAACATGCAACGTCCATATGCAACACACCAAACTTGGTAAATTTACTTAGTCAAATCACTTCTCTATATGTTATTTCTCTAAGCATTTGGAAATCAAACTTTCGTTGACGAAAGCTTGCACACACTGCGTACGAGTAATTTGTTTTTTTTTTTGTTATTTATAATACATGTAATTACTATTAATCGTTTTATGATCAATGTGTCATGAATGTTATATATTTGTATATAGAACCCTGAGGATGATTAGCGATACTAATCGAAATATTGGAAACATTTAATTATCGTTCGAAAAACAATCAACCCCGCTGGTATTTTCATTGTATGACCAGTAAAATAAACAATGCTACCCAATGGGTAGTGAAATATTGAAAAATAAAAAGAATTTCAAATGTTGTCCTAACGCTCGAATATTTTCATTTTAAATAAAATACAATAAGGTCGAATAAATTATTACATTTTCAATCTAAGTGGATTAAATTTTATTATGGAGCATTGATATTTATACCATAAATTTGCTAGTAAACATTATTCGCCCGAGTTTCCTAGACACAGATTGGTCGATTCCAACACGTAGTTCCTTACTTTGCTTAACTTCGCGTCTTACAGCCTGTTCCAGGATCTCTAATAAAAACATTCGTTCATGTTCTAGTCAGAAAGTTGTGTTACTGTTTCACAATCTTTTGATTTCAAGTTTGTGTTCCTTTAATTCGAATGTGTTGTTATTTGGAAACGCACATAGATTCAGTCAAACGAAATTTCGACTTTGGGGAACCCAACTTGAGTCGAATGCGAGTGACTGACTTTCATTCGCTGAGCATTTCGTTCGAGATCGGGTAATCGGCCTACAATTTTTCAAAACTTTTCAGACAAATTTTTGTTCTCCTATTTCGAATGTTCTGTCATTTTCGTAGAAACATTGACTCAGTCGAACCAAATAGTATGGACTGTTTTCATAAAACGAATTTGAACAAACGAACGAATCGGCCAAAAATAAAACGGAAACAAATAGGATTTCATGGTTCAAATCCGATAATTGTTTTAGAAATATGTTAAAGAAACATGTGAAGAATAAATATACTAAATCAATAACTTATCTGACCTATAGTATTCATATTACACTCCGGTTCACTTATTTAAAGCCACTAAAAATTCCATATTCAGTAGCCTGTATCTTTTGCAATTTGTTACCGATTGCAGAATTTTAAAATGGAAATGGTAGCTACACATCTTGAGATATAAAAAAAATCATGGCAATAGTGGTTTCTTAACTAAAGAACTTTTTTTGAGCAATTTATAAAAAGAAAGTCCAAAAATTTGCTATTTTTTTGGTTCACTTGAATAAAGGCACTTTATTATTTTTTTATTATTTTTAAAGTAAGCGATGATTTTTTGTAGGGAGCGTTTGTTTATTTCATCTTAATCATTTTACGAGTCAAAATGGCAAAACAAAAAATTTGAAATCAAACGGAAAAAACTAAAATCGATGTTTACCGTTCTGAAGGATATTCTAACCGCACAATAGCTAAAAAAAAAATTGGAAGGAGTCCAACAGTTGTCGACAACTACATCAAGGACCCCGAGGGGTATTAGAAAAATGTTAAAGGAAGGATTTCATTATCTTTATCTACGTATGAGAAAAGAAAAATCATCAGAATTGCTTCTAATTCTGCTTTATTCTTGTCAAAAATAAGAGCTCAAGCTGGAGTGGAAGCGAGCAAGTCATCAGTACGCAGAGTAATTAAAAGCTGTGAGTATCTTAAATACCTGAAATTACAAAAAAAGCCGCCACTTAATGCTCCTCGTACGGAAAAGCGGCTTCATTCCGCAAGAGACTACATGGTATGGGATGTGCAGCCAAGAGGTCATGTAAATGACTGGAGAACCGTTGTATTTACGGATGAGAAGAAGTTTAATTTGGATGGGCCTGATGGCTACAACTTTTATTTTTATGATCTGCGCAAAGAAAAGCAATTTTTGAACCGACATCACAGCCGAGAGGGCGGCGTTATGGTGTGGGGTGCAATTACGTACTATGGCACCATCGATCTTGAATTTCAAGGTGCAAAAATGACTGGTGCAAGCTATAAAACGTTATTGGAATCGGCTTTTCCGAAGTTCAGTGAACTATTTGGTCCCATATATTGGATATTGCAACAGGAAAATTCCCCTATACACAACACCAGAGTAGTAAAGGAGTTCAGTGCAAGCCAAAATTTTAATATTCTTGACTGGCCACCCTATTCGCCAGATCTAAACGTTCTCGAAAATGTCTGGGGTTGGTCATCTCGTAAGATCTATGAAAGAGGTAGCCAAGTTGATGACAAGCAGTCACTAATTCAGACTATTAAGGATGCTTGGAATCAAATTTCGTTGGATGACATAAATTCTCTTTATATCTCAAAGGGGGTTTAATTAATTTAGTGAGCCTTTTTAAGAACATTGAATGATTTTGAATCGTGTTAGAAGACAATATTTAAGAATCGTGTATTATCTTAAAAACATAAATTTGGAACAGTTACATACTTTGCAGGTTTTGTGTCAAGTAATGTTTTAGAACAACATGATGTATGAGAACGTCCTTGCTCCCGGGACTACAATAACGTGACAGTTTGTATTATCTCGAATATAAATAAATGTATATAAAAATAAATGCAGATATAAAAATATATAAAATGTACAAATTAAACTTAACAAATATATAGGGACGTATAAAAACAAATGGAAAAATATTATATTAACCTCTATGGGTTCCCGCTATTGATTTTGAATAAAAATTGTAACAAATATTTACATTTGTATAAAAATTTGGTGGACTTTCGATGAGGAATCCAATTGGTGATAAGTAGTTCGTATTCGTCCAACTATAAAGTTGTTGCCTATTGAATATATCAACTATTATCTGATTTGGGTGGTCACGAAGTCTAGAAATGAATCTATTTAAAATATCGCAGACATATAGACCTATTGTAGTTATTCACGACTCTCTATAGATTACATTATTTGAGTATCGTTTATTCCCAGATTCAAAGTATTTGCCTACACAGTGACGCAAAACGTTACGTTCTAAAATACCCATTTCTTTCATAATTATTGGGGAAATGCTAAACCAAATTGGAAATCCGTAGAGGAATATTGGTCTAATACAAGGTGGCGCAAAAGTAATCCTCCTATCAGAAAATGCTATAAATTTTGCGATTGGCCCCTAAGTCAGTTCTGTTTTGACATTTGTGTAGTAAACACATGCGAAATACACGTTAATAAACAATGTTACGCCACACTGCTCCAGAACGCGGAATATTACTGACTTTTTATTTGACCAATAATCGGTCGGTGACTGTGGCACAACGTGAATTTCGTCGCAGATATCCTGGCCGTCCAACGCCTACTGGTGAAACACTGCGACGTTTAGCCGCTCGCCTCGAAGAGACTGGCACAACACGAGATGCTGCCAGGCGTGGCAGATTCCGGAGTAGCCGTTCTGCAGAGAATATTGCTGCTGTAGCCGAGGATGTCATGGATGCGCCGTCGACATCGACCAGACGACGTGCCACGCAAATGGGTATCAGTCCACGGTTTTTACAGCGAATTTTGGTACAAGATTTGAAGATGTTTCCGTACAAAGTCCAGACGGTGCATCAGCTGTTAGCTGCTCACCGCCAATCGCGTCTAACATACGCTCAAGCCATCCTTAATCACCACCAAGAGGAAGATGATTTTTCATCAAAAACAATCCTGAGTGATGAGGCCCATTTGCATCTTAGCGGGTACGTAAATAAGCAAAATTTACGCTTCTGGGGCACTGAAAATCCGCGTGTAACCCACGAAGAGCCATTACACCCGCTCAAAGTCACTGTACGGTGTGCTGTTTTCGCTGGAGGAGTCATCGGACCTTTTTTCTTCGAAGACGTCGCGGGCCAAACGGTTACTGTGAATGGTGAGCGCCACAGAGCAATGATCAACGAGTTCTTTTTGCCGCAACTTGATGAATTGGGATTGGAAAACATGTGGTTCCAACAGGACGGTGCAACGGCACACACTGCACGTGCCACAACCGATATGCTGAAGGATGCATTTCACGGGCGCCTAATCTCCCGTTTTGGCGATTTGCACTGGCCAGCAAGATCGCCTGATTTGACCGCTCCAGACTTCTTTTTGTGGGGCTTTTTGAAGTCGCGGGTTTATGTCAACAAGCCTCAGACTCTTGCAGCTCTTAAAGACAATATCCGTCAAGAATGTGAGGACGTATCGCCGGAAGTTTTGGCCAAAGTGATGGAAAATGCCATAAAAAGGGCTCAAATGACAATCAACTGTGGCGGCGGCCATTTACATGACATCATATTCTCGACTTGATGTAAAAAAAATTAAAAGACCAAATAAAAATAATTACAAGAAGAATCAAAGTTTTTCATTTTTTTTTTTAAATTACAGCCAAAAAACATCGGAAGTTTACTTTTGCGCCACCTTGTACTTGTTTTATATAAAAGTAATTTGGTATTTTTGGGTAAATAAATGTGGTGCCAAAAT
Source organism: Phaonia tiefii (assembly GCA_963931995.1). NCBI lineage: Eukaryota > Metazoa > Arthropoda > Insecta > Diptera > Muscidae > Phaonia > Phaonia tiefii. The sequence continues at coordinate 35,079,075 of OZ008367.1, forward strand.
AAACTCTTGAGTAACACCGGAGTAGCCATTTCCAAGATTTGAAAAAAGCTCATCAAACTGTACACAAAATAAACGGTTTGAAAAGAAACTATGAAACAATTTAACTATACTTGGTCTAAACCCCAATTGCCCCTATGTGAGAATGCCCCTATGTGAAGCATGGTCAAAAGCTTTTTCAATGTCCAAAGAAACTGCAACTGCAACATTGTTTAATGCGTAAATTGCATACTATATCATTGTGAAATTTCAAAAGAGCATCTGTTGTCGAATGTTCCCTTTTAAACCCAAATTGGTAATTCGATCTGTATGGACAATTCATATTCAGATCCATTTTAATTCTAATTATGTTCTCAAAGAGTTTACCCAAATTTGATAATAAAGAAATAGGCCTCACATTAGTTATGTCGTTACTGCTTGCCTTCTTTTTAATTGGAACTAGTTTCGAAATTTTCCAAGCCTTTGGGAAGTATGAATTACTTATACAATTTTACTTTTTACTTTAATTGACTATTTTACAACCTCATGAGGTCAGACGTCTTACACATATTAATTAAACAAACAAATTAAACAAATTTCAATATATTCTTCCAACTGGCTCTATCCTTCGCCTTTTCTCGCCAATTGGTAACACCAAGGATACGGAGGGATTCTTCTGCCTGGTCTTTCCAGCGGAGTCTTGGTCGTCCTCTTTTCCTGCTACCATCGGGTACGTTATCAAAAATCTTTCGCGCTGGCTCATCTTCATCCATTCTGATAACATGGCCTAGCCAACGCAATTGGTACACTTTGATTCGTCTAGCTATGTCCACGTCAGATTAGAGATTATATAGCTCTGCGTTCCAGCGATGTCGGTGCTCGCCGTTTTCCCTAACAGGCCCATATATTTTACGGAGAATTTTTCTCTCGAAAACTCCCAGGTGTTTTTCATCCGCTTGGGATATGACCCAAGTTTCGGAGCCATATGTCAAGACAGGTCAAATGAGAGTCTGATATAGCTGGACTTTTGTCCGTCGAGAGAGGGCTTTGTTCCTAAACTGCTTGCTGAGCCCAAAATAACATATATTTGCAAGCACAATTCTCCTATCTATCTCCAGGCTGACGTTGTTGTCCTTGTTCACGGCGGATCCAAGGTAGACAAATTCATCTACCACTTCAAAATTAAATCGGTTGTCAACGTTCAAGTGCGGACCAAGTCGAGAGGTTTCCCTAGTCGTTGACACCATCAATTTTGTCTTGCCCTCATTAACAGCAAGACCCACCTTTGCTGATTCCTTTTCGATTCTTGAAAATACTGCAGTAACCTCTCGCAAATTTCGCCCAATGATGTCAATGTCGTCAGCATACGCCAGCAACATATGGCTTTTCGTGTTAATGGTCTTGTTCGTATTAACTGCAGCCTTTCTCATTATTATCTCCATTAAGATGTTGTAGAGATTGCACGAAAGTGTGTCGCCTTGTCTAAGTCCTCGCTTGGTACAGATTGGTTCAGTGAGGTCTTTCCCCACTTTCACTGCTGATTTGGTGTTGGTCAGCGTCATTCAACAGAGGCGAATCAGTTTTGCCAAAATACCAAGTTCAGACATAGCTTCGTACAGTTTTCCCCGTATGGGGCTATCGAAAGCAGCTTTGTAATCGACAAAAAGGTGGTATGTATCGATTTGCTTTTCGTGGGTCTTTTCCAGGATTTGGCGTAGCGTGAATACTTGGTCAGTTGTGGACTTGCCTGGTCTAAAACCACACTGATACGGTCCAATCAGGTTTTCAATAATTGGCTTTAGTCTTTCACATAATACGCTCGACAAGACCTTATACGCGATGGATAAAAGACTGATACCGCGATAGTTGGAACAGACACACGGATCACCCTTTTTGAATACAGGACATAATACACTGAGACTCCAGTCGTCGGGCATAGATTCCCCCAGCCATATACCGCATATCAGTTGATGCATGTGGGCCGCGGCTTTATTATTTTTCAGGCGGGAGATCGCCGTTCTAATCTCGTCTTGGTTGGTGGGTGGTACAATCTATACTATCTTCCACTATCATTACCTCCTGATCTTCAGTGGAAGAATCTGAGTGGAGCAGTGCTGAAAAGTGGTCTCTCCACATTTCCAGCACACACTGCTTCTCAGTCACCAGATTTCCATTCTCGTCCTTGCAGGAGGGCAGCCCATTATTAGGCCATTATTGGTCGATCTTCTTACCCTCTGGAAAAACTTTCGCGATTCACCATTCATCCTGCACATTTCGGTTCTTTCACTCTCTCTCTGCTCCCACTGCCATTTTTTTCGCCTAAATAATTGGTTTTCCTCCCTTCTCAGCCTCTTGTACCGCTCACTTCCAGCACGCGTTGTAACTGACTGTTTCGTTGCCATACGTGCAGCGTCTTTTTCATTCGTTGCAATGCGACATTCTTCGTCGTACCATGGCTTATCCTTCCGCGGTTTTTGATAGCCAAGTTCAGTCATTGCAGCGATTTTCAAAGAATGGGAGATGTGCTTCCACTGCGCATCTGGGTCTTCGGGAGGGGGTATTCTGCTCCAGCAGGAGAGAGAGTTTCTGTCGATAGGACATTGATATCTCCGGTATTCGTAGCTTGTCAATATCCAACTTTTGCTGTGTTCGGCTCCGTACGTTTTTCGCCCTGCTCAATCTCGTGCGAATTTTCGCAGCCACCAGGTAATGATCCGAGTCGATATTGGCACCTCGAATCACACGTACATCCATTACACTAGAAGAGTGCCTGCCAGCTATTACCAAGTGATCAATCTGGTTCTTCGTCCGTTGATCAGGAGATATCCAGGTCGCCTTATGAATGTCCTTATGCTGGAAGCGTGTGCTACTAACTACCATGCAGCAGCGAAGTCTATCAGTCTTATTCCATTATCGGAGGTGGTATCATGTAGACTGTGATTGCCGATGGTTGGTCGAAAGACACTTTCCTTTCCTAATTTGGCATTAAAATCGCCTAGAATAATCTTAATGTCGTGGTCAGGGCAGCGTTCATATACTTCCTCCAGGCGCTCATAAAATGTTTCTTTGACCTTATCATCTTTATCCTCTGTCAGTGCGTGCACACAAGTTAACGAGATGTTGAAATATTTCGCTTTGATGCGAATTGTGGCTATGCGGTCACTCACTGGGTTGAACCTTGAAACTAGGTGTCGCAGTCTCTTGCCTACTATAAATCCGCACCCAAATTCGTGCTTACGCTCATGGCAGCTTTAGTAAATATCGAAGTTTTTCTTTCTGGTGCAACCATATCCTGTCCATCGCATTTCCTGGATCGCTGTGATGTCAGCTTTATATTTTCCAGTTGGAAAGTGGCACCAGTCCTGTGTAACGCTCGAACATTCCAGGTACATATCCTTAAATCATGGTCCTTATAACGTTTGCGAGGGTCGTCAACACTTGGGGCGTTTCTTTGTTCATCATATTTTCTGCATATTTTCATTGCCGATATAACGGTGGCGGGAGGCAAACCCAGCCCACCGTGGTTTGCATTTTACCTACTGCCAGGATGATTATGTTTCAGCCGCCCATTATGGATCAGACGCTGACCAGAATGCAGTCTGTCGAAACTGGATTTTGGTTTCTTCAATTTTGATCCGCCGTTGGTCAGGGGTGTTGGCTCATCCGCCTTCAAAGGCCAGAAGAATATGTTCACTACTTCGAAGAGCTTCAGTGACAGGGTCACCTAATAATCCTGAGACGTATCAGTGATCGCATTACCACTCAGGTTGCTCATTCGTTTCGCCTTCTCACTTTAGCTAGCTAACGGAGGTTTCCGATAAGCCATTGCCCAGGACATACTGCGTGGAAGTAGTGAGCTGCTTGGACTGCCCAATGAAGGAATCATTTCTGGCCACTCCCAAGTGAATGGCTATCAGAAACTTTCCACCTCCACGGACAGTCTTATACAATTATTAAATATTATCATCAAATACTCAAGTGCCTTCGTAGGAAGTTTCCTAATAATGTAATTTGGGATGTTATCCAGTCCATATGATTTTTTATTGTTTATATTACAAACAATATTTTTCAAATCAGACAATGTAACTAGATTTGAATCGTTACATAAGTTAAGCGCGGTATTTTGTGAGTTAAATAAAATAATATTATTCGCAACACAAGAAATATATTCAGAGATAGACTGGTCAATTCTTTCTGTATCACCCATTGGAAAGTCCCTATATATGTTAGAAAAGTATTCTCGAAGCTTTTCCAAACATACAGATTTGTCCGAGATTATGGAGCCATCGATCGACTGATAATTTTCTCAAATTACTTTGTCTGTTGTAATTTAAAATGTTATAAATGGATTTGTGAGCCCTAGGACCTGGTCTAACATTCCGTAGGCTTCTATTGAAAGTATTTTATTGCTCAATTCGAACTAGTTCTTTAATAATAATGTTCAGTAATTGAATTTGTTTGGACAACGGTAAATATTGCGCATCGAGACGATTTAATGTTCTATTGAATATATTTTTCATTCCCCTTTGCCATCTGTACTTAACTTTATATAATTTTCTAATATTTTGAGAAACAGCGAAACATTTTGTACCTATTTCAATTGGTTCGGAATGAGATAAGTTTGCCTGAATAATCTTTTCCGTAAATTTGTCTATATACAAGTCAATATCATTATTGGGTAGGTTAGTCTCAGCATTTGGATAATTTTCCAATAATGATAAAGTAATATCCTGTTTGGAATTACTCCAATTTACGCGTTTAAATGATCTAAACATTCGTGGAGATCGTATAATGAGGTCGAAATGAGGTGGTTTTATATGCAATTTTAAGGGAAAATGAGCTGAAAATGTTGGTAAACTAGTTACATCAACATTTAAAGAGTCAAGATTAATCAAGTTGGAACTTACAATAAAATGGTCAAGAAATGATAACCCATTTGGGAAAGAACGTGTTCGATCTGAAATCCTTACAAATTCTAAAGGGAACATTTGAAGCCAGTTGAAAAGAACTGATCCATTCACATTATTCACAGTATCTCGCCAAGAAACATGTTTAGAATTAAGGTCCCCGCCAAGGATTACTCCGTGGTAGTCCATTGAAAATCTGTCAATAGTTGATAAACCGTCATAAATATCGTTTCGAAAAGAGTTGCAAGGAAAGTATAGTGAAGAAACGAGGAACTTTTTGCTTGTTCCATTATCAGATACTTCTATTTCAACCGTTATGTTTGGAAGATTAAAGTTGGGAATTTTCACTATTTGAAATTTAAAAATCGTACGTTATCGTTTCTTATAAAAAAGTAATTACACAAATTAACCCGGTGAATATCCCGTAAATATGTCTCTTGAATAAATGCAATGTCAATGTCATTTTACTTCTCAAGATGTTGAGTCTGCTCATTTCTCTTAGAGACCTTACATTAAAAGTTAATAGGTTCAGAATTTTTTTTAACTTCATCCAATAACTGCAAACATTGGCATACAGCTACTTCTTTCGACAATGTCTTATAGCATTTCATAAAATTTTCTATTCTTTCCTGAAGAGTTTGTGTGTTGCAGATAATATTTGCAATTTTTAAAAATTCCGCTATAATTGGAGGTTTTTCCTCGCAAATGATTGTCCCGGAATTGTGTAACCGCAACTTTTAACTACATCTGCAACTTTGGATGAAGCTTGGCGTTTCCTAAGTAATGCCTGTTCTTTCAGTTTCACATTTGTCTTTAAAAACGCAGTATAAACCTTGCAACCTCTATATAGCCCCCTCTCTCCACAGTTAGCGCAATAGGAAAGGTTGTCTTCGCTTGAAACAAATGTACATTTTCCCGGGAGATGTTTCCCGTCACATTTCACACAAACAAAAGGTTTGTTACAATTTTTCGACATATGGCCCCATTGTTGGCAACGCCAACATTGAGGTATTCTCAAATTCACCTTGGGCCGTTCCCATGATACTCCTAAAAGATTTCCCGGACATAATGTTACAAAACAAAAAGGCCTGTGTCTATATTGTGTTTTTTGCTATATTCTGTTATAAATTTTGAAACCTTTTCAACAGTGTTGGGGGGATGTGTTTCTCTAAATCTACACTAATGTCTTCTAACTCATAATTTTTTTTTTTATCTCAAGATGTCTAGCTTCCATTTCCATTTTAAAATTCTGCAATCGGTTACAAATTGCAAAAGATACAGGCTGCTAAATATGGAATTTTTAGTACCTTTAACTAAGTGAACCGGAGTGTATTTTGGGTTCAATTTGGACAATTCGTTCGTTCGTTGGAATTCGTTTTGTGACAACAGGCCATTCATTAAACTTAGAGGAACTTTGAATTGAGTCAAATGCGAGTGACTAGTATTCTTTCGCTTAGATTTTCGTTCGAGATCAGGCAACAGGCCATTAGTGTCTTGTCGTTTACTCTTTTGATGGAATTTGACGTAAAATACTGCATATCCCTACCGTTTTCTATTTTGTAACCGCTCCTGTTTTCTCTCCAATTTTTTTTTTTTTTTTTTTGTAACTTGCAATTCAATAATACTCACTTTCCAATAACTTCACACAGTTCATAGACATCATCAAATAGTATCTCATCATCGGCCATAGTGAATAATTAATGATGATTACTGCGTGGATGATGTTAAGCCGAATGAATGCAAAACAGGAACACCAAAGTAATGTGTAGTAGGGGGAGGTAAAAGCAAATTGTTGTGTGTTGATACTTCAACTACCAAAGTCTCCCGATTGTGACACACATTCACGGTGGAGGTCCTGCCACCACTTTACACCATCTACCACGGTCACTCACTACTGCTTGCTACTGTATTGACAGGGATGTCGTTGTGTGTGTGTGTGTGTGTATTAGTATCTTCTGTTATTGATGTTAATAGTGATGACCCGGTCGATGGGATCTCTGTTAATATTAAATAACAGTATTATTAATGAATCCGACAAATTGCTATTTGTTTTTTTTTCCGAGGGCAATGGGGGGGGGGGGGGGGGGTGTTATGGTTCACACTGTCTTTTATCTCTGCTTTAGCAGTATCTCAGTTTGACAGATGACACTGACCTCCCGCAATATTTCCCCCGCTTTTAACTTAGGTATTCAGTGTGTCCGTAGTATCCGTAGTAGTATTTATGTTAATTCCTTAATTTCTAGCAGTCGTCTTTGCAGTGATGATTTAAACGTTTCTCCTCACTTTCCTTGAGTTTTGTGAAAAGGTTGTTGGAATGTTGTGTGTTAAAAATACATAGTGGTGTTTGTAAAGTCCTTAAACCGTAAGTAAAATAAGTGGTTCCAAAATTTGTGATTCTCTGGAAAGAGGAAAGAGAAACAGGAAATAAAATGTGTGCTGTTAATAAAATATGGTAATACGATTCTTATATTGTATAGATGAGATTACAGTTAAGGAAAATTGTATTAAATGTAATTTGAATATAAATGTTTTTAAAATGCTGACATTTATTATTAATTTTGGTGGTACACACTTGGCGAGGGAGGGGGTGAGTACGAACAAGGTGAAACAACAAGGTACGAGTATTGTAGCTAACAACTGTGTCTAGCATGTGCTGAATGAAGTAAGGGGAGTGTCATCAGCATTGAACGAACGGTTGGTTGTTATTGACACCATTATTTGCAAAAGTTTATGCAGATGTTGACATCTATTTGGAAAATGGCTCAACACTCCTTCCTGCTCATCTTATACTCACATATATATTATTTACATCTGCCAACAAGAAAACATCTACATAGATACTGTTGAAACTTTTTCAAGTTTTTCAATATTTGTTGAGAAGATTCCGTGTTTCGGGAACGTTAGTGTGTACATATCAAAACATTTCAAAATGTTTTAAGCAAACGGAATAAGTGTATGAATAACAAGTTTGGCAATCGTGTTTTGATTAAATAATAAATGTAGAAATCGACCATGAGATAGAAATATCACAAGTTATAGGGAAGTTTTTGGATGTTGAAGAATTGTTTTACAAGTGTTGTAATAGTTCAAGTTGAAATAGGTCGTCATGGAAATACCAAGAACGTGTTCATTCAAATTCAATAAAATTGATGATAACATGGATTATGATTATGTCACAAATTGATTAAAACCCATTTAAATTGTAAATGATTTTTATATAAAGTACGATCAAGTATAGTTTTGCAAATATCGACAAATTAAAGGCAAATTCCTCGAAACGTTGGTAGCACTTTTTCCAATTAATAACACAGGCAAACTGTTTGTGTAACTCTGACAGCAGGTACATTTTTGGAACGAAGTTCCTTATCGTACGGTGCGGGATGGGGGCTAAATGAAAAAATTTTAAACTACTTTATTACAACCCATTATTATCAACTATATTGGGTACTTTAAATTTGGTTTAACGGGAAGTTTTCTAGGCGGAGCCTTTTTATTACATATTGTAGTTTTCAACCCCCATAAAAAGTAAATTTACAAAAGCCAAACTGCAAGACTGTCAAATCCATGAAATACAACCCTGAACATGGAATTACATTTGGCAGCACACTTCCTCTTACACTCTTACTTTTGGTTTGGTTTGTGTCTAGACTAACATATGGGGAGCAATTTGTTGTTTAATGGTAAATTGTCTAGGTGGAGCCTGTTTATTACATATTGTCGTTTTCAATCGAATAAAAAATAAATTTAGAAAAGCCAAAGTGAAAGAAGTTTGAAAAACCAACATTTTCTTAAATAAGTGCGTTTTCTTAACAAAAGTAAATTTTCTCACAAAAATACCTACTCATATTCTTAAACTGAGTACCCTTTCTTAAAAAAATATACTTATCTTAAAGAAGTACCTTTACTTAAAAAAGTAAATTTTCTTACAAAAAGTACCTTTTCCTAAAAAAAAAATTATTTTTTTAAATAACGGGTTTTTCAACAGAGACGCTACAAAAGTAAATCGATAGGGACAGCAAACGACGCCATCTTTTGAAATTGCTCTTCAGTAAGGTTTGCCATTTCATCATGGAAAGATATACGAGCCAACAACGAGTCGAAATTATTAAAATTTACTACCGAAATTTGGAGTCAGTGGCCTCAACTTTAAGGGTGGAATTTATCGGAAAATCATCTTCAGCGATGAGGCTCATTTATGGCTGAATGGCTTCGTCAATAAGCAACATATGCGTTATTGGTGAGACAGCAATCCACACGTAATCCATGAGTCATCATTGCATCCCGAAAAAATTACGGTTTGGTGCGGTTTATGGGCCGGCGGCGTCATTGGGCCGTATGTCTTCCATGACGATCAAGTCCGGCACATTACTGTGAATGCGAATCGCTACCGTTCAATGATAACCGAACAGTTTTGGCCCCAATTGGATAATATGGACTTGGAGGACATGTGGTTCCAACAGGACGGCGCCACAAGCCACACAGCGAATGCCACAATCAATTTATTGGAAACCAAGTTTGGGGAACGTGTTATCTCCCGAAATGGCCCAGTCGATTGGCCGCCTCGGCCGTGCGATTTGACGCCGTTAGATTATTTCCTGTGGGGCTACGTCAAGTCTATGGTCTATGCCAACAAGCCAGCGACGATTGATGAAGTTCGTACGAATATCGAACGTGAAATTGCAGCAGTATCGGCCGATTTATGCTTGAAAACCGTCGAAAATTGGGTTCAGCGTCTGGACTTCTGCAACCTTGCCCGTGGTGGCCATGCAAAAGAAATTGAGTTCCATACATAAGGGCATCGAACGAACGTAGAACGTAGCGCTCTTATTGAAAAACCCGTTAAATACCTTTTCCTAAAAAAAATTTCATTATCTTACAATAAATTGCCTTTCCTTAAAAAACAACCTTTTCTTTAAAGATTACGTTTTATGCAAAACAAAATAACTTTTCTTGAGATAAGTACCTACTCTTAAAATTGTACCTGTTCTTGAAAATAAATACCAATTCTAAAAAAACTTCCCATTTCTTAAAAAAAAACCTTGTCTTCAAAAAAAATACCTTCTCTTAAAAAAATACCTTTTCTTACAAAAATTCCTTTTCTTAAAAGAGCCTTTCTTAAAAATAAAATAATACCTTCTAGTTTTACACTCACTGATTGGGACCTACAGTTTTACACCGCTTCCGAACAGTATGTTGAGAAGCTTTTTCATGGCTAAATACTCGATAGTGTCGCAGAAATTTAAGGTGGTCAGAGTAGGGATGGAACCCACGTCGTCATGCACAAGAGCCGCGCATACCACCATTGATTGCACCACCGACGGCTACAACTTCTAGTATATACAACCCTATAGTTAGTATACATAGAAAATGCTGCACCACAGTTTCGTCGTGAGTTGTACAAGGGCCCAGAAGCTCTGATGGGTCATGTACTAACTCCGGAACTGTGTCACTTGAGCTTTTCCAAACTGAGAGAATATTGGTTATGTGGAGACACGCCGCAAATTATCTAATAGCCTCTGGCCGAGTTCTGTTCCACTGCTGATCTGCACACTGGAAGATCTGACTCTATTTGATGTTTGGATGCAAATATAACGTGTTTGTAGGTTGTCGCAAATACGTCCAAACACAGTGTGTTTGCCTTTCAATATTACGTGAGTTTGCCTTTCAATATTAAAATGATTACTATCTTATAATATACGTTTTTGTGACCCAAATATGGCTTTGTTTGTTGAAAACTGTTGAACAGGGTTCCTGCAACATGTTACTGGGATAGTTTTTTTCTGGATGTGAAGCGTGTAAACCTAGACCTCTATGGGATTCTATTTTATCTTTTTTGGAGTGCGTAAATACTCTATGGGTACTATGTATTGTTTATAATTTCGTTTTCTAATTTATACGCCATAGTAATTAAAGGGCATATTCAATGTTGAAGTGTATATTAATGAGTTTCTCTATATGTCTCTCTAATACGTCTCTGCATATATCCTTTGTTTGCGCTCCGTCTATCTATCTATTTATCAGAATATCTACATTACTGGGAATTGACCCCGCAATCCTTTTTCTTTCTCCCTTTTTTGTTCTTTTCAAAACCTCAGGACAGTCATAATGGTTCGATCAACCTCCGAGTGTAGTGATTATGATGCAGCCAGCAACTGCCTCTTATGATCGATCATGTGTTCTAAACCTAACCTAACGTTAGTTGAAGTGTTATGTATTAAAAGCCGTTAGTCAAATAATAGCCAGTGTTTAAGAGCCGAGGGAGGAATATGATTGCATGAATCACAGCGACGTATTCGTAGTGTTTTTCCATCAAAAAATCGCCCACACTCAGCTGTCGTTTAGAAGAGAATTGACGTTGAATCTATCATGATGTCCATCACATTTTTGTTACTGATGTGTCAGCAAAATTTACGAAGACACAAGCGTAGTCAAAATGTAGGGCTTTGTAAATAACAAATAAAATATTAAGGGTGTCTCCTATTTTTGTATTGTCAGAATTTCGTAAAGGTAACCGGCTATTTTATAAAAATAACTGATTTATTGAAAGTGGTTACACTGATAGAAATTCTATTTGTATTGTTTAGTTGGTCACCTCAGTTAGTGATGGTGGCACTATCGAGTACTTAGCCGTGAACAAGCTTCTCAAAATATCGTTCGGAACCGGTGTAAATCTGTAGGCCCCTATCAATGAATATAAAGCTAGAAAAGGCACAGCTCACTATTTATGAGAAGCTCAGCCCAATCCCTTCATGGAAAGTAATAGGAGACCATTTTTTTAGTTGAATAGTGGATGATATCAAAGTGTGTGACGTACTTCTGTTTTCTTTTAATTTGCAAAAGTCGTCTCCTTAATTATTTCAAGAATATTGAGAATACAGGGGCGGTCCCAAAACTAGCCAACATTTCAAAAAAACGTTTCCCATTACATCCCATGAAGGGATTGGAGAGAGCTTCTCACAACCAATGAGCTGTGCACTTTCTAATTTTTGACACACTGATTGGAACCTACAGTTTTACTCCGGTTCCGAACGGTATGAGAGAGAAGCTTTTTCATGGCTAAGTCCTCGATGGTGTCGCCATCACTAAGCAAGGTGACTGTCGTCGAAGGAAATGTAAGCTGTTAAGATCAGGCATCGAACCCATGTTTTCATGAACAAGGGCCGCGCACTCGCCATTGCACCACCTACGGGCGACCTAACAGAGAAGACACAAAAAAGTTGTGAACATTTTTCAACATAATCTCCTTTTAGCTCGATACACTTTTTCAGCGATATTCAATAGCTTCGATACCCTGTTTATAGTGAGAACTGTCAAACTCCTTAAAATAGCCATCAACGCCAGACTCCATCTTTTCACTGTTGGAAAATATTTTACCACCGAGCCAGTTTTTCAAGTTTGGAAATAGAAAACAGTCCCAGGGAGCTAAATCTGGCGAATAATGTGCGTGATGAATCAATTCGAACTTTAGTTCTTTAATTTTGGCCATCGCAATAGTGGATGTGTGAACCGCAGCATTGTCTTGATGAAACGACACTTCTTTTCCGCCAAATGAGGCCTTTTTTCCACAATTTTATCACTTAAACGCGGCAATAAATTAGCATAATATCCGCCGTTGATGGTTTTTTTTCTGAAGATAATGAATAAAAATTGTCCCATTCGCATCCCAGAAAAACAGACGCCGTGTGACTTTGCATGCAGATGGAACCGCATTCGCCTTCTTTGAACACGATTCTCCCATTCCAGTCCACTGGTTTGACTGTTCCTTTGCCTCAAGTTTGAAATGGTGGACCCATGTCGCATCCATGGTTATAAATCGACGAAAAAATTCGGCTTTATTGCGGTGAAACATCGCCAAACACTATACTGAAACATCTTCACGACGCTGTTTATGCGCTATTGAAAACAAACGCGGCACCCATCTTGCGCACTTGTTTTTAAAAAAAATAGTTAAAAATAAAATTTTATATACAAAAAATCGCTAAAACGCCCTCATGTTTATATCTCGGAAACGGAGCGTCCAGTCGAAAAAATAACCTATGTTTGCTGGTTTCTAAGGGGTTTTCACAAAGTGGTCCAATTCGTATGGAAGAATTTTTTGTCGAAAAATCGCCAAAAATAAGAAAATCGCTAACATAAAAAGTGGCTATAAATCGAAAAAAAAGTGATGCCATATTGAAGACGCCCACCTCCAGAGGAGGTAACATTTTTTTTATTTTTCCGATTGGACGAACCGTTTTTGAGTTATAGTCACTTTTTTATTTTAGCGATTTTCTTATTTTGGCGATTTTTTCATAAAAAAATTCTTCCATACGAATTGGACCACTTTATGAAAACAAAATTGGTTATTATTTCAATTGGACGCTCCGTTTCCGTGATATAGAGATTTTTCATAATTTTTTGATATTTTCGTACAAAAATGGGGATGGGTTACCCTGGGTAACCCATTACCAATCGCCGTGGGTAGCTACCCATTATTTTCCCCATTTCCCTGAGGGTAATGAGTAATCGTGATGAGTAATTCCTCATTTTCGTGGGTTGCTACCCATTATTTTCCCCATTGACCTGAGGGTAAAGGGTAGTCGTGATGGGTAATTCTTCATTTTCGTGGGTAGCTACCCATTATTTTCTCCATACCCTGTGGGTAATGGGTAATCGTGATGGGTAATTCCTCATTTTCGTGGGTAGCTACCCATTATTTTCCCCATACCCTGTGGGTAATGGGTAAACGATCGCTACCCATTCCCCACGGCCAAAAATAATGGGTTACCCTGGGTAACCCAGGGTAACTCATTTCCCACGAAATACGAACCCTGGTGCGAACAACTTCGATTACATTGAAATTTTGTATCAAGAATGGCGGATATCTGATGTTCATGATCATGAATGACAAGTCTGTGGTTCGCTTAAGGTTGCCACTTTTCACCAAAATATTTTCTTTTCAAACTAGCTAGGCTAGTTTTGCAACATTCAGGTCGGCTAGTTTTGCGACCGTCCTCGTACTTTGCACTATAATTGTAAAATTCCACTTCACAATTAAAATACTTTGTTAAAGAAAAGCAAGTTCGGTTTCAGATCCGTCGTTATCCCATACAATTTTAACAAAATGTGAAACGTTTATGCGTCTTACTGCTGCAAATGTGGTGGCGGATTTTAGAACTTTACATCCCCCTTTTAAATCGTATTGTGTATTTAAAACTCGACATTTTTACTGACACCCTAATGTACATAAGTACAATTAAAGGTGGGGTTCACTAATCCTTTCCACTCTCATTGGTATGATGTTTATATTCTACTGTCGAATGTCATGTTCTTCTCTTGCGACTGCTGTTATCTGAGTTATGACACATAACAATTTGATAAATGACATTAAAAAACTACGAATCGGCAATTAAGTACTCGAAATTGATTTTAAATCGTTCTAATTGTTTACGAGCTCCATAAAGATGTTGGTAGATACTGTGTTCAACGTATTTTTAGAATCAATTTACCTGGATTGGTTTAATAAGATTGCACACTGGTGAATGACAGATAACAAGAGAGTTTACTGCTGAACGAATCTACCGCAATTAGGTGATTTACTGTGTAAGATATACAGAAGCAGTAGTTTATAAATAATGAAACAATGATTGTGGTGTTTAACGATTCGGTTGTAATTTGTTATAACAAGAAGATTCAAATGAAATGGTTTGAGTCAGTTAGTTAAATACTTTAAGGTATTCTGTTTAAATAAATAAAGGACATGTATATATATATGGACAGTCCAGAGGCGGTACGTGCGTTCAAGGGCTAACAAGGAGAAACAACCAAAGCAAATACCTGACAGTGACTGAACTGCGTATTTTCGAGATTTTAGGCATGAAATATCTCGTGAGGAGAGTGGTAAACTCCTCTGTTTTCGGTTTACTTGCGTCTTTCGATTGTAACTGAAAGCAAAATGAATCACCGACATACACACTCCATGGCATTTGTAGGTGGCGTTGATGAAGTTTTTACTGAGCCTTCCACCTGCTCGAAACAGTCAACAACACCGCCACCACAGGAACGCCTCATAAAAGCGGAAACCGCTTGTTCCGTGGGAAAGAGGCATCTTCAAATTCTTTGAAACGAAATAATACAACTCAAAAGATTTGAATACGCAAGAGAACTTCTGTCGAAAAATGTTAGATTCCGCCCAAAATCACAACATGGAAATGGAGACCATGAAAAAAGGGTGCTTGTTTTAATAGATATTTGTATATTTGTCAAAACTTTTTTTTTAAATTAAATTCACTCCATCAGGGATGATATTTAATTTCATCAGGGATAATATTTATGTATTCGGCCTTTTAGTGTAACTATTACACTGCTTTAAAAAAGTTTACTAAATTTAGTTTAATATGACTCTCCAGCTCCTTCTTTACTTTCAGTAATGAGTTTAAATATGAACATTGGCCCCATTCTCAGCAATTCGCCATAAAACTTTTGGGCACCAAAATTGCTAAAGCATTCGCCCTTCTAACTATAGCAACTAGATGTTAGTGATGTACAGAATCGAGGACCGACCGGACCGGGGCTTACAAGAACCAAAAGACGTGTCCAAATGAACCGAAAACGGTCCTTTCAAGACCAAAAAACGGAAAACGATTATACAGGAACTGAAAAACTGTTTGAAAAGCACCGTAAAACGGTTCCCGAATAAGAGGACTCGTTTCCAAAGAAACCAAAAGTGTTAACCTTTGGGTGAAGTAGGAAAATGTGTACTTTTATCAAATTGTATATTATTATAATAAGATATTTCACTTAAGCCTATTTGAGGCAACAATCCGCTGAGAACCGGAAACTGTGTAAGCGCATGTGCGTGAAGATAAATTCGTATTTAAAATTGCAAAGACACAAACCAATTTACTTAGCAGAGCTCTGTTATACAACTAACGGAGCTCTGTTACGCACTTTATTTTAAAGATAAATCGGCAATTTATTGATTTTTTCAATTAAATAATCGATGAAGAAATTTAAAATACAGTAAGTAATAAAAACACACTCCAAGCTAGATATATTTGCTGCACAAACTAATATATATGCAACCAAATCCTACATATTGGTATTTAAATATGTCACATATAGTGAGACTATTAAGGCAAAATATGATCATATGGACAATTCTCCACGAACCAAACATATGCCAGTCGATAGTTCTTACGTAGTGTCTTCAAAATATAAAATCTAGAATTTCCCAAGGACCTTCAGAAATTCAGAATTTTAAATTTTCTTTGTGAGGTCCCTGTGCAAGATTTTGGCCCACTGTGGTCAAACGAAGAATTCTCCAAGAACCAAATATGTGCAGTTGGGTAGTGCTTGACACATCCTTTCAGAATATGCCAACCACATATTTCAGAAGACCTTCAGAACCGAAAATTTTTCATTTTGAATTTCATATACGAAAACAGTTTTTCGCCCACTGTGCCCAAACGAAGAATTTTCCACGAACCAAACATATGCCAGTCGATAGTCCTTCATAAGTGTCTTCGAAATATAAAATTTAGAATTTCCCAAGGACCTTCAGAAATTCAGAATTTTAAATTTTCTTTGTGAGGTCCCTGTGCAAGATTTTGGCCCACTGTGGTCAAACGAAGAATTCTCCAAGAACCAAATATGTGCAGTTGGGTAGTACTTGACACATCCTTTCAGAATATGCCAACCACATATTTCAGAAGACCTTCAGAACCGAAAAATTGAAGACAGTTTTTCGCCCACTGTGCGGATCCGGACTCGAGAGAAAATGTATACTTTTATCAAATTTTATATGCTTTTATTATATTTTCACTTGATATTATTTCACTTGAGCCTCTTTGGGACAGCAATTTGCTGAGAACCGGAACCAGTCTAAATACCCGGTTCTTCTCGGAACCGGAGTCGAAAGAACCGGTTCTTAAAATACGGGGAATCGCTCGTCACTACTGGATGTACGCTTCGTACAACGAGTGCCTAACTAGAATGTTTTTTCATATACGAAGACAGTTTTTCGCCCACTGTGCTCAACCGCCCACTGTGCTCAACCACGAACCAAACATATGCCAGTCGATAGTCCTTAAGGAGTGTCTTCGAAATATGAAATTCAAAATTAAAAATTTTCGGTTCTGAAGGTCTTCTGAAATATGTGGTTGGCATATTCTGAAAGAATGTGTCAAGCACTATCCAACTGGACATATTTGGCCCTTGGAGAATTATTCGTTTGACCACAGTGGGCCAAAATCTTGCACAGAGCTCTGCTAAGTAAATTGGTTTGTGTCTTTGCTATTTTAAATACGAACTTATCTTCACGCACATTCTAAGCGCCCGGATCTTTGCGGATCCGGACTCGAGAGAAAATGTATACTTTTATCAAATTTTATATGCTTTTATTATATTTTCACTTGATATTATTTCACTTGAGCCTCTTTGGGACAGCAATTTGCTGAGAACCGGAACCAGTCTAAATACCCGGTTCTTCTCGGAACCGGAGTCGAAAGAACCGGTTCTTAAAATACGGGGAATCGCTCGTCACTACTGGATGTACGCTTCGTACAACGAGTGCCTAACTAGAATGTTTTTGTTGGACTTAGTTACTCGTTAGTCAAGAGTTGATGCATATCAGTTTTCTATCTAAAGTATAAGTACTATCTAACTAACATATTGTTACGAAAAAATGCTTCAAATTCTGGGTTTAATTACCATTTGAAGAGACGCCTGGCAGGATGGGACTCTGGCACAAACACCAAATGGGAGTCGCTGCTACAGGGATGGCTCAAAGCTAAGGAAAAGAACGGGTCTAGGGTTTTTCATTGAAAATCCGGTAACAGAAACCAATCTGCGCCTCCCGGATCATAACTTTCAAGCGGAAGTTCGGGCGATTACGGAGTGTATCAAGTGGCTCAAGAGAAATACAAACCAAGCCGAAGCGAATATCTTCAAGGATAGCCAAATGTCAATTAGGGCAATATCATCGGAAATTGTCAAATGTAGAACGGTCCTTGACTGTAAGAAAGTGATTAACGATTTTTTTCACGCACGGCAGACTCCACAGGATCTGGGTGACGGGACATAGTGAAATAGTCGGCAACGAACGTGCGAACCTTCTGGCCACGAAAGCCAGGAAACTTCGATCGGTGAGCCTAGAGAGCACGAACCTTTCGTGGTGACGAATGCTGAGTTGGGTAAATGGGCGGAATCGGTCCAGAGAGTCCTGTGGATCCAGGAAACAGTAGGGAGGATGACAAGGATCCTATGGGGAGACCCAGAAAGGTGAAGGACAAAAGGGTTGCTGAAAACGGGAATGCCTGAAAGGGTTGCTGAAACTGGGAATGCCTGAAAGATGGGAGTCTTAACGGGACATTCGTGATTACGGGCCCAACTGTGCCGTATTGGACTACTGGGGAATAGTGAGTGCAGGGCATGCATGGGGAACGATGAGACGATGTAACATTTACTATGCCACTGCCCGGCCTTCACACAAGCTAGATCCAGGTATCTCTCGGACAGTACAATACCGGACATAACCAAGCTTGTGTGAATGGACTGGAATAACTTAACGAATTTTGTGAATAGCGCCGAATTCCTATGCGAGGTATAGTGACTTAGTAGAGTAAATTGAGAGTGCACAACATGTCGAATCAGCGGCTTACGTGTTTGTCTACTGACAAGGGAAGGATTAGAGTGCTGTCTTTTGGAACACTCCGCATCGCACCCCTCTTTTCAAACTAACATTTGGATCATAACGGGCATATGCAGTATGTTAAACTAACATTTGAATGTAATTGAGAGTGTTAAGCTAACGTTGGAATGTCAGCGAACAGTGTGTGGTGTGTAAGTTGAAAGCTACCATATACGATCTCACCACCAACGGTTGATTAATTCGCTTAGAACCTTTCAGGAAATAGATGGCGCAATCATAGGGTGATATATATATCAAGAGTGTGCAAAATATGTTTTTGTTGGACCGAAAAACGTTGAAAGTCACAAGAACAGTTGGAGTTCTCGTAGGGTTCGACTTTTAGATAACAAAACTAATATCAAACATAATTTAAAAGACATTATCATTAGTCAAACGTAATTCAAAATGCATTATCATCAATTAAACGGCCATAAATATCATTTAAATATATTTAAAACATGGTTTACCACCAGTCACTTATCGCATATTATTTCACTACAGTGAAAGGTACTCCAACTACCAAGTCGAAGAGTTGTTTCATCGAAACGCCTTGGGTACAATAGCGAGATGGTTCGGGAAACCACTAAATGAAAAGGGCAAACGAGCACATCGCTAGGTAATAGTGATAATGTTGAATGTAGAGTAATTGCGAAAAGACAGACAACTATTATCGTTATGATAATTTGTAAAGATCCTCGTTTCATTAACGATAAGCAAAATATCCTGGCCCTGGGTGATATGGGTGATTTTTTTGCTATTTGGTTTTTCAGTGGTGAGTTTTTTGGCAGTTAGCGCATGGACGTGGCATGTGTTAAAGTCAAAAAATGTTTAGTTTGCCTTGCCATTTCATCATAATAGCTTATAAACGAACTTCATCATCATTGCAAATCATTTAGTTTTATTATCAAAATTCGTGCTGTGTAAAAAATGTGTTTCGCAAATTAAACCAATTTTATGGTCGTCATAATCATTCTGCGGAACCGGTTCCTCGATTCTGAGCATCACTAGTTGGCACCAGCGGTGGATGAAGAATATTGTGCTCGCCTAGTGGCTATGCAACTCTTGGCTCCCATTGTTTTTTTTTTGGAATATTGGTTCCCTTTCCATCTGCTATCCCATTTGCAAAAAAGCATCCATATGTTTTGAATCCAGCTTGCATACCCGAGGGAAAGCTAACAACTTTTAATAAATATATTCTTGCTTAAATACCCAAATTTACAGTGATAATATTTTTACAGATATTATATCTACAGCTTTTTTTGTTCGGTGACTTATAATGAAATTTTACGTAGAATAGTAGTTCCTTACACACCAACCCCCTAAAATTCAGTTTTGTGGGACATTTTAGCACCAATTCGGAATAAGTACGAAATTAAACCTTAAACGGATATTTAGTTTTGATTTATTTTTGGCATTTAAGTTGAGTTTCGAGTTTTGACGTATTGTAAATTTTAGCCCGTTATATACATGTTTAGGGGTGTTATTTTACCCTATTCGACAAGAGGGACAAAAAATACCCATATATTGAGGAGATAGCAGATTAAAATGTTAAGTAACATTTCTGAACGCATCCTATACCTAAAATGTAAGGATAACATAGTTTCCTATACCGATTTATCATAAGAATGTTCAAAAGGGGGAAAATTTTAACCCCCTAAAAGAAAATGCCTGCGTGATCTTTCAAAACGCCGATACACATATAGTTTGCTCCGTTGTCTGAACCTAGTTATTTTTTTTTTGTGTTCACAGTATTGTTAAATAGAATTTTATATGGTCAAACTTTCATTCCGATTTATTTTTTTAAAAAATAAATTTTGTTATTTTTTTAAAAATTGAGAAAACTCTAGAAATGGTATTACAGCTTCCTGTGATAACTGCTTTATCTCTGATGGAAGGTCCGCTATCATTAAAGCCCTTCACTAAAAGAAAAAGCTTCATCAATTTTATGAATTCCTTCATCAATTTGATGAAACATTTCCTCATTTTCCAACCAACGACACATTTCATTGAATTGATGAAGAACATTTCATCAATAGTTTATGTTGATTCAACGACAACGTTACATCAAGTTGATGTAAATTTTTCATCAATTTGATGCATGTTTCGTAAATTAGATGGTGGTGTAAATTGGTCTTAATTTTGGCGTAGCGGAAAAACTCCCCATGAAATAACTCCCATGAAATAACTCCCAAAGAAATAATTGCCACCAAAAGTGAAATAAATTCCAATAACGAAAATATGAAATAAGTCCCACAAAAAATGAAAAAACTCCCAATAGCAAAGTGAAATAAGTCCCAAGACTTCTCCTACAGCACTTGTTATATGGGCCTTGTACAAACGGTCACTTTTTTTTTGGGAGTTATTTCATTGTCATAACATTGAGAGTTATTTCATTATGAAATAACTCCCACCAGGTAAAATGAAATAACTCCCAAAAAAAGGAAATAAGTCCAACTAATGTATGGAAATTTTTTGGGACTTATTTCATTTTTCTGGTGGGAGTTATTTCGCTACGCCTTAATTTTGATATAAACTGTTTGTTACTCTGTAACCAAATTCTTTGAACTATTTGTCATTGTAAAAAATCCACCAGAACAAGGTATAAAACCACATAGAAAATGCTCATAGTGTGGATAATGTTTTCTGACCATTGCACTATTTTTTATTATGTATTTAGTTTCTGTTTTCTGCTACTGTTTTCTTTTTCTCTTTACTTTTTCAATACTACGCCCATATTTTGAATCGATTCACTAATTATTGCTAAATTCAAATGATGAAGATTGATGTAAAAAATATGAAAGGGGAGAAGAAACGCACAATCTTCAAATTGAAGAACATTTTTAATGAGTTGATGAAAATTGTCATCAATACAATGAAGAGCAATGGATTAACATTTGTCATCGATATGACGAAAAGATGTTCTTTCCGTGTAGTAGGTGGTGTTTTCTTGGTTCCAAAATCAGCAGATTTGCTAGGGTTGAACTCAATTGCTGCTCCTACGGTTCTTCGCAGAATGAGTACTCGTATCATCCACTATTAATATCGCGTACTAGCAAATGATTTGGCAATATTATTGTAACCGCACGAAGTATTGCCGACCTGTCATGTGACCTTTAAATGGATCCACAATGTGGATTGACAAGGTCTTGTACTAAGCCGAAGCTGAAGCTGTAGTATTTATTACACTTTTTAGCTCCTGTTGCTCTTGATGGTGCTGTTTCCCGGGTAAACTTAAAGAGGGCTCCACTCCAATATATATGAATATACACCTACTGGCGGGAATCTACTTGGGTCTTCATTTCCATAAAGTCGTTTCATTTATGCATCATTAATAAATTATAAACCAAAATAAAAGCTTTTTCAAGATAAATTTTGTTACTTGTTTATTTGCACTTCAATTCATTGAATTCTAGTCAAACATTAAAATGTGTCAGTATAAAGGATTTAGATTTCGTTCGGTGGTGCAATGGTTAGTGTGCGCGGCTCTTGTACATGAGATCCTGGGTTCGAACCCGGCTCTGACCACCTTCAAAAAAAAAATTTCTTTCAGCGGCGGTCACCTCGCATAGTGACGGCGACACTATCGAGTATCTAGCCATGAAAAAGCTTCTCAAATTACCGTTCGGAATCGGTGTAAAACTGTAGGTCCCAATCAGCGAGTGAAAACTGGAAAGCGCACAGCTCAGTGATTGTGAGAAGTTCTCCCCGGTCCCTTCATGGGATGTAATGGGAAACCATTTATTTTTTTATTTTTTTTCATGCTTTCATTCGAAATCTAATGTTGTCGAGGAAGCATAAACATGGTTGAAGCCTAAAAAGTATTCTAGTTAGCCCTATATTCAAGTTAAATGAAATATTCACTCCATGTGTACTTATACATGTATAAACAATAACGACAATTTCTCGAAAATGCCGGCAACTAAATCTATTACAGGGTTGTTTTGGTAAAGTTTTGGACACGTATTTGGTACGAAAATTTTTATAGTTGTATAATTTGATGCTTGGCACCAATATTTTGATAGTTTTATAATTTTGACATCGACATGTAAACAGGCGTTAAAACAAAAATGCAATACTAATTGAAATTATCCGTGAAATAATTAATTGTAGGGTGAATCTGAGTAACTCCACTAACTGGTAACAATTGTTGACTTAATTTTATTCCAGGCATTTGCACTTTCGTTTGAATTTATCAACTTTATTTATGCAAGAAAACTCTTTATAATTGTGTTAAATAAATATTATCTAAGCACAGAATCTTCAGAATAATTCTGATTGAAGAGTTAATACCCCAATTAAAATCTCAAACCTCAACCACAGCATAGCACTCAAATAAACACATTCATTCATATCAGTTGTGTTGTGTGAAGGAGACCCCCTTAATGGGGTAATTTTCCAAACGTTAATAATTTGAGATGATGAGCAAATAAATGGCAGGGGCAGGTATGTGCCCAGCAGCGGAAAAAAGCATGAATTGTGAGGCCTTCTAACAGATATTGACAGTTGTTAAGTCTGCAACCCTCATAACTTATTAATTTTCAAATAACACGGGAGGACAAGTTGGGTCTTGTGACCCTTGTAGAGAATCTACAGAAGGCCTACTGCATGCTGCATAGAATACTAAAAGAAAACTAAATTGGGGCTATCAAATTATATTTTTTTGCATCATCCTATAAATTTGGTTACTCATGATACTAACTCCGTTTTTTTTACTCCACTAAAGTTAAATATAGCTTAATATGTACGGGGTAACAAAACGATTTTAAGCGTCATTTCAATTTCCCACTTAAATTCCGACTTGAGCAATAACAATGTTGCCACATGTTCAATTTCAAGAAATGGCAACAAAAAGTTATCTTAGATACATTTTGTTATCATTGCAAGTGAATGAAAATGTTATCAAGAAGGAGAGACTCAAAAACAGAAATGGTAAGTTCATTTAAATTATTTTATTTACGTATATTTTAACTGGTTTTTCTCTTTTGCATGGCCACCACGGTCACGCTTGCAGAAGTCCAGACGCTGAACCCAATTTTCGACGGGTTTCAAGCATAAATCGGCCGATACTGCTGCAATTTCACGTTCGATATTCGTACGAAGTTCATCAATCGTCGCTGGCTTGTTGGCATAGACCATAGACTTGACGTAGCCCAACAGGAAATAATCTAACGGCGTCAAATCGCACGAACGAGGCGGCCAATCGACTGGGCCATTTCGTGAGATAACACGTTCACCAAACTTGGTTTCCAATAAATTGATTGTGGCATTCGCTGTGTGGCTTGTGGCGCCGTCCTGTTGGAACCACATGTCCTCCAAGTCCATATTATCCAATTGGGGCCAAAAATATTCGGTTATCATTGAACGGTAGCGATTCGCATTCACAGTAATGTGCCGGTCTTGATCATCACGGAAGAAGTACGGCCCAATGATGTCGCCGGCCCATAAACCGCACCAAACCGTAATTTTTTCGGGATGCAATGATGACTCATGGATTACGTGTGGATTGCTGTCTGACCAATAACGCATATTTTGCTTATTGACGAAGTCATTCAGCCAGAAATGAGCCTCATCGCTGAAGATGATTTTCCGATGAAAATCCGAATCATTTTCAAGTTGTTGCTCAGCCCAATTCACTAACATACGACGCTTATGGTGGTCAAGCGGCTTTAGTTCTTGCGTCAATTTGATCTTGTAAGGATGTAGGCCAAGATCTTTTCGCCACAACGACGTCACAGAGATGCCCAACGCTTGAGAACGACGTGTGAGAGACACATTTGGCCTTTCTTGACATGAAGCCTCAGCGGCAGCAATATTCTCGACACTACGGGCACTTCTTTGTCTCACTGGCACGGGAACATTTTGTACTGTGCCTGTGGATTCAAATTTGTCCACTAGACGCTCAATTGTTGATCTGGTAGGACGATTATGACGACCATAAATTGGACGTAGCGCTCTTAAAGTTGAGGCCACTGACTCCAAATTTCGGTAGTAAATTTTGATAATTTCGACTCGTTGTTGGCGTCGTTTGCTGTCCCTATCGATTTACTTTTGTAGCGTCTCTGTTGAAAAACCCTCTATATATCTCTAAATTTTGAAGAATAGATTTTTTATTTCCGACTGAAACCAAAATTGGAATTAAATTGTTTGCAACAACGCGGGGTAAATGTTATACATATTGATTGTGGTAGAATTATCTATCAGGTATAGTCGTTTGCAATGGGTAGTGTGCGTCGGTGGTGCAATGACGGCGGTCACCTTGCATAGTGACGGCGACACTATCGAGTATTCAGCCATGAAAATGCTTCTCAAAAATACCCCTCGGAACCGGTGTAAAAGTGTAGGTCCCAATCAGTGAGTATAAAACTAGAAAGCGCACAGCTCGCTGGTTGGGAGAAGCTCTCCCCCATTCCTTCTAGGGATGTAATGGGAAACCATTTATTTTTTTATAGTCGTTTAAACAGGTGATTTAATGTTTTCCATGTCATTTTTCGTTTCACTTGTCAAATTCATATGTATTTTGTTTTTATACTTTTTTGTATTCTTGTATTGTTGGTATATATTTGCGTAGAGTTTGACAACAGAAAGGAACGAACAAAAATAAAATGTATGTTTGTTGCTGCCTACAACTACAGCAACATCTGTTGCTACCATATATTTGTCGGCACTGGAAACAACCGTGTTGCCGTATTGCATTTTTTCACCCATTACAGCAAATGTTGCCACATTTCGTAGTACTAAGTGTGGATCTTTTTTTTGGCAATAGCTTAATAGCTTTATGGAATAAAAAAAGCCCTACTATTGTTTATGCTAAAGGATTTGTAGTGTGACAAACTTCATCCACATCTATCTACCAAATTTAAAAAAAAAACAATTGAAACTCAAAAAATGAAATTCCAAATAAGTCAATTGTAATTTAAAACTTCTATGTCAAATTTGAAATACATCAATACAAATTTAATTTAAAACCCATCAATTGAAATTTAGAAAACGTCAATTGAAGTTTAAAAAAACCAATTGAAATTTAAAAGACATCAATTGAAATTTGGGGACGGTTACAAAGTTGGTAGTGCACAGCGGCAGGAAGAGTTCCGTCCAAACCGTAGTGCGCGGTGAAGAGCTGTTAACTAAACTCTGCCGATCTAGACTGGCAAGTCGATAAAAATACCTCCTTAATACAGGGTGTATACCTGCTTAAAGGTTGTGGACAGCCCAGTACTAGGATCGTGATTACAGTTATGTAGTTCACAAACGAACTAGTTCAATTGAACGATCCACTTTTGTGAACTATATGAACTAGTTCACACTGTTCCTCTCTTTTGTTTCAGTAGTTCACTTGTTTCAGCAGTTTTTCGAATTTCAGTTGTGCAGTTCTTTCCGCCATTTTCTAGTTCATGCTCTCTTTGTCTCACTCATTTTGCACAAAGGTGGCTAGTGTTGCAATCTTTGTGGAATGGGTATGTAACCGGCTTCGACACAATAACTACAACGCTAATCACCACTTTTGTTCCAAGATATAGAAAGATTACGGAAACACCAATATTTCACTAACGGAATAATCGTTACGTCGATCATCAATAGGGCGATTTAATATAAACAAATATTACAGTATCCAAAACTCTTTAGAAATCTGCAAAAATCAGACCATTTTCGGGATTATTCCCTCCGATTGAGTTGAACTGAAATGAGCTCTTTAGTTCACAGCTCATATGAACTGTTAAGCTGAAATAATACAATGAACTAGTGAACTGACTGAATGAACTAGTTCATCCTGTTGAAGTTCATTTGAATGAACTAAAATTCCCAACTCTAATCGTGATGCGGTGGTCTAAGGAATCACTCGTCCTTAATTGCAGGAACCATATACATGTTTGAAAGCATTGATATTCGTGAATTGAAGATCTGCTGCTTTTTGTTTCTTTATTGTGACAGTCAGCAGTGTTGTCAACAAAAAAAACCCACTTTTTGGGCCACAAATATACATATTATAACCTATTAATCATTGTGTCCCAAACATGGTACACTGAATAGCAAACACAATGTGTTTCGACACAAACATACTATATTTGCAACAAGCTACAAACACGTTATATTTGCATCCAAACAACAACAAAAAAAAATTTTTTCAGCGTGTACAGAAACGTCAATAAATTCAAAGAAAACCCATCCCCCCTTGATAACGACATTTGGCTTTAAGTAATGGTTTATGATTGATACCTGGAATGTAAGAACTCTCTTGGAAATATCGAGACTCGAGCAGATATGGAATCCTACAATTTGGACATAATAGGCATAAGCGAAATACGCTTAATAGTGGCAAATCGCAATTACTATCTGGTCACTGCTTTATTTACTCCGGCAATGATACGCAGCGTGTAAACGGAGTCGGCCATCTTGTCTCTCCTAGAGCTAAAAATGCTCTAACATCATACAAGTCTATTTCGCATGACTATGCGACATTGCTAGTTTTAATTCGAAATTCCGCAGGATTTCTGTGGAACAGGCGTATGCACCTACTGCGTCGGATGAGAACAATATTAAGGACGATTTGTATAGCCAACTGGATTTTGCTGTAAGCTTCTTAGTGGCATTCAAATATTTCTGAGAGATTTCAATGCCAAAGTGGGCAGCGACAACAAAAACCTACAGGAAGTGATGGGAAGACATGGTCTTGGAACTGTGGGGAATGACAATGGTGGTAGGATCATAGATTTCTGTACTCGCCATCAACTGTTTATCGGCGGAACGAAATGCTTCCATAGAAATATACGCAAGTATACATGGAAATCATCTGATGGTCAAACCTTCAATCAAATTGGCCATGTACTTGTCAGCAAGATGTTGCTGGGTTCCTTGCTGGACGTCAAAAATTGTCGTGGTGCTTAGTGGGAACCTTTTGTCTGCGTCCAGGACGCCCTATGTTATTCGTGAACCTTTTATTTAAACATTGTATTGTAATATTGTTTTGTATTAATATTTTATTTAAATAAATAAAGGACATATAAAATAGGATAATTAAAATTTGAAAAAAACAGGAAGATACCAATTAAAATTTAAAAAATATCAATTGAAATTTAAAAGAAAACAATTGAACTTTAAAAAACATTAATTTAAATTTGAAGCAGACCAAATGAAATTTAAAAGGCATCAATTTAAATTCCAAAATCGAATACATAAAATCTGTTAATAATAGGAATGTGCGATTAATCGATTAATTAAAACTCTGATTAATCGATATTGTAATTAATCAGTTAATCGAATAACCAGTAATTCAGATTTATCAAAACTATGAATTATCATTTAATTTGAATATTAATTAATCATATTTGAATAATTTTATTCAACATTGAAATAATTTTGGGAAAACATAAAAATATATACAAGGTGGTGCAAAGTTAATCAACCTATCGGAAGATGTTATAATTTTTGCAAATGACATCGTACGTCAATCATATTTGACATTTGTGAACTAGACAGCTGCAGTATACAAACAGACAAACAATGGGGCGCGTGTGAGTTACTGTCAAACCATACTCAATCTCAAGAATAAAGAGGGCAATTTTGTGTCGCATCTCATCATAAGTAACGAGGCGGATTTCCACTTATGCGGTTAGGTCAAAATCAAAGTCAAAAAAACTTCGTTTCTGGGGCACTGAAAATCCGCGTGTGATTCACTACACAAAGTCACGGGGTGTATTTTTTTAGGACGCCATCGGCAATACGGTCATTGTTACTGGCGAACGCTACAGGGCCATGATAACCGACTTCTTACTGCCAGAATTTGATGAGCGGGGTTTGGCAAACATGTGGTTTCAACGAGACGGTGCTACCGCACACGAGCACGAACCACAATGGATATTGTGAATGAAGCGTTTCCTGGTCGCGTAATCTCCCGTTTTGGCGATTTGGCATGTCCAGCAAGATCGCCCGATATAACCATCCCACACTTTTTTCTTTGGGGCTACTTGAAGTCGCGGGTTTATGCCAACAAGCCTCAGACAGCCGCAAACCTTAAGGAGAATATTCGTTAGTAATGCGAACAGCTATCACCGGAAATCTTGAAGAAAGTCATGGAAAATGAGATGAAACGGGCACAAATATGTATCAACACTGGATTTCCATCACTCAAAATCAATTTTGTTACTTACTTAAAAGGATATTCAAAAACAAAATTGATATGATTAACTTTGCACCACCTTGAACTATGAAACAAAAGGAAACATTTGAATATTTTGAGTTAAAAATGTTATTGAAAAAATTCAAACTGAGACAACCTAAAAACATGAATTGCTCAAATATTCAAAGTTTTGATTTATCAATTTTTAGATTAATCAATTAATCATGACTATTGATTAATTAGCCGTCGGTGGTGCAATGGTTAGTGTGCGCGGCTCTCGAACCCTGCTCTGACCACCTTAAAATTTCTTTCGGCGGCGGTCACCTCGCATAGTGACGGCGACACTATCGAGTATATAGCCATGAAAAAGCTTCTCAAAAATACCGTTCGGAATCGGTGTAAAACTGTTGGTCCCAATCAGTGAGTGAAAACTGGAAAGCGCACAGCTCAGTGATTGTGAGAAGTTCTCCCCTGTCCCTTCATGGGATGTAATGGGAAACCATTTATTTATTGATTTATCAAAACTGCGATTAATCGATTAATTGTAAATATGATTAATCAAAATGTAGGGTTAATCAATTATTCGCTTTATCAGGATGACTATTAATCAGTTTGCAGGATTAATCAATTAATCCCACATCCCTAGTTAATATTTTTTTGAATTTCAACTGAAGAATTTTAAATTTCAATTTAAGTTTTTTGAAGTTAAAATTTTAAAATTCAATTTAAAAATTGAAGAATTTTAGATTTCAATTTAAGTTTTTTGAATATACACACACACCGAAAAATAATCGTGCCAGCAACATATTGCAGGAAACATGTACATGTTTGTAAGCATTGTTTTCATGTATTGAAGATTTGCTGCCTTGTTGTCTCTTTGTTATCTGCCTCGTTTTTGTTTTTAGCGGATTTCCACAAAAAATCCACATTTGGGTCTAAAAAACATAAATTATTGGCTATTAATCATTGTGTCTCAAACATGTTATATTGAATAGCAAACACAATGTGTTTGAGCACAAGTATAGTATATTTGCGACAAGCTACAAAAACGTTATATATGCAGCCAAACAACAACTAAAAGACAGATTTTTCAGCGTGCTTGTATTTTAAATTCCAATTGATGTGTGTCCAATTGAAATTGATGTCATTCTAAAAATCTATTGATGTGCCTCAAATTTCAATTCACGTGTTTTAGACTTTAATTAATGCATTTTTAATTTCAAATATAATTTTCATATATGAATTGATATTTTTCAAAATGAAATTGATATTTGTTTAGTTTCAATTGGAAGTAGTGTAGTCTATTACACTCAAAAACTAAACAATTACAAAACCTGATATTGTCTGGATAAAAAGGGATGCTGTGTGGCTTCCAAATGAAGGATTTCTTTTAGTTCTTAAAGAAGGAAGATATGCGTAATTATTGAGTTTTCAAATAATTTGGAATACCCGCTGAGATTTGTAGTTGGAACCGGTAAAATATGTGAAACAAAATGTAAACTGAAAGAAGTCCTTACGAAACATGATATTGTCTGGATAAAAAGGGATGCTGTGTGGCTTCCAAATGAAGTCTTGATTTTAGTCCTTAAACAAGGAAGATATGAGTAATTATCGAGTTTTAAAATAATTTTGAATACCCAGCTGAGATTTGAAGTTGGAACCGCTAAAATATGTGAAACAAAATGTAAACCAAAAGAGGCCATGCCTACTTTTCGAAGGCCTTCTTCATGACTCCTAAAAGCAGCGAAGAATCCGACAGAAGGCCTTCAGAAGAATAATTTTATTTAAGGCCTTGTCAATTTCGTTACTGGGGGTAGAAAAAGAAATTCGCAAACATACAAGCTAACAGACAAAAACATATCTTTACTTGTTTTTCTTGAGCTTGTCAATCATACTTAAACGACTTTTACATGTTATCAACAGCAAAAAGAAGATGAAAAACGGTAACAACAGCAACAGCAGCACTTCCATCGGCAAAGTTCTTACTTTTACGTAAAAATAAACATTTTATCCTTTCCATAAAGTTGTTGTGGAGGACCCTCTCCCCTTAGATATGTATCTCATTGACTATACTGTCTCAATATGTACACGTTTCCTGATATCTTGTACAACAGATTCATTCATATGTCATCATATCGTTGAGAATCGTATCTCATCGTATGTTGTAGTATTGAATTCATATATATTTTGGTATTAAAATAGGACCATGTTGCAGGTTTCCTTAATTTTGAGTTGTTTGTGACAGCAGATTCAGAGAGAACAACAACAGCAGAAATCAAGAAAGGAGTCAACAGCCTACAGTGGGGAATTTCTAGAAAAACAATTGAAATAATTCAAGTTTTCCGATGAAGAAGAGTTTGCACATGGCCAAGGCGTAGGTGCAGTAGAGCTTATATTCCGAGCTTGGGCCCCAAATACCCAGTTACCCAGTTATATACCCGTTTATAAATCGCTGCCATTTCCATTTCTTTTTATTTTTTTTTTAAATCCCCCACTGTGCAGCCATGGTCATATTAACACATACAGGTAAGGATTATATAAAGGTACAGTAAGCTATGCATGCATATTAGGGTGTCCCGTCGTAAAATTAAGTAACAGCACTCATACTAACACGTGGAAACATCAGCTGATCACCAGAAAAACAATAACAAATTTTGAACAAAACTCGACTCAACCACCTTTTGAGGCTGGACACACTGAACCATTTCCAACTAAAATTAAAAAGAAGATTGAAATTTGAAAATTCTATTTGAAATTTCAAATACATCAATTTAAATCAGAGTTCATATTTACCCCCCATGTGTAATCCATACACATCATCGTGGGGAATGTGTAATGAACGCTTACCCATTACCCACAGGGAATGGGGAAAATAATGGGTAGCTAGCTACCTACGAAAATGAGGAATTACCCATCACGATTACCCATTACCCTCAGGGCAATGAGGAAAATAATGGGTAGCTACCCAAGACAATGGGGAATTACTCATCACGATTACTCATTACCCTCAGGGAAATGGGGAACGACGATGGGTAATGGGTTACCCAGGGTAACCCAATCCCATTTTTGATCGAAAATATCAAAAAATTAGGAAAAATCTCAATATCTCGGAAACGGAGCGTCCAATTGAAAAACTAACCAATTTTTGCAGGTTTCTAAAGGGGTTTTCATAAAGTGGTCCAATTCGTATGGAAGAATTTTGTATTTAAAAAATTCGCCAATATAAAAAAATCGCTAAAATAAAAAAGTGGTTATAACTCGAAAACGGTGCGTCCAATCGAAAAAATAATAAAAGTTTTACCACCAAAGGAGGCTTTAACCAATAGGTGTCTCCAATATGGTATCACTTTTATTTTCGATTTATAGCCACATTTTATGTTAGCGATTTCTTATTTTTGGTGATTTTTCGAAAAAAAATTCTTCCATACGAATTGGACCACTTTGCGAAAACCCCTTAGAAACCAGCAAAAAATTGATTATTTTTTCGACTGGACGCTCCATTTCCGAGATATAAACATGAGGGCGTTTTAGCGATTTTTTTGTTTGAAAAATTGTATTTTTAGCGATTTTAGCAACAAACGAAAGGACATTAATTGAAATTGAAACGTCACCATTGGAATTTATTGATGCTTTTTAAATTCCAATTGATATCTGCTTAATTTCTATTAGCGTTTTTTTAGAATCCAAGTGATGCCTTTTAAATTTGAATTGAAGTATTTAAATTGCATTGATGTATTTTGAAATTCAATTGATGTATTTTAAATTTCAATTGACGTCTTTTAAATTTCAATAGATATCTTTTAAATATCAATTAATGTGTTTTAAATAGCAATTGATAAGTTTTAAAATTCAATTGATGTCATTTAAATTTTAAGTGAAATATTTGAATTTCAAGTGATGCATTTTGAATTTTTACATCAAATTTTTAGATTTCAGTTTGACTACAAAATTACAAAAGTTTGTGACTACAAAAATTCAAATTGGAATTTTAAAAAAAATTAATTGAAATTGAAAGGTGCTATTTCGAATTTAAAATATACGTAAGTACATCAATCGAAATTTAAGAATTACATTTGAAAAGCAGCAATTAAAATTTAACAACAGCATTTGAAATTTGAAAGATATCAATTTACATTTAAAAGATGTCAATTGAAATTTAAAACACATCAATTGAAATTTAAAAGACATTAATTGATATTTAAGACATTAAGTGCATTGTAAGAAACGTTAGTAGAATTTTAGGAAACGTCAACTGAATTTTACAGACATCAATTAAAATTTAAAGGACACCAACTGTAGTACTATAAAGTACATCAATTGAAATTGAAATAACATCAGTTCAAATTTATTGATGTCTTTTATATTTCAATTGGTGATCCCTTAACTTCCATCAGCGGTTTTCCAAATTCAATTAATGTGTTTTAAATTTGGATTGACGTCATATAAATTTCCCTTGATATCTTTTAATATTTGAAGAATGCATTTTATATTTCAATTGATGCTTTTCAGCAGATGTCTTTTAAATTTCCATTGATGTCTTTTAAAATTCAATTCACACATTTTTTATCTCCTTTAAAATTCATATTCATTTTATCTCCTTTAAAATTCATTTAAACGTTTTAAATTGCAATTGCTGTTTTTTAAATTTCAATTGCTGTATTTTAAACTTCAACGGGAATATTAAAATAAATTTTAGGTTTTCAAATAGAAATTTCGAACTGCAATTGATATTTTTAAAAATTAAGTTGATATTTTTGAATTTGAACGGTGCACTGCATTTTTGTCTGAAAAAAATGTTGAATTTATTGTTTTGCTATAAGGATCTCAAAAGTTGCGTAACGAGATTTCTTGCTACGAGAAAAATATTTAAACAAAAAAAAAATGGTATCCATTAGGGGATTGGGGAGAGCTTCTCACAACCAGTGAGCTGTGTGCGTTCTAGTTTTACACTCGCTGATTGGGACCTACAGTTTTCCACCGGTTCCGAACGGTATTTCTGAGAAAATTTTTCGGGTCTAACTAACTAACAGACATGACGTACAGATGGTGCCAAAGTTTGAAAAAAATATTTTGATGAAAAGTGGCAACCTTATAAAACATATGTTATAAGATTCAAGGCGCTATGTTGTTTAGTATTTTTATTTGAGCCATCAAAAGTAAACGATCTCAGTGAATTTGTAAACAATGAACAAATTGGTCACCGTTATGTAATTCAATAAGTGTGTTTTTTTACCCCGCTAAAGTTAATTATACCTTAATTTGTACGGGGCAGCTAAGCGATATTAAGCGTCATTTCAATTTCTCACTTAAATTCCAACTTGAACAATGACAATGTTGCCACATGTTCAATTCCAAGAAATGGCAACAAAAATTTATATTAGGTAAATTTTGTTATCATTTCTTGTGAAATGAAAATGTTTATTAAATTAAATATTAAAAGTTTATTAAAAATATTTTATTTAATGGAAGACCACGAATATTTTTATATCTCTAAATTTGAAGGATAGAGTTTCATTTCCGATTGAAAACAAAATTGGAAGTACTTATAAATTGATCACAACAACTTGCGGTAAATTTTAGACATATTGATCATGGTAGAATTATCTTCAGGTATAGTCGTTTAAACAGGTGATTACATTTTTTACATGTCATTATTCGTTTCACTTGTCAAACTCATATGTAGCGACAAACAATCACTCTGCAGAATCGATAAATGTCTTAGGTTAGTGACTTGTGTAAATACACACCGCAGTGGCTTAAAGGGCTAGACGCTGCTGAAGATGATGCTTCACAAACATCGAAACAATCGTCCAGCGAATGTGAGTTCGAATCCCACCCGCGGCATATAAATTTTTTTCACTAACCGGAGAAAACATGATCTCTTATAGCCTTAAAGGAAATTACAATCATATGTATTTTGATTTTATACTTTTTATTATTTACTTATTCTTGTATTGTTGGTATATATTTGTGTAGAGTTTGACAACTGAACAAAAATAAAATGTCTGTTCTTGCTGCCTACAACTACAACATCTGCTGCTACCATGTATTTGTTGGCACTGGGTACAAACGTGTTGCCGTATCGCATTTTTTGCACACAGTTTTTGTTTGTAAGTTTGGAAGTAAGAAAAGGTCCTCATTTACTTTCGGACCCCCAAAAATAATTTCGCCCATTGTGCGAAAGTAAGGAATTCTCCCGTGTTCTCACATACCTTGTTTACTTGTTTTCGCATAATGGGCGAAATTGTTTTTGGGGTCCGTAAGTAAATGAGGATCTTTTCTTACTTCGAAACTATTTTTCCACATTTTGATTTCAGATTAAGTGTTTGTGAAGGCCTTTCTAACAAGGTATGTGAGAACACGGGAGAATTCCTTGAATCTACAATTTGTTGTTTCACTAATTTTTTTGTTAATATTAAGAAATATCCCTTTATGCAGCAGGGAAAAAATTGTCGTATGTACGAAACTTTTCACTGACGCAATGTAAACACACTAACAATGAACATGTTTCATCACTGCAACGAAGCGGTTATCTTGCAGTGTATTAGCACGCCGAGAGTTGGGATTTAGAATATAGAGTTTTGACAAACTCAGATGTGTTCGCCTATAGAAATGACAAAGAATGATACATTCTAATCTACACAAAAGTATTTCAGAGCTAAATTTTACATCTTCGATTTATTACTTTTGTTTTAACTCGTGTATTCCTTTTTCAGATGAGTGTGACAACACAATCGACAGGAGTTCATTTAACAACCATATCAACTCGAAATTCATTACAGTTTTGTTATTTTTCAGTCGTCGAAGTTTTATATTTACAGGGAAGGAAAGTTCATTGTTGTCATTGATGTTGATCTTGTCTTGTTTTTTTTTTCAATTCAATTTTTTCAATATTGTGAGTTGGTATTAACTTCCTTCGCACGAAATCATTGAGTAACATCAATGCGAATGTGGCCAGCAAAATATCAGAGTTGACAACTCCTACA
Organism: Phaonia tiefii; assembly: GCA_963931995.1. Classification (NCBI taxonomy): domain Eukaryota; kingdom Metazoa; phylum Arthropoda; class Insecta; order Diptera; family Muscidae; genus Phaonia; species Phaonia tiefii. The sequence goes on from OZ008367.1 coordinate 35,114,727, forward strand.
TTTTAAAGCCTTTTTAAACTAAAAATCTGTTTAAAAAAAACGGAATAAGAGTGGTGACATCTCCTAAAATCTAATTGGTCCGTTACATTTTTCTTAGAAAATATTGCTAGGTACAACAATTGATCAATTGATGTCTTTTAAATTGCAATTGACGCCTTTTAAAAGTTCATTTGATGTCTTTTAAATTTCAATTGAAGAGTTTCAAATTTCAATTGATGTCTTTTGAATTTCAATCGATGTACATATTTCAAATGGAAATTTTAAATTCCAATTCATGTACAGTGCAACACGCGCCAATCCGGTCACTCCAATAATTCGTACGCTTTTACATTTCGGACAATTTAAAATTGTTACCTCTACAATCCGGACAAATGTTTTTTTTTACGGAAGAACAACAATTAAGTACCACTGTTTTACTGTTTTTACATCCATGTTTTGTTATTCGCACTATGATTCACACTTTACAGTGTCATTACTTTAATTTCGGGACTTTCCCTCATAAACGTGGTTGTCTAATTTCGTACCTCGCATTGCTTTGTTATTCGCACTTCGATTCATATTACTTCAGTTTCGGTTGTTTCCCTCGTAAGCGTGTTTCGTTTCAAGTGCCATGTTTTTAAATAATAAACGCAAACATAAAACACTAACTTTAAAGGAAAAGTGTGATATTTTACAACGTCTTGATGAGGGAAAAACTATTAGGCAGGTTGCCGAAAAATACTTTGTTCCAAAATCAACGATTTGCGACATTAAAAAAATAAGAAGAAGACAAAACAATTTATTTCGAATACATATAATGGACCCGGTAACATTTGAACCAAAATAATGTATTAAACCATTGTAGAAAAGTTATGAAAAAAGCAGAAAATCCAGAAGTAGAGGAAGCGCTTCACACATGGTTTTTGCAGCAAAGAAACAATCATATCCCGATTTCATCATAAATTTTAAAAGCAAAGGCCAAATTCTTTTACGTAAAGATGACGGTGAAGGACGATTTTTCAGTGAGTTCTGGCTGGTTAGATAAATTTAATTTACGGTATGGTATTCGTTATCTAAAAATTTGTGATGAAAAAGTTTTCAGCGATAAAAGCGCCGTAGAGTCTTTTAAAAAAAAGTTTGCCGACATTGTTGCTGAGATGGATTTGAGTGAACAGCAAGTTTACAATGCAGACGAATCTGCTGCTTTCTGGAGAGTAATGCCTGGTAACACACGGGTGCATTCAAAGGAAAAATCAGCCCCAGGGAGAAAAATTTCCAAATTTTAGTTATTGGCAAATCTGCTACTCCGAGGGCCTTTAAAGGTTGTAAGATTCCAGTGGTATATAAAGCAACTAATAAACGATGGATGTCAAATTCACTTTTCTTCGACTGGGTTCAAAAACCATTTTATTCCAGAAGTAAAAGGGTTTCTAACACAAGTTAACAGATCACTAAATGCATTATTAATATTAGGCAATGCTCCTTCACATCCAAAAGCGAATGAAATTAATTTTGACGCAAATTTTAGAGTTCTCTTTTTACCACCAAATTGTACGGCAATGTTACAGCCTATGGATCAAAATTTAGTACAAAATGTGAAGGTTGCTTACAGAAAGTAATTATTGCACCATATTTTATCAGAAAATACGGATGATGTCGACGTGGTTAAAGTTTTAAAAATGTTTAACTTTAAAAATGCTGTCTGCTTTTTGACCTTAGCATGGCACAGCATTAGTGAACAAAATATTCAGAAAAGCTGGTCTGCATTGTGGCCAAGACCTGCATCGTGTTGGGATGATGAAGATATGATACCGCTTCAGGTTTTGGCCATGAACTGCAGTCTGATAGCCTGTATGCTGACATAAAATCCATCCAAAATATGATTGGAGCTATGAATTTCAGTAATGACCTTACTGAAGAAGATATCAATGATTGGGCAACTGGTGCAAATGAATGTTCATTGGATTTTTCAGATGAAAAAATAGTACAACACGCTAACCCAATTGAATTGTCAGTGCTGCGTACGGACTCTGAAGACGACTTTGTAGTAATGGATGGAAAAACAAAGATCTCTAATGCAGATGCAAAGAAATCATTTTCAGCTTGCATTTAATAATTTAGATATGCAGGATATTCTCTTGTTGAAGAGGGTAGAAGAAAAAGCCAAATTGAACCATCTTAACAAAGTTAGTCAGCACAAAATAATTTCGTGTTTTAATAAATCATAGTCAGCCTTATTACAAATGTCGTTCTCGTATTTCGACTTAGACAGTTTTGTAAAAGATTAAAGATACCACGCCAACTTTGTCTTTAATCTTTTACAAAACTGTCGTAGTCGAATACGAAAACGACATTCGTAATAAGGCTGAGTATGTATATTCATATTAACATATAACGGGTTTTTCAACAGAGACGCTACAAAAGTAAATCGATAGGGACAGCAAACGACGCCATATTTTTTCCCGCTCTTTTGACATTTCTCTTCAGTAAGGTTTGCCATTTCATCATGGAAAGATATACGAGCCAACAACGAGTCGAAATTATTAAAATTTACTACCGAAATATGGAGTCAGTGGCCTTAACTTTAAGAGCGCTACGTCCAATTTATGGTCGTCATAATCGTCCTACCAGATCAACAATTGAGCGTCTAGTGGAAAAATTTGAATCCACACGCACAGTACAAAAATGTTCCCTGCCAGTGAGACAAAGAAGTGCCCGTAGTGTCGAGAATATTGCTGCCGCTGAGGCTTCAGTTCAAGAAAGCCCACATGTGTCTCTCACACGTCGTTCTCAAGCGTTGGGCATCTCTGCGACGTCTTTGTGGCGAATTTTGCGAGAAGATCTTGGCCTACATCCTTACAAGATCAAATTGGCGCAAGAACTGAAGCCGCTTGGCCACCATAAGCGTCGTATGTTCGTGAATTGGGCTGAGCAACAACTTGAAAATGATTCGGATTTTCATCGGAAAATCATCTTCAGCGATGAGGCTCATTTCTGGCTGAATGGCTTCGTCAATAAGCAAAATATGCGTTATTGGTCAGACAGCAATCCACACGTAATCCATGAGTCATCATTGCATCCCGAAAAAATTACGGTTTGGTGCGGTTTATGGGCTGGCGGCGTTATTGGGCCGTACTTCTTCCGTGATGATCAAGACCGGCAAATTACTGTGAATGCGTATCGCTACCGTTCAATGATAACCGAATATTTTTGGCCCCAATTGGTTAATATGGACTTGGAGGACATGTGGTTCCAACAGGACGGCGCCACACAGCGAATGCCACAATCAATTTATTGGAAACCAAGTTTGGTGAACGTGTTATCTCACGAAATGGCCCAGTCGATTGGCCGCCTGGTCGTGCGATTTGACGCCGTTCGATTATTTCCTGCGGGGCTACGTCAAGTCTATGGTCTATGCCAACAAGCCAGCGACGATTGATGAACTTCGTACGAATATCGAACGTGAAATTGCAGCAGTATCGGCCGATTTATGCTTGAAAACCGTCGAAAATTGGGTTCAGCGTCTGGACTTCTGCAGGCGTGCCCGTGGTGGCCATGCAAAAGAAATCGAGTTCCATACATAATGGCATCGAACGTACTTTCACAGGAATAAAGAATTTCATTGGTATCTAAAACCGGTTTTGTTTTATTTAAAAAAACTTTTGTAGCGCTCTTATTGAAAAACCCGCTACATATATATATACATAGTTAATAAAAATATGGATTCTATTTAAATTATTTTTGTTTTTGAATAAATATATCTGCAACAAATGAGTAAATTCATGTTTAAATTCACCTAGATTATTTAAAAAATTTTCACATTCTATAGTCCGGACAACTCGACAATCCGACCGAGCCTAAAACTATATGTGTCCGTATTGGCGAAGTTGCACTGTATTTTAAATTTGAAAACAATTTGCAAATTTCAACTGATATTTTTCATTATTAAATTTACATTTTTGGAATTTCAATTGGAAATTGTGTTGTCCCATTGCGACTCATATTTAAATTTTAAATATAAGTTATTTTTAATATACACACTAGTAAGCTTTAAAAGTGCCTTTACGCCTGCAAAAGAAATTAAATTATAAAGTAATAGCTGAAAAATATTGGTTTAGTTTAAAACACAGTTGTATTTTTTATGGCAAACAGTTATGTATTTTATTTTCAATATAACAACATACATACGTATGTAACTACGACAAATTCCATTCCTCTGGAGAACTATCAATAAAGTTAAAATGAAAATGTTTCACAACTGCAAACTCCACCACCACCTGATGCCATCTAAGTACAATGGCATTTGTTGCAAAAGGTAGTAACTAGTGTATTCAAACCCGTAACCGGTTAACCGAATTCCTGGCATTTAACCGTACGTCGATTTTTTAAAAGCTGATATTTCGAAGAACCGGTGTCAACGGTTATTTCAAGTCAATTAACCGGTTTTTACACAACTTAGAATTAGAAATCTAAATACTTTTTCATAGCTCAATATGATTACTGAACCCATCAGACGGAAACAAAAACCTTTGCCAACGAATTATTTCGCCGATAGTTGTCAGAAATAAATTGTCCACGGAATTTCAAACAAAACTGTCAAATAAAGGGTTTTCCAATAAGGACTTCACAACTTTTTTTTTTAAATAAAACGCAATCCATTTGATATATTTCCAAAACTTTATGATCGACTTGAAATACAATCAAAACTTTTATGAATGGAACTCGACTTTGTTCATATGGCCACCGCGGCACGTCGGCAGGGGTCGATTCGTTGGACCCAATTTTCGATGACTCGGTCATTTCGCGTTTAATGTTGGCTCTGAATTCTTCCAACGTCGTCGGCTTGTTGGTATAGACCAATGATTTGACGTAGTCCCAAAGAAAAAAGTCTAGAGGCGTTAAATCGCACGAACGAGGCGGCCACCAAACTTACTCTTCAATAAACCAATTGTAACGTGTGGCTTGTGGCACCGTCCTGTTGAAACCACATGTCGTCCAAGTCCATGTTTTCCAATTCGGGCCAAAAATAATCGGTAATCATGGTGCGATAACGATCGCCATTCACAGTAACGTGACGATCGTTATTGTCGACGAAAAATATGGCGCAATGACGCCGCCGGCATGCAAACCGCACCAAACAGTTATTTTTTGTGGATGAAGTGGTGATTCATGAAGCACATGTGGATTTCCACAAAAGCAATAACGCCTACTTTGCTTATTGACGAACCCATTAAGCCAAAAATGAGCTTCATCACTGAAGATGATTTTGCGATGAAATTCATCATCTTGGCGCATCTTCTCCAGAGTCCAATCGGAGAACGTACGTCGCGTGAAATGATCCATCGACTTCAATTATTGAGTCAGCTTGATCTTGTATGGGTGTAAACCAAGATCTTTACGCAAAATTCGCCATAAAGTGGTCTTGGCGATGTCCAGTTCTTGAGAACGCCGCGGAATCGACTGATTTGGATTGTTTGCTACGGACGCCTGAACGAATTCAGTCTCTTTTGTGTTTATAGCTTGTTGGAATTTGAGGACTATAGTAAAGTGTTTTTTTTTTATTCTGATAAAACAATTATCCTTCTTTCTCAAATATTTGTGCAGGAGAAAATACTCTGGTATCTAAGTCTCTTTTCCTTCGATAAATTTCCTACTTAGGTGGCCTCAAACAACCCAGAGGTTTCAAGGGCCTTACAAAATGAGACTAACAACCGGCTCAATCTTCCGCTTTTCTCCTGCAGTTGGTAAGGTCGTCCTATTTTTCGTTGTCCTTCGAGTACGTCTTCGAATACCTTTCGCACTGGTTCTTTCTGATCCATTCTACTAGCATGGCTTAGACAGCGTAAACGCGCTCTTTTGATACGCATAACTTCGTCGATGGCGGGATACAGATTATACACGCTGAAAAATAACGCCCCCAGCAACGTATTGCTGGAACGATGTACATGTTTGCAAACATTGCTTTCTTGAATTGAAGATCTGACACTTTTTTGTTTCTTTATTGTAACAGACAGCAGTGTTTTCAGAAGTTTTGAACAAACAAACCAACATTTGGGCCACAAATACATAAATTAAAACCTATTAATCATTGTGTCCCAAATATGTTATATTGAATAGCAAACTCAATGTGTTTGGACACAAGTATACTATATTTGCGGCAACCTGTAAAATCGTTATACATATTTGCAGCCAAACAACAACAAAAGACAAATTTTTCAGCGTGTAAAGTACTTGATTACTCCACAGTAATACCTGTTTGCAACCACAATTCCCCGTTTGATTTCCAGGCTAACATTATTGCCTCTGTTTACGGTAGATCCGAGATAAATACATTCGTCCACTACCTCGAAATTATTACGGCTATCAACGTTTCATCATTTCCTTTCATCCACTCGGGTGGGTGTTCTGCTTCCCGAAACCATTAATTTTCATCATGTCACTTCATCCAATCGGGTGGGTGTTCTGCTTCCCGAAACTTTTGTTGATTCCTTCTCAATTCTCGAAAATACTGCAGTAACTTCTCGTAGATTTCGTCCAATGATGTCTAAATCATTACTATAAGCAAGCAGCATGTGACTTTTGCTACTAATAACTTCAGCTTTCTCATGATGCCCCAATTAATATGTTGCAGAGATTGCATGATAGGGTGTCACCATACTTAGGCCTCTCCTCGTACTAAATGGTTCGACAAGTACTTTACCAATCTTTGCTGAGGATTCGTTTCGGTCAGTGTCACTCTACAAAGGCGTGTCATTTTATCAGGTATTCCAAGCTCCGACATAGCTTTGTACAGTTTCTTCGTAGCGGTCTATCGAAAGCAGCCTTATAATCGACAAAGAGGTGGTAGGTGTCGATTTATTTTCGTGGGTTTTATCCAGGATTTGCCGTAATGTGAATATCAGGTCGATTCTTGACTTTCCAGGCCTAAAGCCACACTGATATGGTCCGATCAGATCTGCATCTAATGGGTTTAGTTCTTCTCTACAAAAGGAGGGACCTGATCCTACCGTTTGTACTTTTCGGTAGAATTTATGGGCCTCATTAGTCATTCTATATGATTCAATTTGCTCACTCTCACGCTTTCTTCACAACCGTTCTATCTTCTTACACAAACGAATCGTTTTTCCTCTTCTCCTTATACCGCCCGGTCGGGGCTCGGGTTGCCACTGTCTGAAGCATTGCCACATGGGTAGCGTTCCATGGTTTGTATTGAAGCGGGTTGTCATTGCCAAGTACGGTCTCTGCAGCAGTTTTCATAGAGTGGGAAATGTACTTCCACTGCGGTTCCGGATACGTTCAGGAGAGGATGACATGGACGCAGTATGGTTTCTACAGGACGGCGCTGAGTGTCACACAGCCAATGTTACATTCGATCTTTTGCGCACTGTGTTCGAAAACCGCATCATTAGCTGAAACTCGGACGTACATTGGTCGCCTTGCACGTGCGGTTTGAACCCGTTAGACTATTATCTCTGGAGCAACTTGAAAGATAAGACAATCCTGAGTCCACTGAGGCTTTAAATCATGAAAAAGAGGCCCAAACAAACGACAATGTCCTGAAAAATTGGGTTGGTCGAATGGGGTACTGTGTCTATATTAGTATTTTTTTAAAGCGAAATTTAATTCCAAATTTTGCATGGTTTTAGTTTCCCTTCACATACCATGAAGCCATGGGCGTACACACTCTGATTGGGACCTGCAGTTTTACGCCGGTTCCGAGTGTCATTTTAACAAGCTTTTTCGTGACTTTTTCGTACTCGGTAGTCGATCTCAAAACGATGTTTATAAAAGGCATAGTCGAACATGTTTTGATACACACCAAAACCGGTTATTAACCGGTTTCTACACCTCGGTTTAACCTAAAACCGGTTTCGGCAAAATCGAAATATTCGAAGAAACCGAAAACCGACATTTTTGAAAACCCGGTTTTTTTGAATACACTAGTAGAAACTTTAGAAATTTTAAGCAAATAGTTTTCTAAGGGACATTTGTCCTGTGATTGTTAGAAGACTTTTGTTACTGCAACATTGTTTTGTTGTTGTCTTTGTATATAATATCCCGTTTTATGTTGCATTCAGTCGGAATGTCTTCATTTCATTTAGGACTCAAGAAAAGAATTTTTACGCAAATGGAAAAATAAATGGAGTCGGATTAAAATGAAAATTATAGTTCCAAACTTTATGACTGTCGATGGGCGAATGTATAGTGTGCGTGATTATTGAATAAGAAACACGAGTTCCATCTCTCAACAGGTTTGGTACGGCTAATCTTTGGGAAGCATTCTCATGTTTTATGACGGTACCAAGTGCGTAAATAAATGGGAAATGGTTATTTCGTTCCCAGTAGTTGCGTGAACTTACTTTCAATCCAAAGGTTGTGCTTCATATATTTTGTCATTTTAGATGTTTGGATTCCTGCTGCAGATATACATAGGTGGGCATTCATTTGAGCGCAATAAAGTTGTCTTATGTAAATAAGTTTGTTCTTGGGAATTTTATAAAATGAGTTTTGATGGCAACTCTGTCTATTACAACACTAACCGGGCTTTCTAACGATTTGGCAAAGACGATCAAGAATTATACGACCAGAAGATGTGCGCAATTTGGCAACCCTGATGAAAGAGAACCAAAAAGTGGCCACAATTCACTCAAACGCGTTTCTGTCGCGCGTCATATCTTGATTATTTCATACTTTTTGCCCATTTTATGTACTTTTACTTCAAATATGTCAAAAAGCTGCTCGTGTATTGAAATATTCAATGAAGAGAGTAAGAGAGAGATCAGAGAATGTCTAGGGTTTCACTCGTTTTGTTTGTTGGCATTCGAGTGAAGATAAATTGTGATTGTCTACTTGTACATCGTTTTTGGATTTGGTTACAAAAATTTGTCAGCATAAATTTGTTACAATTTTGTAACCAGTACTTGTAACGGGCAGTCTGGCAACTTCGTAACAAGGAAAAGTTCACCTTGTGTTGAAAGTAAAATTGTTGTCAGCACTGTTAACCGCTGATGATGCAAACACGATCAAGAAGTAGACAACCAGAAGTTGTGCGCAATTTGGCAACCATCGTAAAAGAGGTCCAAAGAGTCGACACGATTCACTCAAACGCATTTCTCTGTAGCGTCATATCTTGACTATGTCAAACTTTTTACATACTTAATGTAATTTGTATACTTATATACAAGACCTTCATCAAAAAACTTCTCATATAATGAAATATTCAATGAAGATAGTAAGAGCGAGAGCAGAGAACGTGACGCTTCACTCGTGTTGTTTGTTGGCATTTCAGGACAAATTTTGACTGTCTACTTTAGTACAAAGTTTGCACAAAGACGATCAAGACCTGACGATGTGCACAATTTGGCAACCGTGGTAAAAGAGAACCAAAAAGTGATAACACTTCACTCAAACGCATTTCTCGCTTGATTATTTTATACTTTTTGCATAGTTTATATAATTTTACATAAACATGGGTGGAATTTGTATAGTTATATAGAATAACTTCATCAAAAAACTGCACATATATAGAAATGTTCAGTGAAGTGAGTAAGAGAGAGAGAGCGGAGTGTCGTAACGCTTCACTCGTTTTATTTGTTGGCAAACATTGTTGGCAATTTTGACTGTCTACTTTAGTAAATAGTTTTCACAGCTGATTTATGAATACTAGTTTAGGTCGGTGTCTATAAGTTACCAGCATTAGATATAACTTGTCATCCAGAAAATAGTTAAAAATTTTATTTTTGGGTTCTCGCCCATATTTCCCGGATAACAGGTCTCCAAAGTTTGAACATATAGCCCCTCCCGATATATTCTACATACCAGGACGATCCCAAAATTAGCCGACCTAACAAAGAAGAAAAAAAGTTGGGAAAAATGTTCTTTATTTTTCAACATAGACTCCACCTCTTCATTGTTGGTAAATCTTTTACCACGGAGCCATTTTTTCAAGTTTGGATATAGAAAATAGTTCGAGGGAGTAAAAGAAGGCGAATATGGTGCGTGATGAAGCAATTCGAACTTTAATTCATTAATTTTGGCCATCGCAATAGGGGATGTGTGGACTGGAGCATAGTCTTGATGAAAGAAACAACACCTCCTTTTTGCCAAATGCGGCCTTTTTCCACAATGTCATCACTCAAACGCTGCAATAAATTAGCATAATATTCGCCGTTGATGGTTTTTCCTCTCTGAATATAATCAATAAAAATTATCCTATGCGCATCCCAAAAAACAAACGCCATGACCTTGACTTCAGATGGAACCGTCTTCGCCTTCTTTGGACTCGATTCTCCCATTCCAATCCACTGCTTTGACTGTTCCTTTGTCAGGTGTGAAGTGGTGGACCCATGACTCATTCATGGTTATAATTCGACGCAAAAAATCGGCTTTATTTCGGTGAAACATCGCCAAACACTCTACTGAAACATCTTCACGACGCTGTTTTTGCTCTATTGAAAGCAAACGCGGCACCCATCTTGCGCACAGCTTTGGATCTTCGGCCAATACGCGATGTATATCACTTTTTGAAATGCCTATCATTTCAGCTAGCTCACGCACATTTTCTTAACTGTGTCTGGCGTGGACACCTCAATTGGTCGACCACTACTGCGTTCGTCTTAGCACCTCATACGGACTCGTTTAAACTCTGTTAGCCAATATTTTACAGCCGTAAACGAATATTGCTTGAGCTGAGACCTTTCAAATGGAAATATTGAATGTCATAACGGTGGCCACTTTTTTCGTTTACTTTTGATGGCTCAAATAAAAATACTAAACAACGTAGCGTTTTATAACTTAAAACATATGTTTTATAAGGTGGCCACTTTTCACCAAAATATTTTTTTTTTTCAAACTACTGGCATCATATACTCTCTTCATTGAATATTTCAATACACGAGCAGCTTTTTGATAGTGATATTGCATATAATATACGTATACAAATATATATACAAATATACAAATTCCAACTGTGTTGAAGTAAAATTACATAAACTATGCAAAAAGTATGAAATAATCAAGATATGACGCGAGAGAAATGCCTTGAGTGAATTTCTAGCACTTTTTGGTTCTCTTTTACGGTTGCCAAATTGCGCACATCTTCTGGTCGTCTAATTCTAGATCGTCTTTGCATATACTTATATATAAGGCGGCTAGTTTTGGGACCGTCCTCGTAGAATAAATTGTGTTCAGGGCAATGGACACTTGTATTAAAACTACTATCTAGTTTAAGAGTGTAATATCGCATTTAGATCGCAGTTTATCGCGAGCAGGTTGGCGATAAACTTGTTCCCTAATCTTTGCGACCCAATTTGAGATTAAATAAACATTTCAGTTGGCAGTACCGTGCTTAACCCAACACCGGTCCGAGACAAAATTATTGGAGACGGCGGCACAACAAAAAAAATATATTCGCGGCTACTGATTTTGCCAGTTTTCTAAAAATTTGGGATGTTTTTGAAATAACTGAACCTTTAAGTTTGGATCAGTCGGTCAAATCGGGACAGTCGATAAAATCGGCTCACATTTTAAACCAATAATCGCCAATTATATCTGCGGCGTGTGCTTCAAAAAATTTTTGGCGGCGGCGACGCGTCGAAATAATTTTGATCGGCCTCCGTCTGTCAAACAGTTGATTTTTTATGTGTGTTTATTATGGTTCCATTTTTTTAGAAATTAACAGTGTTGAATCAAAATGTACACCAGTTTAAAATGAGGTTAAAAATTATGCATTGTTCACGCTGCCACGAAATTGATCATTTCGGATTGAAATTGTCGAACGAAATTGAAATCGTTCACACTGGCATTTGAGCAATTTTGTTGAAAAATGCCAGCTGTTTGTTTACAAACATTACTATGAGTAAAATTTTCGTGCCTGGACACAATAACCTAAAATGTTGTTAGAAAATGAATGAAATCAATAAAATAAATGAATGATGCATGAACGTTAACATGAGGAAATGATTCTACACGGTTTATAGTTTCTTCTCACTAGTCTATGTCGATGAAAACTTAAATTTTCAATTTGATAAATAAGGCGACATACAATTATATTCAGCCTTATTACGAATGTCGTTCTCGTATTTCGACTACAACAGTTTTGTAAACGATTAAAGACAAAGTTGGCGTGTTATCTTTAATCTTTTACAAAACTGTCGTAGTCGAAATACGAGAACGACATTCGTAATAAGGCTGATTATTTGTTGTTTTTGTGATTTTGGTAACAACGTATTCAGTAAACGAAGCCGACCCATAATTATCGACGGCGTTGGAGCAACAAACAAAATTAATCGACACCGGCAACTGAGTTTTTATTAAATGTGATTTTTCGACAGACGTTACGTTTAGGCTCATCTCGTTTGTGGTGTAAAAAATTTAGATATTTTCCACTAATTCGGACCTTTAAAAGCGGCTTAACCGATAATATCGGCTAACATTTTAAGTCGAAACGTCCCTTAATGGCGGCGGCGTGAACTTCAAAAAATTATCAACGATGGCGGCACACCGTAAAATTTTCTGTCGGCTTCGTTCTCTTACACATGTGCAAAAAAGGCTACTAAATTAATTTTGTTGAGTAAAAACAGCGTTGTAGACGACAATTGCAAGTCAATTTCAGCGAAATTGTCGTAAATATCTCAATTTCGTAGTTGTCAAAGTATATGCGAAATTGAGGAATTTCAAGGCAGTTTCAGCCTCAATTTCGAAAGACTTCAATTTCGCGCCATCGTGAACAATTCATTAAACTTCAGATTTTACAGATTAAAATTGTATGAGTAATCTTCTGGGTTAACGAAGTTAACCTTCGAAATGCTTTAATCTTGGTCGGTGTAAATGCCGTGTAAGGGTAAAATCAAAGTTGTTCTGAAATAATCGAAGTTATAGCTCATTCGCACTGCAAAATATTTTCCCGATTTCGTATCAAATGTCCAAACAAAATCTGAAGTGTTCGCATTGGTTTTTTTTTCCTGATTTGATTGAAAGTCAAGGTGCATTGACGAGGTAGTGTTACTACGGCAAGAAACATACTACAACATACGGCATTTTGGTTTGTCTGGATTTTTCCACAATCAAATTCAGCACAAATGTATTTCAGGAATAAAAGTAAACACAAAAGTGTAAAAAATATATGTTTGGGAAACAATAAATACCTAAGTAAGGAGAAAAATATAAAGTCGGCTATTCTAGTGGTACCACCACATCAATGCGCCGTGATTGAAATGGTTGTAAACAAACGTACTATTCGTTAGTAGTGTGAGATAAAACAGAGTTACATAAAGCAAATCAGGCATTTTTTTTTCCTAATTCCTAGAAAAATAAGAAAAAATACCTGATTTGTCGTCTCACAAAACGTATGGGAAATCAAGCAAATTTTCGTGATTTTGCCTAAACTCAACAGTGGCAAAATCAAGAAAATCGATGCCAGTGCGAATGCTGTATTAATGTGGAATAATTGAAGTTGCTGTCAACTTGAAGTCGAGCAACTTATGCACAGGTCTAACGGCCCCTTTAGACTCTAAGCTTAGACATACAATTTTACAATTATATAGAATTTTTTGCAATCGTATTGTTGTATTCGTCGTTTGTCATTATGTATTTATTAAAATTAACATACAATTTTACGACATACAACAACTACTACAGAGCTTGTGAAATGCCCTACTGTAAATTTCATTATTGTATTATGCTTAAACTATTTTCACATTTTGAAAAGCAACACAGAAACTCTTTGAAACCGCATATTGCAGAGATTATTGTCCATTGCAATCCCTGCTCCAATTCGTCCTTTGTACCCATTTCTACGTTTTCTTTTCCATTACCAGTAAAGACGAGACTTATCTGCTTTTATTTCCTTCAATAACTTTTTGTTTCTGATAAATGTGCCAACAATTAAAAGTGGTATCAACAACCAATTGATTCTGCAAACAAGATAAATGTCTTGAAAGCGCATGGAACCAACAAATATGTCTGTATGTATGTCTCAACAGTTGGGTGGATGGCTGGATCAATGACCCCGGTCATAATTTAAATTAACACACAAATGCTAAAAGGCAAATATTGTACGGCATTCACCAAATTCTTTTGTACACAGTTTCTGCTGGGAAATTGCACAAAAGGGGTATGACGGTGAAGAAGTAAGAATTAATTTTTGAAAAATTGATTTATTATTGCGCATTTATGGGGTTCATAGTTCAATATAATAAACGTATGGAAATTTGAATTTACACCGCGAATTACATAAGTTTGTGAATAGTGATTACAGCGGATAATTTTGGTCAATTTGCTGAAATATATATGTATTTAATTCATGAAAGTAATGTACACCAGTGAATATTGTAAAATTAATTTTGGATGAATATGCCGAACCGTATTGGATTGCAAATTATATTTCACGAATGACTGCATAAACGTTTAATTTTTTAAAATATCATAATGAAAATTGGGAAACGTAATGGAAAATGGAATTTGAGAACCCACACGCTGAAAAATCTGTATTTTTTCGTTGTTTGAATGCAAATACAAAGTGTGTTTGGAGCGTGTTGCAAATATAATTTACTTGTGTCCAAACACATTGTGTTTGCTATTCAATATTACATGTTTGAGACACAATAATATATGTGTTGTCGACCCACATATATTTATGTCTGTGATACAAATACAGCTGTGTTTGTTGCGCTGTCTATGCTCTCCCGAGAGAAAGAGAATAAAAGTGGGACAACAAGAGAGTCTATCTTGTAAGTGTGTATCTGTATTTTTGCATTATTCTCGCAAAAATATTCATGAGTGCACATGTAAATTGCAGATGAATTCAGTCGTCAATGGTTCATGGGACAGGGGATATCAAAAGCGCTTGATCAGTGGAAAAAGAATAAACGAAGGCTCAGACGGTTAAATGGTTTGTGATGTTACTTTGGTTTTTGTGCATGTGTGTCGTATATATATGTAACGGGTTTTTCAGTAAGAGCGCTCCTAAAGTTTTTTTAAATAGAACAAAACCGGTTTTAGATACCAATGAAATTCTTTATTCCTGTGAAAGTACGTTCGATGCTCGAACTCGATTTCTTTTGCATGGCCACCACGGGCACGCTTGCAGAAGTCCAGACGCTGACCCAATTTTCGACGGTTTTCAAGCATAAATCGGCCGATACTGCTGCAATTTCACGTTCGATATTCGTACGAAGTTCATCAATCGTCGCTGGCTTGTTGGCATAGACCATAGACTTGACGTAGCCTCACAGGAAATAATCTAACGGCGTCAAATCGCACGATCAAGGCGACCAATCGACTGGGCCATTTCGTGAGATAACACGTTCACCAAACTTGGTTTCCCATAAATTGATTGTGGCATTCGCTGTGTGGCTTGTGGCGCCGTCCTGTTGAACCACATGTCCTCCATGTCCATATTATCCAATTGGGGCCAAAAATATTCGGATATCATTGAACGGTAGCGATTCGCATTCACAGTAATGTGCCGGTCTTGATCATCACGGAAGAAGTACGGCCCAATGACGCCAGCGGCCCATAAACCGCACCAAAAAGTATTTTTTCGGGATGCAATGATGACTCATGGATTACGTGTGGATTGCTGTCTGACCAATAACGCATATTTTGCTTATTGACGAAGCCATTCACCCAGAAATTAGCCCCATCGCTGAAGATGATTTTCCGATGAAAATCCTGCATCAGCTTTTGCGTCAATTTGATCTTGTAAGGATGTAGGCCAAGATGTTTTCGCAAAATTCGGCACAACGACGTCACAGAGATGCCCAACGCTTGAGAACGACGTGTGAGAGACACATTTGGGCTTTCTTGAACTGAAGCCTCAGGGGCAGCAATATTCTCGACACTACGGGCACTTCTTTGTCTCACTGGCACGGTAACATTTTGTACTGTGCGTGTGGATTCAAATTTGTCCACTAGACGCTCAATTGTTGATCTGGTAGGACGATTATGACGACCATAAATTGGACGTAGCGCTCTTAAAGTTGAGGTCACTGACTCCAAATTTCGGTAGTAAATTTTAATAATTTCGACTCGTTGTTAGCTCGTATATCTTTCCATGATGAAATGGCAAACGATGCTCAAGAAAAATGTCAAAAGAGCGGGAAAAAATATGGCGTCGTTTGCTGTCCCTATCGATTTACTTTTGTAACGTCTCTGTTGAAAAACCCTTTATGTGTTCTACCAAAGTGAGAAACAATTTTGAGGAAAGAAACTGGAAAGGACAACAAGGTGAAGCCCTTTGTCTTGCCGAGCCTTTACTGAGAAAATCGAAACGGCGGACCATTTGTGAAATAAGTATAATAAAAAAATACAAGTAATTAATCCTCGCTTGGCTTGCATGAACTAGATTTGTATATATGTAAGTGTATTGTTTGTGTACAACGCATAGTTGAAACCTTCTGAAAACAGAAATGTGAGAGACAACAAAGAAAGGAGAAGCAAAAGAACAGCAGATTCCCATTTCATGAAACTAAAAACTAATAATTCAATGCAAGTAAGCGTAAATAAGTCCGTTTTAAATCTTTTAATTGTTTGTATTAATTATTTATAAATGTGAATTTATGTTGCTAAAATTAAGTATAATAAATAATAGTATATATATTATTGAAATCAAAGAATAATTCGTTTCTAAATGGTATTATGTTTGGGAGGAAATATGGATAAGTTTTTCACGCAAGTATATGCAGGATTGGGTGGACAGGCGAATGCTTCCACGTAAGTATATGGATGTTAGGGATGAAGAACGCGATGTTTCCACGTACAAGCATACATGTTTGCCAGTAAACATGATACTGTTTACATTTAAATATAAGTGAGTTTGGGACTTGCAAACATATGAATGTTTTAAGTGTGTTCCAAACATATACATGGTTCCTGCCGAATGTTTGGGAGGATATGTTAGAGATGCCGTTTTTTTCAGCGAACAGTGAGTAGTTTAAGGGACCCTAAGACTTGTGAATAAGTTGCTCGACTTCAAGTTAACATCAACTTATTCATGGTGTACTAGTTGAGGTAAGATCAAAGCGATTTTGATTTTTTACAGTTGATATCAAATCAGTGTAAGAGAAGTTAAACATATGAAAAAGTGACAAAATATAAGTGTTTATTGCCGTTTTCTTTGTTTTTGTTCATTCATTGAAAATCAAACCCTGATGGCAAAATTTTTTGACCAAAATTATTTATTAGATTATTTTTTGATATTTCTATAATAGGAATAGAAATATGTAATTCGAAAAATATTAAATAAAATATGCAAATACAATAATTCGTGGAAATTTGGATTACTAAACGTCAGCAACATGAAAATCAGACATCTTTGTAAATTAATTATTACGAATGTAAGAAGCAGAACAGCTGATTAGGCTACAAAACAGCCATGGGTAGAACGCAGAATGTAAATGCTCATGATTTACGAAGGGTGTTCAAAGGAGAATTTAACGATTAACGCAGGCTGAAGACGCATAATCTAAAACATCACTATCATCGAATATGCGTAAAGATAGATTCCGAATCTAACTAGCAAAGACACAAACCATTACAGTTGGCAGAAGTCTGTTATGGCGATAACATAACTATGTTAACATATAGAAACATGGTGTATTTAATGATATAATATTTTCAGCCGATCGCAAAAACATATAGAAACAAAACTTATAGCTTCTAAAGGTAATTCATGGGACTATAGACAGAAATTGTCCTTTCTGCCGTCAGTATTACCGTATTCGCTCAGTGGGCCAAAGTAAATTTAGTATATGAAAATTTAAATCAATCAACTTTGAAAATCAAGGAATTCTCCCGTGCTCTCACATACCTTGTTAGAAAGGCCTTCAAAAGCACTTTCAGAATCAGTAATCAAAAAGTGGAAAAAGAGTTGGGAAGTAAGAAAAGATCCTCATTTACTTTCGGACCCCCAAAATTAATTCCGACCAATTGTGCGAAAACAAGGAATTCTCCCGTGTTCTCACATACCTCGTTAGAAAGCCCTTCCTAAACACTATCAGAATCTATAGTCATAATGTGGAAAAAGAGTTTGGAAGTAAGAAAAGATACTGATTTACTTTCGGACCCCCAAAAATAATTTCGCCCATTGTGCAAAAACAAGGAATTCTCCCGTGTTCTCACATTTCTCGTTGGAAAGCCCTTCCTAAACACTTTCAGAATCTGTAATCAAAATGTGGAAAAAGAGTTTGGAAGTAAGAAAAGATCCTGATTTACTTTCGGACCCCTAAAAATAATTTCGCCCATTGTGCAAAAACAAGAAATTCTCCCGTGTTGTCACATACCTCATTGGACAGCTCTTCCTAAATACTTTCAGAATCTGTAATCACAATGTGGAAAAAGAGTTTGGAAGTAAGAAAAGATCCTCATTTACTTTCGGACCACCAAAAATAATTTCGCCCATTGTGCGAAAACAAGGAATTCTCCCGTGTTGTCATATACCTCATTGTAAAGTTCTTCCTAAATACTTTCAGAATCTGTAATCAAAATGTGGAAAAAGAGTTTGGAAGTAAGAAAATATCCTCATTTACTTTCGGACCACCAAAAATAAATTCGCCCATTGTGCGAAAACAAGGAATTCTCCCGTGTTCTTACATACCTCGTTAGAATGCTCTTCCTAAACACTTTCAGCATTTGTAATCAAAATGTGGAAAAAGAGTTTGGAAGTAAGAAAATATCCTCATTTACTTTCGGACCCCCAAAAATAATTCCATCCATTGTGCGAAAACAAGGAATTCTCCCGTGTTGTCACATACCTCATTGTAAAGCTCTTCCTAAATACTTTTAGAATCTGTAATCAAAATGTGGAAAAAGAGTTTGGAAGTAAGATCCCCAAAGAATAATTTCTTTCCATTTTGCACAATTTTTTTTGGGCATTTAGCAAATTTTTTTTGACGGCTTCCGGCAACACTGCACTGCGCTAACGACAATTTTTGGTACGAAAATTATTGTGTTCTTCAAATCAAAACTAATTTATTGCATATCGAGTTATTTGAAAAGTCATAAGTGCCGATAAAACCAAATTTAAAGTCAGTTTTTCAATTCGCCTATCGCTCACTCTTTTAAGGGGCCCTTAGACCTGTGGATAAGTTGCAGCGACTTCAAGTTGACATCAACTTATCCATGGTGTTAGATGAAGTTGGTGGTTTGTACAAACTAGTTGATGTAAAATTAAAGCCATTTTGATTTTTTGAAGTTGATATCAACTTATCCACTAGTGTAAGGGGACGATGCATCAACTTTCATACACATTTCGGTGAGAAACGTTCATGAGACAACGTAATAAATTAAACGGTATCGGAAAAATATATACTAAATAAATATGATTCATAGTGTTATTTATAAATATTTAAAGAAAATAAAAATAGTGTTTTTTCCTAATATTGGTGATATTTTCGCAGTGCGCTCACCACCTTTCATTTCGACATCTGACAAGACAATGAAGTTGCCTCAACTAGTTTGAGAGTGTAAGGTCAAAATCGAAGTTGATGTGAAATAATCGAAGTTGATGTCAACTTGAAGTCGATCAACTTATCCACAGGTCTAAGGGCCCTTTACACATTCTGTCCTATATCAAATTTTCAGCTATGCGTTCGACCAGCTGTGTCATCGAAACCCCCTGTCTTTGTTATAATGAAATCAAATGAGATAGAAGAATTTTCCGAAGGTGTTGAAGTTCAAAAGTGTCAAATCTGTAAGAGAAAATAAATGTTAATACTTATTGAAAATTGATTGAAGATGTAAGATGTGGTCTAGTGTGAAGAGACTATTAGCTGAATTTGAATCAAAAGACTTTGAAATTTATTTTGATGTAAACTACCCTTAAATGATTAATGGCATTAGGTGCCCATTCTACTGTCTTGCCCCTTATTTGTAATATCAGTCAAAAGTCATAAATATTTCAACATTTTGAAATAATATCCACGAGAAAAATGTTCCTGATTAAAAACCCCTATAGGCCCTCAAACAACATTTTGATGTGGAGCTTACAATTTATAAATTATACAATGTTTTGAAATCCATCTGTCAACTACACTTTACATCTGGCAACTCCGTTAGCTGGCCAGCTAGTAAAGAGAACTTATTGCCTACAAAAGTTGTGTAACTTTATTTAAGAGATACTTGGCACTCACATAAAGAGAGTTAAAAGGACAACAAGGGATGCAGAGGGATAGAGAAAAAGAGCAATTTGCCAAATAGTAAGGATAGGCAACAACAACAGCAAAGTTATGCGGCAGCAACAACAACATATATACGCATTTTCTATGAAGGTGTCTAACAGAATATTACAATTTCTATTTAACACC
This sequence comes from Phaonia tiefii, assembly GCA_963931995.1. NCBI lineage: Eukaryota > Metazoa > Arthropoda > Insecta > Diptera > Muscidae > Phaonia > Phaonia tiefii. The sequence continues at coordinate 35,135,009 of OZ008367.1, forward strand.
TTTGGAAAAGTTTATTGCTGTAGTTATTAGCGTCGTCGTTGTTGTTGTTTCCAATGCTGCTTCACAGGATACTGTTTAATACACTACTACCGATGTTGTTGTAATATTGTAGGCTACAACAAATTGTGTAGCATTTTGTTGTCACACAGTAAATGATGTTGAGGTGTGTTGTCGTTCGTTCTGTTGTTGCTGTTGTTGATTTGTATTTGTCGTGTCTGCTACATTTTTCGTTAACTCTTTTGCAATATTAATGCCTGTTCTTGCTGTGTCTTCTTTGGTTTTTTATTTTCATTTTCTCCGGTGTTGTTGGTATTTTTTTCTTGTTGTTGTTTGCTGTTATCTTATTCAACAGCGAGTGAAAAAATATGGGCGGATGCCGTGCAAATTAATGGAAAAGTAAACGAAGATAGGATAAACAACTCATATGCATGCAGAAGATAAAAGCGGAAAGATTCTAACGACCATCTCAATATACCCTTGTGTAGATGTAGTAAGATACATGTAAGTGTTAAACCCTTAAGAGGTAAAATGCACTAATTTAAATGTGCAGGAAAGAATTCGTATAGGAAGGTGGTAACACGGTAGGGACACTCTACAACACCCCACACAAACAGGGTTGCCAATGAGAGATTATGAAATTAAAGATTAAATGCAAACAAGTGTCCTGTGATACTGAAGGATGTCTATTTCAAGGAGATGGTGTTTAAGTTAAACTGTTTCTATAACGATGCTCCAAATAGCACTCTATTTTTCATTTGTAAAGAAAGCGGACAATCGGCAGATTCAAAAGATATGTGTCTAGATAAATATTTGAAATCAACCAAAATATTGTCTTTTAGTTTGTGTTTTTTTTTCGTTTGAATGTTATATACTTCTATCTAACAAAGGTCGTTCTAAAAGAAGACCGCTTTCTAGTTGTTTAGTTAATATATTATATTATCTAGTGATTCCTCCATTATCACCATCTCTGTTTATTCTACTTGTTAGACTTAAGCAACAGTTGTAGCTGATAGCTTGTGTATGGGATTATGATAAAGCGTCTTAGTCGTTAATCGGAATTAAGAATTTTGAGTTGTTCCATGAATGGTTTGGTTACGATTATTCGAATACACATATATCCTAATAGAAACATAATTTAAACATTTAGTACCAAACTATATGTCCGATAATCTTAATCAAGACTATACTAAGTAAACCTGAAAATTAATTCCAAGAATAACACGTAAATAAAAAAACAAAAACAATTTCCTATAAATGTTAGCTTGCCTATGTTCAATACCTCGCCATTCCGAATTGATGTCAGACATCGCACATCATTTATTTCAAAGAATATCAATCTGACTTGAAAAATAAGAAAGAGTTTTGTACTCTTTAAATGTATACTCGGGAAGCGTGTAAGGAATCTCCTGGAAGTCTATAAAATCTTCTAAAATCTATAAATCTTTCTGTTAAGTTAAATGTGAACTCTTAGCCTTATTCTTCAAAACCTGAGGATCAGTTAAAATCAAGACTGTCTATTCATAGAGAAATAGAAAAGAGTCGCTATGCCTCTCTTCGTGTTCTCTTTATGAGTTTACGAGTTGCTTTTGTAATGTACTCTTTGGTTGGACCAATACGGACAGAAATAAAAGGGAATACGTATTTTCGGTAGATGCAAACATAAAATATAATTTAGCTGTCATTAGTATCAAGCAAACACTTTTAAAATTAGTTTGCTGCATGGCCTACAATCTGTATGTCTTCTTTGGTCTCTTAGTACCTTTTCGAAGCTGTGCCATAGAAACCCCCTGGTCTGGTACATAGCAAAAAAAAAGCACAGAGTAAATCCTCTCTCAGTAAATTTACGACATTGGGCTTGGTTGCATATGTACGTTGCATGTTTTAATAATAGCAGATAGAGGTAGTAGTTCAAAACAACCAACAAGAAAATAACAACAGCATTTCCAAAGAGTAATGACGTATAGAGCTGCCATTATTCTCATCTGACATTTCCTTTCACACTATTGTTGGTGCGATCGGTGCGGTAGAGAGTTAGTTGACAAAAATTGACTTAAACCAGGTGGAATTATTTTTGACTTAAATTTTCATGTCGTTTTGATGAAAAACTGTGAAATTTAAACGTATTTTGGACTTTTTTTATATTTTATTGTTAGTATACAGGGTGTCCCCTAAACTTTTGTCTAAACTTAACCCGGCGCCGGGGGGGTGGATTTTAGCTACAAGGACATGGGGGTTGGGTCATAATGACCCACTTATTAAACTCGAGGTTTTTTGCTATATTTACGAAAAAATATATACAATTTAGATTGAATCTAACCTTATTAAGGAAATAAAATATGACTTTGTTAAAAAATAACATATTTACTTTTATTTTTAAACAAAAAACATTTCATATAAAAAAAGTTAACAAAGGAGGCTTCTTCTAGCTTAAATATAATAAACACTTATTTTGTTATTAGTCTTATGGGTCATATTTACCTTTTTTAACTTTGAGCACGTGTTACTCGAAGTACAATCGTCATGCAACTGATTTGAAATTTATAACATTCAGAGAGATTCAATATCACCAGCTACTGAGAAGAGCGTAGAGAAGAGAAGTACAGTTTTAAAACCACAATCCATTCGAAAAGTGACGGGTAATTTTGACCCATCCCCCCCGGCGCCGGGTTAAACACGTGATAGCTGAGAACAAAAGCTACAATGTTTGTTCTTACGCCAATTGTCTAGGTGGCTTCGTTTTCGAGATATTCGTGTTTAAAATAATTGCATTTTTTAATGCATTTTCAATAAATGCATAATATACTTTTTAAATGAAAAACAAATATCATTGAAAATTGCTTCAAAATTGATTTTAAATCAAATGCGACAGGGAATGACTATTAATACAACTACAACTGAAATAAGAGACCGCTTATCTAAGTGCATAACGCAACAAGGCTCTCATTTTGAAAATTTTCGTTAATTGAAAACATTTAAAAAAAAATTCGTTTTCATTTCAAACGAAAAAATAAATTAAGAACAAACATTGTAGCTTTTGTTCTCAGTTATCACGTGTTTAAGTTTAGACAAAAGTTTAGGGGACACCCTGTATAATTGTGGTTCGAAATGCCGTTGCTGATTTATTGTTGGATGGTTTGAGCCATTGCCTCTATCTGTGCCTCGTTTCTGTAGTTCTCGAATCGAAAAAGTTTTCACATTAAACATGAAACAAAACATTCCATCGTTTCTCGATTTGCGAGTAAAAAGTGTTTCTGTATATCAATGCGAAAAGTGGCAATACTGATGACGTTTTTATTGGAATATTCCAAGAAAGCTGTCAAGTAATAAAAAATATAACCAAACAAAATAAGGTAGTGCGAAAAATAACAACAAACAGAAGTTGTTTTAAGGGATGCCCACTGCTCCTTACAATTTGTGTTGGAATTTAACTCTCAAAACTGTCTATTGCAAATTCCAAATTAGTTGACATACATATATTCAACTATTGATTGTTGTTTTTTGATTTTTCTGTAATATTTTGGAAAAATTAATTGAAATACATAACAAAAAAGATATAATTCTTATCTTCTCCACTTAAAATATAAATTCTTAATTTTTTAAAAAGCCTTTTTGTAGAAACAATATTAAAATCTCGCACCGTTCTAATTTGTGAGTATTTTTGACATTTCGGTTGTAAATCTCCCTACTTTTTGGAAACAGTTTTTCTCGCATTTTTCTAATAACCATGAAAAAATCGGCACGTCACAGAAAGTTCTCGCAAAACAAATGTTGTAGAAACAGTCACATGTGAGAAGCGAGTTTTTGTACCGATTCGTAGCGTTTTTGTTTCAATTTACATGTTTTATGTGAAAACTTTTTCTCTATTCGAGAAACGAGGTACTGGTATTATTAAAGCAATACTTTCCAACATCCAAACGCCCATCTGCAACACACCAAATGTCATCAATTCACTGAGAGAATTGGCGTCTCTATACGTCATTACTCTATGGCATTTGTGTTGTAAATTTGTTGTGTTAAATACAACACAAACGTATAGCAACAAAAGGTAATAAAAAAAACTCCAAAATACGTTTAAATCTTAGAGATCTCCTCAAAAATTACATGACAAATTTAAGTCAAGAGTTATTGTAACTCCACCTGGTGTATGTCAATTTATTACGGAACGTCATATGCGACAGATGTTACCTCTAGGTATATTTATTTATTTATTTATTTATTTATTTAATTATTTCAATAACCGAGCCCATAAGGCCATAGTATAGTAATGTACCAGATAGTACTGATATTCTTTTCAATTGTTAACTTTTAGAAGCTGTCAAACTTACCAAGTATGTGCAGCTATCTGTCAAAATATGCAGTAAGTTTTGACATTTCAACATGAATCGATTCACATCTGCCGAACGTCTAAAAATTATTTAAATATATTACGAAATTCCAGCTCAGTTGTAATTACTCAACGTTAATTTTGACCAAAAAATCATCTTCTCGGACGAGGCCCATTTTTGACTCAGCAGCTATGTCAACCATGTCAACCAACCTCATCGTCACATCCGGAAGGGAATCAGACGCTACTGCGCGAACATCCAAAACGTCATTCCATCTGACGTCAACAGACTGTTGATAGCAGTAGCCCAGAAAATGTTAAACAACACGGCCGTATCAGAGCCCATAAATGGCTATTCCTACAACAGGGTCCTTAATGAACACCCACCCGCGATTTCGGATAATGAGAGGCTTCTTCTGCCCAGGCACACCAGAACTATTCTGGGCCAGCTTAATCTGTTTGGAGTTCTATTCTGAATTCATACAGATCGAGAATAATTCCAGGCACTTTAGAGCAGTGCCCACACTGCCTACAAAAACTTCTCGACACTACTCCCATTTTCAACAGTCCTGATAGGCCTACTGACTTGCGCCCATTGGACCTATGTTACAGACCCTTAGAGGTGGTACAATTTCTCCAGCTCCCCACCGCCACCTCCAGTGACACATAGGGGAATTACTCTTTATTTTTTTTCTTATATTTTCCAGGGACGAAAGAGTGGAAACAGACAATCGGTTACAACAACAACCATAGAGTAAATATACCTAGAGGTAAAATCCGTCTCATTTGACGATAGAGATATGTTTGATGTGAATTGACTTCCACCAGGTGGTGTTACAAGATCTCCCGACATAAATTTGTCACGTCGTTTTTGTGGAGATCTGTATATTTTAAACCAACAAGGAATTAGAAGATATATATCCGTAGTACTTACATGTATATATAAATAACTTATGCCCAAAGGCGGGCGCACATGGACTATGTTACCCAGTGCCTCTTAAATGTTATATTGTACAAATTTACTTTGTATAAAAAAAATATGTCCGTAGTGATATTGCGGAGATATCACTTTTTTATCGTCGTAAAAAATATTAACCAAGTAGTATTTGGAAGTATCTTCCTTTTAGCATTCCCCAGATGGTCCAGCAATACTCAAGAAAAAAATTAAACTTTTGTTTGTCTTTTGAAAAACAAAAATATTTTGACTAAATAGGGAGTAGCATGCTATGAAAAACTGCATTTCTTCAGAATGGCCTACAAAATTGAAAAAGAATGAAACTATAGTATAAGCTAAGTACAATTAATCAATGGAATATGTTCATGATTCCAGATATATTCCATATTTGCAGAAAGTTCAGAAGAGGAGATCCGCAAGATATGTCATCCGAAACCCAATATTAATCACACAAATCGTTTACGAAATCCAGAAACCTATTTTGGAGTAACTCGAGGGGGGAAATAACTAACTCCGGTTGCGATGAAAGTGGAATTAAACAGAAACCAAGGAGAAAAACAATGTTGGAGTACACTAAGGTTGAAAAAACTATGCCGCAGCAAAGAAACCTGTGTTGTGCCATTGAGAAACAGACCAGAGCCGCTATCCTCTTCACGTTCTCTTGATGACGACGAGGTAGTAAATCATTTGATCGAGTTCGCGTTGATATTGTAATTTACTCTTTGGTTAGACATAATACGGGCACACATAAAAGGGAATGCGTATTTTCGTTCGATGCAAACAACATACAACATAATTTAGCTGTCATTAGTATCAATCAAACACTATTTAAACTCAGTTTGCTACAAGGTCTATAATCTCTATGTCTTCATTTGGCTCTCATTCTACATCATTTCCCAAGTACCTTTCTATCAGCTGTGCCATAGAAACAACCTGGTTGCGCCTGCCCTGGGCCAAAAGCGTTGTTAAACAAAACATTGGTAAATCAAACAACCCCGGATAAAGCCACGAAGAAAGCTAAATTCTCTATTACTTGTTATAAGAATCTACATTTTTGCATATAACATTTTAATTTTACTTGTAATATTATAACTTACATACAAATTTGAAAATTATAATACAATTAAAAATATTGTCTGCTTTTTATCTTCCGGAATTTTAGCTAAGAATATCCTCTTTCTATCTTTCAAATGGTATTCTGTTGATATCTCTAAATTGTCTTCATAGTGATTGTCTGGAAATATTGCGATATTATCTTCCAGAAGTATTGCTTTCGTATTGCTTGAAAATATTGGAAATATCCCTTTGGGGTAACACAGTTCCTCCCAACGGGGGTAACTTCCACAATACGAAAATAATTATGGCCGCAATACAATTTTTCTTCCGGGCGATATCATAGTTATATCGCCGCAATATTGCTCTGACTTACACCAGGTGGAGTTACAATAACTCCTGACTTAAATTTGTCATGTTGTTTTTGAGGAGAACTGTGGAAGTTAACTTTGGACTTTTTTTATTACCTTTTATTGTTACTATACGTTTGTGTTGTGTTTAACACATCAACTTTAACCCACAAATACGAAATGCCGTTGTTGTTTTGTTGTTGGTTGTTTTGATCGAATGCTCCTATCTGCTATTATTAATGCAATACTTTTCAACACGCAACGTCCATATGCAACTAAACATAATGTCGTAAATTTACTGAGAGAGATCTTCCCTCTAGGTATCTTTACTCTATGATGTCAGCAAGCAAAATTGCTGTTATTGGAGCGAACACAATCAACAAGAATACGGTCAAGCATCACTGATCCACAAAAATTAACTGTTTGGCGCGGTTTATGGCATGGCGGCATCAACGAACATTATTTCTTTCGAAATGACGGAGGTGACACCGTTACCATCAATGATCCTATGTGGCCAGAGCTCGACAACATTGATATGTATATCCGGGCTGTGGTGCCAATAAGACGGCGCTACATGGCATAAAAGTAACGCAACGCTTGAAGTTATGAAGGGCAAATTTTTCAACACGGTGAACGTTCATCAATTGGCCGCCTCGATCATGCGACATTACACCCCTAGATTACTTTCTCTAGGGCTGCGTCAAGTCCTTAGTCTACTGTAACAATCCCAACACTTTGGATGAGCCCAAAGCCCACATTCAAGACGTTACTGCCGGAAGAACGCCGCACATATTGAACCGAGTCATCAAAAATTCGACTGACCGTTTGAAACACTGCCAGCGAAGGCGAGGCGAGGCGGCCAGTTGAATGATGTGCTGTTCCATACACAATGGTATACATGTAGCTTCAAAATAAAGCCAGAATCATGTTGATATCTCACAATGTTGTTGTTTTATTTAAATTTCTTTTCCTATCGTTCTTATCTGGTCACCCATAAATGACGCGATTATAAGAATACATATACCTGCATATATGTAGACCGTGTCGTAAAATAGTCCACGGACGTGTTCTTAATTCATTGTGTTCATGGCAAACTTGTTCAGTGCCGGCTATACAACTAGCTGTTTAATCGAAACTCAATGCAGATTTCTTAGTTTCTAAATAATAAGATAATTCCGTATTTTTAAAGAACTGTCGTTGCCTTGCTCCATTCCCGTACACACTACGACTAGGACTTGTACTTACGACAAAACTTAACCTTTTAAGTTTCGACAGCCAAAACTATGCCTGCAGATGATTTGGAATTGATTCTAAAATAAAGGATTCCAGTAAAGATATTTTGTAAGCAGTTATGGTTCCCTGATAACTACATATTTAGAATTGAATCGTTTAATACTTATAGAACTAGTTACAGTTGCCTTCGGACTACATAAAATCGGTGCTGCCAACATTTATTTAAGAACACATTTCGAAACAATTTCATGGGACTGTTACAAAATGTAATTGAAAGATATTTAATATGATAAATGAAAAATATATAATAACTCAAAATAGTTCTGATTGTCGACCACGACAGGTTAATGCAAATATTTCCAATGAAATGACAAGTTATTAATGTATTTTATAGAAAGCATTAGTTATCCGCAAAGGTTGATAAGAATCGATTCCACAGGTATCAATTTTGAACACAAATTGTTGGTACTAAAGCCTGAAAATGTTGTATATATGTTACAGCGTTTGGAACCTTTTGAATAATCAAAAGACGTGTTGATCATCTACGACGTTTCTTTAGTTCCGTTAGGGATTGACACCGTTTTGCATACCTTTCCAATTTACATGAATTTTTAATATTGTTGTAACCTAAAACTCCTGTTCAAAAATTGTATATAGCGTGACTAGACCCAATCTCAGGGAGATTCGAACAAAAATTTAATAGGGCTTAACCCCGAGTAGCCGTAGGTAGTGCATGTGTGTTAGAATATGTAACTGTTGGGCATTGTGAACGCATGCTTTAACCCCGCTCTGACCTCTTAAAATTCGTATGATGGCATTCTCGTCGCTTAGTGGCGTTCACACTATCGGATAATGAACCATAATCGTTTCGTGCCTACGTAAAAATTTAGGATTTGATTAGTGAGATTTCAAGTTAGGATTAAAGATCTCCCTACCTTATTCATGGAACGCAATGGGTAACGAATTATGTATCAAAACCCGCAAGAGGTTGCCTGCTGTAGTATCCTTATTCTCTAGTGGGCTCGGAAATATATTGCTTCTACGCATGAGTACAATTTTGGGTTTTTTTTTTTTTTTGAGAAAACTAAATAGTTCTCCTATCACAACGGTCTACGTCCAAGGTCCATGTTCTTAATGTTCGGTTAAACTGTATGCTTACTAATCGATACTTTAATTTATCGGAACGATATACTGGCTGTTAAAGTTTCTCATTTGATCATACTCCGGTTAATTTAACAGGACATTAGATGTTTTACGCTGGCAACTCTGATGAAATCCATAACCATAGTTGTCAATACTGTAAGATATCAGCTGTTAACGTCATTATTTTATTTATTTATTTTATTTCTCTTCATATATGTACATACCCGAGCCATTAGACCTTATAGGGTTACAAAATTTCTACCATAATTCCCTCAATGGATAAATATTTAAATCTTTTTTCTAAATTTACCATATTTAGAGATTACTTCATCAGTTCAATTACAATTTTTGGATAACTGAAAAGTAATTTAAAATACAAAATGTATTTGGGTAACAATCATTAATTGTTATAAAAAGATAAAAAAACGAAATAAAAAAATCAATTTCAATTCAAAATTATTATTTCAATAACCGAGCTTCAATGGCCACGTATGGTTACAAATTTCTACAAAATGATGATAAATAAGAATTTAGAAACTAATATAAACAAAAAGTAAGTTTACTTTAAGCTCCCTATTAATATTTTGCAAGATGACAACAGCTGCATATGACACGCAAAATAAGCTTCCGACATAAAAATAAGTTATCGTTAATTAGTTGTCAAGAAGTATAAAATGAATCAGGCGTCCATAAAGATTAATTGACAAAAATGGTGCTGGAAGCGGCAAAACGGGTCCTGTTATAGACAGCAAGACAAGGCTAAAATTCCATAAATTTTCCAATCAAATTAATTTTCAAGCGTTATGTCTGCCATCAGCCTGAAGACCAAGAGATTATTTTTCATATTTTAAAACATAAGACACAGAGGCGGATGCAATGGCAGGTCCGAAGTACAATTTTTGCGAATTGATACCAAACTGCCGACAGCACTAGTTGGCATAGTTTCTGTCATTAACTCTCTTGAATAGGCTATATGTTATATGATGATTTTATGCAAAATAAATCAAAAAGACGCCGTGGTAAGAACTTGTCAGTTAAGCCCGGTATTCAGTTTTTTTTTGAAATTTTCGTTGCGTGGAAATTCGAAGTACGTGGAAATTTCATGAACCCAAAATTTCACTCACTTTTAATTTGCTTTAGTAAATCAAACACAGGTGGTAACTCACCGCAACAAAATGACAAAATTTCTTACGAAAATTTTGCAAGAACTGAATACAGGGCTTTAACGAGGAATATTTACTTGTTGAACTAGTGGAAGAACGCATGTCAATTTTAGAAAACCAAAAACTTAAATCATAACAGGAAGGAAACCAAACAGCTGTTGTCATCAGTAAACAGCTGTTTGCATTTATCGTTGCGATAAACTACTAACCGGGGGTAAGTGAACCACAGACTTGTCATTCATGAACATGAGCTTGGTCGATAACTTCTTATCTGGCTGATGAAGTTGAAAAAATATTAGCAAAAATGTTTGTAAACATGATAGTGATGCGAACAACTTCGATTGCATCCTTATTTGGTTCCAAGAAGGACGGTAAACCGACAATCAACATCAACGATAGCCGTTCACTTTATGACCTCCTGTTAACGTTATCGGCCGGCTAATTTTAAGTATACATTGAGAAAATGAAATTCTGCTAACTGGCACTTTAATCGGACATTGAGAAAGTCTCACACAAAATCTAAAAATACATCGACTGCCTCAAACATCTAACCTAAGTATCAAAAGAGTGAAATTAAACATGGCTAATAAATCGAAAAATAGATTGTTGCTAAAGCGAACCACAGATATTTTCATTGTTGGTTTATCGCCCTGCTTGAGACAAACTACGAATGTAATCGAAGTTGTTCGCATCACTATCATGTTTACAAATTGTTTTGGTAAATTTTTTTACAAATTCATCTGCCAGATAAAAAGTTATCGACCAAACTCATGCTCATGAATGAAAAGTCTGTGGTTCGCTTAACGTGCAGGCATTGAACGGCTCTTAACTTGTCAACACTTAATATCTGGTCTGCTTGTCTAAACAAAAAATAAATGGTTTCCCATTACATCCCTAGAAGGAATCGGGGAGAGCTTCTCACAACCAGTGAGCTGTGCGCTTTCTAGTTTTATACTCACTGATTGGGGCCTACACTTTTACACCGGTTCCGAACGGTATTTGTGAGAAGCATTTGCATGGCTAAATACTCGATAGTGTCGCCGTCACTATGCGAGGTGACCGCCGTCGAAAGAAATTTTTTTTTTTTTTTTTAAGTTGGTCAGAGCAGGGATCGAACCCAGGATCTCAAGTACAAGAGGCGCGCACACTACCCATTGCACCACCGACGGTCTGCTTGTCTACCTCGTGTTAAAGGCATATCGGTATAATTGTGTCGGTATTTCGCTCTTTACTTACACCCGTTCTGCTAACTTACAGTTACCTAGAAGCTAGCACCTGCCTAACTATTTTTTATTCATAACACATTCAACCAAACTGTTTCCAGCGAGTGGCTACGAAGCGATCAAATGTATAGTAACTTTTGACAAACAGCTGTCATGTAACTTTTGACAAACAGCTGTCATTTTGCTAACAACAATAGAGACTACAGTGTTGCATTTTGCTACAACAGATATGTTTATGGTGTAGTTTGGCGCTAGATACATAACTATTATGAGTCACCTCTTGACTATCCCCAAAAACGTTCTAGATGGACACCTCCATCGTCATAACAAAAAGTTAGTCACCGGCTATCATCTGTCTAACGAGTTTTAGTTCATAACACTTCAAATAAAATGTGTGCAACGAGTGGCTACAAAAAGATTGAATACGTGCTAACTTTTGACGAATATCTGTCGCTTTACCAACAACCATCATAACACTCAGAGTAGCTATTTGTTATGAATCAACTCCTGACTAGCGAGTAATTAATACTAAAAATCATTCAATCGCGTGTTTTTCTTTTGACGTGTAGAAATTTTAATTGAAATAAAATAATGAGTTTACATACTTCGGTTAAAACTGAAAATTGACCAATTTGCAACCACTTTTACAAGCAATGAAGGCCGTATCTCGGCAACACTGTTGTTTTCCAATGAGTCCAAACCATCTTCACTCATACATAAATATTATAAGTCGTCTACTTGTCATGATGCAAACTTCTTCCAAGAGAGGAAACCAATGACATCACGTAACCCCAGGAAAAATTGTCTAGATGTGCTATATTGGTCGATCTCGGTGGCCAACTGACTGTCCCATAACGCGTTCGTTAAAAGTTTCCTTCAATACGTAGACTGTTTGAAGCGCGGTGTGGCATGTGGCAATAAACAAACGTGTTCTCTATTATTGTACTATTGGATGAATACCAGACATCTACTAACGCCCCCAGATGCCGAAGCATATGAGTACCAATTTAAAACCAAATATTTGGACGTGGTTTCTCCCTTCGTTAGTAACGGACCCTACCTAACACTCCTACCGAACTATGGGTATCGGCACCTGGTTGCAATGCAACTCCACATCGAGCTTACACTCTCCCTACGATTTGGGTGTAAACCACAACCAACACGTAACTCCACGAAGGGCCTCATTCACCCGTGGTACCCGAATTAAGTATCTGGTCAGACCTCGTAGTCGAAATTACCAGTCAATCCCAAATCCATTACATCCAATTAGAGGAATATAAGAGAGAACTTCACAAAGAGTGAGGAGGGCTTTTTCGAATTGTTAGACTCCCTGATCCAGAGCTCCAGATCCGGTAATGCATTGGAAATCTGTCTTAGTTAATTACTGGATAAACAATTTGATAGAAATTGATATGTTTTAAAATGAAACTAATTAATCCTACCTCGTCCGAAAAGCGCAATGTTGTGATGTAGAGTGTGTGATAACTGGGGACGACTTTCAGCCAGTCTGTCCTGTCAAAAACCATTTGCATGGATTTATTTGACATTTATAAAAAGTCAGCAAACTCCTAAAGCCACATTAAACACATGGCGGCACTGACCTACCACATTTACCCAACAAATTCTAGATTCACATGACCAGTTTCCTGTAAGGCGTTAGCAGGAAGAATCTCGGATTTTGGTGTCAATTTATGAAACTTGTGAGGACCAAGGGATATGGAGTGCTTAACACTGTTTAGCATAATATTTACCTCAGAAAATAAGCCTGATAAATTTCTTTTAGCAACAAAATTGGATTTTTTGGTTTTTTTTTTTGCCTGGTAGAGCATTAAATGCGGATTTAAAAAAAGAAAAAAGTTTGAGGAAGTCCATATTTTCCGAAATATAGGTCTCCAAAGCTTGGATGTATAATCACGCATAACTCTGCCATTTATTATCCGATCCTGATTAAATAACTTTCATAAATAGTTAAATTTATATTCCACCTAGTCGCCCGGCCGTCCAAGAAGGGGGTTCAAATTCCCTCTGTACCTTAAGTCGATGTATGACAAAATCAGAAAAATCGCCCCAGTAATTAGAAATCATTTTTTATTTTGGTGAGTAAATACTACAACAAAGGACAACAGAAATAAAAGACAATAACAACAACGATAAAAGAAAACAACACCAAAGACAAAAACAACAAGTTGATTAAACCCAAAAAGTGAGGTTCAAAAACATTTTTTAAATAAGCCCTCAATGGGTTAATAAAAGGAAATATATTTATATACAGAGTTATAGAGTTTAACAAGGGCTTTGTAATGATACATATTTCAAGCATATCCGATGATAAATACCTGAGATATGACCAATTATATACTCAAGCTTTAAAGGCCTATATCTCAAGAAGTTGGACCTAGTGCAAAAAACAAAACTTAGTTTTGAAGTCATCGCAAAAGCCTTTACCGTTGGTGAAATTTTGGTGCAGATTTGATTTTGCTGCTAAAATAGTTTAATGCCAAAAAGTGATATCAAAGCTTTACGCGGTACTTTAACCCCATTACCCTCTCACATATCCGAAATTTCGGGGATTTTATTTTACTTTTTTGCTTAGAATTATGCGTTCTACCCCGAACGCAATATTTTTTTTTAATTTTGGGAAAGTAAGCCGTACAATTGACATAAGCTAAAAAAACGACAGTTTTGATGATTTGAAATGTTTTATTCGAACTGCAGCTTTTGGTTTTTCCAAAATTTACATTGCAAATCAGCTGTTTACATACAAATGCTCTTATTTCTCGCAAGTTTTTACTGATGTCGTCTGTGTACTTTTTTTTACTGGGAGAGTAAAATCCGGTTTACTCTCTCAAGAGTAGTTACTGGATATTTTTTACTCAAAAAAGGCGCAGAAAGACCTTATGTGGATAGTAATAAGACTTGGAATCAAGATTTATTCATTCAGGTTATAGCAGTAGGACAGCTGATTTCATTGCTTTCATATTGTTTTCATTTGGACCTAGCGCAAAAAGTTTTGTTCACAAAGTTTCCAAGAATTTGTAATAAAGTAGTTTGTTCACAAAGTTTCCAAGAATTTGTAATAAAGTAGATGAATTTGTTTGCGAAAACAATTTGTTATATATTAAAGGGTTTTACAAAAATCGACTTGAATCTTTATTATAAACACTAAATTTAACACATTTACAATTAAATTGCAATTTTCACAATGTGTTTACATCAGCTGACTTTGACATATAAGGCACTTTAATATCATCAACAGCTGCTGCTATAACTTGAATAAATAAATCTTGACTTGGAATCTTGGGTGCTGTAATAAAAAAAAAATTCTGCCGATTCAGCGTTTGCGAACTAATCGCCTTTTTTAAAAAAGTCAAACTTTGGCAACCCTACATCACCCGACGTCCTATTGCTCTCTTTAACAACAAAAAGTTCTCTCTTTTATCTCTCTTGATTTTAATGCCCAGCTCATATTCTCTCTTACGCCCCTAGTTTTGTAAGGATACTCTTTCGCCAAATGCTTACAAGTGTATGTTGTACAAAAGGACGGACAGACAGACAAACGGACAGACATGCTGACTTTGGAGTAAATTCGGCTTCGTTAAGGGCGGTGACGGGTCCTTGATGTGTTCTGAGGATAGTTTACAACTATCATCAGCCATTGTCCTTCGGCCCCGGAACACACACAAAACGTCTAAACTGAATGAAACCGATGATGATGTCGATGATAATGATGAGAATGCCTTGCCTTGTAATGTTTCACCTCGCCGTTGATGGCTGGCTAAGGTGGATGGGGGCCTGGTTATTGTATATTTTATGATGTTTCATTAAAAATCAAATGAATTTTTAAAAAACAACAAATTCCTTGACATCGCCTTTACACACACACATACGCTCAAACGCAAAGGCACACAAACTGACAGACAGACAGCCAGGATACACAAACAGACTAATATCACATACGGCACATAGGGAGACACACAGAGACATTGCGCTCTCGCATCCCAAATCATAAATACGAAAACCATCCCATTCATTTCGATATCCACATCCAAAGATTTTCTACAAAGCTTTGCGTAGTTTGTCTACGGCTGGATTCACAGTTCCAAACCATCCTCCATCGCCGAGTTGACCAGAGACACCATCGATGTTTAGTATCCTTTGGTGGCCACCACCTTGACGCACTCACCCCACAATAGAAATTGATTAATCACCTTTGTTTTAATTTATGTTTTCGTTAATTAAACTTTTCTTGTACTTCACACTCGCGTTTTCTTGTTGTATTCCCTTTTTGCTTCAATTTTATTCCAACTTTGACTTGAGCACTTTATGTGGTTGTTGTTGGTTTGTGTAATTTTTGCACTGGATTTTCTGTTTTTGTTGCTGTTGTATTATGAAGAACGATTTCTTTTTTTCCTCTTGCGGTTGTTGTTGGGCTTTGAAAGCACATAAACATTTATTAGATTTTGAAGTGGGCACTTCTTGTTAGGAGGTTTTTGTTGCTTTTGCTTTTTAACTGAATAGTTTTGTTTACACAAAAACAATAAAAAAAACACTACTTTCGACCGTGAACAACAAATACTGCAGAAAATCACTCTCCGCGAGCAGTCTCGAGCAAAATACTACTATTTTTGTGTAACATTGACTTTTGCCTTAACAAAAAAAAAGTTTTTCTAATAAGAACCATTGACAGATGTAACAACGGCCAACGGCAAATATTTCACTAGTCCAGTTTGCGCTGTCAGTTCTCCCAATTGGAGTAATAACAGAAATATTGCCATACATCAGAAATTCTTATGAGTAATGCAGATTGTTGCCAGTGTTAACTTAATGAGAATTCGTGAATGGAATCCGTATGGTTGGCATTGCCAGTTGGAACGTCCGTTAAATTTATTGTGAACATTAAACGTGAGTGGACGCTGCTTATTCTGAATAGTTTTTCGAAAACTTTTAATACTGATGCAATTAACAAAACATTGCATAAAATGTAGAGCAGATTTTTTTATAATTTTTATCGCTGACACGTAAAATTTCCTCAAAATTTAAAAATACGCAAATTTAGCTTCAATTTTATTGAACATAAATTCTCTGATCAACACCAAAATTTCACCACCGACCAAGTTTGTCGTGCTGAGTTCAAAAAGTTGTTAGTTCCCCCCGCTCGGCCCAATTTCTTGAGAGATACTCTTTTGAAATTTGAGTATATAATCGCTCATATCTAGAAATATATATTGATTTAAATTCACCAGCGATGATTTTTAATTATTCGTTCTTTTTATTAGTAATTTTTAACTTTATTATTCAAGCTCAAGGCCATTAATACAGATATAGTTTTGAAAAAGGGGGTTTGCAAATGAATTCCTATGATTCCTGGCAAACGATATATGTAGCTATTTTAGATCTAGCCACAGCTCTTCATCGGCAGTTGTGTGGAATGATGCTATTGAAGAATTCATCAAAGTAAATGCAAACGAAAACCCAAGTGTTCAAAATATATCGCAAGCAAAACACACAAACAATTTTGATGTATTAGCCCATTGAGGACGCATTTAAAAAATCTCCCGTTTTGTTAAAACCTCCCGTTTTTGTTAAAACTGTACTATATTTAAAAAGTCTCTAGCGTAGTTATTTTCTTGCAAGACTCCGATAACAGACAAGGCTTCAGGCTTCATGTAAAGGTATAATATTACTCATTAAACTCTCAAAAAACGGAGATATTTACGTCGAAATTTCTGGAATAAATGTTTCAACATAAAATAAAAATACTAGCGGCATTCATGCAAACGTGAAAGCCGAGAACTTTTGCTCAGCGCAAGTTTCCCTCGAACCGTTGCATGAGGCACCAGGTAAAGTTGCTCAGCGTAGTTGTGCTCAAAACCATATCAGCTGACCAAGATGGATACACAAGGTGGTAGCAGTATCAATTGCATGTATTATGTATGTGTACTTTTTCTAATATTCTAGTGCTATCACCTTATTTATCCATCCTAGTCAGATGACAGCGAAATGTCAAAAGTTTACACGTTTCTCCATCCCACGTTTGCGCAGCAAATTTGCCTCGAAAACTTTCCACTTTTGAGCAAGTCGCTTTGTATGGGTAATTTGTTTGTTTTGACGTTTGCTGTGCAAGTTTACGTTGTTTTCGAGTTTACAAGGTTCTTTCGAGCTTTCATGAAGACCACTACTATGTCGTGGCCGCGAAGACGGTTTTGGAGGCTCTCCACGCCGAAAGCTTATAACACAGAAATAAAAAAATGGTTTCGCAGTACATCCCATGAAAGGATTGGAGAGTTTTCATAATCAGTGAGCTGTGCGCTTTCTAGTTTTACACTCACTGATTGGGACCCACAATTTTACACCGGTTCCGAATGGTATTTTAAGAAGCTTTTTCGTGGCTAAGTACTCGGTAGTGTCGTCATCACTAAGCGAGGTGACCGTCTTCGAAAGACATGTAAGATGATCTGAGCAGGGATCGAGCTCATATTCTTACGTACAACACCCGCGCACACTAATAATTTTCCTATAACACAAAAATACTATGTCGAAACCGCGAAGCCGGTGTTGGACCTACCCCAGAGGAGAAAATCTCTAAGCCCGGCCGCCACGCAGAAAGCTCTATAACACAAAAATACTATAATGACAACGGTTTTGGACGTACCCCAGAGTAGAAAATCTACAGAGCAATACTAAAGAGCCTCCATTACTCTCTTCGATGTCTCGTCTTGATGACGAGGTAGTATGCCATTTCATCGAGTTCGAGTTGCTTTGGTAATTTACTCTTTGGTTGGCATAATACGGTCAGAAATAAAAGGGAATGCGTATTTTCGTGCGATGCAAACAGAATAGAACATAATTTAGCTGTAATTAGTATCAATCAAACATTTTTAAACTTAGTTTGCTGCATGGTCTGTGATCTTTGTCTTGTTCTTTTCTCTCATTCTACATCATTTCCCTAGTACCTTTTCGATCAGCTGTGCCATATAAACCCCTTGGAAAATCCCTAAGGCCGTCCACGCATAATGATTTATAACACGAAAATACCATTTTATATTTTATTTCTTACAGAACTCGTAAAAATATGAGGAAATAATTAAATAACTTTTTTCGATAACTAGCTTAGTTATCAAGTTATAGAATAAGGGGTGAGTTTCGGGTTAAGTTTTGTTTTTAACTTTAATATGTCCGGTTTTTGAAGGGATATTTTTGTGTATTACACCTTAAAAATTCTTGTTTATTATCGTAGTCTGGTATAAAATAAGTATAAAGGGCATTTTTTTTGTTTGGAAAAAAAATTCTCAAAAAAGTGAGGTTAAAACCAGTTTCTTTTTCTACTCGGCTCCAATGGGTTTATAAAAACAAAATATGTTTATATAAAAACATACAGATTTGAGAAGCAGTTTTCTAGTGAAATCTATTTCAACGGCATGGGCTAAGAAATGGCTGAGATATGTGCGATTATACATTCAAGCTTTGGAGGCCTCTATTTGGTAAAATATGGACCAAATGCTAAGTGGTTTTATTTATTTAATCTGCGTTAATGCCCTATCAAGGTCTCAATTGGCGAAAAATTAAGTGTTGTTTCAGCAACACAATGCTGTATTTAACACATCTACCATTGCGATTGTCAAAATTAATGACTTAAAGTTCGAGTTACTTCATCACGCACCTTATTCACCAGATTTAGCTTCCTCGGACTATTTTCTTTTTCCCAACTTGAAATAATTGCTCGGTGGTAAAAGATATGCCAACAATGAAGAGGTGGAGTCTGCGGTTGATGGCTATTTTAAGGAGTTTGACAGTTCTTACAATCGAAGCTATTGAAAATCGGTGGAAAATAATAATTTTTACCAACTTTTTTGTGTCTTCTTCATTAGGTCAATTTTAAATCCAAGGATTGCAAACGTGTAGTAATTTTAAATATTTTTTATTCTTATTGCAAAATTTTCACATTTTACAGGCGACTCATAAAAATTATCAGATCATAGCATCATAGGAGAGACACAGTGGATCAGAAATCCGGCTTTTGTTTAAGTGCACAAAGCGGTTTCGAAAACATATTCTTTGGTGGGTTCACCCTTCCAGATCTACATTCAGATCGAATGCCTCAGTCAGTCAAATACCTTCATTATCGCCATCACTTGCAGCCTCAAGTATATGTTACAAATCAGATATTTCGCATCCTAAGCTGAGTGTAAACTCAGGCACACAAAATTATCTGGTAAGAGAACTCGAACTTTGGAAAGAAAAGTCAGCTGCCTTCGTCTCGCTTAAGAGGTCAGAATTTCTTACAAAATTGTGTCAGTTCAACAGTCGAAGCAACATGCAGGTATTGCCTACAGACTATATGCGTTTTTGCTTCAACTTTGGGAAATTTTTACAAAGCTTGTCCAAACATATGATGCAAGTGAATGGAGATTACTAGTCAACAGTAACAAATAAAGCCTTTAAGCAATTTTACAGCATAATGGCAAAAAGGGGACATCAATTCCCATTGCACATACCGTGAATATAAAGGAAACTTATGAAACAATGGCCACATTATTAAAAAAAAATATAGACTACGAAAAGCGCGATTTCATGTTGCAACATGAAAGTTTTTGCTATATTGTCAGGACTGCAAGATGGTTTCACAAAGCATTGCTGATTTCTCTGTCCCTGGGACAATGGAGCTCGCGACAAACATTACGTGCAGAAGGACTGCCCGGCAAGACTCAACAGCACAGTAGACATGCACACGACATATAAAACATGCAGCCCTCGCCAAAAAGGATAATATATTCTTGCCATCATTACATATTAAGCTTGGATTAGTGTATAACATTTTTAACGCACTAGACCCCCTGGTTGTGTTACTTTTACTTTCATTTTCATTGACTATTTTACAACGTCATGAGGTCAGATGTCTTGCACATATTAATTAAACAAACAAATTTTAACATATTTCTCCAACTGGTTCTATCCTTCGTATTTTCTCCCCAGTTGGTATCACCAAGAATACGGAGGGGTTCTTCCGCCTGGTCTTTCCATCGGAGTCTTGGTCGTACTGTTTTCCTGCTTCCATCGGGTAAGTTATCGAAAACCTTTCGCGCTGGTTCATATTCATTCATCCTGATAACATGACCTAGCCAACGCAATTGGCCTAATTTGGGCCGCCTAGCTATGTCCGTTTAACAGGGTATCCTTTTCTTTAACAATACCAGATATTTTACGGATAATTTTTCTTTCGAATACTCCCAATTTTTTTTTTCATCCGCTTGTGATATAACCCAAGTTTCGGAGCCAAATGTCAGGACAGGTAAAATTAGAGTCTGGTATAGCTGGACTTTTGTCTGTCGAGAGAGGGGTTTGTTCTTAAATTGCTTGCTGAGCCCAAAATAGCATCTATTTGCAAGCACAATTCTCCTATTTATCTCCAGGCTGAAGTTGTTGTCATTGTTTATGGAGGATCTAAGGTAGATAAATTTACCTACCACTTCAAAATTAAATCGGTTGTCGACGTTCAAGTGCGGACCAAGCCGAGAGGTTTGTCAAGTCGTCCTCGCTTGGTACGGAATGGTTCGGTGAGGCCTTTCCCACCTTCACTGCTGATTTGGTGTTGAACAGCGTCATTCTACACAGGCGGATCAGTTTCGTCGGAATCCCAAGTTCAGACATAGCTTCGTACAATTTTCCTCGTATGGGGCTATCGAAAGCAGTTTTGTAATCGACAAAAAGGTGGTATGTATCGATTTTCTTTTCGTGGGTCTTTTCCAGTATTTGGCGAAGCGTTAATTTTTGGTCAGTCGTGGACTCGCCTGGTTCAAAGACATACTGATAAGGTTCAATCAGGTTTTCAACTATTGGATTCAGTCTTCCACATAATACGTTCGGCAGGACCCTCGTTGCCGCTTATTTTAAAACAATTTTTCACAGTTTTGAGGCCACTTTCTCAATGTCCGTTTATCTTTTATCGTAACGATAAAGTGCCTGTTAGCAGAATTTAATTTTCTCAATATAAAGCAGACTTAAAATTTACTACATTTGAGGAGCCTGGTATTTCGTGATTATAATGTTTTCATTAATTTAAATGTTAATATTGTAAGGAACAATGCAATAAATACTTCTTTAATTAAAAACAAAAAAAATAAAAATTTGTTTCTGTAAATATGAAAAATATGAGCTGAACATTTGGTAAGATTGCACATTGAAATTTATCTAATTCACCTACAAGTACTGTGTAAATCTACAAATATGCAAGGCAAATTTTCATATTGTCCGTGAACGTAAAATTACCTACGTTTATTGGTAATGTTGCCCAATTAAATGCCCATGGGCGTTATGTCATACCTAAAATGGACATAAAGCCCATGGGCGTTATGTCGCACCTAAAATAGACATAAAGCCCATGACCGGTGTGACATAAAGCCCGTGGACATTATGACCATTCTAGGTGCGACATAACGTCCACAACTTTTTAAATATGGTCTACGAAACTCCGTAAAACGCCTTAAAGCCCGTGGACGTTATGTCACACCTAAGATGGACATAAAGTCCATGACCGGTGTGACACAGAGCCGTATGGGCGTTATGACGCGTCACCAAATAGCTAACCTTATGTTGCCCAGTGCATTGGCCATCATGATTTTTAATAATACAAGGTGGCGCAAAAGTAAACTTCGGATATTTTTTGGCTGTAATTTAAAAAAAAAAATTAAAAACTTTGATTTTTTTGTGGATTATTTTTATTTGGTCTTTTAATTTTTTTTACATCAAGTCGAGAATATGATGTCATGTAAATGGCCGCCGCCACAGTTGATTGTCATTTGAGCCCTTTTCATGGCATTTTCCATCACTTTGGCCAAAACTTCCGGCGATACGTCCTCACATTCTTCACGGATATTGTCTTTAAGAGCTGCAAGAGTCTGAGGCTTGTTGACATAAACCCGCGACTTCAAAAAGCCCCACAAAAAGAAGTCTGGAGCGGTCTAATCAGGCGATCTTGCTGGCCAGTGCAAATCGCCAAAACGGGAGACTAGGCGCCCGGGAAATGCATCCTTCAGCATATCGGTTGTGGCACGTGCAGTGTATGCCGTTGCACCGTCCTGTTGGAACCACATGTTTTCCAATCCAAATTCATCAAGTTGCGGCAAAAAGAACTCGTTGATCATTGCTCTGTGGCGCTCACCATTCACAGTAACCGTTTGGCCCGCGACGTCTTCGAAGAAAAAAGGTCCGATGACTCCTCCAGCGAAAACAGCACACCATACAGTGACTTTGAGCGGGTGTAATGGCTCTTCGTGGGTTACACGCGGATTTTCAGTGCCCCAGAAGCGCAAATTTTGCTTATTTACGTACCCGCTAAGATGGAAATGGGCCTCATCACTCATGATTATTTTTGATGAAAAATCATCTTCCTCTTGGTGGTGATTAAGGATGGCTTGAGCGTATGTTAGACGCGATTGGCGGTCAGCAGCTAACAGCTGATGCACCGTCTGGACTTTGTACGGAAAAATCTTCAAATCTTGTACCAAAATTCGCTGTAAAGACCGTCGACTGATACCCATTTGCGTGGCACGTCGTCTGGTCATGATTATTTTTGATGAAAAATCATCTTTCTCTTGGTGGTGATTAAGGATGGCTTGAGCGATGTTAGACGCGATTGGCGGTCAGCAGCTAACAGCTGATGCACCGTCTGGACTTTGTACGGAAAAATCTTCAAATCTTGTACCAAAATTCGCTGTAAAGACCGTCGACTGATACCCATTTGCGTGGCACGTCGTCTGGTCTGGTCGGCGCATCCATGACATCCTCGGCTACAGCAGCAATATTGTCTGCAGAACGGCTACTCCGGGGTCTGCCACGCCTGGCAGCATCTCGTGTTATGCCAGTCTCTTCGAGGCGAGCGGCTAAACGTCGCAGTGTTTCACCAGTAGGCGTTGGACGGCCAGGAAATCTGCGACGAAATTCACGTTGTGCCAAAGTCACCGACCGATTATTGGTCAAATAAATAGTCAGCAATATTCCGCGTTCTGGAGCAGTGTAGCGTTACATTGTTTATTAACGTGTATTTCGCATGTGTTTACTACACAAATGTCAAAACAGAAGTGACATTAGGGGCCAATCTCAAAATTTATAGCATTTTCTGATAGGAGGATTACTTTTGCGCCACCCTGTAGTTTTTTCACCAGGTTGTTTTCTGTGTATGAGTAATGTTCTGTGATAGCGCGGGTTAAAGGAGTTAATGCTCGAAATGCATTAATCTTGTTTGGTGGAAATGCCGTATAAAGTTGCAGTTACACCAACCAAGATTATCGCTTTTTCGGGATTATAAATGTTAAACTGTATAATCAAAAAACCTCGATAATCCCGAAAATGCGCTATGCCTTGTTCACGCTGCGGCGTGAACATTGTTTTTACTCAACAATATTAACTTAGTACTCTTTTTTGTATATATGCAGGAGAACGAAGCCGACAGAAACTTTTCTGGTGTGCCCCCGTCGTAGACAATTTTCTGAAGTTCACGCTGCCGTCATTAAGGCACGCTTCGACTTAAAATCTTGGCCGATATTATCGCCAAAGCCGCATTTAAAGGCCCGAATTACTAAAAACAATATCTAATTTTATTTACAAAATCAACGAGATGAGCCTAAAAGTAACGTCTCCCGAAAAATCACATTTAATAAAAACTCAGTTGCCCCCGCCGATTAAGTTTTTTTGTTGCTCCAACGCCGTCGATAATTATGGGTCGGCTTACTAAAATTACAACAAAAAACAAAACACTGTATGGCGCCTCATTCATCAAACTGAAATTTTAAGTTTTCATCGACATAGAGTAGTGAAAATGAACTATAAACCGTGGTGAATCAGTGTTTCATGTTAAAGTACACGTATTTTATTGTTTTCATTCATTTCCTAGCATCATTTTTGTTATTGTGTCCAGGCACTAACATTTTACTAATGGTAATGTTTGTAAACAAACAGTTGTCATTTTCCAACGAAATTGCTCAAATGCCAGTGTGAACGATTTCAATTTCGTTCGACAATTTCAATTCGAAATTGTCAATTTCGTGGCAACGTGAACAAGGCATTAATCTTGTTTGGTGTAAATGCCGTATAAGAAAGCAATGCATACTTATGTCTGGCAACACTGTTTACCATTAAAAGGAAATGCTGCCAATAAGTGCAAAATGATATGGCAGCATTCTGTTGCTCAGTGAGGCCGTTAAAAATGTGAATAATTTGAAATGTAGGGGCAAATAAAGTGCTGTAATAAAAAGTTCCAAAGAAAAACCTTTATATGATAATGATAGAAAAATAAAACTTATTCAATAATTCGAAGTTAATTCAATTGATTAAGGGATTAGTCTGTAGTATAGTACCAATGTTTGGTAGCATTATGAAATAATTGCCCTGCCTTCTATCACCCATCAAAATTTACTGCCTTATTGATAAAAGGTGATGAGAGGTTAGAGAAACGATTTGTCATACAAAAACTCAAATCTCACAACTTTTTGTGAATATGGCGCTTTGTTTTTACACTCCACATTAGTGTCAGTTTTCAGAAATCTTTGTTTTTCCTCTGCTGTAGGTAAAACATAAACAAATAATCAAATAGTTGAACAAAATATCAAAAGTTCTTAGAATTTTCATAATTATAAAAAACCATTAAGTTCATTGATATGTAAATCTCTTGGTCTGATAACAATAAATTCGTAGATATTAAAATAAATTAATTACTTTGATACAGTTTGTTGGGTTAACTTCAAAGAATCTCTTCTCCCCTCCCATTTCCGAGTAATTTAAATGATAACAACCCGAACTTTCACAGATAGTAATCAACCCAACAACAAAAACAACGACCATTATAATAATAACAATAATAATAATACATTAATAACAATGCTTGAGTTTGCTTCTGTTGTTGTTTTCCTTTTTTTTGTGGCTCTTTTGTATCTATAACCCAGATGAAGATACTACACCAGCTTCGGTTCTATGGCCGACGCGGTATCGATAACAACCGTAAGATATGAAATGATAATATGTTTGTACTCGTAGGTTAGGTACTCAAGAGAACCTTTACGACGCCGTTGAGAGACCTGAACGAAAGGGTACCCTAGGGGTGGGGGTAAGGTAGCTGTTTTAGATTGCTCATCCTCCTATTACTTACTCCATTAAATAGGTAAAGAGGAAAATCACAATAACAACAATGTTCTTACTCTTATCTGGCTCAAACACACAGGCATACACACATGTATATTTTTGTTTGTGGTAAATAATTCGGACAGACGAACACGACCAGAGCCAACAACGTCAAAGGTAAACACAATGATCGGTTATCGGCAACAACAAAAACAAGAACAACAAGAATAACGAATTGCCAAACAACACACAACTGCTTAATAAATTTGTCTCTGACACTTTGCGTACGTTCAGAAAGAAAAAAACATTGAGGAGGGTTTGTATTTAAGTTACTCTCGCATTGATGTAGACAGAAACGAGGCCAGTACAATAAATGATGGGAAATGATTATGTATTTGGATCAAATCTACTTTACGAACATAGATTCAATTTTGTTAATTTTTTTAGTGGTGTAGGAAATTAAATTTGCAGAAAACGAAGAACATTTTTGGGGCAAAGTCCATATTTCCGAAGTTATGGGCTTCTAAAGTTCGGTTTAATGTTTTGGCATTTTTTTAATTTTTGATGTGTTAACAGCTATAGGCACGGGTAGGGCAATCTATCAAAGTGAACACATGCAAACAACACACAGCTGTAGCATCACATACATACGTGGTTGTTGTACAACAATTGTGTAGCGGCAGCGAACAAACAAGCAGGTCGTCGTCGCCAAAGAGTATTGAATAGTATAGAGAGTTCATGGAACGAATTGTATGACTCAAAAGACTGGCGAAATCTTGCGAATGATTTGTACGAACTGAGCTGTGTACCTTTAATTATATTTCCGAATATGAACTATCGACTTCAATGTTTCAAAACAGACTAAATATTTTCTTTATTCCATCAAATATTTATATGACAAAAATCAAAGGTAACTTGAATTAAATTACATAAAAAAAAAAATGGTGTCCCATAACATCCCATGAAGGGATTGAGGAGATCTTCTCACAATCAATGAGATGTGCGCTTTCTAGTTTTACACCCACTGATTGGGACCTACAGTTTTACACCAGTTCCGAACGGTATTTTGAAAAGCATTTTCATGGCAAAGTACTCGATAGTCTCGCCATCACTAAGCGAGGTGACCGTCGTCGAAAGAAATGTAAGGTGGTCTGAGCAGGGATCGAACCCACGTTCTCATGTACAAGAGCCGCGCACACTAGCCATTGCACCACCGACGGTCTATTACATACATTTTAGAAATATTTACATATAAGAAACATAGCTTTCTTTGATGAAAAAACATAAGAAATTGTATTGAAATGTTTTTATAAAATGCAAAGGTTGCTTACATTACAAATATATGAAACATTATTATTAATTTCTTAAAGCAAAGGCTTCTATGTTAAAGATACTTAATAATATGAAAAGTGAAATTGTTAACTGTCTTGGGGAAGATAGTCCCTACAGATTCAAAACGCATTACTCTCATTTTGTCATATCTTGGTCCATTCATAATTTTGATGTGAAACAGTGATGCATTTTGAAACATTTATGCTGTTGGTATTGTTTTATGTAATACCATTGTCGAAATGGTGCTTTTATATTGAAATATTCTATAAAGAGAATAAGACTCGTTTATGGTCTTTTACTCAGACTCTCTACACGAGAGCGGAAAAAGAGTGCCATAAATTCTCTATACTATTCAATACTTTTGTCGTCGCTCTGTTTATGAGAAAACAATAACAATTATTTCAGTGAGCTAAATATTGCTTTATTTATTTTAACAATATTATATCTAATGTTAAAGCAGATGTAAGAAAAAAGAAAGTGGAATAGCAAAAGAGCCTACAGCACAAAAACTATTTTTTTTTATTTTCATTTTTCACAATTACTAACGGGTTCATAGAAGTCGAACAGCCGTGAGTTCGAACAATCATTGATTTTTGTAGATATCGCATCAGGTCGACGTATAGCTCGTAAACCAGTCTTTTTCCCGCTTCGATGTGTGTTTCGGGCCGTCGTTTTGTTGAGACACCCATGGAAGCGGCATTTCACATTCAGTATAAAAGGCATCAAAATGTACTTTAGTATATTAACATACATAATACACAGCATCCACTCTTCCCTCAGTCCGAAATAGAAGCCCTGTGCCGTAATAGGAGAAACAGCTTCATACCATAATGTTTCCGCCACAATGTTTAATGATTTTAATTGTGTATTGGGGGCAGTCTACGTACTACTTTTGTCAGAGTAAAACAAATTAACTTTAGTTTCATCGGACCACAAAATATTACGCCACTTGCTAATAGGCCAGTTTAACAACCGGTTTCTCTATCTCGAACGAAACCTTTCGATCGTATTCTAGGCGAAAAAAAGTTGGTTTCAAAACTCTTCAGTACAAATTTTGGTTTCTCTATTCCAATGTGATGTCACTTGGGACAAACATAGTGAGGCAACCAAAAATTTCGATATAAACCTAGAGAACTAGTTGGTTGAAAAAAGGTTGTAGCAACCGTAAATTCGGCTGTTACCACCGAATTAGGGTTGTCATAACCGAATTGTGGTTGCCACGACCGAATTTAGTCCTCACTACTGAAATTGATTCGGTGGTGACATCTGAATCTGGAATTGTATTCGTTCTGGCAACCAAATTTTCCAAACTCTCGGTTGTAACAACCGAATTTGGAAATAATTCGGATACAACAACCGAAATTGGTCCCAAATTCGGTTGAAGTAACCGAATGTGGCATCAATTCAGGTGCAACAACCGAATTTGGTATCAATTGGGTTGTCACAACCGAATTTGGTATCAATTGGGTTGTCACAACCGAATTTGGTATCAGCTCGCTTGTAACTACGGAATTTGGTATCAATTCGGTTGCAATAACCGAATTAACCCTTAAATCCGTTGCAACAACCGAATTCGGCGTCAATTCGGTGGCTGTAATCCATAGACTTTACGTAGCCCCACAGGAAATAATCTAACGGCTTCAAATCGGACGACCGAGGCGGCCAATCGACTGGGCCATTTCGTGAGATAACACGTTCACCAAACTTGGTTTCCAATAAATTGATTGTGGCATTCGCTGTGTGGCTTGTGGCGCCGTCCTGTTGGAACCACATGTCCTCCAAGACCATATTATCAAATTGGGGCCAAAAATATTCGGTTATCATTGAACGGTAGCGATTCGCATTCACAGCAATGTGCCGGTCTTGATCGTCACGGAAGAAGTACGGCCCAATGACGCCGCCGGCCCATAAACCGCACCAAACCGTAGTTATATTCATAAGTAATCAGTAGAAAAGTATAGTTACTTTTGTACATGTACTTCTTTTCGCGGACGGATTTAAGTACCTAGGTGTCTTATTCCGTACGAACTTCGAATTTCATCGACACATTGACCACACCCTGGCCAAGGTGAAGGCGATTTTCGCTACATACCTCCATGCGCTACGTTGGCGTAGAGACCTTTCGACTGAGGTTAAACTTTTGATCTACCGTTAGATCATAAGACCCATTATGGCCTACGTGTTCCCCGTCTGGTTCGGAATCTCTTATTGCCAGATGGGCAGACTTAGGAGATGGGAAAGACGCATTCTTGTGAGCTGCTTAGGCTTGCGGATGCGGATAGCCGACGATGGTTCGGTTAGGAGGCCATCCATCCTGTGCTACGATGTACAGGATGGTCGACTTTGACAGAATTGTCGTGTACCTTGTTAAGGGCACACTTAAATTTCTGGAAAAGGCAGCCTTTCTAGAAAACGGACTGGTTGAGAATAGTTTGGTCCAGGAAGAACGCCGAGAGCGACTTCTTGAATTAGGGTATAGGCCGCCGGTTGGCCTCGCGACCTTGGTACCTATTCCAGTAGGTAGTGCTTGTAAATATGTAAGTATATGTCAGTAGTTTTAGTATTAGTTTTTAAGTTTGTTACTTAGAAAACGTTGATTAGTCCCTTGTTACAAGTCCATTTTTGGGGAAGCCTTTAGTAGGCCGTGGAATTTAATTTTTTGTTTTTATCGCTTTGTATGTAGGTTACTACTGCTTAAGTTTGTTTGAAGTATTTAGTTCGAATACATGTACTTCTTTGTATAAGGAATTTAAAGAAAGTAAAAGTAGGGGACAGGGCTAGCTCTATTTTATCGAACACCACTGTATATTTAACCCGTTTCGAACCAGCAGCACTTTCTAAATTCAGGACTTCAGGATTTCATTTGATGTATCGTTTGGCCCAATAACCCTTTAAGCAGCGGAGATATTGAATGTCAAATTTGTATATTTTGGTATTCATAGATTATTCGTAGTAGGGATGACAATCGGGATTTCCCGAATCCGGAAAGCACGGAATTTGTGTCCGGCACTTAAGATTTCGGGATTTAAACTAGTACGATTTAAACTGGCTGGAACAGCAGAAAAATCTACAGTTGCCATTGTGGTATCATCTTCTTCAGAAGACGACGAAGAATTACAATCTTTTGAAATATGTATGTTTAACAGAAACAACAAATTACAAAAAAATACTACATCAAACCACTAATGAAATTAGGTGCGAAAAGTAGGTAAACATTTTCGCAAACGTCCAAAGGAAAAGAGCTCATGTAAATTTCCGATTGCACATCTCGGTGTTTTATATGTGCTAGCATTTTGTAGAATTGGAATTGCCTGGTAAAAGGTCGAATAGATCTAAACTATGTACCAATAACTGATAAAGAATGTTTAAATAGTTATGACAATTACGTTTTAATTTTAAATAAAGCAATTATGTCATATTCCAATTCCAATGTCCAATGTCATATTCCAATAAGACACCTATGTAGGTACTTTAATATAAAATTTAAAACTTTGGTTCGAATTTACATTCAACTAATTTAAATTCGAAAATCATTTTCAAATTTGAAATAGACTTTCATGTATGAAAATCTTATTAAGTGTAATAAAACATTTATTTATAAAATAATTTTAATTTTTTAATTTGAAAAAAAGTAAAATATTTGGAAATTTCAATTAATTCTTAAATAATTTGTAGTTATTTCTTACTCAAGTCATAAAATCATTTTGAAATTTTATTAAAAAAATTGTTTAGAAATGTCATTTAGAACTTTTTGAAACATTCATTAATTCAAAACATTCATTTATAAATTAATTTAGATTTTGAATCTTAAGCTTAACTAATTCTTATTCAAGTCCTAAAATCGTTTTGAAATTTGAATGAAAAAAATTATTTGAAAATGTCATTTCTTAATTCCAAAATTTCATTAAAAATCGAAAATCATACAATTTATTATTAATATTTTTAAGGATATGAACTCAAACTATGTAAAACCCGACTCACCGGTTAACCGACTTCAAATAACCGGTTTTCGGTTTGTTCGAAAAGTCCTTTTTTTCTGAAACCGGCACACGGTTAAGAACAAAAAACCGGTTAACCGGTTTTTAGGATTTAGAATCTTTTAGTGCAGTAAGTTATATATCATTAACACCGGTTGTGTTTTACATGACAGTTTAATGGAATACGGATTGCCACTTTGCGAAGACACGGAATACGGATTGCCACTTTGTGAAGACAGTGTCGACCGGCGATCCGACCAGAATGTGAGTAGAAAAATCGGCATTTGTCAATAGTTTTCCTTTTACTTTCCCTTACTGGAACGAACCAGACAGCGGTGGCCCCAGAATGTGCGTGGAATAGTTGAATGACTTTTAACTAAAACTGTGCACTCATAGAACTATTTGTTTTAAAAGAGGTTGCTGCAACCGTTAATTCGGCTGTTGCCACCGAATTGCGTTTGCCACAACCGAATTGAGGTTGTCACGACTGACTTTAGTTGTCACAACTAAAGTTAGGTTGAAGCGACTTCTTTTCTTAATTGGTTCGTTTGTGACAACTGAATCTTCAATTATATTCGTTCTGGCAACTAAATTATCCATAATTTCAGTTGCAACAACTGAATTTGGCATCAATTCGGCTGCAACTATCGAGTTTGCTATCAATTCGGTTGGAATAACCGAATTTAGCCTTAAGTCGGTTGCAACGACCGGATTTGGTGTTAATTCTGTTACTGTAACCGATTTTCTCATTAATTCTGTTGATACAGACGAATCAAATTTCAATTCGGTTACCACAGCATAATTCTATATATTTCAAATTTGAAATTTATATTAAAGTAAAAGTAAAGTATTTGAATACAATTGTTGCTGGCACGGTGACATCAAGATGCATGTTGTGGTTATTAAGAATGGTAAGTAAACATATTGTGAATACGGCTTTTGTGTTAAAACGTCTTATTTAACAGAAAATTTCCACATTTACCAGCGTGCAGCACAAGCAGATGTCAACAGTTATTAAGTTTTTCAAGGTCGGTGGTTTGGGATGTTCTGCCATCGTCTTTATAGTGAAAAGTTTATGACTTAAGTCGTCTGACACAACACTTTTCTCTAAAGATACAAAAGTGAATTCTATCTTCTTTTTGTAATTATTTATAAAAATGCAGGAAAATAAATCATCATTAAAACATTAAACAAATCTCACTTTTTAATTAATAGAAAAAAATTAAAACCCAGTTGGGACACTCTCCAAATACGGATGTGACAATATCTAATTCGGCCTGACAACTTCATATTCGGTTGTGACAATCTCTAATTCGGCCTGACAACTTCAAATTAGGTTGTGACAACCTTTAATTTGGTTGTGACATCTTCTAATTCGGTTGTAAAAACCCCTATTTCCATAGAGAATTGACGTGTAGTGAAGCGATTTGACTCGGTAAATTTACGATGTTTGGTGTGTTGCAGCATATGGACGTTGCATGTTGGAAAGTATTGCTTTAATAATACCAGATAGAGTCAATGGCTCAAACCAACCAACAATAAATCAGCAACGACATTTTGTTTTGTGTGTTAAAATTTTTGCGTAAATACACCACAAAAACTTTATGCACTAACAGGAAAGTATAACAAAAATACGTTTAAATTTCACAGTTTTTCATCAAAACGACATGAAAAATTTGAATCAACAATTTGTGTAATTCCACCTGGTTTAAGTCAATTTACGTCAAATAACTCTCTATCGCACCGACCGCACCACGGAGAGTGTGAAACGAAACGTGGGATGAGAAAGATATATGATATGGCATTAATCTATGTCTATTTCGGTTGTGACAACGTTTAAGTTCGGTTACGTCTAATTCGGCTGTGTCAATTGGATTTTTCTGTGAGTGTACTTTACAAAAGATATAGGTCGGCCCACTTTTTGTATAGGAGGTACCATATTGAGTGTGACAAAGTTGCCAATTTTCTCTACTTAAGTACAACTTTTCAAAATATTTTCCCCAACGTTGATACAAAGTTAAATATACATACAAACTTTTAAAGAGTTTTAGAATCAACAAGATTTTGTACTAAATGTCTGGATTTGTATGGGAGGTACCAGAAAGGGGCATGACCATGATGGTTATCACTTTGTATGAGGCAGAAGTAGATATACAAAGATGTCGAACATTGTTTTTACAAAATTTCCTTTTCACCTGATCAATGTCAATCAACTATTACGCAATTTCCTGAAATTATACCGCCTTCCCTCGATATTATTAATGTACTTGAGAAAACATTATTTTATACCTGCGCGCAGGCGCTGTTGTTCTTGAAATGAAATGTTGTCTTTTTGGCGGTGTTTTCGTTGATTTTTGTTTTGTAATGTTTGTTGTGGTTTATTTGTTTGTTCTACTTTTGTTAGTAATTTTCAGAATTCTAATTTTCAAAATTTCTAATTTTTTGTTTGAATTCAAAGAATGTTCTGTATTCTGTTTGTCTTTTCGAATATTCTTGTAAATTTTCATATGATATTATATTTTTCTTATGATTTCAAACAAAATTTCTAAGGTTTCACGCGCACACCAGGTGTGTGTTGGTTCTGGGCACTGACGCTGTGTGTCCAGAGTGTTGTTATACGCCCTTTCATGGTCATTTGTTTAATGAGTTCATGTAGGCGTTGACAACATTAATATCCAGTTTTTGCATCCATCGTCCATCAGAAATATCATTTCTGGTAACACAAACAACCAAGCAGATGAGACTGGCTCTGTACCCTTAAACTCTTGAATGTTGTGATTTGAACAGAAAAGAGTTTGTTGTGAAACTTAAGTAACGGCCAAATATGATCCCAAGAGTCCAATGACCAGAGAATAGTTTGTTGATTTCGAGTATGGGTGTGTGTATCCCAAACAAGCATCATAGTTGGAATGATCGTAATCAAATTACCACTATCGTCGTCGTATCCATGTTGGGGCAAAGTGAATGTTCGTACTAAGCCATGATGAACATCATCACGGGGCGGCTGATGCATCATTAGATAATGTTGTTACAAATGAAACAAACAGTAAACTGAAGGGGCAACTGTGGTTTGAAAGAAATCGTATTTTGTTGAAATTATAAAAAATTATTAATACAAACACTAGGGTATCGACTAGAGATGGGCATGAGTGTAAGTTTTTACTAACGCTAACGAAAGAGAGACGGTCACTCACCTACGATCTCACACGAACATTTTTTCTATCAAATTTTAAAAATATAATTTTCTATTTATGGTCATCAGGTCGTTGGAGCTCCATATTGTCCAAAAAATAATAATTTTTCTTACCCAAATATACTAGGAATCGAAACTTCAACGGCCAGTAGGGGACTATAGTACCCCCATATAAAAAATTAGTTTGTCGTTTCCGGAATTCGCTCTTCTGTATCCATCCTTTCAGTACGCCCAACTGTGGAGTGTGGACAAAATTGGACGACTCCATCTCCAGCATTTTGAAAATGCACGACTCCACCGAAAAGAGTCACTCCAGTAATTTGGAAATGCACTGCTTCACTCCAGCTCCAGCACTTTGAAAGGGCACGACTCCCACCGTGTCCCGCATTTCGTTATCTTTGATTTCAAAATTGTTATGTAAGTAACGATGTGTAAAATTTCAAAACCGGGTTAAAAAAATAATTGTGGTGGGCGAAAACTTCAGATTTTGAAAAAAGTCCTGCACCGGAATTCTGTAACTTTTTAACGATACAAATCGGTAGTTAAATTGAAAAATTCGAAAATTTTGTATTGAAATATTTTGAATTTTGACAATTGAACTACCGATTTTTATCGCTAAAAAGTTACAGAATTCCGCTGCTGGATTGGAATCTTACAAACTTTTACGACTCCAACTTCGAATCCGACACCAGGGAAATATCACAGACTCCGACTCCTCAGCACTGCATAAAAGTACAAGTGTATACAAATTAAAACAGATTGCACACAAAACTACAGAAAGTGTACTTCATGGTGTACTGAACAATTTTTTTTGGACTGGGGTCTCAAAAGGTGCGTATTGAAAAGCTGATTACGAAAAATATATTTTCAAAATTTTAAGAAGCCATTTGGGAAGCACAAGTCGTTCTTCAATAACCTATTATAGAATCCGGGACTTTAGAACAAATTGCTGAAATTTTTCTGACAAATACCTACATGCTGAAAAATCTGTTATAGCACGTTACGGGATGGGAGCTAAATGAAAAAAAATTAAACATCTTTTGTTTTAACACTATTATGCTACGTCCCACTATTATCAACTATATTGGGTACTTTTGATTTGGTTTGTTGTTGGTGTTTGTTGGGAAATTTCTTGTTTAATGGGAAGTTTTCTAGGTGGAGACTGTAACCAATATTTAGTACATCGTCACCTAAAATCCAAAATGACGTAACAACAAAATTCTAAAATTTGCTTTCTGATTGATTACGATATGATTACGATGATTACTAAAATACGCGATTTGACAAAGTTGTGAACACATAAGTTCAAAATCAACGATTTTATGAAAAAGATTAAATAGATGAAGTTTTTGATAAATCCATGGTTTTTCTTTGAACTGCCCCTATATGTGTGCAGTTTCATCACGATGCATTGTCGGGCCCAACTTCTTCGAAGATACGGTCACACCGTTACGGTAACTGGAGACCGGTACTTGAGCATGTTGAAAGAGTTTTTCTATCCCGAATTAGGCCGAATGAGAATTTCTTTCAACTTTGTGTGGTTTCAGCAAGATGGTGCAACTACTCACATAGCCCGGCCTGTTATGACAGAATTGCGACGAAAATTTCCCAGAAACTCCACATTCCGTTGGCTTTCCAGGTCCCCTGACCATACTACACCTGACTTTTCCTTTTATTGCAAACAGGAAGTCTACAAAACAAAACCAACAAATTTGAATGAACTATTCCTGTCTCACTCAATTCTCCAAGCTGTAATGAACAACTTTTTGGTAAGATGCCGCACATGCATCATTGAGCAGGGGGCGTTTAAATTCCATTACTTTTAAAACTAATTAAGATATATTTAATAAAATTGAATGAGATTTAACATGAATAAAAGAAAAATAAATTCCATACACTGAAAAAAATTTGTTTGAGTTTCTTATTGTAGCAATATTCATTCATGTAGCAGCATTTTTGAAAAAGGACCAATTCTAAAAAATTCACATTTTCTACCTTTTTATTGCACTCTTTTTCCGCTTTCATGTAGAGAGTGTGAGTAAAAGAGCATAAACGAGTCTTTATAGAGTATTTCAACATAATTTCTACAATGTTATTACATAAAACAGTACAAAAAGCTTAAATATTTCAACAGGCATCAATGTTTCACATCAAAGTTATGAATGGACCAAGTTATGACAAAAAGACAGTAATGCGTTTTGAATCAATCGCCAGTGCCTTTGAGGCATACAATTCGTTCCATGAGTTCTCTAGACTATTGAATTCTTTTTGGCGACGACGACTTGCTTGTTTGTTCGCTGCCGCTCCATCAATACCATCATCATACTTATTTTCAGGCATAGACTATTGTTGTACAACAACCACGTATGTAATGCTAACGCTGTGTTGTGTTTGCATGCGTTCGGTTTAATAGATTGCCCTACCCGTGCCTATAGATGTTAACACATTAAGAAGGTAATATTTAGCTCAGTTAATTGTTTTTGATTTGTCATAAACAGAGCGACGACAAAAAGTATTGTATAGTATAGAGAACTTATTGCACTCTTTTTCCGCTTTCATGTAGAGAGTCTGAGTTAATGAGCATAAACGAATCTTATTCTCTTTACAGAGTATTTCAATATAAATGCACCATTTCGACAATGTTATTACATAAAATAATACAAAAAGCATAAATGTTTCAAGAGGCATCAATGTTTGACATCAAAATTTTGAATAGACCAAGTTATGACAAAAAGACAGTAATGAATTTTGAATCATTCGCCAGATGTCACCAGTGCTTTTGAGTCATACAATCCGTTCCATGAGTTCTCTATACTATTCAATACTTTTTGGCGACGACGACGTGCTTGTTTGTTCGCTGCCGCTACATCAATACCATCATACTTATTTTCAGGCAAAGACTATTGTTGTACAACAACTACGTATGTTGTGCTAACTCTGTGTGTGTTGTTTGCATGCGTACACTTTGAAAGATTGCCCTACCCGTGCCAATAGATGTTAACACATTAATATAGCAATATTTAGCTCAGTGAAATAATTGTTTTTGATTTGTCATAAACAGAGCGACGACAAAAAGTATTGTATAGAATAGAGAACTTATTGCACTCTTTTCCGCTTTCTAGTAGAGAGTCTGAGTTAATGAGCATAAACGAGTCTTATTCTGTTTATAGAGTATTTCAATATAAATGCACCATTTCGACAATGTTATTACATAAAACAGTACAAAAAGCTTAAATATTTCAACAGGCATCAATGTTTCACATCAAAGTTATGAATGGACCAAGTTATGACAAAAAGACTCATTCGCCAGTGCTTTTGAGTCATACAATTTGTTCCATGAGTTCTCTATACTATTCAATTCTTTTTGGCGACGACGACGTGCTTGTTTGTTCGCTGCCGCTACATCAATACCATCATACTTATTTTCAGGCAGAGACTATTGTTGTACAACAACTACGTATGTTGTGCTAACTCTGTGTGTGTTGTTTGCATGCGTACACTTAGAAAGATTGCCCTACCCGTGCGTATAGATGTCAACACATCAAAAAACAGCAGATCTTCAATTAATGAAAACAATGTTTGCAAACATGTATATGGTTCCTGTAATATGTTGCTGGGGCCGTTAGTATGACAAATCGCAGTTTTCTGCTAGGGTTGTCTTTATATGTATATCCCGATAATTGATCGATTTGAAAATTTCAATAAAATATTTTTATGAAATATGGCCTTCGTCTGATATTTAGATTATTTTCTTATCTCTCTGCAAAAGTTCCATTTACAAGCTTTGACTTTCTTTTGGCTGCTGCAACCACAGTGCCCGCTTGGGATGTCACTGGAGTCAATTGTTACGAAGGAAGACTTTAAAATTAAAATACAATGACAGTTTCATGTTCTCCCGATTGGAAATTATGTGGACAACATTTGCTATGTAGCCAGACGAATTGGTGACAGATGATAGTTACTCAAACTCTGATCACATTTGATGACTTTCCTTCCACGCACAAGTCCAATCCCATCCTATGCGATGCCATCAGAGAGGGTCGGTCATACATACTTACATATGTATGTGGTACTTGAGTGCTGGAGTATCAACACATGTGACGATCATTTATTGGATCGATGTTATTTTTCAATGTAGTTGTTGATGTTGTTGTCATTGTTGCTGCTGCTTGTTAATATATCGAATTCCCCTTAAATTAAACGCTTGATTAAGTTTCATTAAATTTGTTTTAGTTTACACAACAGGCCGGGTCTTATTTAGTTAATCAGCCACAACAACAGTCACTCGCTGCTCCTCGATGTTATGAAATTTTGGATTGAATTAAGGGAGTGGCGGTTGGTTGGTGGTGAGTGACGAAACGGACTCTAATGCGTATTTTGCTTTCAATCACATCTGTTGGTGTTTTAAAATTGATAATAAATGACTATGGAGAAGAAGCTGACTGACTAATTAAAACAATGTGTTCTTATGTTTCCCAACTGAAGGCAACAAAATGTTTCAGCTGGAAACCAGATATAAGTTTGGTAAAAGAAATGTATTCTTCATCACGTAATGACGAAAACAATTTTCGTATAGAAGATGTAGTGGAAGCCAAATTTCAAATAGAAATTTTACATAATTTCCGCATAAAACATATGTTTAAATTAAATTACCAACCAGTATGGGAGTGTCAAACTCAGAGAAACTGTTTCACACACATCATCCACGTACTATGTAGTAGGTTAAGTTAGACTCGGTATTATGTCATATTTGGAACTGTGCCCCGGAATGTCTGTCTTTCGCTTAAGAACCGATGCCTTTTATCTCTGTTTACAAATCAGTTAAACTGCGTCATTTACAACACTATTTGGTTAGTGGGGTGACATAAGAAAGACAGCAGATGCTTTAAGCGGTTTTGAGTCTTTACTTTAATAGGGATTGGTATTGGTGGGCTTTCCCACACATCGCAAACCAAAAATACGTACACGACTCGGGAGCTCGAGCGATGTATTTCCTCGCACGCCCTTTTGTTTTAAACCACTAAATGGAACAACTCGGGAGCAGCACGCATACCGCACTCGAGACGGTGAATACATTTTTGAAATCTTATAAGATTTGAATATGATTCTAAAATGTAAATGCGTTGCTTGTGAATTTAAATAAATATTGCAAACTTTATACATACTAACTAATCTTCTAATTCTGATTCTCAAATTTAGATGCAGATATGAAATTTTGAAATTTAAACACGAATAAAAGAATATGAAACGGTCGCTAAACAAGTTTATTGTAGGTCGTGTACATTAGGGTGTCCCAAAAAATTTTTCTTTTTCGATTTTCATAGTTGCTCAAGCTTGATTGGAAATCTTATAGGGTAAAGTATTTTTGAGATTTTTTTCAGATTTTTCGGAAGAGGTTTATAGGCTGCACAAGTCGAATTTCCCCCAAAAATCGGGCATTCCGGACGTTTTTTGAATTTTACTTAAAACTCGGTCAATAACCACGATTTTCTTAGTTTGTAAGTCAACATTTTTAAAGCAAAACGTTCAAACTTTTATTGTATTGCATAAACCACCAGTTTTGGCAATTATTTTGCTCAAAAACTAATTATGTTGTTTCGTAAATTTTGGATAAATTTTGTTAGTAACGCTTTATAACTTTGAAAATTTCTATTCAAATTTAAAAAACTAATGATGCATTCTAAAAGACGGTTAAATTCCAAGCAATTTTGTAGAAAAAAATTTTTAATTTGCTGTTACTGTTCCAGAGTTATACCATTCCAAAGCCTTTTACCCATTGTATGAACCTAAAAATATTATAAATTATTTGCCGCTTTTGCATCGGATTTGCTTTAAATTTCTATGAAAATTTAAAACACTAATGACGTACTTTAAAAGACGCATAAAGGCCAAGCAAGTTTGTAGAAAAAAAATTTTAATTTGCAGTTACTGTTCCAGAGTTATGCCATTTTAAAACTCTTTACCCACTGTATGAAACTAATAATTCTATGGACCATTTTCCAATTTTTCATCGGATTGGCTTTAAACACTGTATTCATGAAAAAATCTGCATGCGCTAAGTAACGACAAAGAGTTACACGCAGAAAAAACGTCCCCAGCAACTATATATATGTTTGCACGCAATCATATATATGGTTCCTGCAATATGTAGCCGGGGCCATTTTTTGCTACGTGTGATTCTTTGTCGTTACTTAGCGCAAACAGTTTATAATATTATTAAAGAGTTTTAAAGTGACATACATATCTTTGGAACAGTAACTGCAAATTCAAAACTTTTTTTACATAATTTCTTGGAATTTACCCAGCTTTTCAAGTGCATCATTAGTATTTTAAATTGGCAAATAAATTTAAAGCAAATCCGATGCAAAAATAGCAAACAAATTATAATATTATTAGTTTCATTCAATGGGTAAAAGGCTTTAAAATTATATAACTCTGGAACAGTAACCGCCAATTCAAATTTTTTTTTTACAAAATTGCTTGGAATTTATACGTCTTTTAAAGTGCATCAATAGTTTTTTAAATTTTCATAGGAATTTTAAAAGGTATAAAGCGTTATTTACTAAATTTACCCAAAATTTACGAAAAAATGTAATACGTGGTACCTTATTGAGGAAAATCATTGCCAAACCTGGTGGTTTGTGCACACACAATAAAAGTTTGGACGTTTAGCTTCAAAAATGTTGACTTACAAACTAAGAAAATCGTGGTTATTGACCGAGTTTTAAGTAAAATTCAAAAAACGCCCGGAATACCCCATTTTTGGTGGAAATTCGACTTGTGCGACCTCTAAACTACTTCCGAAAAATCTGAAACATTTCTCAAACATATTTTATCCTATAAGCTTTCAAATAAAGCTTGAGCAAAAACAATTTTTATTGATAGGACACCCTAGTGTACATAAGAAATTACATTTTTAGAAAAAACCCCCCAGTTTCTGGAAAAATTTAGTTTTGGAACAAACGGATCGATATAAAAAAACACTGATTGCTTTTTCAAAATCAGTAGTTATGTTGACAAAATTCTAAAATTTTGTATTGAAATTTTATGAATTTTAACAGAATTCCGGTGCAGTTTTTAAAACGTATCGGTTTTTGTATCCTCCTGTATTAGGTCAAATCGTAGCCTGAATCTTAATATGCCGTATACGCCATTTTGCCGTTTTTGAGTTAGAAACGGATTTGGAGCGACAAACATTCAAATTTTACGGCACGCTGATCCTCATTCTTCTATCTTCATTAGTTTCAGATATATAGATAGCGCATCAATCAATAGGAGAACTGGCAATTTTGTACGGGAGCTGCCAGATTGAGAGTGGCAAAATCACCCATGTGCACAGCAGAGTGGTGTATTGTCTAGTACCAGATTTCATAAAGGTTGGTTTTATGTTATGGGCGTTATCTTATCGACCAACCAGCCAGCCGGCGCACAACTTTTGTATGGAAGTTATCAAAATGGGTGTAACAAAATCGCCCTTGTTTTAAAAGTTGACTGGCCTTTAGTAAAATTAAGTTTAATATTTAATTTCATTAAGATTGGAAATGTTTTACGCGACTTATCACGTCGTCAACCCTATAGCCAGACAGATGAACATTGCTGAATCGTCTTAAAAACCCCTAAAACGAATTTCGTCGAAAGATACTAAGGGTCTAATATGCCTCCTTCTATGCGTTACATTTGTTCCGGAATTAAATGATATATGTATACTCGTATTCCCATCCCTATGCGTGAGGGTATAAAAAGCAGCAGACCTTCGGTTCATGAAAACAATGCTTGCACTTAACTTTCGAACATATACAGGGTTCTAGCATAATTTTACAGGGCCGTTATTTTTCACCGTGTATCGATTCTACGTATTGGTTTCCGTTCCTTATATTCTCCGAAGTCAGACGAATAGTTGTGTACGTGCGAAAAGCTGATTGTGGTCGGCTCCCAGGTGTATAGAGTGATGACCATTTATATATAAAAGAACATTACATCCCATGAAGGGATTGGGGAGAGCTTCGCACAACCAGTGAGCTGTGCGCTTTCTAATTTTTCACTCACTGATTGGAACCTACAGTTTTACACCGGTTCCGGACGGTATGTTGAGAAACTTTTTCATGCTTAAGCGAGGTGGCCATCGTCGAAGGAAATGTAAGGTGGTCAGACCAGTGATCCAACCCACGTTCTAATGCACAAGAGCCGCGCACACTAGCCCTTGCACCACCGACGTCCACATATATATAAAATATATGTATACACGCAGAAAAATAACGGCCTCTCTAACATATTTTCCCAAACATATTCTGCAGGAACCATGTATATGTTTAGGACACACTTCAAACCTTCATATGTTTGCAAGCCCCAAACTTACTTGTATATAAATGGAAACAGTATCATGTTTACTCACAAACATGTAAACTTTTACGTGGAAACATATGCTTTGTTTATCCCAAACATCCGCGTGTTGAAGCATTCGCGTGTTTCCCCCCAACCTACCTATACTTACGTGGAAAGATATGAGAATTTTCTCCCAAATATACAAATATTTAGAAACGAATTACACTACGATTTCAATATATATGTATTATTTATTATAATTAATTTTAACAATATGAATCCACATTTATAAATATTTAATATAAAAAATTAATAGATTTAAACGGTTCTTTTTACGTCTACTTGCATTGAATGCATTATTTGTTTTCATTGTTGTCTCACACGTTTTTGTTTTCAGAAGGTTTCAGCTATGCGTTGGTTATCACTATGCATTGGTACACAAACAATATATTTATATACAAATCTAGTTCATGCAAGCCAAGCGTGGATTAATTACTTAATTTATTCTCTTGCTCTCGAGAGAACGTAGACAGTGCAACCAACACAGCTGTATTTGTATCACAAACATAAATATATGTATGTGGGTCGCAAACACATATACTCGTATTATAACATATTAATCATTGTGTCTCAAACATGTAAAATTGAATACCAAACACAATGTGTTTGGACACAGGTATATTATATTTGCGGCAAACTCCAAACACACTTTATATTTGCATCCAAACAACAAAAAAGTACAGTTACACCGACTCGGAAAGGTTTTTTGAGGATCTATTTACGCGATAGTGTCGCCATCACTAAGCGAGGAAGCTGTCATGAACAGAAATGAAAGGTGATCACATTAGGGACCAAACCCACGTTATCACGTACACGCTGAAGAATT
The DNA here is from genome assembly GCA_963931995.1 of Phaonia tiefii. Taxonomy (NCBI): domain Eukaryota; kingdom Metazoa; phylum Arthropoda; class Insecta; order Diptera; family Muscidae; genus Phaonia; species Phaonia tiefii. The sequence goes on from OZ008367.1 coordinate 35,178,275, forward strand.
GTTTTATTTTGTTATTTGGATGCAAATATAACGTGTTTGTGGCTTGTCGCAAATATATTATAGTTGTGTCCAAACGCAATGTGTTTGCTATTTGAGACACAATGATTAATAGGTTATATGTTTTTGTGGCCCAAATGTGGATTTGCTTGTTAAAAACTGTGGAAAACAAAAACGTGACAGGCAACAAAGGAACAAAATATACAGCAGATCTTTAAGAGTGTGAAAGGAAACACCACATGAGCGAAATATGTTCTTTATATAAATGTATTACTCTACGACTCTTCCAATTGTAAGTGTATTTTGACTTGCCACAATAGCTATTTTGTGACTTCTATTTATTCGCTTAAAACTGTGATTGATCTCACGCCACAACTCTTTATATCGTTTCGTAGTGTTGCACGTCGCAGCTGACTACGGCGCTGCCACATGTGCAGCATTTTATGATAAATTCTTGGTTCATGTTAGTATGATTTTTGAAACTAATTTCGGTTCTTGAACAAACCAAAGTAGAATGGGAAATGTGTCTTGTTTGAGCTTCAGGACCTTCGAGACAGGACTTGTTACATCTCAAGAGCATTTTCATAAATTGAAATATTTATAGTGATGTTTAACAAATACATGTTAATTTTTGGATTGCAGGTCCAGATTATCAGTTTGAAATTTCTACACAATCTGAAATATATGACGAATTTGCAAGGATGGGTTCTTCTACAGTGACTTCATACCTTTATATTTGCCAACTATCTGTCCATATTCGGAATGTTACGGAAGTGTACCTTCTCTCCTTATTCCAATTGGATCTGCCCATTTCTAATAAGAATTATTATTTCCGACATACGAAAAGCTTTTAGAATTTTCAAATCCCTTTTTTCTCACTGAATCAACTGCATAACCCTTTCGTATTCATTTCCGGTACAATGAATAATTCCCAAGATATTGTCGCCCTTTCGGCTGTTAGTCCAATAACTTGAAATTCCAAGTTCAAGTTCCCCACAATTCTCGTTAGTTCCCATTGTGTTGTATGTAGAGCCTCTGTCTGTCCCTGATATCAAATTCTGGTTTCATTTCCCATTCGATCACATGCGTAGCAGCATACGAGTGTATTCGTACCGGCTGGCTGGTGGTATTCTCTTCCCTTTTGGCCAAGAAATCATAGCGGAACCGACAAGAAGAGAAACCCTTTCAATGCCCAAACAAAACCATACGTTTGTCGTTTTTGTTGCTGGGCGATGCATTCATATGCATTTCCTCCCAGTTGGCCATGAAGCGGTTGTTTCCAACCATCTGAACCGGGTATCATCGCGTCGTTTTTTCTCATTTGGTTTGTTGCTTTTGCTGTAGTCTTTCATTTCAACAAAACTGTAACAAAAATTAATTTCGTTTTGTGTTTTTTTTTTTGCGCGTACGGATGTTTTTTTATTTTGTTTCTGGTGAGAAAATAATTTAGCTGAATTTTTACTGAAGCCTCAAAAGGGGATGTGGTGAATAACGTAGTTTCAGTGCGACTTAATTTCAGTTCCAATACGTAAAATTGAAGATGGCAGAAGTTTGTGATTGATTTGGAGGGAAAAACAATTTTGAAATATAAAGTTAGATTTTTAATTTTTAAGTGAAAAAATTTTCAATAAAAATTACAATTTCCATTTCAAATTTAGAACTATGTCTGTAAATATTACAAATTCTGAGAAATTACAAATACGAATTCGGAAAAAGTACATGAAATTGAAAATTGTTGTTTTAAATTTTGATTTTTGAAATTTGGGAATTTTTAAATTTGAAAATTCAGATAATTATTAGTTTTCTAATTTATTAGATTTCATCCCACAATTTAGATTTCAAATTGAGAAAGTTTGAAATGTATAAGGGAATTTTCATTTCAATTTAAAAAACATTTCTAATGACATTCATATTTTCAATTTCAAATTTAGAAAATTCCGAAAAAATTTAAGAACAAAAATTAATAAGGAATTGTAATTTTTCATTGCTTCAGAAATTGTATTTGAAATTTTCCAAAAAAACTTGAGATTTTTTAAGTTAAAATTGAGAAAATTAAAAACTACAACTTTTTTCAGAAAATATCAATTAATATCAATAATAATTCAGAAAATATCAATTGAAATTCCGAATTTATAATTTAAACCTTTGAATTGTAATTAAGAATTTCCAATTGAAATTCAGAAAATACCCACTGAAATTCAGAATTTCTATTTGAGAATCAGAAAATATAAATTGAAATTCACAAAAAGTCAATTGAAATTCGGTAAAATCAAATTGAAATTCAGAAAATACCAACTGAAATTCAGAAACAAATCATTTGAAATTCGGCAAATATCAATTGCAATTCGGAAAACATCAAATGAAATTTGGAAAACATCAATTGAAATTCAGAAAATAGCAATTTAAATTCAGAAAAATTCTTATAAGGAACTAAAGTGTCATTTTAAATTTTATATCGTTATACTATATATTTGTCTAAATTTCAGTTGACATTTTCCGAATATCTTTGATGTTTTCAAAATTTCCATTGATGTTTTCTGAATTTTTATTGATGTTTTCTAAATTTCAATTCCCAATTTCTGAAATTCAATTGATGTTCTCTTAGTTTCGATCCTCGATTTCTGAATTTCAATTGATGTTTTCTGAATTTCAATTAATATTTTCTGATTTTATATTGATATTTTTTGATTTTCAAATGACAATTCTGAACTTTAATACGTATTTTCTGAATTTGAATTTCTTAAATTTAATTGATCTTTTCTGAATTTCAATTGATATTTTCTGTATTAAATTGTAAAAACTGTAAACGGAGATTTTCTAATTGAGAAAGTTTGAAAATTGATCTAAGATTTTCCATTTCATATGGAGAACTTCTAACTTAAAATAATACAATGGAAAATTTCAATTTCAGTTAGAAGTTTTCAGTATGAAATTGAAAATCTCACATTAATTTCGAAGTTTCGTAATTTTAAAGTCAGTTTATAGAGTTTAATTTGGAATTTTCTCAATTTTAAGTGAAAAATCGCAAGCCTACTTGAAGTGAAATTTCTGAAGTTAATTGAAATTTGAAAATTTGTAAATTTCAATTAACTTAAGAAATTTCTCGTCAAGTATTTAAATAAACTTAAGGTTTTTTATTTAAAATTGAGAAAATTCAATATTAAACTGAGACTTGCACTTTAAAATTGCAAATATTCGAAATTAATACGAGATTTTCAAATTTCATACAGAAAACTTATAACTGAAATTGAAATTTTGTAATTTTCCATTATATTATAAACTAAATTCATATATTTTATTTAAATTGATATATTTTATTTAAAATTATAAAAAAATCAAAATAAAACTGAGATTTTCCAATTCAAAATTGAGGAGTTTCGAAATTAAACTAAGATTTTCCATTTCATATTGAGAACTGGTAACTGAAGTTGAAATTTTGTTAATTTCTATTACATTAAGAAGTTTTATTTCAAATATTCAAACTGTTTTGAGATTTGTCATTTCAAAGTGAGAAATTACGAAACTAAACTAAAATTTCTCATTTCATACACGCTGAAACAACGGCCCCAACAACATATTGCACACGCTGAAATATCTGTCGATTATTTGTTTTTTGAATGTAAATATAACGTGTTTGTAGCTTGTCGTAAATATAGTATGCTTGTGTGCAAACAAATTGTGTTTGCTATTCAATATTACATGTCTGCGACACAATGATTAATAAGTTATAATATGTATTATTGTGACCCAAATGTGGATTTGAAAACAAAAACGTGACAGACAACATTGACACAAATATGCAACAGATCTTCAATTCATGAAATCAATGCTTCCAAATATATAAATGTTTTCTACAATATGTTTCTGGGGCCGTTTTTTAGCGTGCACGAACAATGTATGTGTTTGCAAGCATTGTTTTCAAGAATTGCAGATCTGCTGGATTTGTATTTCTTTGTTTACTGACTCGTTTTGGTTTTCAGCGGTTGTCAATAAATAAAGGATCACAAACTCATATATTATAACCTATTAATTATTGTGTCTCCAACGTGTAATATTGAATAGCAAACACAATGTGTTTGGATACAATCATACTGTATTTGCGACAAGCTACAAACGCGTTATATTTGCTTCCAAACAGCATCAAAAAAATACAGTTTTTTCAGCGTGTATTGAGGACTTCTAACTAAATTTGAAATTTGTCAAATAAAGTTAAGAATTTTCAAACCAAATTGAGAACATTTTACATTAGCTAAGAATTTTTACATTTATTTTTTAAATTTCCTAGTGAAATTTAAAATTTTCATTTCAAATTGAGAAAATTCAATCGAGAAAATTCCTCATAAATATTTAACTGGAACATTTTTAAATTACAATAAATAAATATATACCCAGCACATTCATGAGGGGACAGGGGAGAGATCCTCACAATCTGCGTGCTGTGCTCTTTCTTTTTTTGCACTCACTAATTGAAGCCTAAAGTTTTACACCGGTTCCGGTAATTTTTCATAGCTAAGTATTCGATAGTGTTACCGTTAGTAAGTGAGGTTACCGTCGTCGAAGGAAGTGAACGCTGCTCAGAGCAGGGATCGAACCCATGTACTCATGTACAATAATGCAAGACCACCGATGCCACTTGTTTAAAAAAATTTTGATATTTACCATTTCAAATTAGAGAAGACATTAAATAAAATTCAGATGTTTCATATGAAAATGAGATTTTCCATTTCAAATTAGGAAATTTCATATTAATTTGATTTTTTTTAGTTTTTTTAAATTAAAAAAAAATGCGAAATTTAATCCAGGCTCATTAGATCAATTTAAGAAAATTTGACATGAAATTGAATTGGAAATTTTAATTCTAAGTTGAAAAAATTTTAAACTAAACTGAATTTCCATATGAAAACAAAAAACTTAATTTTTAAAATTTTAATTGATAAAATTGTAAATTTTCCATTCTTTTTTATTAAATTGAGAAAATCGGAAATAATGTTTTTTATTTAATTTAAAAAATTCCAAATGAAGTTTATAATTTACATTTCAAATTGAGAAAATTCTAAATGAAGTTTAGATTTTTAATTACAAGTTGAGAAGTTCCTAATATAATCAAAACTATGTATTTTAAATTGGATATTATTCAACATTAAATTAAGATTTTTCCTTGTAAATTCATGAAACTTTAAATAAAATTGAGATTTACAATTAGGGTGTACGAAAAACTGCGGCCGTCGGTGGTTCAATGGTTAGTGTGCGCGGCTCTTGTACATGAGATCCTGGGTTCGAACCCTGCTCTGACCACCTTAAAATTTCGTTCGGCGGCGGTCAGCTCGCATAGTGTCGGCGACACTATCGAGTATATAGCCATGAAAAAGCTTCTCAAAATACCGTTCGGAATCGGTGTAAAACTGTAGGTCCCAATCAGTGAGTAAATATTGGAAAGCTCACAGCTCAGTGATTGTGAGAAGTTCACCCCTGTCCCTTCATGGGATATAATGGGAAGCCATATATTTATTTAAAAACTGCGATTTTGGAAATTCAATCGTAAGGGGTTTCAAAAGATACTTATTGAAGAGCTGATTACGGGAAAGTCAACCTTTTTTTATACGATTGCACTTGTAGTCCCCTACCGGATGTTGATGTTTCGATTCCTAGTGTAGTTGGGTAAAAAAAAAATTGAATAAAAAAGGAAATTGAAAATTTGATTGAAAAATTGGTACGGAAAAGTATGCATTATTGAAATTTCAAAATACTGCCGTGGAAAAAAAACTGTGTTAAAATTTTGAAAATATATTTTTCTGGTGATACTCGTCATGACAGATAGTTTGAGCCCCACATTGACAAAAAATAGAATAATTTTAACTCAAATATACTAGGAGTCGAAACTTCAACGGCCCGTAGGGGACTAAAAGTACCTTCGTATAAAAAAAAGTTTAAAGTTCCCGTAATCAGCTCTCCAATACACATTTTTTGCGACCCCTACCAAAATTTTTTTTCAGTACACCCTATTGTCCATTTCTGAAATGAAGATGTTTTTTAGTAATTGAAATTTATATTTTAATTTTCAAATTAGGATATTTTGTATACAGATTTAGGGACATAATCCCAATGTCTACACGCCGAAAAAACCCGCCTCTGTAACATATTCTCTTAAACACATTCTGCAGGAACCATGTATGTATATGTTTGGAATACACTTCGAACATTCCAATATTTGGAAGTTCTAAACTCATTTATATTTAAAATCAAACATTAGCATGTTTACTTGTATATAGCATACATACTTGTACGTAGAGCCATATTCGTGTTTAATCCCAAACATCCGTATACTTACTTCGAAGTATTCGTGTGTTTCCTTCCAAATGAAAGATTGGAGACTGAATGCATGAAAATAAAACACAACAGATTAGGAAACATAAGAAACACTCAATTCATTTACACACGTATTCAGGAATATTTTTTAAATCACTGACTGAAAGAATAATGCAAATATGCACTTATACACTTGGAATAACATTAACTTAGACTGCGAATAATCTCTCTTTGTCCCTCTATTATTATTTTGCATTCGACAGAGCGTAGCCCCAACAAATAAAGTAAACAGTGCACCCAACACAACTGTATTTGTATCACAAACAAAGCTGTAGTTGGATCACAGTCACATATAATATAACATATTACTCATTGTGTCTCATATATGTTATATAGAATAGGAAACACAACGTGTTTGGTCACAATTATAATATATTTGCGACAAGCCCCAAACACTCGTTATATTTGCATCCAAACACGAAAATATTCTAGATTTTCCAGCGTGAAGTTAGAGCTAACAATAGTTATATATTTTAAATTTCATGCGAACTGAAAGCCACAACGGTTATAAATTTAAATTTTCATACAAACTGAAAGCTACAACTGTTAGTTAGCTCTATTGTAACTGTGGCATAACGTAACAAACAGCGGTTTAATAAAGTTTTCAACAAAATTCAGAAATTTTTACAAAATTGGAAAGAATTCGAATTTAATTAATATTTGCCTTTCTAAATCGGAAACAATTTAAAATTTCAACATAAGTGTAGAATTTCTAGAAATTTAAAAAATAAAAATTAAATTGTTGTTCCCATTTTAAGTGGAAAACCACGCTATGATGTTCGATTGCAGATCAGAAAAATTCGAACTGAAATGGTAATTTTTTGGAAGCAGTCGAGAAAATTGCAATACAATTTATACCAATTTGAGCATGTTTGTAACAAAATTAACAACCTGTTTCTCTATCTCGAATGATATCTTTCGTTTGTGTTCTAGACGAAAGAAAGTTGAGTTGGGTTCCACATCCACAATCTTATCATTTCAAGTCGAATGAAAACATAAATATTTTTAAAACTTTTCAGTACAAATTTTGGTTTCTCTATTTCGAATGTGCTGTCAGTTGGGAACAAACATAGAGTCGACGAACGAAAATTTCGATTTAGATAATCACAATTGGAGTTGAATGTGAGTGTCTGATTTTCGTTCGCTTAGCTTTTCGTTGAAGGTAGAGAAACAGGTTGTTAGATTTTTTGTAATTTACTTGTGAATATCTTCAATGATAAATCTTCTTCCGTAATAAATTCCTAAAAATAAATTTATATGAAATTGGAGTATTGACATAAAATGTAAAAAAAATGAGAACATCTTTTTCTAACTGATGATAAAAAACAAAAACCAATTTTGAGCCTCAGTATGAACATGGATTTTCAATTCAAATTGAAAAACAATGAAAATTTTTTTATTTAATTTTTATATAAACTTGATGAAATTTATAAACTTTTATTGAAAAATTGGAAATATTTGATATTAAATTATTAAACGAAGTTCATTGGAAAATTTTTTCTGAATTCGAAATTTATCATTTTAAATAAAGAGTGTCTCTCTCAGTAAGAATGCACTTTTTGGCCCCCACGGCTTTGATATCAGGCCATTACTCTTTTCATGAATCTCGTTGGATCTCGGATTTGAGCTCAGGAATTGTTTCTGGTTTATTCTCATAAACCCGAGATTTTACAAAATCCCAAAGAAAGAAATCGTACGGCGTTAAATCCCCGGATCTTGGTGGGCAGTTGACATCAGAATTGCTTGAGATAATTTGTTCTGGAAATCTTGGTTGCAATAAATTGATTGTTTTATATGCGGTGTTGCTAGGTGGCGCCGTCTTGCTGAAACCACATATCGTCCAGATCTATGCCGTCCAGTTGGGGCCACAGGAACTCCGTTATCATATTCCTGTAACGAATGCCATTTAAAGTCACTGCAATTTCGGTCTCATCTTCAAAAAAGTACCGCACCAGGCAGTTGCTCGCTGTGAGTGTAGTTGTTTCTCATGGATTGCATGAGGATTTTCTGAGCCCCAAATTCGTAAATTTTGTGTATTCACGAAGCCATTCAGATGAAAATTCGTTTCATCGGAGAAGATGACTTTTTTTTGTTGAAAAATTGGCATTGACTTCACTTTGGTCCATTACCCATTGAACGAATTGGCAGCTCTTTTCATGGTTTGCTGGTTTGAGCTATTGAGTAGGATGTATGAAAGATGAGGTCTTTTGTCAAAATTCGCTGCGAGGTGCTTCGTAAAATTTGAAGTTGTTGAGAACGATGCCGAATTGATGTTTTCGGGTTTTCGGCGACACTCTCGTTTACAGCAGCAATGTGTTCAAGAGAACGATCGGTACGTTAACGCACAGGAGTCTTACTGTCCATAGCCGACACAGTTTCTTCAATTTTTGTCGTGTTAACTTCTATAGGCACGGGTAGGGCAATCTATCAAAGTGAACACACGCAAATAACACACAGCGTTAGCATCACATACGTGGTTGTTGTACAACAATAGTCTCTGCCTGGAAATAAGTATGATGGTATTGATGTAGCGGCAGCGAACAACCAAGCAGGTCGTCGTCGACAAAGAGTATTGAATAGTATAGAGAATTCATGGAATGAATTGTATGACTCAAAAGCACTGGCGATATCTGGCGAATGATTCAAAACGTATTACTCTCTTTTGGTCCATTAATAATTGGTCCATTACTCTCTTTTGGTCCATTAATAATTTTGATGTGAAGCATTGATGCCTTTTGAAAGATTGATGCTGTTAGTATTGTTTTATGTAATAACACTGTCGAAATGGTGCATTTATTGTAAAATATTCTATAAGGAGAATAAGGCTCGTTTATGCTCCTTTTACCCAAACTCTCTATATGAGAGCGGAAAAGAGTGCAATAAGTTCTCTATACTATTCAAAACTTTTTGTCGTCGCTCTGTTTATGACAAAACAAAAACAATTTTTTCAGTGAGCTGGTTCATTTATTTTAACAATATTACATCTAATGTTAAAGCAGATGTAAGAAAAAAGAAAGTGCAATAGCAAATGTAACATTTACTAATGTGTTCATAGAAATCGAACAGGTACCGTCTAACAAAAAGGTGTTAACACATCGCCCGTGAGTTCGAACACTCATTGATTTTTTTTGACCACTCTGTGAATGGTTGACACATTAGGTGCACTTTCTTCGAAGTTTCCGAGTGGACTTCGGCATAACTTTCCAAATTTTTGTGGTAAGATTTCACAATTATAACGCGTTGTTCTTTCTTAAAGCACTCAATTTCTAATAATCGGAATAAACGGATGTGACAGCTGCCAAATTTCAGAGTGGCCACTTGGAAAAAAGAAACATTCATTTTAAAAAGTGCAATCTTACTGAGACACCCCTTTAGAAAAAATTTTAATGGAATTAAGAATATTCAAACCTCAAGCAAATTTGATAAAAATTTGAGGAAACATAAATGTTACTTTGCAAACAACCTTCATTGGAAATGGTGTAGACAATTTTGACCATCTCTTGGCAGTCTAGATTAGTTTTGGGCCCTACACGTATTTGTCATGGCTATGGCCCTGGATCTGGTCATTCGTTTTGCTTTTATGCCGTGTTTTGTTTTTGGTCAGTCGGCGTAAAGGACATCCGTTTTACACTTTTGATGTTGTTGTATTACTGTCAACTTGTTGCTCATTATCGTAATAACATTTTATTGAACCTTCGGTCATGGTTCCCCGTCACTGTACGAATGGCAAAAAGGGTAGCAACTCATGCTGAAAAAGTGCTCATCATCGCTCGACACAATCATGAGTGTCCGCCACCGGTATGGCCGTCCTCGTCCGTCTTTTCGGAAGACAGGTTAATTTTGTTCCGCCAGAAATTGAAAGAAACAAAAAAAAAACAAACAAAAACCCAAAACAAAATGCGAAAGAATGTAATGCGAAACAAATTACGTATTGTTTAATGTCTGTCATTTATGTTGGAATGATCTGTTGTTTCTGTGTTTATTTGCATTAGGACGAGGGGAATGAATGAATATTGTTGACGGTGGCGGGGTTGTTTTATCGTAAACAGGAAAACAAAATTTATAATTTATAATTTGTTTATTTTATAAGAACGATAATTGAAATTTTGTAAGACCATCATGAGTCCACCCAGAGCGGAACAAACAATCAGGATTTGTTTTGATATGGCATTCAACAAAGAACTGTCTAATTTCTGAAAGAGAAACCTAAATTTTGTTGGATTTTTTGAGATAGAAATTGTAAAGTTGTTTTTAAAATTGTTGTTTTTTAAAATTGTTTGTTGTTTTTAAAGTCGAAATTACATTGCATCTTTTGAAATAGAAATTCTTAATTTAATTTGAAATTTTCCGTTACAGCAACACTCAATTCCATTGGGAAGTTTTTGTTACAGAAACACTCATTTCCATTTCCATTTGATTTGTTTTTGTATTTGAAAAGAAAAGAAAAATTTTATTTATAATTTTCTAATTTGATTCCAATTAAGTTGTAATAGTTCTTTTTTGGAATGTGTTCAATTTATATTATTGAAAAATTAATTTCATTAAAGATTTTTCCCTTATGATATTTTATAAAATTTTAAATTTTTTTAATTTTCAATTTTTAATATTATTTAGAAATTTGTCGGTATTAAATACAAAATCTTTATTTTATTTAAAATGTTCTCAATTATAATTCGAATTTTACATTTAATTTTTGCATATTCCCAATTTGAAATAGAGATTAGGGTAGAGAAATCCCATTGATTTCGGCTATTGTGTAGAAAAACGATCGGTGCTAAATGGGTTCCCAACCGAAACTGACACATTGGTTATACACACAAGCGTAATTAGGCTGATCCTAACGTATATGTCGATAGCTTGGTGGTAGAAGTGTAACGTAAGGACCATGCAACGGATACCACGTATCTGCATCAGCGGAGTAATCCGAACTTCTTCTACACCCCAAAACATCTCTGCTTTTTTGTTGATTGGATGGAAATATAACGTGTTTGTAGCTTGTCGCATATATAGTATACATGTGTCCAAAAACACATTATGTTTGCTACTCAATATAACATGTTTGGGATACAATGATTAATAGGTTATAATATATGATTTTGTGACCCAAGTGTGGCGTTGTTTCTTAAAAACTGCTGAAAACAAAAACGTGACTGACAATAACGAAAAAAAGCAGCATATCTTCAATTCACGAAAACCCTTTTTGCAAACATGTACATGGTTCCCGCAATATGTTGCTGGGGTGGTTATTTTTCAGCGTGTAGAAGCAATAACGTCAGCCTAGATATCATCTTATTGGAGATAATAATGAGAAAGGCTGCAGTAAATACGAACAAGACCATTAACACGAAAACCCATATGAGGGAGAATTTGAGAGAGGTTAGTGCAGTATTTTCAAGAATCGAAAAGGAATCAGCGAAGGTGGGTCTTGCTGTTAATGAGGGCAAGACAAAATTGATTATGTCAACGACTAGAGAAACATCTCGACTTGGTCCGTACTTGAACGTTGACAACCGATGTAATTTTGAAGTGGTAGATGAATTTGTCTAACTTGGATCCGCCGTGAACAAGGACAACAACGTCGGCCTGGAGATAGATAGGACAATTGTGCTTGCAAATAGGTGATAGTTTGGGCTCAGCAAGCAGTTGAGAAACATAGCCCTCTCTCGACGGACAAAAGTCCAGCTACATCAGACTCTCATTTTACCTGTCTTGAAATATGACTCCGAAACTTGGGTCATATCTCCTTAAAATATATGGTCCTGTTAGGAAAACAGCGAGTACCTACGTCGCTGGAACGCAGAGCTCTATTCTCTATTCTGACGTGGACATAGCTAGACGAATCAGAGTGGGCCAATTGCGTTGGCTAGACCACGTTATCAGAGTGGATGAAGATGAGCCAGCGCGAAAGGTTTTTGATAACGTACCCGATAGAAGCAGGAAAAGAGGACGACCAAGACTCCGCTGGAAAGACCAGGCAGAAGAATCCCTCCGTATCCTTGGTGTTACCAACTGGCGAGAAAAGGCGAAGGATAGAGCCAGTTGGAAGAATGTATGTTGAAATTTGTTTAATTTGTTTAATTAATATGTGCAAGACGTCTGACCTCATGAGGTTGTAAAATAGTCAATATAAGTAAAGTAAAATATCAAACGGAGAATTGTGCTTGAAAATAGGTGTTATTTCGGGCAAGCACTTCAGAGGTAATATAAGTACCCTCTCTCAAGAAACGAAGATCCAACTATATGAGACTCTCGTACAACCTGTCATGCTTTATGGCGCAGAATCCTCGGTCATATCGCATGCTGATGGAACATCACTGGGAGTCTTCGAGAGCAAAATGCTTTGGAAAATATATAGTCCTATAATAGCAAACGGCGAGTATCGACGACGGATGAACCACGAGCTGTAAATCAATGTCCCGACTTCGACGTAGTTATGCGTATCAAAATAGCGCGTTTACGCTGGCGGAATGCCATGTCAGTAGATTGGATCAGAATCAATCAGTGCGAAAGGTATTCGAAGGGCATCGAAAAATAGTACGGCCAACACTTCGCTGGAAAGACCAGATGGTATATTACCTGCGAAAGCTTAGTGTTACCAATTGGAGGAGAAAGCTGTAGATGTAGCTAGTAAAATAAATATCTTATCCTCATTTTGTAAGGCCCTTGGTCCCTCTGAGTTGCTTGAGGCCACCTAAGTAAGTAAGCAAGTAAGAAACTGAAATTTAAAACACATCAATTGAAAATTAAAAATCTGGTCTATAAAATCGATTAAAAATTTTTTAATTTCAACTAACGAATTTTATTATTATTTTTATTTATTTAAATTTCATCTGCTGTTTTTTTTTTTAAATTTCACTTGATGAACTTCAAAATTCAAATATAAATATTAAATTTCAATTCATGTATTTTAAATTTAAAACATAATAAAACAATATTAATATTTTTCATAATTGAATTGATATCTTTTGAATTTCATTTGGAAATAATGTGGTAGTTGAAAAAAAGCAGTGTAAATAAATTTATTCATTTAAATAAATAAAATGAAAAAGTTAATATAATTTAGATCACAAATTATCTTTCTTCATCCCCTTGACCTTTACTAGAAATGATTCAAATGCTCGCTTAACCCCTTCGAAAATTCGTTACCATTCACAAAAGTAACACATTTTAGGTAACAACTTTCCAATTAGTTTGTTAACGGTCTTAACTGAAAGCAGTTAGCATAACAATCTGCATACACCGCAGCGTTGATTAATAGCCCTTGTTCATACCACGCTGTAACAACTTAGCCCTAGGAGATCTTCGGTTTTGTTTCTCCTGCTATTCCAGTCATAATTATAGCTTCAATGGCACAAAAGATTGTGCACTCACATTATCATTACAGAAAAGGGCAATCATTAAGTGAAAATACGATTGCGCAAATGCAATAATAGCACTTCTGTTTTGGGTTGGTCTATGGGAGGAGGAGCAGCAGAGTAGCAACTACAAAATAACAATTATTAACACAAGAAGCCGAAGTACCACCAGCTGGAATGGACGCATGAAAAAAGCATAACAAGGGGAGAAGCTTTGATTTACATACCTGCCGTCATGTAGTTACTACCGTAAATGGTTGCGAAACAGTGCGTACCATTTGGTTTGAGCGGGAAAACAATGTAATGCCTGGTTGTAGTTGTAAGATACTCCATTCAATGGATCGTTAAGTCCAATAATAGTTAGTACAGGTTTTGATTTATAACTTGAATAGCTCAAGAACTGACGAGTTGGATGCATTGACGGCACGAGCTAAAAGAAGTTTGGGGGAATACTAATGGATTTGGGAATCGAAATGCATGTTTTCAAAAAAAAAAAAAACACTTTGGAGATTGAACAGTCAAGCAAGCAAGATAATTTCTTCTTTTGATCTCAAGATAAAGATTGGGCGCTAAACAATAACCAGTTTAAGTTTCGTTCATTTGCCAACACCGAGTCCAAGAAGCCACACAGAGTATTGTGTCACCCAGTCGGATAACGAAAAGTATTCTCTTTTTTCAGAAAGTTCGTTTATTTTATTTTGTATGTGAAGGTCTCTATTACGCGCCGAAGGGCAATAACATATTTATTGTATTTGTATTTATTAACGACCGAGCAGTGCACTTTCGATATTAATCAAGTCAATCAGGCTCAAAAACACAAACGAAGCATGGACTATGTACTACAGTAAAAGCTCTCCTCGCGGACAGCTCCAATAAGCGGACAGCTCCGTTGAGCGGACAAATCTTGGTTTTCAAGTTCCAATCTTGTAAACAGAAAGCAAAATCCATTCTAATGAGCGGACGCTCCCATGACCGGCCGCGGACACATAATCCGCAAACTTTTGGTCAAAAATCTCTAGCAAGCGGACACTAATTCCACTGAAACACAAACAAATTTAAATGTATATTGCTTTGCAGAATTTAGGGCTGTACAAGTAATTACTTGCAACCGTAATTACGTTCAGCACTTTATAGTATGCTACGTTACGTTACGTCAGATTCACTAATCAGTCCTTAAGAGATGAAAAAATCGTTAGGAAAAAAAAAGTAACACAGGGGTGATAAAAAGTGTAGGCAATACAAGTAAGGTTTGGGATTTCCCTTTTAGTTCTCATAATTTTGAAGCTTCACTTGTTTCGGTTAAATTGTGCTACGAATTAAAGGTTTACAATGCCGCACCAAAGAAAGATTTTATCAATAAATGAAAAAATGGAAATAATAAACGTTTTAGAGCAGGATAGATTATCAGTACGGGAATTAGTGAAGAGGTATGTATGTAAGTTTCGTTGTTAAGGAACTGATATTGTTAAAATGAACACTTCTTACTAAAGGTTTAATATTGGAAAAACTCAAGCCAGAGAGATATCAAAGAAAAAGGAATTGATACGATCGCAATGGCAATCTGGAGTAATAAGTGTAAAGCAGAAGAAGAGTTTTTTTGCAAACCAGAGGTTCACTTATAGATTAAAAGTGTTTCGAAAGCCCGGAGCCAGAATATTCCTATGTATATCTGGACCAATAATAAAAGCTAAGGCAAAGGAGATTGCGGGAAAAACTGGCTATTTCGATTTCTCTGCCTCTGATGGCTGGCTGCAAAAGAGGCGTAACAGACATTCCACATATTTTAAAAGCATTTCAGGAAAAGCTTCTAGCGTAAATCAAGCAGATGTGACTGAATTCTTGGAGAAACTACCCTCTATGTTGTCTGGATATATGCCTGAGGACGTTTATAATGCAGATGAGAGCGGCCTTTTCTTTCCTGCTCTACCAGATAAAACTCTGGCTTTAAAAAACGAAAAATGTGTTGGTGGAAAAATGTTAAAAGAGAGATTTACAATTTTATTTTGTGTCAACATGGCTGGGGAGTAAGAATAATTATTGGTGATTGGAAAAGCAGCATGCCCACGGGCATTTAAAAATGTTGTCATCAAAAACCTACCGGCGATTTGGAAATCCAACAAAAAGCCTTGGATGACTCGAAATTTTATGACTGAATGGTTGGAACAATTTGATAGAAAAATGCAAATTCAAAAGAGAAATATTCTTCTGGTTTTAAACAGTGCCGTTTCTTATCCTAGAGATATGAAACTGAAAAATATAAATATATATTTTTTGCCTCCAAACACAACCTTGGTATGCCTGCCCTTAAATCAAGGTATCATACAGAACTTCAAGACCCATTACAGAGCTTTAATCATTAAACACTTATTGCCAAATATTGAAGTAAACGATTCTGCAAGAGATTTGATAAAGTGCATCAATGTTCTTGATGCATTGTACTTTATTAAACATTCGTGGGACATGCTGTTTCCGAAAGGCAGGATTTATAAAAGGCTGCATTTCTTCGGAATTTGATTCGGAGGATGATATGTGGTTATCAACTCTTGCAACATTTGATAGTCAAGCTGTTGGATCTCAGAATTTTCAATGCCCTGCATTTATTCAAATTGATGGAAACCTTTTGACAGAATCTGATGATATAGAAGTCTTTGTTGAAGACCATAACATAAGCAGTTCGGAAGATGATACAGTTATCACCCTAGAAGACCTTAACAAAATATCTTCGTATAAGGAAGCCTTGGAGCAAATTGGCCGTTTAAAGAAATTTGCCGAAGAAGACTACACATCATTTGAACATTTAAAGTCATTAGAAATCCACTATAAGGAGCAAATGTCGAAAAAAAACAGAAAGCAAATTCAACCAAAAAACTATCTCACATTATTTTCACACATCTTAATTTAAACAATTTTAAAATACTAAATACATACGTAATAAGATTTCTACAAAAGATATAAATTCAAATAATATTCAAAAATGTTGTGTTCTCCTCTAATAAACGGACGTAACGGACAAAATTTTCGCCGACTGTGGGTGTCCGTTTATGGGAGCTTTTACTGTATATCATTTGCATATCTTGGTGTACAAAGCACGTAAAGGTTAGGCACACCTTTTTTCATATGCTGAGGCCTAATAGGGTGGTTTAAAACCAGTGTTTTATTGCCAACTAACTAATAGCAGCAGAAGACAAAAATTTGGCTAATGCCTAAGGCTACGGTCAAACTGGGCAAATATTTGGGGAAATTATGTTTCTCATGTTTGCTCAAAAATGTGTCAAATTAATTCAGGGTCGATTTTGTGGTCACACTACGCGCATTTATTTGTTCCTTTTTGTTTGTACAAACTACACACAGAGAAGAGATTAGTTTGTTACAACTAAATTTACAGCCAACTAAAATTTGGCGGTCCCTTGTGCTTTCACATTATTCGGTTGTGATTACCAATGATTGTGTTCTTTATCACCAAATATTATGCATATAAATTGATTTGCAATTCAGTTTTGGTTGCATGAACTGAAATATTTTGTTGAAGCCACAGCAATAAGAAATAAATGTGATCTGTCAATCGAGTTTTACTTCTAGCAATCAAATTATCCTGTAGTGGTGGATTATTCTATTTGTTGGATCAACGAAAAATGTAAAAACAAATTTGGTTATACCAAATAATATATTGGCATGCACAACTAATTACTTGAATTTAATGACAGTCACAACCATTTGTTGATGCCATATCCCATTATGAATTTTATAGAAAAATTAATGAAAATAACCAACAAATTAATAAATTTTTTTTTATGTTCTTTAATAATTTTTCCGGTTCAAGATAATTTTCAACGATATATTATTAAAAAATAATGTGAAATTGATTATTATGGTGGATGGTTGGGAATACAGATATTTCATTACCCACCAAGGCAAATCATCAGCTCCCTTTGCCACAAGTATTTAGATATATCATCACACATTATTATTTGTAACCAGGGTTCGTATTTCGTGGGTAGTTATCCAGCAAAAAACGCAGCTTCCGGGTAAGCAGGTTTGTAATCGAAAAATCGAATTTCATTACTTACCCTCTCCCTTACGGAAGGCATGAGTTTTATATGGGCTGTTCCCACTTGGAAGCAATACCTTTTTACAAAAGAAGCACGTATTTCATGGCTTAACGTAGCGCTGAATTCATGTGTGTTTGGTGCTTAACAGAAGCGCTTCGCTCGTGCTTACAAGAAGCGCTTCGCTAGTGATTTAGTGATGTAAATTAACAAGTAATAATTACTATTTGTATTTGCAAGTTTATTTAATTAATGTTTTAAATATATTACGTATTTATTATTTTTCACTTTTCACTTAAAAACTCAACTACGCACGTGTGTAGATCAGAAGCAACTGAATGATTAATCATTTTTTTAAAATTGCATCATCTCTTTTAATTGCAGCATCGTAAACAATCGGCAAATTCTCGTGAAAGTTTGTGTTTTTCGTAAGGGACAAACATAAGTTCAAATATTTTATTCCTTACAAGGAGCAGGTTGTAAGGTAATTTTTAAAGATATTACTTACTGCTTCGACGTAAGGGATAAACAAAAACTTTAAATTTTACCCCTTACCTAGAAGCAGGTTGTATTGCGTATTTCTTTAAATTCATTTACTTACTTTACTGCTTCGTGGTAAACGTTACCTCGAAGCACTTACGTAAATGCTTTCGTCCTGACCTGCTTCCAAACCACTAAAAATTTTCTGCTTGGTAGTTACCCTGGTAACCCAATATTATTGGCGTGGGGAATGGGTAGTGATCGTTTACCCACAGGATATGGAGTAAATAATGGGAAGCTGCCCACGTCAATGGGGAATTACCCATCACGATTACCCATTACCCACAGGGTAATGGGGAAAATAATCATGATTACCGATTACTGATTATTAGTGGGTAAACGGCATGTATCCATTACCCACGGCAATGGGTTACATAGGGTAATCCATCCCATTTTTGATCGGAAATTTGACAAAATTAGAAAAAATTTCTATATCTCGGAAACGGAGCCTCGAATCGAAAAAATAAATAATTTTTGAGGGTTTTCCATTAAGTGCTTCAATTCGTATGGATTTTTTTTAAATCGCCAAAATAAGAAAATCGCTAAAATAAAAAAATAGCTATAACTCGGAAACGGCACGTCCAAACAAAAAAATAATAAAATTTTTACCTTCATTGAAGGCTTCAACCAATGGATGTCTTTCATGTGGCGATGAAAGAGGGTTTGGAAATACTCAAATTGGTTAAATACAACTTAACTTGTGTAGTAACAACCTCTATTTAGTAAGATTTATTTTTAGTTCAACAATAGCATCGACAAATAATACTGATGTATGATAATTATGAATTCTAATCAAAATAAAGTCTATATTTCCAATGCCTGAATTGATTTCCGGCTAATCATTTACGTGTGTATATTTGAAAGCTATACATACAAATATGGGAAACCATATTTCATCGTTTCAGATTTTAACAAATATTTGACCAAACAAACCATTAACAAAATTTAAAAAATTATTTCGGCAAAATTTCCTTTGGTAAGGTCGGACTCGAAAAAAAAAACAGAAATAGAATAAAATTAGAGACAACGAAACACATTTTTTCGTATGGCCTATGGCGGGTCCACAGGGTCCAAAAATAGATCCGAAAATAGTAAATGGTTTCTTTTTAAAATACCGAATGTTTGATGCTTTTGATAGAAATGGCCAAATAAGAGCAGAACATAAACTATTTTTTTTTCGATAACTTAGTTATCGAGAGATTAGTTTCAAAAATGTAGAAAAATATGATTTTGAAATTGGTTTTTGTTGAAAGGGTGTAAATAACACGAAAATATTAAATAATATATATTTCTATAGCTTTGTTAGTTATCGAGTTATCAAGAGATAAAATCCAGAAATGTTGAAATACATAATATGATTTTATAGTTGTTTTTCGTCGTAAAGGGTCCCAGTAACATGAAAATTTTAAATAATATTATTCGATAACTCGAGAGATAAAAATCAAAAATTTAGAACAATATGACTTGGTAATTGTTTTTTTTTTTTGTAGAAAGGGTATTAAATAATATTTTTTGATAACTCTGTTATCGAGTCATCGAGAGATAAAATTTAAAAATATAGAAAAATCTGATTTAATAATTGTTCTGTGTAGAAACGGTTAAATATCACAAAAATGTTAAATACTATTTTTCGATAACTCTCTTAGTTATCGAGTAATCAAAAAAGAGTTTTTGAATACGTTAATTTTTGATGTGTTAGTAGGGCAATTTATCAAAGGGAACACATGCAAACAACACACAGCTGTAGCATCACATACGTGGTTGATGTACAACAATAGTATCTGCCTGAAAATAAGTATGATGGTATTGATGTAGCGGCAGCGAACGAACAAGCAGGTCATCGTCGCCAAAGAGAATTGAATAGTATAGAGAACTCATGGAACGAATTGTATGACTCAAAAGCACTGGTGACATCTGGCGAATGATTCAAAATTCATTACTGTCTTTTTGTCATAACTTGGTCCATTCATAATTTTGATGTGAAACATTGATGTCTTTTGAAAGATTTATGCTTTTTGTATTGTTTTATGTAATAACATTGTAGAAATTATATTGAAATACTCTATAAAGACTCGTTTATGCTCTTTTACTCAGACTCTCTCCAAGAGAGCGGAAAAGGAGTGCGATAAGTTCTCTATACTCTTCAATACTTTTTTTGTAGTCGCTCTGTTTATGACAAACATAATGACACATGTGCTTGCACTTATCTTTAAATAATTTTAAGTATTAATATTATTTAAATCAAACGTCATCATATTTTGAACGCTGTTTTTTATTTTACAATGTAATATTTACTAATGTGTTCATAGAAATCGAACCCGTACCGTGTAAGAAAAAGGTATTAACACATCGGCCGTGAGTTCGAACACTCATGGGTTTTTTTTTGTAGAAAGGATCTAAATAATACGAAAATAATAAGTGATGATTTATCCGACCTTTCGTATTGCATTCAATAATTAAATTGTCCGAGCGTTTGGTCGTGATTATTAATTAATTATATTTTTTCAATATTTCGCTATCCTTTAGATAGCATCGTCAGGAAGATATATTATTAATTTCGCTATCCTTTGGATAGCATCGTCAGGAAGATATATTATTAATAATATTATTATCGAAAATATCAAAAAAATATAATTAATTAATAATCACGACCAAACGCTCGGACAATTTAATTATTGAATATTATACGAAAATATTAAATAATATTTCTCGATAACTCTGTTTTACCGCAATAAATTTGTGTTTTCCCATTTCAACTTGAGACCAATTCAAATGGAATCAAGGGTTTCCATTCCAACTTGGGAAAATCCTTAATTAAATTCAATCTTTCGATTTAAATCGCAGAATTTCTTAATCAATTTGAGAATATACATTTTTAATTGTGAAAATTTGAAACGAAAATATAGATAGATGTCCCATTTCAAACTAAAAAAATATACGAAATACTGAATATTCATTTCGAATTAACGAAATCCTAAATTATATTCGGGGTTTTCACCGTCGGTGGTGCGGCTCTTGTACATGAGAACGTGGATTCGTTCCCTGCTCTGACTACTTTACATTTCTTTTGACAGCGGTCACCTCGCTTAGTGACGGCGACACTATCGACTTCTTAGCCTTGAAAAGCATTATTTTGAGAACCGATGTAAAAATATAGCTCCCAAATAGTGGTTTTGAGAAGCTCTTTCCTATCCCTTCATGGGATGTAATGGGAAACTATTTTTTCCCTTTGAATTTGAGAAATCTTTTAAAGAAATTGTTGCTTTTCATTTCAAATTGGGGAAATTATAAATGAAATTAAGATTAAAAAATTAAATTGTCCGAGCGTTTGGTCGTGTTTATTAATTAATTATATTTTTTTTCGATATTCCGCTATCCTTTGGATAGCATCGTCAGGAAGATATATTATTAATTAGAAATGAAAAACAATTGATAAACAAAATTTTTTCATGTCATTTTTTTTGCTTTTTTTGTTATTATAGGTTTTTCAAATGACATGAAAAAATTTTGTTTATCAATTGTTTTACATTTCTAATTAATAATATATCTTCCTGACGATGCTATCCAAAGGATAGCGAAATATCGAAATAAAATATAATTAATAAACACGGCCAAACGCTCGGACAATTTAATTTTTGAATACAATACGAAAGGTCGGATAAATCATCACTTATTGAAATTAAGATTTATATTTAGAAAATTTTAGATGAAAATTTATCAAAATTTCAAATGTACATTTAGATATCGGGACCTTAGAACAACAAGGTTATAAGTGAATCAAGAAATTTTTCATAAAATCCAAATTTCAATTCACCTTCTTAACCAAATTGCTACAGGAAAACATATAGTTAGAAATTTTTTCTATCACATATCTCGTAAACGTTAAGAGATTTAATTATGGCAATAACAGTAATTGTAAGGGCTTGACCACTTTAGTACGATGAGATATGCAGATGAATTTATCAGAAGATTTAAGTTAGATGGTTGCCATATTCCATTTCAAACTGATACAAATCCAAACACATTACTGAACATTCATTTCAATTGAAGAAAATCCAAAGTAAGGAATTTTCCATTTCAAATTTTAAAAAAATTTATATCAAATTGACACTATAAATTGTTAAATGTGAATATTTCAAATGGATATAAAGATATTTAATTGAAATTTAAAAAAATTACAAACGAAATACTAAATTTCCATTTCAAATTAACAAACCCCTTTACTAACTAATTTGAGGTTTTCCATTTCAATTTGAGAACATTATAAATGAATTTAAGGTTTTCCATTTCAAATTGGGAAAATCCTAAATTCAATTAAGATTTTCCATTTCAACTTGAGAAAATGTCAAATAAAATTTAGAATTTACATTTCAAATTATGAAAATTTCAAATGGAAAAAATATGTTCAATTTTAATATGAAAAAAATCCTAACGAAATACTGAATACTTATTTTAAATCAACAAAATCCTAGATTAATGTTGTAATTTTTAGTTCAATTTGAAAAAAATACAGATGAAACTGAGGTTTTTTATTACAAATTGGGAAACTCCTAAATTAAATTGAGATTTCCCAATTAAAATTTAGAAATTTTTAAATAATGAAATTTTTAATAATTTATATTTTAAATTGTGAAAGTTGTAATTGTAAATTAAAATACTCCATTTTAAATTAAAAGAAATGCAAACAAAATACTTAAACGAACCACAGACTTGCCAGTCATGAGCATGAGCTTAGTCGATAACTTTTTATTTGACTGAGGAATTTGAAAAGGTATTACCAAAATGTTTTGTGAACAACTTCGATTACATTCTTATTTTGTATCAAGAAGGGCGGTAAAGAGACAATAAACTTCAACGATAGCTGATGTTCATGCTCATGAATGACAAGTCTGTTGTTCGCCTTAAGTTTCATTTCAAATGAACAAAATCCATAATTAATTTGAGATTTTGAATTTCAATTTGAAGAACTAATAATAAATTGACAATATAAATTTTGAAATGTGAATGTTTCAAATAGATATAAAGATATTTAATTTCAAACTTACAAAAATACAAATGAATTACCAAATTTTCATTTCAAATTAAAAAAATACGATTTTATAATTGTCTTTTGTAGAAAGGATCTAAATAACACGAAAATATTAAATAATAAGTATTCGATAACTCTCTTAGTTATTGAGTTATCAAAAAAATATATTTTTATACCTTAATTTTTTTCAAAATTAAGAATTTTTTATTTTTTTATAGAAATTATAAAAATTAGACGTTAACTGTCTTAGAGTATGGAGTAACCGGAAAATATTTTTTTTAAATATTCCTTAATTTTCAAAATGGAAACTATTTTTATTATAGTAATTATTGATAAATTTTTGATATCTTTTTAAAATAGAAATAAGTATTTTATTATTCAAGCTTAAGACCATATATTCTCTAAAAATAGAGATATAAATAGTTTTTTAAAAAAGAAGATGTTTTGCAAATGCATCCTCATGATTCCTGGCAAACCGTATAGCTATTTCAGATCTAGCCACAGATCTTCATCAGCGGTTGTTTAGAATGCTGCTTTTGAAAAATACATCAAACTAAATGCAGACGAAATCTTTTCTGAATTGAGCATTTTCCACTATGCAAGTGTTCGAAAAATATCGCAAGCAAAACACACAAGAAAACATTTGCAAACATTCATTTCTATTGGGGACCGATGGTTCTCTCGAGATGGAACGAAGTTTTACTAAAATTCTTCAAGTGAATATCAGTTCATTGCTACAAACGATTCATTTCGTTCGAAATGATTTCAGATAAATTTGTATCCTCTCCAATTTATAAAATTACAAATTTGTAGAATCTGAGTAACATAACATTGCATTTCCGCCCCTCCCAAATTTATTTTAGGTGAAACTGGAATACACTGAGTTTTCATGTTTACGTATTTTGGCGCGGAATTGTAAGACACCATCACCACCTACCTGTCAGCTTATCACTTAATACATTTTCCCAAACACTTGCAGGGAAATCAAAGTGTCTATATGGATTTAATATGCCAGGTACAGTATTGGCTCTTTATAACCCCTGACACGCTGTCTCATGCTGACAAATCTTTCTAATACCTTTATATGGATTTTAAGCGTTTCCTATTGGAATCACATACAGACACACGTTCCACAGGTAGACCTTTTTATGGCAAACAAAGAAGTAATAAAATATTTTATCCCGCCAAAATTAACGCGTCCAAGCGCTAGCGACCTTTTTGATTCCCCCCCTCCCATTTATATTTTGGTGAACAAACAAAAGCCTTACAGGGTCCACAATGTAACCACGTTGTACACGGACGCACCTTAATCTTATCATCCGTTGTTGTATTACTACTTCTTTTTTTCTGGTGTTGATCAAAGGAATCCTTTTTACGACATGAGTGTCAATGGAAAAGGATACTGTCGCTACAGTCATGGTATCTAAGAAATTACAATAGTAGAGAGTTCTAATATGTTCGTTCATACAACCCAAGAGTTGTAAAGAAATCAATGTCAATAAAAAAAAGAGAAAATAAAAAAAGAAACGTCGAAATGTTATTTATATGCACACAATAGTTTTCCACAAGGGATGATACGATGGTTATCCTTGGCAGAGCTGTTAAAGGCGACGCGGAGACAAATATCATCATATAAATAAAACTCTTACTCTTACAGGTATTCCTTTCACAAAAGGATTTGGAGAAGATACCTTCCTCTTATACAATTGTAAACAGATATAGTAACGAATGTTTTGAATCTCTTGTATTTAAATACCCATCAATGTGTTTAGCATGACGAACAGACAACCGTAAAAAAGGACAGACATTCTGTAAAAAAAAAGGATGGACAAACTAATCGAATGCTCAACAAACCAATACGAAGACAACGACTTCCATGCCTTAAAGTGAAGACACAAATTACATGTTGTCCCTAATGATAAGTCGGTGATCGCTCGTCAAAAGGTTAAATATCTACTTAAGTATGGATGGATCCTTCAGGCCGTAGAATGGATGCAAGATATTTACAGACCAGACCAAACCAGACCAGCCCGTAGGCATTTACGCGTAGTGGCAACAAGTAGTTTATGGTTTTTCTGTTGTCTCATTGTGTTGTGCTGGGTTGCCTGGCATTTCGAGGTGATAAAGTGGTAAAAATTATCGGACACTCTTCTGCTTTTGTGGAATCATTTGTATGCGAATAAGTAGTAAAAGGTTCTTAATGAGTTTTTGCGAGTGCTACTGCGCTTTGAATAAAACTCTTTCGAGTCCAGGACGAAACATATTGGAAAACATGTTCACACTCGAATATAAAGGGAGAAGCGCAAATAAATAAGAGTTATGCATACTTATGATAGTCGCTTCAGACCGATCATAGATTGCCCGATTCTAGAGTTTAAGAATTGATGTGACGATAATCATCTATTTGTCGCCTGTCACAGCCAATAATGCTATTTGAAAGAGTGCAAATGAAATGGGGTTCAGTTACATACAGCAAGTTTGAAACCATTTTAAAATCGAAATAAAGAAAAATATGTGATTTAGTATTAAGTTTCTCAATATAATTACCAATGCTAGGGTGAGTGTCCAAAATGGTACGATTCTGACTCCAGTATTTTGAAAATGCACGATTCCACTCCGACTCCAGCACTTTGCAACGGCACGACTCCACTCCCTCTTCGTAAAATTTCCTCTCTTTCTACGTTTCTACGGTACATATCGCGATAGCTCTCAACTCGTTATATCCCCATTAGAGTGTCGACAATCGAAAACGAAAAACCGGTGAAACCGGTTATCCGGGTTTTTTATCATTACACTGTTACATCGGTTTTTTAAAAAACGTAATTTTCGAAGAAACCGAAACTCGGTTATTTGACGTCGGTTAATTGGTTTGCCGGTTTCTACTCAATTTGTGTTCATATAAAATAGATGATCCTAATGAAATTTTGGATTGTGAAATATGATTTCTATTTTCAAATATGATATTATCCTTCAATAGGTCAACTCGGCTATCAAAGACCGCGCAAGGATAAGCCATGGTACGACGAAGAATGTCGCATTGCAACTGATGAAAAGACGCTGCACGTATGGCAACGAAACAGTCAGTTACAACGCGTGCTGCGAGTAAGCGGTACAAGAATCTGAGAAGGGAAGCTATTTAGGCGGGGAAAATGGCAGCGGGAGCAGAGAGAGTGTGAAAAAGCCGAAATGTGCAGGATGAATGGTGAATCCCGAAAGTTTTTCCAGAGGGTAAGACGATTGGATAACGGGCCTGATAATGGGCTGCCCTCATGCAAGGACGAAAATGGGAATCTGGTGACTGAGAAGCAGTGTGTGCTCAAAATGTGGAGAGACCACTTTTCAGCACTACTCCACTCGGATTCTTCCACTGAAGATCAAGATGTAATGATAGTGGAAGATAATGTAGATTGTACCCCCGCTCCCACCAACCAAGACGAGATTAGAACGGCGATCTTCCTCCTTAAGAATAATAAAGCCGCTGGTGCGTATGGCCTACCCGCTGAACTTTTTAAGGCAGGTGGCGAAGGACTGCTAGCCCACATGCATCGACTTATATGCGGTATATGGCTGGGGGCATCTACGCCCGACGATGGGAGTCTCAGTGCATTATGTCCTGTATTCAAAAAGAGTGATCCGTGTGTCTGTTCCAACTATCGCGGTATCAGTCTTTTATTCATTGCGTATAAGGTCTTGTCGAGCGTATTATGTGAAAGACTAAATCCAATTATTGGAAACCTGATTGGACCTTATCAGTGTGGTTTTAGACCAGGCAAATCCACGACTGACCAAATATTCACGCTACGCCAAATCCTGGAAAAGACCCATGAAAAGCAAATCGATACATACCACCTTTTTGTCGATTACAAAGCTGCTTTCGATAGCCCCATACGGGGAAAACTGTACGAAGCTATGTCTGAACTTGGGATTCCGGCAAAACTTATCAGCCTGTGTAGAATGACGCTGACCAACACCAAATCAACAGTGAAAGTGGGGAAAGACCTCAGTGATCCATTCTGTACCAAGCGAGGACTTAGACAAGGCGACACACTTTCGTACAATCTCTTCAACATCTTAATGGAGATAATAACGAGAAAGGCTGCAGTAAATACGAACAAGACCATTAACACGAAAAGCCATATGTTGCTGGCCAATGCTGACGACATAGACATCATTTTGCGAAAATTGATGGTGTCAACGACTAGAGAAATTGATGGTGTCAACGACTAGAGAAACCTCTCGACTTGGTCCGCACTTGAACGTTGACAACCGATTTAATTTTGAAGTGGTAGATGAATTTGTCTACCTTGGATCCGCCGTGAACAAGGACAACAACGTCAGCCTGTAGATAGATAGGAGAATTGTGCTTGCAAATAGATGCTATTTTGGGCTCAGCCAGCAGTTTAAGAACAAAGCCCTCTCTCGACGGACAAAAGTCCAGCTATATCAGACTCTAATTTTACCTGTCTTGACATATGGCTCCGAAACTTGGGTCATATCGCAAGCGGATGAAAAACACCTGGGAGTTTTCGAGAGAAAAATTCTCCGTAGAATATATGGTCCTGTTAGAGAAAACGGCGAGTACCGACGTCGATGGAACGCAGAGCTATATAGTCTATATTCTGACGTGGATATAGCTAGGCGAATCAAATTAGGCCAAGACTCCGCTGGAAAACCCAGGCAGAAGAATCCATCCGTATCCTTCGCGTTACTAACTGGTAAGAAAAGGCAAAGGATAGAGCCAGTTGGAAGAATATGTTGAGATTTGTTTAATTTGTTTGTTTAATTAATATGTGTAAGATGTCTGACCTCATGAGGTTGTAAAATAGTCAATAAAAGTAAAACTAAGGTTCTAAAGTACATTTCCAACAAATTTTTATATTCAAATTTCAAAATGATTTTACGATTTGAATACGAATTTTAATTTCTTTTAAATTTCAATATAAATTATTTTACAATAAATGTTTTGAACTTGATACGATTTTCATTCATGAAAATCTCTTTCAAATTTCGAATTTGGATTTGATTTTGGAATTTATATCAGTATAATCTGAATTTGAATAAATCTTTCAAACTTTATATTAAATACGCAATCTAAATTGAAATATGATTTAAATTTAAATTTAAAATTAAAACGTGATTGTCAAATTTAAATTGAGTTGTAAAATTGTGAGATTTAAACACGAATAAGTCTTCATTCCGAGGTCTTTATGCAAAATTCTGCACAAAGAAGTGGCAGGAATGTTCAGTTGCTGCGAACGATGGCGAGTTGATGTTGATGACTGCACACTTTAAGCTACATCGGCGATATTTTCCACTGAACGCACTGGACGAGCACCTATACAAGTTCTTTTGTCCAATAAGAAGCCGGTTGGACGAACTCGCTTCACACATTGATCCATAAACTGCGTTGATGGCACTCTATCGAATTTATTTCGTAGTTTCTCATTGTTTGAGATGAAGATTCAGAACTTTGGAAGAAAATGTTTAATATTTCCCAATTTTCTTCAAGCGTAAAGCGACCCATTTCGAAAATTTCTAATATTTAACTACTTTATAAATACCCAATTTGCCATCTGCTTCGAAATAATGGGGTATTCAAATTCCAAATTTGGCTTTGTTGGTTAAAAACTGCTGAAAACGAAAACGTGACAGAGAACAAAAAACAAAAAAATAGCAGATCTTCAATTCAGGAAAACAACGCTTCCACGTAAGCATATGGATGTTTCAAACATACACATGTTTCCTACATAATGTTACAGGGGTCGTTTTTACAGCGTATATTAACTTGAATAGTCTTTGGTTTTAGCAGGAAGGAGCACTATGTCACACAGCTCATCAAACAATCGATCTTTTGCGAACTAAGTTCGGTAGTGCAGTGGGCCGATAATATGTTCAAGGACAAGTGGAGGCTTACTTCAACTTGCAAACAAGCCAGGGTCCTCTTGCCACAGGTGGACAGGAAGAGGACTAGGCAACTACTTAACTTGCCGAGAGGCGGGTTATCCACAATGATGGAACACTTACGGGACAATGTCTTGTAGGAAAACTCGCCCTCAGATTGGGACATAGAAACTCCACTCTCTGTAGATGCTGCATGGAAGAGGACGAGGAAACGACGAAACACCTTCTCTTGGATTGCCCTGCTCTGGCAGGACTGAGAAGTAAAATATTCGGAACACATTTAGTTACCACTGTTGCCCTACAGAATATTCCTGCAGGTCTTATAGACAAATTTATTGAAAGGGAAATTGGGTAGACGACTAGTCAATAGTTGCTATGGAGGAAACTGCAGGTATCACAATGGGCTTCTTTAGCCTAAGTGTGCTAGACAGCGTGCTGTCTTGCAGCCTTTTCAAGCAACCAACCAAGTTCGGTAGTCGTGTTATCAGCCATCTGGGCGATGTAAAGTGGCCGCCTCGGAGCGGACGGCAAACAATCGTCCCCTGTATCATTATGCAGGAACCATGTATATGTTTGGAACATCCGTATTACTTACACGCAAGCATTGTTTTCATGAATTTAAAATCTGCTACTTTGTTTTTTCTTTCTTGTCTGCCACGTTTTTGTTTTCAGCAGTTTTCAACAAACAAAGCCAAAGACATGTAATATTGAATAATAAACACAATGTGTTTGGACACAAGTATATTATATTTGCGACAAGCTACAAACACGTTATATTTGCTTCCAAACAACAAAAAATTACAGATTTTTCAGGCAGTATATTCAGACGATGACAGTATATCTAAACCGACCAAATATTGAAAAATTTCAGAACTGCAAAATAAGATGTTTTAAAGTAAAAACCATAATTACAATATTTTTACTCAGCTTATTAATCGCCACAAACAAAGTGATCGTATCACCGCGACAGCAACAATTGTACATTCGTTAACTTATTTAATGTAATATTCAAGTTTACAAAATAAAAGAAAATTTTAAATTAATTTTATAATTTTAATTCAATAATTTTTTTTATATATTTTTTAAATTAAATGGATTCGGTTCTACCAACAGAATCTATGAGAAATTCGGTTACAGCAATCGAATTAATACCAAATTTGATCGTTGCAACCGACTTCAGACCAAATTCAGTTATTGCAACCGAATTGATACCAAATTTGATAGTTGCAACCGAATTGATGTCAAATTCGGTTGTTACACCTGAATTGATGTCAAATTCAGTTGCTGCAACCAAATTTGGTACCAATTTGCGGTTGATACAGAACGAATATAATTGATGAGTTAGGTGTCACAACCGAATCAATTATGAAACGTGGTTGCTGCAATCGAATTTCGGTTGTGAAGACTAAATTCAATTGTGACAACCCCAATTCGGTAGTGGTAACCGCAATTCGGTGGCATCAGTCTCCTTTCAAACAACTAGTTCTCTGAGTTTGAGTAACCATTTTTTTCTCACCAACTTTAAAATGATAAGTACGCAGTTGAAATCATGAGGATACTCTCTTTCACAGAATGGTATATTTTATAACAACATCTTCCATGCGTTCATCTTAAAAATTACGGTAGTGTGAATTTCCTTCACGAGTAGAAGCATCAGTTATCGTTGACCTTTATTGTCGTTGAACCGCCATTTCCGATACCCAATAAAACTGCAATCCTGGTTGTTCGCATCACTATTATGTTTGTCAAATATATCGCTAATCTTGATGCGATTAGATGGAAGTGACAACCAGCAAGTTATTGACCAAGCTGATATTCATGAATGACAAACAAGTCTATACTTATAGATCGCTTCAATTATAATTAGTTACAGAACTTGTAGAGCCGTGTAAACGAGTAAACCGATACCGATTATCTCTAATCAATATTCATAAATATGTATTACAAGATGATGAAGAACAAAATATCTCTTCTATTTTAGAGACCTCATAGAAAATGATAAAAATATTATTATTATCTTGTGTAAATCATCTGGCGAATTTAAGTTTCAGTGCTAACTGAATAAAGCAGAAGATGTTTAGCTTCAATATCGCCGGCCATAAACGTTGTTGTAAAAACTTTTTCCATTATTTTTCTTTTTTTTATAAAATTACAGAGTTTTTATAGCGCATCTTCTGTTTTGCAAAACATTGTTGTATGTTAATCTTATAACAATAATAACATTGTTGTATGATCGTCATTAAATTGATGACAATATTATACAGTATTGATTAACATCATTTATTTCAAAATTTTGAACGCAAGACATTGATTTTTCGATACTTGTGAGGGGGAATGGCGGCGCTACAACTGAGGGATGTCAGAAATGCAAAATATATTTTGACATCTGTCATGTTCGCGTTGTCGTTGGATGATTTTTGCGCATCATCGTAATTTAATTCGATGCTGTTTTAAATGCAAATACATACATACTCGTGTAATAAAAAAAAACAAACTCTTTTTAAGAGTCACCCATTTTATTGGGTGCAAACGATAGCTAGGATCTTAAGTGTCCTCTTTTCGCCAAATACTTTGTTGATTGTATCAACAAACAGAGAAGATATTCGTTGTCACAACTATATTTATTTACAACCAACTAAAATTTGGCGGTTCCTTGGACTATCACATTATTCAGTTGTGATTACCAATATTTGTGTTCCGTGTCACCAAATATTGTACATATCAAGTGATTTGTAATTCAGTTTTGGTTGCAAGAAATACTTAGTTGAAATCCAGCAACCAGAAATAAATGTGATCTGTCAAACGAGTTTTAGTTCTAGCAATCAAATTATCCTGTATCGGTGAATATTCTATATGATGGATCAACGAAAAATTTAAAAACTAATTCGGTTGTAACAAATAATATATGTTCAACTAAGTACTTGAATTTAATGGCTGTCACAACCATTTGTTATGAATTTTATAGAGAAAAAAATTAAAAAACAATATTTTGTTTTTATTAAAATTATGTATTTTATATTTAAATATAATCAAAATTATTATTATTTGTAACCAGGGTTCAAATTTTGTGGGTAATGTGTTACCCAACCCCATTTATGGTCGAAATTATGAAACAATTAGAAAAAATTTCTATGTCTCGGAAACGGAGTGTCGAATCGAAAAAATAACTAATTTTTGCGGGTTTCTAAGGGATTTTCATAAATTGGTCCAATTCGTCTTGATTTTTTATATCGCCAAAATAAGAAAATCGCTAAACTAAAAAATGCCTATAATTCGGAAACGGTGCATTCAATCGTAAAAATAATAAATTTACTACCTCCACGGGAGACTGTACACAATAGATGCATTTAATACGGCATCACTTTTCTAGAATTTCTAGGGGTTTTTCATAAAGTGGTTCAATTCGTATGGATGATTTTTTTTTAAAAACTTGATAAAATAACAAAGTCGCTAAAATAAAAAAATGGCTATAACTCGGAAACGCAAAAATAATAATTTTTTACCTCCACAGGAGACTGTGAGCAATGGATGCATTTAATACGGCATCACTTTTTTTAACAAAATTTTGGAAAAAAATCGCTAAAGCGCCATAGTGTCTATATTTCGGAAACGTGGCATTCAGTCGGAAAATAACAATTTTCCGGGGTTTTTTTAAAACGACGATTTTTTTTAAAAATCGCTAAAATAAAAAATGGCGCAACTCGTAAATGGCGCGTCCAAATGGAAAAAACAGTTTGGTCAAACTTTCCTATGTAGGTACTGGGGTAACCAATCAATTAATCATTATTCGGTTAATCGATTAATCGTGCTATAAAATTAACCGAACATTTTAATAATTAAATTTTTCGATTATCGATTAACACGAACAAATCATAGCGATTAATCGATTAATAAAATATAAGTACGTGTTTATGGCAAGCAGTCCATCTTGAAACACTCCTAAAAAAAAAAAAATGGTGTCCCTCAACATCCCATGAAGGGATTGGGGAGAGCTACTCACAATCAGTGAGATGTGCGCTTTCTAGTTTTACACTCACTGATTGGGACCTACAGTTTGACACCGGTTCCGAATGGTATTTTGAGAAGCAGTTTCATGGCTAAGTACTCGATAGTGTCGCCATCACTAAGCGAGGTGACCGCCGTCGGAAGAAATGTAAGGTGGTCTGAGCAGGGATCGAACCCTCGTTCTCATGTACAAGAGCCACGCACACTAACCATTGCACCACCGACGGCCACAAACACTCCTACAATGTGGCAACTCATATGACAACGATTTGCGAACAAATTTCATACCTTTACACACATTTCGAACAGATTTGATAGTTTGTTGAGAGAAAGCGTCGCACAGTGCTTTGGCTCATAGACATAAATCAAAAAAATAATTGTCTCAATATTGGTTCATTAAATTGGGTGTAATAGTCTGATGAAATCAAAATATCTGGTCCGATTCTGCTCAAACTATATACAATAAGGATAATAGTCAGAACATTACGTTTTGCAAAATTTTTGTAAAAATAAAAAAATACAGTTTCAGAGCGACCATACCCTTTGTATGGGAGGTACCGGAAAGCGTGGCACTTTTGGGTCCAAACTTTGAGAATTTTTTTAATTTTGGCTTGGTACCAAAAGTCACTATTTTTCATGTTGCTGCAACTACGGTTTGTGAATTGTACCTACATTAGGGCGGGTCAAATTGTATGGAACGATTTTTTTAGATGAAGCGTATAGCAAAAACGTAATCTATAGGTGATTCTGAGAAAGAGACCATAGCTCTTAGTCGGAATTGGAGCCCCCCAAAAGGTATTTTTATCACCTTTCAGAATCTGTATTGATACCTGTAGAATAAGTTCATTTTAGGCTATTTTTCGACAAAAAATTCCTAATATCTCTACTAAAAATAAAAAAAAATATTGGCATTAATACAGATTCTGAAAGGTGATAAAAATACCTTTCAAACCAGCCCACATTGAGAAATGTACTATAATTCTATCCGATGTTATGACGAATTTAATTAAATTATTCTATGTAACGGGTTTTTCAACAGAGACGCTACAAAAGCAAATCGATAGGGACAGCAAACGACGTCATATTTTTCCCCGCTCTTTTGACATTTCTCTTCAGGAAGGTTTGCCATTTCATAATGGAAAGATATACGAGCCAACAACGAGTCGAAATTATTAAAATTTACTAAAGAAATTTGGAGTCAGTGGCCTCAACTTTAAGAGCGCTACGTCCAAATTATGGTCGTCATAATCGTCCTACCAGGTCAACAATTGAGCGTCTAGTGGAAAAATTTGAATCCACAGGCACAGTACAAACTGTTCCCGTGCCAGTGAGACAAAGAAGTGCCCCTAGTAAGCGTTGGGCATCTCTGTGACGTCGTTGTGGCGAATTTTGCGAACAGATTTTGGCCTACATCCTTACAAGATCAAATTGACGCAAGAACTGAAGCCGCTTGACCACAATAAGCGTCGTATGTTCGTGAATTGGGCTGAGCAACAACTTAAAAATGAGTCGGATTTTCATCGGACAATCATCTTCTGCGGTGAGGCTCATTTCTGGCTGAATGGTTTCGTCAATAAGCAAAATATGCGTTATTGGTCAGACAGAAATCCACACGTAATCCATGAGTCATCATTGCATCCCGAAAAAAATACGGTTTGGTGCGGTTTATGGGCCGGCGGCGTCATTGGGCCGTACTTCTTCCGTGATGATCAAGACCGGCAGATTACTGTGAATGCGAATCGCTGCCGTTCAATGATAACCGAATATTTTTGGCCCCAATTGGATAATATGGACTTGGAGGATATGTGATTCCAACACGACGGCGCCACAAGCCACACAGCGAATGCCACAATCAGTTTATTGGAAACCAAGTTTAGTGAACGTGTTAGCTCACGAACTGGCCCAGTCTATTGGCCGCCTCGGTCGTGCGATTTGACGCCGTTAGATTATTTCCTGTGGGGTTACGTCGAGTCTATGCCTATGCCAACACGCCAGCGACGATTGATGAACTTCGTACGAATATCGAACGTGAAATTGCAGCAGTATCCGCCGATTTATGCTTGAAAATCGTCGAAAATTGGGTTCAGCGTTTGGACTTCTGCAAGCGTGCCCGTGGTGGCCATGCAAAAGAAATCGAGTTCCATACATAATGTCATCGAACGTACTTTCACAGGAATAAAGAATTTCAGTGGTATCTAAAACCGGTTTTGTTTTATTTAAAAAATCCCTTTGTAGTGCTCTTATTGAAACCCCCTTTATATATGGAAAAATATCTATTTTGAAATTTTGGGGGGCTCCAAAGCCGACTTAGAGCTATGGTTTCTTGAGCAAAATTTCTCAAAATCACCTATAGATTACGTTTTTGCTATACGCTTCATCAAAAAAAAAAATAACCCGCCCTAACCTACATATATTTTATACTTTATAATGAAGTTGCGGTTGTTAGGTTTTGTTTTGTTTTAATAAATGTGCCTAGTATAATGTTTGAACACTGTTTTTTTGTTTGTGTTATTTTATTCGATTAATCGAATTGTTTTTGTTCGGTTAATTGTCAGATTGAAATTTACAATTAACAATTAACCGATTAATCAAAAAACCCGATTAAATGGGTACCCTAGTAAGTACCAAAGTTATTATTTTTGTGACTGAACGCACCGTTTCCGAGTTAACGCTATTTTTTATTTCTATTTTGTATTTTAGCAATTTTCTTATTTTGGTGGTTTTTGAAAAAAATATCTTCCATACGATTGGACCACTTTATAAGAAACGCTTAGAATCCTTTAAAATTAATTATATATCGATTGGACGCTCCGTTTCATAGACATTGGCATAAAGGCGTTTTAGCGATTTTTGATTCGAGAAATTTTAGTTTCAGCGATTTTTAAATCAGTTCCGTATTCAAGACATCCATCCATAGGTTAAAGTCTCCTATGGAGTTGTAACCATTTTTGTATTTTAGCGATTTTCTTATTTTGATGATTATTTTATTTTGATATTTTGAAACCCCCTTAGAATCCCCCAAAAATTATTTATTTTATACCGATATATAGACTTTTCTAAATTTGTCACATTTTCGATCAAAATGGGGATGGGTTACCCTGGCATGACGCCTTTGGCCAAGTTTTGCTCGAGAACGGAGGTAAAAATTCTCAAAACCTGCCGAAAACCAGCAACGCAGAAATGAAGCTTTAAAACAATTAAAAAAAATTTCGTAGTCGGTGGAGGACCTACCACGGTGACAGTTGAAAAACCACCGGATTCCCAATACTGGTTTATGCACGAAAACAGAAAAAGGATGAATTGGAATTATGAGACAATTTATTGTCACTTGTGTACCGATATAAATAATAACCGAATTAGCGGTAATCGAATTTAGAGGTGGTCAGAACCACAATAGACATCATCACATACGAACTAGACATTGTCACAACCGCATTAGAGGTTGTCACAATCCCATTAGAGGTTATCACAACCGCATTAGAGGTTGTAACTATCTATTAGAGTTTGATCCAACCTAATTTCAGTTGTGAGAATCAAATTTAGTCGTGACAACCTCAATTCGGTTGTGGCAACTGCAATTCGGTGGCAACAGTCCAATTTACTGTTGGTAAATTGGTACGAAAACTGTACCAAGCTGTGTCGGAGCTTGATATTCCTGTTAAACCGACACGCCTTTTGCAGAATGATACTGACCGACACGAAATCCTCAATAAAGATTGGTAACGATCTCACCGAACCATTTATTACAGGGCGAAACCCTATCATGCGATCTCTTCAACATATTAATTGAGATCATTGTGTGAAAAGCTGCAGTCAAAATGAATAAATCTATCACCAGCAAAAGCCACATGCCGCAAGTTACTGCAGTACGAGTATTTTCGAGAATTGAGAAGGAATCAACAAAAGTGGGTTTGGCAGTAAACGAGGACAAGACAAAATTAATGGTTTCGATGAGCAAAACATCTACCCAATCGGATGAACTAAGAGGTAGTGCGCGAATTTATTTATCTCGGATATGCCGCGAACAGAAGCAATAATGTTAGCCTAGAATTTAAACTGGAAATTATACTTGCAAACAGGTGTTATTTCGGGCTAAGCAATCACTTTAGAGATAAGACCCTCTCACGTGAGACAAAGATCCAACTAGTATATGAGACTTTCATACAACCTGTCTTGCTTTAAGGTCCAATTAGTCTTGACGGTTGACGGTTAACGTTCTACTCAATATTGCGCGGTTAGCTACCTGTCGTTTACATGGGACAGTTTTGCTCCGACAGTAGAAATACATTCACACATTTTTACTACCACACTTACACTTCTCTCACTTGCCTCGCCACTGTCTCTGATTTTTCAACGACAGTAACTTCGGCAAGAGATTTGACATAAGCGGCCAGATCATGGCTGAACTAGTAGAGGTTGGCGCATTAGAACAACTGATTTTGCTTTCTTATGACTCCATCTGTTAAATTCAGTGTATTTTGTTGTTGTACTTTTTTGTTTACTGTGTTTGGATCTGTGTTGAATTTGACGGTTAGAGTCATGAACAAAAAGTAAAAGCCTGTTGTTGGTTTACACAATTACAACAAATCCTTCTGCGTCAACCTCTACTAGTTCAGCCATCAGTCATATCGGTGACGTTTCGTAGAAATTTGAGAAAAAAGCAAAACATCGCAAACTACCTTACAATTTAGGAAATATATTTATATATTTGGAAATATATTAGACAAAACACAATGGCAAGAAAGCGAAGAAACCAAAAATCAGAGCACGAAATTTAACGAAACGACACTGTCGGCGGTTGCCTAAAACTGTACTGTGTTTATAACTGGCTGGACGCGTACGTCACACAAACAATTTTTCTCTTTGTGACAATTAATACATATTCTCAACTTTCTTGTCTAAAACTGTCCCGTGTAAACGCCCCGTTATGACGGTTAGGCGGTAGAAAGACAAAACAAAACAACAACAAAATGATCGAAGAGCATTTGTACAAAATATAATTTGCATGCATGAGTTTTGTGTTACAAAGTGATTGTGTCAAATAAAAAAAAATTAAAAATAAAAAGAAAATTGTGGTTACCGTGTAAGTGTGTATTGCCGCGCACAAAATGTCGAAGTAAAAGCAATAACAATAACAGCTGATCGGTCTTGACGGCTGACGGTTGATTCTGCAACCTGCAGAAGTCTAACGTCGTAAACCGTCAATTTTAGTTGTCTCTCTCTAACATATGCAAAATGCAACCCCCAACTCAAACAGCTGATCGCTTACCGTCAACCGTCTACCGTCAACCATCAAGACTAATTGGACATTTATGGCGTAGAATCCTGAGTCATATCGCATGCTGATGAAACATCACTGGAAGTCTTTGGGAGAAAAATGCTTCGGAAAATATACGGTCCTATAATGGGGAACGGCGAGTATCAACCATGGATGGACCAGCTGTATAATCTGTATTCTGATATCGGCGTAGTTGTGCGAATCATAATAACACGTTTACGCTGGCTAGGACATTACAGTAGAATGGATCAGAATATACCAGTGCGAAAGATATTCGAAGACGTACCCGAATGTCATAGAAAAATAGGACGACCAAGACTTCGCTGGAAAGACCAGGTGGATCAGAATGAACCAGTGCGAAAGGTATTCGAAGACGTACTCGAAGGTCATAGAAAACTAGGACGACCAAGACTTCGCTGGATAGACCTGGTGGATCAGAATGAATCAGTGCGAAAGGTATTCGAAGACGTACTCGACTTCGCTGGAAGGCTAGGTGGAAGATTTTCTGCGACAGCTTGATGCTACCAGCTGGAGGAGAAAAGCTGAAGATTGAGCCGCTTGGAGAAACATGTTATCCTCATATTGTAAGGCCCTTGACCTTCTGGGCCACATAAGTAAGTAAGAAAGTAATTTCTTTCGGTGCAAGAAATACTTCACTCCATCTGAACTTCTACATGCTATTTGTGGGCACTAATAAACATGGTTTGCCGTAACACAATTTACGCGAAGTTTTGTTTGCAGCAACAGAATTGTTAATAAATTTTGTTTTAGCAACTGACTCAATGTCAAATTCGGTTGTTGGCACCGATACAACGAACAATCCCGTTGATGCAACGTAAATATTTGGAAATTAGGTTGTCGTAACCGAATCAATTATGGAATGAGATTCTTAGGTTAGTTGTGGCAACCTTAGTTTTGTGTTTGCCACAACTGAACTTATGGTTAAGCCATCCTTTCCTGGCGTATATTTTATTAGTTTTGTCTATATCTATACTAATATTATACAGAGGAAGTGTTTATGAGTTTGTATGTGGGGGTAATCTTCTAAACTACTCATCCTATTTTAAAATTTATTTCAACAGTGAAATAGGCTATATTTTTATATGTATATTTTTAATTATTATTATCCGTTAACAGTTGGATGAATTTCGGCAAGACGATGTCATAAATACTTTAGTAGGTACGATGAAGTCTGCTGGTTTGCAAGTTTTAAATAAATACAACAGTTTGTAATAAATCAGTTTGTAAGGAATTTTCAAGTTTTGTTTTTGTGTATATTTTCACATATTCAAATATTATTCTTAGTGCATATAAATCTGAACCCCAATAAAAAGTATGAATACATTTCTCCTTAGCATCCGTCGTACACTATGCCCGAAACTAATTCGAGTCGCCTCTTATTGACGCAAACACCCAATGATGTTGCACCACAGGAATTGGTATAATTTTTGTAAACGTTAATCCTAAATTTCCTACAGGGAACTTCTTACTGTAAATCACAAAATAATTTATATTGCGTTTCACTGACAGCAGACGCATCGCAACGCAACGAACGCAACAAGCAAATGCGTTGCATAAGTTTTTAATGATTAACATTTATTTACGCTCTTACAATGTAATGCGAACCCCTTTTGGCTCTCCCTGTCATTGCTTTGTAACACAAGGCTGGTTGGTCGGTATTAATCTTTAGCCTCCTTGCATCCATTTGTGAACGAACGAGTCGTCGCATCCGAGCTAGAAGGGCCGTTAGTGCTCACGATGAATATTAAAAATGGAACCATATTTAAGCAGTTACACACACACGTCTAATGTTAACTCACCACTCGCGTAATCCCATGTAAGTTGTTGAGTGAGTGCTCAGTTGTCATTCACACTTTTGTGCTGTTTCCCTCCCTTCCCATTGTTAACTACAATCGATTGTACGTCGGACGTAGCGACGCATTGATTTAATGTTGTTGTTTATTAAAAGAGAAAACGTTGTTGTTGATACTACAAACGCTGCACAGTGGGTCAGAATCAATGTCCATCGGCTAAAAATGCAATATCTTTTGATATGGTAAACATTTTTTAGTTCTGTAAAAAACCGATTGTAGCTAATGAGCCAAGGATTATTTGAAGATATTAAGATTAACAATTTCATAATTGTGTATATTTTAGTAAATATTCCAAAGTTGACAAAATTGTTTATTTTTCCCATAACAAAATTTGTTGGGTTCTTTTCTTTCTGTATTTATGTAAAAACATTTAGAAGTGTCCATTAAATTTTAATGTATTACATTAAAATTTTAATGTATTTCGTATTACAGATATTCGCTTTTTTCGAATTTTGAAAATCGAAAACATTCAATTTCATTTATGACTTTTTATACCCTCACCCTAGGCCGTCGGTGGTGCAATGGTCAGTGTGCGCGCCTCTTGTACAGGAGATCCTGGGTTCGATCCCTGCTCCGACCACCTTCCAATTTCATTCGACGACGGTCACCTCGCTTTGTGACGGCGACGGAACCGGTGTAAAACTGTAAGTCCCAACCAGTGAGTATAAAACTATAAAGTGCACAGCTCACTGGTTGTGAGAAGCTTTCCCCAATTCCTTCATGGGTTGTAATGGGAAACCATTTATTTATTTATACCCTCACCCTAGGGATGAAGGTATATAGTAGGCCCTTAGAAATTCGTTTTAGGACTTTATAAGCCGATTGAGGAATGTCCGTCTCTCTGGCTGGCTGGCTTTCTTTTCTTCTTAAACTTTTTTCTAGCAGACTTGATCAGCTTCAACTCCCACATAGGTTAATTTTCTGTAAATGTCTGCTTAACTGAAGAAAATGGGCGAGATTGCCACGCCCATTCTGATATCTCCCGTACAAAGGCTTATTGGACGTTCGAGTTGTCAATCCGATAAATCGCGTGAAACACTTCCGACCTTAATGAAATTAGGTATAAGGCTTCATGTCATCAAACGCCAATAACCGATAAAGACAAGGGCAATTTTGCCACGCCTATTTTGGTATCTCCCATACAAAAGTTATTTGGCCGTCTGGTTGTTCGCCACGAGCAGTCCCGCAAATTCAAAGCAATCTTTATGCAATTTTGTTCTGGACAATATTTATTCAAATGCCACTCCTGTATGGAACATGAGCGCTTTTGCCACCTCCTTTCTGGTACCTCCCATACAAATGTTGGCGGATGACCGGTTGGTCGACACCATAACACCATACTTTGACTCTGACTCTTTTCATTAAATTATCACTATCTTCTTTTTGTCCAATTTGTTGCAGGCAATAGTTACCCTGAGCAATTGGAGAACAATTCAGCCTTTCCAAATGTATTTTAAATCCTTTTGATTTTCATGGAAAAAATTTAGGTTGGTCCAAAGCACAACATTTTTGGCAAAAACGATATTTTTTAAAATAAAGGGTGAATCATGTAAAATTTGGAATTCAATATCGATTATATCGCT
Source organism: Phaonia tiefii (assembly GCA_963931995.1). Classification (NCBI taxonomy): domain Eukaryota; kingdom Metazoa; phylum Arthropoda; class Insecta; order Diptera; family Muscidae; genus Phaonia; species Phaonia tiefii. The sequence goes on from OZ008367.1 coordinate 35,220,249, forward strand.
TTAAAAAACCTGCTGATTGGTATTTTTTCAATATTATGATTTTACTGGTAAGGTCGATCAGTGGCATTTGCCAACTGATCTATTCAATTTTTCAGTACATATCTCGTGAACGACAGCATTTATTTCGTGTTTCAATGGGCTCGGGATTGTTTTCGTAACACGTATCTTACACGGCGCCCCAAAGATTGTAGTCTAACGGGGACAAACCACAGCTGTGAGGCGGTTAATAAACTTCTGAGTTTCGACTGATTATGCGGGTTGTGAACACAGTTGACAAAATTTCGATTGTAAAGTTTGCTGTGTGCCGCGTAGCGCCGTCATGTTAAAACAAATGTCATTCTCCTCAACTTCTGGGGGCAATAAATCGCTGAGCAATGCACGGTAACGCTCGCCATTGACGGTATTGGCGGCTACTTGCTCATTTTCGAAGATAAATGGGATACGGTGCCGCCATGCCAAAAACCGCACCTAACTGTCGCTCGTTATGGATTCATCGGTTTCTCCTCGACGACGTGTGGAGTTTCCAGGGCACAAATATTGTTCGTTAACGTTACGTTAGGTGAAAATGAGCTTCTTCGGAAAAGATGATTTTTAGGTAACAAGGCCCATCTTCAGCCAATCAATCACAATACATCAAAACGAATCAAGTCTTTAAATCTTGAACTAATTGGTCTTCATGCTTAGGTCTTTACGCAAAATTCTGCGCACAGAAGCGGAAGAAAATTTCAATTGCTGCAAACGGTGGCGAGTTGATGCTAATATCCCGTTCCGGACATGTAAACTGGCCTCCTAGTTCATGTCATATAAGCCAGCGACGATTCAAGACTTGGACACCAATATTGCGTAATGCGCGAGATACTGGTAGCCAGTACCGTATGCAGGATTTGCTTTCGGGATGACCCAATTTGAAATTTGGGTTGAAAAATAGCACGATATTCAAAAATTACCACTTACGGAAATAATTTCGGTGGGGGCCGGGGGTGTGTGTACGTGACTGCTGTTAGCAATACTGGAAAAAGTGATAGAATGGACCGCCGACATCGTAGTCGCGGTCAACATTTGAATGAAATTATCTATAAAAGGTAAATGTCAGTGTTAGTGTCACAATAAAGATTCCGACGTCCAATTTTATTTTAATTGTTCTTTTTGAAATTATAAAAATGGTATAAATGAATCACCCTTTATAACGAAAGGTCTAACTGCAATGAGAATTCTTTAATATACAAATGGTACAAAAATATCGCTAGCACCCAAACACAAAATATAGAAATCGAGAATTTGACATTCAATCAACAATCTTCAGCCACGCGATCTTCAGGCCATTCAGTGAAGCGAAAACGCGTCGGATGGTCACGAAGCTTCTGTTTTTGGACTAGCCATAGCTTCTTTTGTTACCTAATGACCTGTGCAAATCTTAAACACAATTGGAAGAGGAAGATTGCCCCTTTTTTCGCAACACCATCGATTTCCCAATTTTCTTCAAGTGTAGAGCGGCTCGCTTTCGTAAACTCCAAATATTTAACTAATAATCTGTCACTTCACAAATGTCAAATTGGCCATCTGCTTCGGCGTTCAAATTCCAAATTGTACATGGCCAACCCTTTATTTAGTACAATCCCAAACTATATTAGGTATAGACAAATCTTAGCCGTAATATCAAAGATAAGAACCTCACTTTCTAATAAAGGATTAAATGCAACACATATCTGCAAAACTGTGTGAGATACAGTTCAAGAAAATCGAGAAAAAAGTCTTTTCGATTTTCGAATTTGAAAAAATCGAATATCTGTAATACGAAACAAATTAAAATTCTTTGTACGCATTGTGAATAATTACGTCGAAACAAGTTGAAATACATATCGCTCCCTAAATGCAAAAGTGTCACAACTCAAAATTTACAAATGTTCAGTAGAGGCAAAAAACTAGGTTGCAAAGTTAAAAATTTTATGAAAAGTGTCAAAAGTAGATATATTGATACTGTATTTACCGACGAAAGGGAAGAGAAACTGACACCAGATTTTTACAGCAGATAGAAATGGTCCTTGATGATTGTTTTGAAGCAAAAAATTAAAATCTCGGAATTTTGAGTTATGCCGCTTTTGTATTTAGGGTGCGATATGATGTTTTCTTTAACCATCTTTTTGTTCTAATATTGCTCACAGAGGAGCTTCAGTTGATTTAAAATCGAAATATAAGCAAATTATTCAACTTGAAATATTTTCTAAAATATACCCAATTATCCAATTTTCCAACATCATATTTCCAAATAATCTTTGACTACGTACCTAAAATCTGTTTTTTTACAGAACTTAAAAATATTTACTAGATCAAACGATATTGAATTTTGGACGATGAAAATTGATTCTGAACCACTGTGCGCTATTGCTGCCAAATACATTGTTGTTTGGTTGGTGTTGTTGTAAAATACTCCATACAAAAAACGTAAACAATGTCAATGTGCTGAGGCCAAAGAACTCTACGAGTGTAGTACGATTCGCGTATTTTGTCGTATGTGTTCGCCTTCTCCCCACTCTGTGACTTATCAAAATAACAACTACTTATACATGCATACATACATACATTTGTACGTCGTCATCAGTGGTGACAAAACCAACTTCAGTTCGACCGAGTCATTGTACATATCATCAATGCCAGGCAAAGTGAGTGATCTTCAAACGATATGAACTGAACTGAACTGAAGGCACAAGCCAGGAGGAAAATGATAGAATGCATCATTGATTCATACAAATTGAGATACAACTACATCAAAGAAAACACCAACAGAGGTCAAAAACTTATAAAATTGTATTCAAATGAACTCCGCACCCAAAGTAACTAGTACGTAGACAGAAACATACTAGTGGCTTTGAACACCGTACTAGTTGCTCATCTGTTCATTCTTAATAGGACGAAATATGGATGTTCACACAGGGTTGTAATAGGCGTGTTACTAGTTGCTTTGTACTTTATATAGTTGCACACTAGTTAAAATACTATGTATGTACTATGTGTATATATGTAAGTAGTTTGCATATATGTACATAAGTCTGTAAGCGCAAAATAATAGTTCCGAACGAAAAGCTGGAAAATAACTACTATGTATGTAGTTGCACACAACTAATCTTTACAATGTTGGCTTTAATATGTGAGTCACTGTGAGGTAAAGTGACGTCTAGCCAAACTCAGATGCTAAAGAACAACATTATTGAAGGTTTGGAGCAATAAAAACCGTAGTCTCTAATAGGCCGTTATATGAGAATATTCTCCCAAACATATTCTGCAGGAACCATGTATATATTTGGAACACACTTCAAATATTCATATGTTTGCAAGTCCCAAACTTACATGTATTTAAATGTAAACAATATCATGTTCACTGGCAAACATGTATGCTTTTACGTGGAAACATATGCGTATTCATCCCAAACATCCATATTCTCACGTGGAAGCATTCGCGTGTTTTCCCCAAATCTGCATATACTTACGTGGAAACATATACATACGTATTTCCTCCCAAACATAATAATATTTAGAAACGAATTATTCTTTGATTTCAATATATATGTATTATTTAAAATAATTGATTTTATCAGTATAAATCCACATTTATAAATATGTAGTTAATCCAAAAAATTAATAGATTTAAATGGCCGTTTTTACGTCTACTTGCATTGAATGCATTATTTGTTTTTTTTTCATGATATGACAATTTGCTGTTCTTTTGCGGCTCCTTTCTTTGTTGTCCCTCACGTTTTTTTTTTTGTTTTCAGAGGGTTTCAGCTATGCGTTGGTTATCACTATGCGTTGGTACGCAAACAATATATTTATATACAAACTAGTTCATGCAAGCCAAGCGTGGATTAATTACTTGTGTTTTTTTAATTCTACTTATTTCAAAAATTGTCCACCGTTCCGATTTTCTCAGCAAAGGCTCGGGCAGGCTTCACATTGTTGCCCTTTTCAGTTTCTTTCTTCAAAATCGTGTTTCACTTTGGTAGCACACGTTCATATACATATACAAAAATACATACACAAAAACCAAAGCAATATCACCAACCATTTAGCCGTCCGAGACTTCGTTTATTCTTTTTCACTGATCAAGCGGTCTTGAGATCCTCTGTCCTATGAACCAGTTGCGACTGAATACGTGAAACTAAAACGCAATACATCGGCCAAAATAAGAAACACTGACTTCATCTGCAATTTACACGCTCATTGAGGAATATTTATGAATCACTGATTGAGAGAATAATTCAAAAATAAAGATACACACTTGCAAGATAGACTCTCTCGTTGTCCCTCTTTTATTCTCTTGCTCTCGAGAGAGCATAAACAGTGCTTTGTATCGCAAATACGGATATATTTGGGTCGCAAACACATATATTATAACATATTAATCCTTGCATAATTATATGTGTTTGAAATTTAAAATACATCAAATGAAATTTGAAACACATCAATTGAAATATAAAATATATCAATTGCAATTTAAACACATCAGTGGAAATTTGAAATAAATCGGTTGAAATTTAAAACACATCAATTCAAATTTAAAATACACGAATTGATATTTAAAAATCTAATAATAATCTAAATAATAATTTTTAAATTTCAAGTGACTAATTTTTAATTTCAATTGACGTCTTTCAAATTTCAATTGATGTATTTCGATGTATTTCAAATCTCAAATATAATTTTTAAATTTCAATTGATGTATTTCGAATTTCAAACATAATTTTCGAATTTCTATTGATAATTCTCAAAATTAAATTGATATTTTTCAAATTTCAATTGGAAATGGTGAAGTCATACCACTAGAGGTTTATGCAGTTTCTTTCTGGTTCGTCGCCTGCGTAGGGACCTAGGAAAACCGACGGCGGCGGCTTGATTAGTTAACCTGGGGGCGGCGGCGGCTTGTCCCAATTATTAGGAAACTGACCAGGCTGCTGCCTGCTGCCATTAACTCCATACGTTAATGCTTAGGAAGTTAAGCTGACTGGTATTAGGAAATATTCTGATAGTGGTTGTGTGTAGTTTATAGTTTGTTGCTTGTTGCGGTTGCACCGTGTATTCTAAATCAGGACAATGCCATTAATTGATCGATTATAAAATAAATAAATGCTTTCCCCTTAAATCCCATGAAGGGATAAGGGAGAGTTTCTCACAACCAGTAAGCTGTGCCCTTTCAAGTTTTATACCTACTGATTGGGACCTACAGTTTTACACCGGTTCCGAAAGGTATTTTGAGAAGCTTTTTCATGGCTAAATACTCGATAGTGTCGCCGTCACTATGCGAGGTGACCGCCGCCGAAAGAAACTTCAGGCGCGCACACTAACCATTGCACCACCGACGGCCACTATTGATCGATTATAACGGGTTGTTCAATAAGAGCGCTACAAAAGTTTTTTTAAATAAAACAAAACCGGTTTTAGATACCAATGAAATTGTTTATTCCTATGAAAGTACGTTCGATGCCATTATGTATGGAACTCGATTTCTTTTGCATGGCCACCGTGGGCACGCTTGCAGAAGTCCAGACGCTGAAACAAATTTTCGACGGTTTTCAAGCATAAATCGGCCGATACTGGTGCAATTTCACGTTCGATATTCGTACGAAGTTCATCAATCGTCGATGGCTTGTTGGCATAGACCATAGTCTTGACGTGGCCCCACAGGAAATAATCTAACGTCGTCAAATCGCACGACCGAGGCGGCCAATCGACTGGGCCGTTTCGTGAGATAACACGTTCACCAAACTTGGTTTCCAATAAATTGATTGTGGCATTCGCTGTGTATCATTGAACGGTAGCGATTCGCATTCACAGTAATGTGCCGGTCTTGATCATCACGGAAGAAGTACGGCCCAATGACTTTCGGTGACTCCAAATTTCGGTAGTAAATTTTAATAATTTCGACTCGTTGTTGGGTCGTATATCTTTCCATGATGAAATGGCAAACCTTACTGAAGAGAAATGTCAAAAGAGCGGGAAAAAATATGGCGTCGTTTGCTGTCCCTATCGATTTACTTTTGTAGTGTCTCTGTTGAAAATCCCTTTACAAAAGATTAAACAAAAAGTTATAAGCTGGCGAACCACGTCGCCGCCGCTGCGTCGATTTTTACGTACTGAGGTAGCAGCGCGGCATAAAACACAAAAACCTCGGCGGCGGCGTAAAGGTCTAGTATGAACTTATCATACATTAACACATATACTTTTTAGTGTTTGACCAGCTGGCCCATGAAATGAACTATTCCATAAAAAATAGGCAGGATTATTCTGCGTTTTTTGGTGAGCATAACTTTCCATGATTTGTCGTCGTGTATCATGAATCTGTTTACTTCACTAATATAAAAACAAAACTATCACTTTCCACCATTTGAAAAGGTTACAAGACGTTTCGATAAAGTGATACATTTTGGGCCATGCTGTACATTAGGGTGGCAGTGGAAAAACAACTTCGGATTTTTAATAAACGCCAGGCGGATTCTTGTTCCTTATGGTCTAAAACTGACTTGGTGAAAATTTGAGCCGAATCGGACAACTCTAAGCCGTGCCGCATTTTAGTCAAAGTTTTCGAATTTTTGCATTTTGGGTGAAAATTCGTATACACTAGAAAATCTTCACTCCTCGGTGCATTTGAAACAAAAAATTGCACGTTGATTTAGTTTGACCTGAATATAAACTGGATAATGTTTGAGTAAAATCCGACTACTTTAAGGGTTGCAATTTTTAACAGAAATTAAAATTTGGGATTTTCGGTTATTTCCCAAAAATTGTATCTAAATGAAAAAAATATTTAACTTGGATTCCAATACCTTCTAGCAGAAGTCTTTATGCTTCCAATACGCTATAGCACGATATATATATAATATTCACCCAAAATGCCAAAATCCGAAAATTTTGACTAAAATGCGGCACGGCTTAGAGTTGTCCGATTCGGCTCAAATTTTCACCAAGTCAGTTTTAGACCATAAGTAACAAGAATCCACCTGGGGTTTATTAAAATTCGAAAATATATTTTCTCCCATACATTTCATTGCCACCCTACTGTACCCCATCGGTCCTACCGATTTTGCATATCGTTTGTGTTTTACGGGGTTATTACGTCGACCAAATATATTCGTCCCTGAATGATCTTACTTACTTAAATACACAATTTCGTTCCGCACCAACGATATTTTAAACGAAAACTTCGTTTAAGGAATTTATTTGCGACAAACCAACATTTCTGTTTTCGGTAACACAACCGACTAGAATGCGGAAGCTGTCAAGTGCCCCATGTTCAGCTAACCCATATTGCAATTTAGGGTACATTATTTCATTCCCTCATCCAACGTTTCGTTTCACACTCTTCGTCGCAGGTTTGTGCAAATGAGACAAAATCGACGAAAATTAACTTACAGTAGGTGGAGTTACAGGAACTGTTGATATAACTTTTTCATATAGTTTTCGTATAGAACTGTGAAATTTAAATGTATTTTGCACTTTTTTGCTGACTTTTATCGTTGGTATACATTTGTATTGTATTTAACACAACTATTTTGCTACAATAACACGAAATGCGGTTGTTGTGCCTTTGTTGGACGTTATGTATTATTGCCTCTATCTGGTATTATTGAATCTATGCTTTCCACCATCCAATGTTCACTTGCAACCAAACCTATGCCGTTAAAAATATTGAGAGAATAAATTACTCTATTCCAAATTCCAGACCCTATAAAGTCAAACCTTTTTTTAATTCTAATGGGGTTTACTAATGGTCAGTTTTTCCGTGCAAATAAAAACCTATATTGTTTTTTGCGTTTTCTCCCAGGCGTTTCGTTGATTTGTTCATAAGGGAGTCTGATAAAAATTTCTATTTCAACATTATTATTACGGTATTCTATTGTTTACATTTAAATACCTTGTAATGTTTTAATTAATTATTAATTTGATACAAAAAACATAAATATATCTTTGAGACCAACATTATCAAATTACTAACAATCACAATAATTATTTTTTTATAATGATTATTTGTTAATTGTATGGTGGGGTTTGCTTCCATGATTAAATTTATGATATGGTTTAGCAAAAAAATAAATTAATTATGAAAATTACGCTGAATGGTTTTTACTTTGGATGAACTTGTAGATATAGAGTAGTTTTTGTTTCGATAGAACAATATTTTTTTGTTTTAATTTTAAATGTACAACTATTTTAGAACTTTCACTTTCCCTGAAATAGTGTAGAACCCAGATACTATGACCGCGAGTCTGCGCGTCTATCCGTCGAGGTATCTCAGGCATTACGCGAATATGAACAAACCCTCTACAGGGCATAATATATTTTCTCCCTTTATCTCTATTCTCTCACGTTTCAATTATTGTGGTCTCTCACGTTTCAATTATTGCGGTCAACGGAGTATGCATAGCTAAATAAAGATTTTTGCACCAAACGATCGCCAAACGTTAATTTCTTTGCGTGTAAATTAAAAGAGTTATTTGCGTTATGTGAGGTAACATTATAGGGTTATTCGTTCCGTGGTTTCAAAAGTATAGGGCTGGAATTCGACATCTGTCAAACTAAGTTGTTAAACCAATTTTTGTTCATTTCAGTTGAAAGTATGACATTGACGAAAATGGATCGCTTAACTATCACACACTATAATCGTCCAACTACGCAAGCAATTGGCAAAATTGTGAAGAAATTTGAAGAGACTGGAGCGGTTACAGATATTGTAGGGTCTGTGCATCATCGTTTCGCTGGTTCTGCTGAAAATATCGCTGCTGTAAGTGAAAGTGTTGCCGAAGACCCGAATGTGTCGATTCCTCGTCGTTTTCGGGAATTAGGACTATCTTACGGAACATTATGGCGTATTTTGCATTTGGATATACACCTACATCCATTGTAAGTCCAGCTCACACAACAACTGAAGCCAGCTGACCATTCACAACGTCGTAGATACGTGGAATGGGTGCTTGAACAACAGGCGGTGGAAGCGATTTTTGAACAAAATTTTCTTCAGCGATGAAGCACATTTCTCACTCGGTGGGTATGTTAATAAAAAAAAATTGTCGTATTTGGGGTTCTGAGAATCCTCAAATAATTGAAGAGAGGCCATTACATCCAGAAAAAGTCACTGTTTGGGGCGCTCTTTGGTCCGAAGGTGTGATTGGACCTTACTTCTTCGAAAACGACGATGGAACGACTGTCACCGTCAATTCGGAGCGTTATGGTCATATGATAACCGATTTTTTTGCCTGGTATTGAAGAATACGACTTGGAGAATATGTGGTTTCAACCAGACGGTGCCACATGCCACACAACTCGAGCGAATATGGCTTTATTGCACGAGACATTTCCTGGCCGAGTAATTTCTCGTCGTGGCGATATCAACTGGCCACCAAGATCATGCGATTTGACACCATTAGACTTTTTTTTTTGTGGGGCTACGTGAAAGACCGTGTTTATGCAGATAAACCTTTAACTCTTGAGCACTTAAGAACCAACATTCGTCAAGTTATGGCTGAGATACCGCCCAATATGTGTCAAAAAGTGGTCGAAAATTACCTTAAAAGAATCAATGTTTGCAACACTTCGCGTGGTGGTCATTTAAATGATGTAGTGTTTCACACATAATGTCAACGTTCAAACTTTATAACAAAAAAGAAATATCATGAAAACAAATATTGTATATGTCTTTTATTTACGTTTACTTTTGAAACCGCATAATGGATAACCCTTTATTAGGTTAATTTAAAATAATTATTAAATTACAATTACAATTTACATTTACTATTATAAGTATAATTATCGTAACCATTACAAGATGTGTATATTCGGGTCAGTTTCGTACACGCAAAGATAGAACTCGTTCCTCCCAAACCAAATCTCAGGTAACTGAAGTTCGTTTGGGGACCTAAGTGGGAAGAAACGAACTTATGTTAATCCATACATGCCATTTCGTTTGGGATAACCGAAAAATGTTTGCAGCAAATGAGTTATGGAAAATAAGCTGAAAAAAATGTTTGCAAGAAACGAAATACGGTTCCGCCAGCTGTTGTTTCGTTTATACCAACTGAGTTGTTGTTGCTCCCAACTATGAAAACGTTTGCGATAACTGAAAAACGTTTGCTGTAAACGAGTTCTGAAAAATTAGAGCTGAAAAACGTTTGCGAGAAACGAAAAACAGTTCCACTAACCGTTTTTTCGGTAACAGTAATCGAGTTGTAATTAAAACTGTTATTTATGGCTTCCATAAGCTATTTTTTGTTTAAATTTCCAACTTATATGATTTTGGTTTTACCCACAAAGTATGTTTTAAACAAAAGTTGGCATTTTTGTTTTTTGCGCACTGTCTACTTACACGTCTATCTCGCCTTGCATTCAAATAACAACCAAAAGTGCAGCAAACTACAACGCGTCAATTGTCCATCCAAGATATGTACATTGACAAGGTAGAAGCATTAGAGTGTGTGATCACTTTTATGTGTATGCGGAGTGTGTATGCCAAACCAGTGGATAAGGCTCTGTACACAGTCGACAAAATGAGAGAAATTTACGTTTTTCGTAATCTGTGCTCTCATTAGAAAAATAGCTAATTTCAGTTATCGCAAACGAGAAAACGTTTGCAACATCGTGATACACATTTGCGAGATATGAGTTTATTTGGGAGAACTACATGAATTATTTACAATAATAAATTAATACAAATCAATCAAAGTATTGTTGCGGCAACCGAACAATAAACGCTTTTTTTCTTTGTGTTTATCAACGGCTGAGTTACGAGGGTGTCGAAATTTGAAAATATCCCCCCTAACTATAAGGGTCACTGCACCAAGTGTACAATTTATCAGTAGATGCAAAAAACTGAATTTGCTACGTTAAAAGATGTATGAAAATTCTCAGTAATAGAGATTTTCATACATCCTTCAAAATCTGTCATCTTTTCTTGTCGTTGTTTAACGGGTGTGTAACTTGTCGCAAATGCAGTATACTTGTGTGCAAACTTATTGTGTTTGCAATTTAGTATTACATGTTTGAGACACAATGATTAATATTTTATAGTATAAGTGTTTGTGATCCCAATTCAGGTTTGATTGTGTTACAAATACAGCTGTGTTTGGTGCACTGTTTACACCATCTTCTTGTCACTATGCTCTGTCGAGAGCATTATACTTAAAAGGGGACAAAGAGAGATTGTTCTCAGCCTAAGTTAATGTTATTACAAGTGTATTTTTGCATACTTTTTTCAGTCAGTGAAAATTAAATGAATTGTATGGAAAGCGTGTGGAAATGAAATGTTGACTGATCTGTTGTGTTTTAGTTGCCTGCATTCAGTCGTCAATCGTTCGACTGGGAGGAACATGGATGTTTGGGTTGAAACACTAATATGGCTCCACGTAAAAGTATGAATCTTTGTAAGTAAACATGCCAATGTTTGGATTTAAATATAAGTGAATTTAGGACTTGCAAATATATGAACATTTGAGGTGTGTTCCAAATATATATGTACATGATTCCCGCAGAATGTGTTTGAGAAAATATATTACAGAGACTTTTTTGCAGCGTGTACGGATTTTAGACGAAAGGGAAGAGAAAAGTACTGCAGATTTTTACAGCGAATATACGCTAAAAAATCTGTAATTTTAAATTTTTAACGTGTTTGTAGCAAATATACTATACTTGTGCTCATACACATTGTGTTTGCTATGCAATATAACATGTTTGAGACACAATGATTACGAGTAATAGGCTATAATATATGTTTTCGATACCCAAATGTGACTTTTTTGTTGAAACCCTCTAAACACAAAACCCAAGCAGATAACAATGAAGCAGATCTTCAATTTATGAAAACAATGCTTGCAAACATGTACATGTTTCCTGCAATGTATTTCTGAGGCCATTATCTTTCAGCGTGTAGAAATGGTACTTGGCTATTTTTTTTAAGCAAAATATTTAAAACTAAAAATTTGAAGTTATGAGTTCTCCAAAAACCTGACATTTCCGAAAAATAACATTTTTAAGAACCCGGTTTTCAGGTTTTTAATTTTGTCAAAAACAGGCGGAACCGGTTATCTCCTGTTTTTAAATTAAATTACACATATACCACGAACAAAAATTTGTATAACGACCATTTTATAACATTAGTCGTGTTTAAATCTCAAAATTTCAGAACTGCTTTTAAATTTTACAATCATGTTTCAAGTACATTTTAAATTGTATTCCAATTTGTTTTTATTAAAAGTTTAATTAAACTCATTTAAATTTGGAACTCATATTCAAATGTGAAAAAGGTTTTTATGTATCCAAATCTTATGAAGTTGAAAAAAATTTTATTATATAAGTACCAATTTAAAGTATGAAAAATGGAACAAAATTATTTGAAAACCTTTTCTTATTCTCATTCAAATTGTAGTCAATTTGAAGTTCGAAAAAAAATATTGGTTGCAAATCTTATCTAGAATTTATTCTATTATTAATCATATTTGAAAATAGAAATCTTTGTGTCTGATTTCCAAAACTATTGTTTAAAATTTGAAAATCATATTTTCCTAATAAGCACAGAGTAGGACTCGGATCCGGTTCGGGTCCGGCGTGTAGGATTTCCCTTTCTCCGACACAAATGTGATCCGGTTAATGTCCGACTTGAACTGAATTGAATGGCATTAAATTGATTTAAATTGAATGGGTTTGAATGGAATGGAATGTAATGGAATTAAATTGAATTGAATTGAATTGAATTGAATTGAATTGAATTGAACTGAACTGAACTGAACTGAACTGAACTGAACTGAACTGAACTGAACTGAATTGGATTGAATTGAATTGCATTGAGTTGAACTGAATTGTATCGAATTGAATTGAATTATAATGAATGGAATTAAATCGAATCTAATTGAATTAAATCGAATTGAATAGAATTGAGTTGAATTGATTAGAATAGAACCGAATTGAATTGATTTGAACTGAATTGAATTGAACTAAACTGATTTGAATTTAATTCAATTGAATTGAATCCAATTGAATTGACTAGATTTGAATTGACTTGAATTGATTTGATTTGAATTGAATTGAATTGAATTGAATTGAATTTAATTGAATTGAATTGAATTGAATTGAATTGAATTGAATTGAATTGAATTGAATTGAATTGAATTGAATTGAATAGAATAGAATTGATATGAATTGAATTGAATTGAAATGATTAGAATTGAATTGAATTGAACTGAACTGAATTGGATTGAATTGAATTGAATTGCATTGAGTTGAACTGAATTGTATCGAATTGAATTGAATTATAATGAATCGAAATAAATCGAATCTAATTGAATTAAATCGTATTGTATAGAATTGAGTTGAATTGATTAGAATAGGACCGAGTTGAATTGATTTGAACTGAATTGAATTGAACTAAACTGATTTGAATTTAATTCAATTGAATTGAATCCAATTGAATTGACTAGATTTGCATTGACTTGAATTGATTTGAATTGAATTGAATTGAATTGAATTGAATTGAATTGAATTGAATTGAATTGAATTGAATTGAATTGAATTGAATTGAATTGAATTGAATTGAATTGAATTGAATTGAATTGAATTGAATTGAATTGAATAGAATAGAATTGAATGGGGTGGAATGGAATTGAGTTGAATTGAATTGAATTGAATTGAATTGAATTGATATGAATTGAATTGAATTGAATTGAGTTGAATTGAATTGAATTGAATTGAATTGAATTGAATTGAATTGAATTGAATTGAATTGAATTGAATTGAATTGAATTGAATTGAATTGAATTGAATTGAACTGAATTGAACTGAATTGAACTGAACTGATCTGAATTGAAATGAATTGAATTGAATTGAATTGAAATGATTTGAATTGAATTGAATTGAATGGAATTGAATTGAATTGAATTGAATTGAATTGAATTGAATTGAATTGAATTAAATTAAATTAAATTAAATTAAATTGAATTGAATTGGATTGAATTGAATTGAATTGTGTTGAATTGAATTGAACTGAATTGAATTGAATTGAATTGAATTGAATTGAATTGAATTGAATTGAATTGAATTGAATTGAATTGAATTGAATTGAATTGAACTGAACTGAACTGAACCGAATTGGCTTGAATTGAATTGAATTGAATTGAATTGAATTGAATTGCATTGAGTTGAACTGAATTGTATCGAATTGAATTGAATTATAATGAATCGAATTAAATCAAATCTAATTGAATTAAATCGAATTGAATAGAATTGAGTTGAATTGATTAGAATAGAACCGAATTGAATTGATTTGAACTGAATTGAATTGAACTAAACTGATTTGAATTTAATTCAATTGAATTGAATCCAATTGAATTGACTAGATTTGAATTGACTTGAATTGATTTGAATTGAATTGAATTGAATTGATTTGAATTGAATTGAATTGAATTGAATTGAATTGAATTGAATTGAATTGAATTGAATTGAATAGAATAGAATTGAATGGAATGGAATGGGGTGGAATGGAATTGAGTTGAATTGAATTGATATGAATTGAATTGAATTGAATTGAGTTGAATTGAATTGAATTGAATTGAATTGAATTGAATTGAATTGAATTGAATTGAATTGAATTGAATTGAATTGAATTGAATTGAATTGAATTGAATTGAATTGAACTGAACTGAACTGAACCGAATTGGATTGAATTGAATTGAATTGAATTGAATTGCATTGAGTTGAACTGAATTGTATCGAATTGAATTGAATTATAATGAATCGAATTAAATCAAATCTAATTGAATTAAATCGAATTGAATAGAATTGAGTTGAATTGATTAGAATAGAACCGAATTGAATTGATTTGAACTGAATTGAATTGAACTAAACTGATTTGAATTTAATTCAATTGAATTGAATCCAATTGAATTGACTAGATTTGAATTGACTTGAATTGATCTGAATTGAATTGAATTGAATTGAATTGAATTGAATTGAATTGAATTGAATTGAATTGAATAGAATAGAATTGAATGGAATGGGGTGGAATGGAATTGAGTTGAATTGAATTGAATTGAATTGAATTGAATTGAATTGACATGAAGTGAATTGAATTGAATTGAATTGAATTGAATTGAATTGAGTTGAATTGAATTGAATTGAATTGAATTGAATGGAATTGAATTGAATTGAATTAAATTATATTAAATTGAATTGAATTGAATTGGATTGAATTGAATTGAATTGAATTGAACTGAATTGAATTGAATTGAATTGAATTGAATTGAATTGAATTGAATTGAATTGAATTGAATTGAATTGAATTGAATTGAATTGAATTGAACTGAATTGAACTGAACTGATCTGAATTGAATTGAATTGAATTGAATTGAAATGATTTGAATTGAATTGAATTGAATTGAATTGAATTGAATTGAATTGAATTGAATTGAATTGAATGGAATTGAATTGAATTGAATTGAATTAAATTCTATTAAATTGAATTGAATTGAATTGGATTGAGTTGAATTGAATTGAATTGAATTGAACTGAATTGAATTGAATTGAATTGAATTGAATTGAATTGAATTGAATTGAATTGAACTGAACTGAATTGGATTGAATTGAATTGAATTGAATTGAATTGAATTGAATTGAATTGAATTGAATTGAATTGAATTGAACTGAATTGAATTGAATTGATTTGAACTGAATTGAATTGAACTAAACTGATTTGAATTTAATTCAATTGAATTTAATCCAATTGAATTGACTAGATTTGAATTGACTTGAATTGATTTGAATTGAACTGAATTGAATTGAATTGAATTGAATTGAATTGAATTGAATTGAATTGAATAGAATAGAATTGAACGGAATGGAATGGGGTGGAATGGAATTGAGTTGAATTGAATTGAATTGAATTGAATTGAATTGACATGAAGTGAATTGAATTGAATTGAATTGAATTGAATTGAATTGAATTGAGTTGAATTGAATTGAATTGAATGGAATTGAATTGAATTGAATTAAATTATATTAAATTGAATTGAATTGAATTGGATTGAATTGAATTGAATTGAATTGAATTGAACTGAATTGAATTGAATTGAATTGAATTGAATTGAATTGAATTGAATTGAATTGAATTGAATTGAATTGAATTGAATTGAATTGAATTGAATTGAACTGAATTGAACTGAACTGATCTGAATTGAATTGAATTGAATTGAATTGAAATGATTTGAATTGAATTGAATTGAATTGAATTGAATTGAATTGAATTGAATTGAATTGAATTGAATTGAATTGAATTGAATTGAATTGAATGGAATTGAATTGAATTGAATTGAATTAAATTCTATTAAATTGAATTGAATTGAATTGGATTGAGTTGAATTGAATTGAATTGAATTGAATTGAACTGAATTGAATTGAATTGAATTGAATTGAACTGAACTGAACTGAATTGGATTGAATTGAATTGAATTGAATTGAATTGAATTGAATTGAATTGAATTGAATTGAATTGAATTGAATTGAATTGAATTGAATTGAATTGAATTGAATTGAATTGAATTGAATTGAATTGAATTGAATTGAATTGAATTGAATTGAATTGAATTGAATTGAATTGAATTGAATTGAATTGAATTGAACTGAATTGAATTGAATTGATTTGAACTGAATTGAATTGAACTAAACTGATTTGAATTTAATTCAATTGAATTTAATCCAATTGAATTGACTAGATTTGAATTGACTTGAATTGATTTGAATTGAACTGAATTGAATTGAATTGAATTGAATAGAATAGAATTGAATGGAATGGAATGGGGTGGAATGGAATTGAGTTGAATTGAATTGAATTGAATTGAATTGAATTGATATGAAATGAATTGAATTGAATTGAAATGAATTGAATTGAATTGAATTGAATTGAGTTGAATTGAATTGAATTGAATTGAATTGAATTGAATTGAATTGAATTGAATTGAATTTAACTGAATTGAACTGAACTGATCTGAATTGAAATGAATTGAATTGAATTGAATTGAATTGAATTGAATTGAATTGAATTGAATTGAATTGAATTGAATTGAATTGAGTTGAATTGAATTGAACTGAATTGAATTGAAATGATTTGAATTGAATTGAATTGAATGGAATTGAATTGAATTGAATTAAATTAAATTAAATTGAATTGAATTGAATTGAATTGAATTGAATTGAATTGGATTGAATTGAATTGAAATAAATTAAATTGAATTGAATTGAATTGAATTGAATTGAACTGAATTCCATGGGATTGAATTTAATTGAGTTAAATTGAATTGAGTTAAATTGAGATAAATTGAATTGAATTGGCGTGACTTGAAGTGAATTCAATTGAATTAATGAATTATATTGAAGGGAAGTGAATTGAATTTAATTAATTAATTAATTTAATCAATATGATATCGTTTAATTTTATTGCATTAAATGGAATTAATGGAACCCGGAACAACAAAAAAAATATTCCAAAAACTTAAATAATTCATATTCATATTCATAATTCCACGTCACCCTGTAGAAAATAAATACTGGACAATGATTTTCTTTGCGTTTTAATTTTCCGGTACTATTTCGTCGGTGGTGCTATGAGTAGTATGCGTGTCTCTTGTACATGAGAATGTGGGTTCGATCCCTGTTCTAACCAAGTTACATTCCGTTCTACGACGGTCACCTCGCTGAGTGATGGCGACACTATCGAGTATTTAGCCAGAAAAAATCTTCTCAAAATACCGTCTAGAAAACTGTGTATACCAATCAGTGAGTGTAAAATTAGAAAGCACACAGCTCACTGGTTGTGAGAAGCTCTCCCCAATCCCTTCATGGGTCTAATGGAAACCATTTTTTTAATCCGAAATGATTTCGATACCGTAATTTACATATCAGTTCCATTTTCGTTTCGACGTAGCATCCGATATGATGAGATCGGTCATAATTGTCGTTTCGTGAACGAAAGTTGATCAATTTTGTGGTCTTTCACCGGTTTTTCGATTTCGGTTTCGGTCACTCTATTTATGACCCTTAAGTAGTTTGTGTGCAAAATATCAAGTCGACATAGACCCAATAATCTATCTTGTCAAAAATATGAAAAATCTTTTCGTTATGCAGATTTCGACATGAATAGCATCCGGAGTAGGTACATTTTCACTGAAGACTAGTGTACCATTTATGTCCTAGTCCTGCTATCTCCAATGTTATTGATCATATGGACGACCACACATTACTTAGTTTTGTTTATATGGAATCTGCTCGCATTATATTTATGTGGATATTAATTTTTCTTTTGTTTATTTGTTTAGTTCTTCAAATAAATAATTCTGAATACGACGTCGCTCCACAAATCTACATATATGTACGTTATTCCTCATTCACTGGCATTTAATGCGCATTTTCATTTCCACGGATTTTGTTTTTCCACTTTCATCGCTGAACACAACAAACGGCGTTTGAAAGGAACTTCACAAGTAAAGAAGAAGGAACGTGTTTGAGACGTTGAACTCAATCCGCTAAGTACTCGTATTGTGAAGTCGTCATCTATTTTACTTTGAAAAATAAAAAGGAAAAAGAAAATAAACAGATTTTGTTGTTGTTTAGAAGATCAAGGAAATTTACGATACGATAAAGATGTTGTTGAGTTGCGTTGCGTTGCGTGGCGTTGAAGTTAGAAGAAGTCTCTTTATTATTGTTTACTTGTGACTATTGCGCATGTGTAAATTGATGTCAGTATGGGTTAGTGTGTGCGTGTGTGAATGTGTTTTTGTTTGTGGTATCTATAGTAAATGCTCGTACGCGTTCATTAACCACAAACAAGTTGGGATGGATAATGTGCCTATTTCAACCCCAGGATTCAAAGGCGGACCTCAAAAGAGGATCACAACTTATTAAGGGTTCAGGGTGAAGCGTGAAATTCAAAAAAATAAATTCATTTCATATATTGATTTTTTAAAACTTATTGCATAGCAAATATGTATATGAATATATTTAAGACAAACATTTAAAATATTTTCTTACTCCTTAAGGTCTTTACTCTGAAATTGTTGCAACTTTTAGGAAACCTTTTAATTAGAAAACATAAAAAACATAGAAACTATACACTATACACTATAAAGGTTATTATACAATTCTGTCTGCGATTCAAAACGATACTTTTATTTATTTTAAGATTATGACAAAAATTAATAATATTACAATGCTTTCATTTAAAGGCCCAGCGCCGTATAGGCTTTATAGATGATATCTGGCAACAACATGTTCCATACATTTTTAAGGTTTACAAATTATAGAAAATAGACTATAAAAGAAAAACAACCAGTACATAAGTTTCAGTCGGGTGAACCGACTTAATCACACCCTCATCCTAAGTCTTCCATTGTGTGGGAGTTCTGTTAATTAAAAACCGCCCAGACTCAAAAGTGACCATATTCAATAGCAGATTGACGACATTGCGCTAAATATTATTGAATACCCAAATTAGTTAGTTTCCCTGTTGTTGCCAAAATTTTGATCAGTATCTACTAGTGTATTCAAAAAATCGGTTTTTCAAAAATGTCGGTTTTCGGTTTCTTCGAATATTCAGATTTTGCCGAAGCCGGGTTTCGGTTAAACCGAGTTGTAGAAACGGGTTTAATTTATATCAAAATGGACAATTATGCGCTTTATAAACATCGTTTATTTTTAATTCGTCTGTTTGAATTTTGAGATCGACTATCGAGCACATAGCCATGAAAATGCTTGTCAAAATAGCGTCCAACACCGGTGTAATACTGCAGGGCCCAATAAAAATGTGTGAGCCTATGCCTTCATGGGATGTAAGGGGAAACTAAAGAGTTAAAAAAAATGGTGTCAGTGAGATGTGCGTTTCTAGTTTTTTACACTCAATGTTTTTTAGTTTTTTCAACTAAAGACTTGGTAATGTAAAATTTGGAGTTTAGTTACTCTTTAAAAAATACCCATTTATTGGCCCATTATTGATATTCGTTCGAATTGCTTCCATGACTTGCTTTATAAAGGGTCCGCCAAATAACTTTTTTTTTTTTGAAAATGCTATAAAAAAAACTACTAAATATTTTCTCAAATTTCTTTTTTTATTTGAAAGTACAATCCTTCCGGTTAACAATGGAAAATAATTTCATTCAAATGGCTTCCTCGGCTGGCCATGCAGTAGCCTACACGATTGGTCCAATTTTTAAGCACATTATCGATTGTGTGCAGCTGTATTTCACCAATGGCTTCACGAATGTTGTCCTTTAAAGCGTCAATTGTCTCTGGCTTGTCGGCGTAACACTTATCTTTGAGGGCACCCCACAAATAATAGTCCAACGGTGTCAAATCGCAGCTCCGAGGTGGCCAAACGACATCAGCTCTGCGCCTGATAATGCGATCTTCAAAAACAGGGCGCAAAACATCGAGTGTAGCTTCGGCTGTGTGGCACGTAGCGCCGTTCTGTTGAAACCAAATGTTGCCAATATCATCCTCTTCAATTTTTGTGAACAAACATTCGTTCAACATGACCCGATAACGATCGCCATTGACTGTAACGGCCACTCCTTGCTCATTTTCAAAGAAAAATGGCCCAATTATGCCTCTGAACCAAAATCCGCACCAAACAGTGACTCGTTTTGGGTGCATCGGCTTTTCAATGTATGCGTGCGGGTTTTCTGTGCCTCAAATGCGACAATTTTGCTTGTTTTTGTTGACGCTTTAAAGGACAATATTCGTGAAGCTATTGGTGAAATACAGCTGCACACAATCGATAATGTGCTTAAAAATTGGACCGAGCGTGTAGGCTACTGCATGGCCAGCCGAGCCATTTGAATGAAATTATTTTCCATTGTTAACCGGAAGGATTGTACCTTCAAATAAGAAAAGAAATTTGAGAAAATATTCAGTCCTTTTTTTTATAGCATTTTCAAAAAAAAAAAGTTATTTGGTGGACCCGTTAGTACCTACTATTATCTAGTAAATTTTTCACTACATTTTCGATTGTTTGTGCCTTTCTTTCTCAAAGGACTCGGGATTGTTTGTGTAACACTTATATTTTACGGCGCTCCAGAGGTAATAGTCTAACGGGTTCAAATCGCATCTACGACACGGCTAATGGATTTCCAGGTTTCGGCAGATTATGCGGTTTTCGAACACAGTGCTTAAAATATCGATTGTGACGTTGGCTGTGTGGGTCATAGCGCCGTCCTGTTTTCAATTTTTGGGAACAAAAAATCGCTGACCATGGCACGATAACGCTCGCTAGTGACGGTTATGGCGGCTCCATGCCGCCATGCCAAAAACCACACACAACAGTCACTCGTTGTGGATGCATCGGATTCTCCTCGACGCCGTTTGAATTTCCCGAGCCGACAATGCGGCAATTTTGTTTGATAACGTTAACCTCCGAGGTGAAAAGGAGCTTCATTGGGAAATATGATTTTTGCCTAAAAGCGCCCAAAATTTTGCGAAAGGAATTGCGTGAAATGTTTAGTTTTGCGGGTGGTGGCCAGTTGATGTTGACGGCGGTTCGGAGTTAACATATAACACTTCAATTGCCATTGGACAACTAATTTCAGCAAATTATCGGCGAAATAATTAGTTGGCAAAGTCTTTTCTATCTCTCTGATGGGGTCAATAATCATAGTGACCTATGAAAAAGACTTTAGGTGTGTAATTTTGCGGCGTTATATCAGTTGTGAAAAACCCGAAAAAACCGGTTAAACTGGTTCTACGAAAATATCAATTTTTAGAAAACCGACATATGGTTAACCGACCGGAATTCGGTTAACCGGTATCGGTTTTGAATACATTAATCAGTACCAAATTTTATTAAGACCGGTTATGATTTATTGGATATATCGAATCGGCAAACCACCAATACGCCCAACCTTTGTATCGGGGGTACGAAACTGGGCGTGGCACAATAGTCAGTTATTACTTACACAGTAGCTTTTAGCAAAATATTGCCTAGTACCAAATTTTATTAAGATCGGTTGTAGTTTACGAGAGTTATCGTGTCGAGCAACCGGTCATCCTCCCAACTTTTATATGGGAGGTACCAGAGTGGGTGTGGCAAAAGAGCTCATTTTCTATAGCAGAGTTTTAGTTGACTAAATATTGACTAGTACAAACTTTCATAAAAATTTGTTCGGTTTTGCGGGACTTCTCGTGCCGAACACCCGAACGGCCAAACAACTTTTGTATGGGAGGTACCACAATCGGCGTGACAAAATCGCCCTTGATTTAATCTGTGATTGGCGTTCTATAACGTGAAGCTTTATACCTAATTTCATTAATGTCGGAAGTGTGTCACGCGATTTATTGGATTGGCAACCCGGACGAACACCCTGTTTTGTATGGGAGGTACCAGAATGGGCGTGACAATCTCGCCCATTTCCTCCAGTTAAGTAGGCATTTACAGACTATTAACCGGTGTGTGAGTTGAAGCTAATCACATCTACCTGAAGAAATGTAATATGATTTCGTGCTAAATGTGTCGATTTGTATGGGAGGTATCAGAAGGGGCGTGCCAAAACGCCCATTTTCAACCCCAAACTCAGTATTGACAAATTATAGTCACTGACAATTTTTCGCGGTGATCGATAAAGATTTACGGCAGTTATCGTGTTGACCAGCCAGCCAGACAGACGGACATGGCTCAAACATCTTACAACGAATTTCGTCCAAAGATACTCCAGCTTGTCTCGAATATCTCCCGGATCTCACTATGTTCTGAGTAAAAGGTATTGATGTTGTACCGATATTTCTTATGGATTTAAATACATACACCAGGAGTTGTTGCCTATATAATCCACGAATTGGTAATACATTTACAGCTTTGTTCGTATATACAAGGTGGCGCAAAAGTAAACTTCCGATGTTTTTTGGCTGTAATTTAAAAAAAAATTAAAAACTTTGATTCTTCTTGTGGATTATTTTTATTTGGTCTTTTAATTTTTTTTACATCAAGTCGTTGATTGTCATTTGAGCCATTTGAGTCATTTGTCGCAGTGTTTCACCAGTAGGCGTTGGACGGCCAGGAAATCTGCGACGAAATTCACGTTGTGCCACAGTCACCGACCGATTATTGGTCAAATAAATAGTCAGCAATATTCCGCGTTCTGGAGCAGTGTAGCGTAACATTGTTTATTAACGTGTATTTCGCATGTGTTTACTACACAAATGTCAAAACAGAACTAACATTAGGGGCCAATCGCAAAATTTATAGCATTTTCTGATAGGAGGATTACTTTTGCGCCACCTTGTACATATGTAGATCTAGCGTGGAGTGTCGTGCAGGAACGTTAAACTCTATTTTTTGAATTTGTAGAGTATGTCCGTAGCTGCTGCTACTTTTGACTTTATCTCAGCAATATGTGTATTCCACAGAAAATTGTGACTCAAATGAACCCCCAAATATTTTATGCTCTCAAACTCAGAAATAGGCATGCCATCAATATTGACTGTGATCTCAATGTTATTTTGATTTGCATGTGATCTGAATTTCACAAATTTAGTTTTTGCAGAGTTTAGAATCCGATTATTCAAGCGTGCGAACTCAGATAATAAAGCTGCATCGTATTCAATTTGAACTTTTAAATCCGTCTCAGGTCTCAAAAAGCAAATGTCATCGCAAATATAAGAAGTTTGCCATTGAAGTTAATATTTTTTAAGTCGTTGATGTATATTTTAAAAAGCATTGGTCCCAAAACACTGCTCTGGGGAACACCAAAATAAACCGGTCTCATGGCGCTTTTTTTTATCTCGTACTTGACGCCTGTTCTTTACGTAGTCACAGAAAAGATCTCTAGATTCTTCCGATACACCAATGTGTTTAAGCTTCTTCACCAAAATCTGGTGATCTACCAAAACAAAAGCTTTTGAAAAATCAAAGACCACTCCAGCCACACCCTTGTAACCACCATCAATTCTTGCGCAGATATCGGGTTTTTCAATAAGAGCGCTACAAAAGTTTTTTTAAATAAAACAAAACCGGTTTTAGATACCAATGAAATTCTTTATTCCTGTGAAAGCACGTTTGATGCCATTATGTATGGAACTCGATTTCTTTTGCATGGCCACCACGGGCACGCTTGCAGAAGTCCAGACGCTGAACCCAATTTTCGACAGTTTTCAAGCATAAATCGGCCGATACTGCTGCAATTTCACGTTCGATATTCGTACGAAGTTCATCAATCGTCGCTGGCTTGTTGGCATAGACCACAGTCTTGACGTAGCCCCACAGGAAATAATCTAACGGCGTCAAATCGCACGACCGAGGCGGTCAATCGACTGGGCCATTTCGTGAGATAACACGTTTCCAATAAATTGATTGTGGCATTCGCTGTGTGGCTTGTGGCGCCGTCCTGTTGGAACCACATGTCCTCCAAGTCCATATTATCCAATTGGGGACAAAAATATTCGGTTATCATTGAACGGTAGCGATTCGCATTCACAGTAATGTGCCGGTCTTGATCATCACGGAAGAAGTACGGCCCAATGACGCCGGCGGCCCATAAACCGCACCAAACCGTAATTTTGTCGGGATGCAATGATGACTCATAGTTTACGTGTGGATTGCTGTCTGACGAATAAAGCATATTTTGCTTATTGACGAAGCCATTCAGCCAGAAATGAAATTCAGAAATTGGACGTAGCGCTCTTAAAGTTGAGGCCACTGACTCCAAACTTCGGTAGTAAATTTTAATAATTTCGACTCGTTGTTGGCTCGTATATCTTTCCATGATGAAATGGCAAACCTGACTGAAGAGAAATGTCAAAAGAGCGGGAAAAAATATGGCGTAGTTTGCTGTCCCTATCAATTTACGTTTGTAGCGTCTCTGTTGAAAAACCCTTTATATTCAACTACATTTACTACCGCTTCATCTGTCCCAGAGCCTTTCTTGAAATCAAATTGATGGTCGTATGGTGATTTATCGTCGTGAAAAAAATTGGATAGCTGATTAAAGATAATTTTTTCAAACACTTTGACAATCACAGATAAAACAGCTACTGGACGAAACTCAGACACAAGTCTGCTGTTAGGCTTCTGTGGAACAGGAATAACTTTATGTATTTTTTAAACATCGGGATATATCCTATTATGAATCATGGTATTAAAAATTCGAGCCAATACATCTGCAACTACAGTTTTCCTTATTTGTAACATTCTGCCTCGTATTTTAAAAGGGCTCTTCTCAGATTTCAAATTAGAAATGTCCACATGCAGGGGGGAAAAGTTATGTTCCAAACATATTTTTGCTGGGATTACATATATAAGTATGTTTGCGAATTTGTACAAAAACTTGTATGATTGCAAATTGCGAACATATTATGTTTGAGATGCGATTGAAAATATAAGTATAGTTATTATTATTGTATGAGAAATTCATACTACAAGCTTACAAGGGCAGGAACATTTTTCTAATTGAAAAATGGTTGGGTTTTGTTGGAATAACAGACAAATTCTGTAAAGCACACTCACTGGAATAACTAGATTCGAATTCCGTGACAACTTCAACATTAGACGCCTAACTACTGTGCCTGAATTGATACCGTCGGTTGATCAGCAATCATATATATTTTTCAATAAGAGCGCTACAAAAGTTTTTTTAAATAAAACAAAACCGGTTTTAGATACCAATGAAATTCTTTATTCCTGTGAAAGTACGTTCGAGGTCATTATGTATGGAACTCGATTTCTTTTGCATGGCCACCACGGGCACGCTTGCAGAAGTCCAGACGCTGAACCCAATTTTCGACGGTTTTCAAGCATAAACCGGCCGATACTGCTGCTATTTCACGTTCGATATTCGTACGAAGTTCATCAATCGTCGCTGGCTTGTTGGCACAGACCATAGACTTGACGTAGCCTCACAGGAAATAATCTAACGGCGTCAAATCGCACGACCGAGGCGGCCAATCGACTGGGCCATTTCGTGAGATAACACGTTCACCAAATGTGGTTTCCAATACATTTATTGCGGCATTCGCTGTGTGGCTTGTGGCGCCGTCCTGTTGGAACCACATGTCCTCCAAGTCCATATTATCCAATTGGGGCCAAAAATATTCTGTTATCATTGAACGGTAGCGATTCGCATTCACAGTAATGTGCCGGTCTTGATCATCACGGAAGAAGTACGGCCCAATGACGCCGCCAGCCCATAAACCGCACCCGACCGTAATTTTTTCGGGATGTAATGATGACTCG